>JAYKKI010000014.1:13777500-14470000 GCA_039881145.1 Druceiella hillmani | reverse complement strand
AAACATACTAGTTGTTATGATATATAATTCGTTGAATATATGTCATATAATAAAACATATTTACACCTTTTGTTTGTGAGACTTGAACATGTTTTTTTTAAGAACCTGACGTTCAACCCCGAAGACTTTGTGTATCAAAAGCGAAAAGTTTAAAATGAAAATATCTTTGCTGTTATGTAAATTCAGTTAAGAAATATATATGTTAAATCTTTTATTCGCATGAAAATTTCCAAAACTTAAAAAAAATTGCCTATAAGAATCCCCCGTTAATAGTTTTTATTATTATCGAGATATATAAAAATCCTTGAATTAAAAATTGCTTATTATAAATATATTAATGCAAATGAGCCCTTTATATTTTATTAAGTTCTTAGCTAAGGGGATTTAAAAAAACAAAACAATTAACTGGATCATCCTCTTCAGATTTGCTCAGAAAACAAAGAGTTATAATTTTTTAACTAATACTCGCTTTACAAAGCATGGGAATCAATTATGGCTAAAATGAATGAACTATATAGTCATTGGTATTTTGAAAGAAATTGGTATTTTGAAGAAAAAATTGGTATTCAGTGGCATTTTAAAAGTCATTGGTATTTTGAAGAAAAAATTGGTATTCAGTGATATTTTGAAATTTATCAATAAAATAAATTTCAAAGTACCAAATGTACCAAAAATACTAAATAATGAACAGCCAAACTTTCAAGACAAGTATTAATATTTTGTTCATTCGAATCAAATATTTTCCAGCTTCGTCTAACCAAGCGGCGCGGCGCTTCATGAGAAGGAAATACGATAAGCGATACAGGCAAGAGACGCGAATATAACGAAAAGCAAAGACTTCGTTTACTGGTTGATTACCATAATAACGAAGAATGGTTTCTAGTTGGCAAGAATTTCGAAATAAAATTGAAACGAATGAGAACTTTCACGAAGAAAATTGTTTCATTTAACTAATAACTCAACACAAATTAATACGTATCTCAGCAAGTAAGTGCAAAATACATAACCAAGAACAGAAATAACAACTTGTATATAATATGTATATATATATATATATATATATATATATATATATATATACATATATATATACATATTACATACAAGTTCTTTTTTCCGTTCTTGCTTAGGTATGAAAACGTTTTAATTGGAATAAAATGTATTTATTTTGTATATCTAGTTTATGAAATTTTACACTTTTAATATATACTAGTGCCCGCGTGATAACAATAATAGAAATCATTAAGAAATTTAGGTTGAAGAGCATATTTAAATTAATTTGCCTTTTTTTCCAGGAAGTTAATATTATTATGTACATATTTAAAGTAGTAGTAACAAAATTTACAAATATAGTATGTTAATTAAGGTTAACACAAAATAACAAGTATGTTCTAGCCATAACCCCATTTGACCTGCATGCAAAATATTCATTAAAAATAGGTAGATCTTCACAGATAATTTATATTCTAACGAGTTTTTAAAAAGCATCCGCAAGGAAAGCCAAATATGCGTTGGTACGATGATATTAAAACCTGGAATTAAATTCGTAGAAAAAACACAATATCAATAGAGTAGAACATGCTTAAAGAAAAAGAACAGAAGAATTATATTTTAGATTTATTTTGTATGAGAAGTACCATTCTTTAGAAAAATGCGATGAAATTACTTTATGCACTTTTATTCATAATAGAGTGGAAAATAGGCGCATAATAAACAAGATTTAAAATGAAAGTAACGTAACAGCTAAAACAGAAAAATTGCGGAGGTTAGAAACAAAATTTAAAAACCTTAACAAATAGAATGGTTAATCGAATGCAACATAAAATTAAATATTACAAATAATTATCTTGTACTTATACATACATTACGGCTAAAGTAACATTATGGCTCAAGTCTACTACAATTAGAACCAATTTAGTTAAATTTGTATCTTCATTTTGCAATAACATTGTGTCAGTGGCATCATTGTGATATTTTAGACGAAGGTATTCATTATCCACGTTTCAATATATCAAAATAAATAAACAAAAAATGCCTTCGATTCATTTGTGGGGGCAATCACCCTTTAACTTTTCTATCCATTATGGACGTAATATATTTTACGGTATTATTTCAAAATTCTTTCGCATTCAGACATTTAAAATGAAATATACTTTTATATCATATATCCATAAGAGAATTTCAGATTTATTGGGAAATTTCTTTTTATTTATAGATTTAACGAAATCGTAAACAAAATTTTACTACGGTTACGAACGACGAGTAATCAAACTTCAAAAAAACGATTTGTTTATAGTCGCTAGCTAAAAACCACTATAAAATTCGAAGAAACAAGCTTTTGGAGTATACAAAAAAAGTTAACAAGTCTTAAGAAAAATTAAATTACAAATCATAAGTTTTTATGAAACAGACATAATTCTTGGAACTACTTTGAAATTGTCAGGAAAATAAGATAATTATTTTTAAGCTCCAATATAGAGATACTGAGCATGATTAAACTTATATGAAAGAAACATATAACTTTAACAAAGTGAGCAAATGCAGCTGTATGAGCTTACGCCCATGACAGTTCAATAGTAATGCGATATTCGCTAACAAATTGCGGATTATGCAAGAAGTACTGCAATTTTGAAATTAGTTTCGTACGTAATTAAGAAACATCTCATTACAAATATTATACACATGTCTATTAAACTAAATTTTATTACTGAATTTCACTCAATCAAATATATTCGTGAAAGAGTATAACCTAACTACATTTATTTTTCAAAAATAAACAATTTCAGTCATAATAGGAATCTCTCATGTCGATGCCATTACAGAATATAAGGTCACGTGAAGAAATTCTGCTCTTCTAGTCCTATTTGGGTAACTAAATCGGATTAAAAGACTGCATATATAAAATACTTCAGTGTTAATAATATATGACAGTACTTGCAGTCTTATAAAATGAAATAAAAATGTAATTTTTTGTTCTAGTTCGAAGTATTATTTCTTTTTTGGCTCGTTCAAAATTTTGCTTTAACGCTAGAAAAATTGTTATTTTTGCTTAATTAACTTAAAATGTTGCAATCAATTAGCTCATTATAAAAGTATCATGTGTGATGTTTTATGTGATATTACACCATTAGTAGAACGGTATCATTGTGCAGAATAAACATATAATATTACATATATTCATAGCAAAATAAATGTTGCAAGACATCTTAATCTTCTGATTATGAAATCGAATAACAGAAGTGCCTTATATTTTTGGAATATTGAATATATTTGGCGTTAATTTTGTTATAATTCATTATTCACAATTAAATGAAACTAAGTGATGTAGTATTATTTCTACTTTCTTTAAGTTCTTTACCACGACCTATGTTTCATTGTATCTTCAGGTGGACTATTAGTTATCATGTTTCATTGCATCTTCAGGTGGACTATTAGCAAAGACCTTCAGGTGGGCTATTAGCAATCTTTGTTAATAGCCCACCTGAAGATGTTGTAATACAAGGAAACCTAGGTCATGGTGAAGAACTTAAAGAAAGTAGAAATAATACTACATTAAATAGTTTGATTTTTGGAATATAATACTCTCTTGGTGAAATTATGGTAAAGACGGGAATGAAATGAATTATTAAAATTGACAAGTACATACTTTTGTACTTGAGTAGGTATAGGCAGAAAGTCACCAGCCTAACGTATTTCAAGGACTTCAATAATATATCCTTACAATGCATACTCTTGTTTGTTCATTCAGTTATATATTTGATGGATTTTAATTTGTTATATAAAAAAATGAGATCATTTGTTTTTATTATTATATGTAGTTACGTATTCTCTTTTTTTAAATTTAATATAAAATGTAAAATGCAATATGTATTCGGCATATATAAAACATGTTAAGATGAATATTTAACGTACAGCGGTTACGATTTATAAAATTGCTAAAAATATCTTTTCGGTCTATTGGCAGTTTAAAGATATACAATCTTGAGCTTTAAAATTAATTTGCTTATTTTTTATAATATTTACTACAAAAGTTTATTACAAACTCTATTATTTCTCATTAAGTATATAAAATGTGTTTTTTTTTTAATTCTTTGTGAGCATTTTTGTCGTGGAATTAAGTAATACACAACTTAGATGCGTACCAGAACCACGCACTGACATGCCATCCATAGCTATTGAAACATCAGTTCAATTTTAACCTAAAGAAATATCTTTATACATCTCAATGTATTCAATGTAGAAATATATTTATAGTACTCAATGTTTTCATCATCGATTTAGTATTGCAGTTAATTACCATATGATGGAAAATACACAACTAATGATCATGGGGAGGCTGGTCTAGTTCTAAGAAATGATCTGCGAAAGAAAGATTTTTGTGGGATAAAGTGCCCCAAATATATGTTTTACAGCAAAGTAATTTTATGTAATTATCTACTATTGTTGCTCGAAAAGACATAAGAAGATGGAAATTAGTATATTATTTGCGTAAAATTATATTTGTCTAATACATTTTCACTACGCTAGTTAACTTTTAATCTCTAGTCATTTCGAATCATGACTCCTTTTTGCAGTGTCAATTGACTGTTTCCATCGTTTTTGACTTTGTGATATTTTGCTTCCAACTTTTTTTGACCACGAATCTTTTTAATTCTCAGCGCTGCTTCAGAACGCATAGACGAAATATGGGACCAACTGAAAAAATATAAATTAAAACTATTAACCTTGACAATGAATTTGTCATAACTTTACTATTAGCTGCATAATTTTTGTTGCTGAACTAGAACACCTCTATTTAATTAAGAAATACGAAATAGCGCTTAATATGTTACAGTTATCTAGTAATTATACTAACGTATTTTGTTTTTCACAAAATTCACAATATTTATATGACCACCGAAGTCAAACTATGTCTAAATTTACTACATTTGTACAATATAAAATAATAATAATATTAATATTATATATTAATTTATATACAATATAAAATGATATTAATATTTCCAAATCGTTTATTAGAAACACTATCCTAAAATGTTTAAATGTTGTGAGGAAACTGTGTGTGAAAACTTCGTAGTCCCAGTAACATTTGTATTTAAAAACTATTATTAATTGTAAGGTATTCAGAACTGTTTATATATTTCTGGAATAATAAAACTTGCCATTTTCTATAACTTTAAATCGCATACACACTGTATTTTGGCAGTAAGAAAGAAAAGGCGTTTCATTAAAGAAAACGATTATTTAAAACTAGCTGACCCGTGTGAAGTCTTCGCACTATATCGCCATCTAGCGTGTACCAAGTATACAATTTGGCTAAGATATTTTATGTGTCGCCCACAGATGGCGCTCATGCCAATTGTTATAAAAATTAATTTTTTTATTAACAAAAAGATTTTTTTCGAATTTTTTTATATTTTTCGCCCAAAGTAGAAAACATAAGCTTTAAGTGGGTATTTTTTAAATTTTTTTTGGTGCAGTAGTTAAAGAGATCGAGCCGCTCGACCAAAAAACAACTTTTAGAAATGATATATTTAGATTATAATTCGGCTTTCTAGTGGGGTACTACAATGAAATGATTCGTTGACACACGAACGAGTATCTCTTTAAACTATTGCAAATATTAATCAAATCAACACAGATTCTATTTTATTATTACCTGTCGTTTTAGCGTTTCTCTCTCTTCTCTTTTTTCTTGTTATATTTTCTAACATTTACGAACTAAAACTACTAAATATTACACAAATAATTATTTCCGTATTTGGAATTCTCTTTCGAATTTTAGCTATATTTTTTATTTCGTGTTATTATGGTACGACACTGCAATTTTTCTATTTATAAACGAAGGTAATGTGTAACACTTTTTTTAGATTCTAATGCATAATTAATTTCATTCTTTTCAATTTTGTCAGGAAAGGCTTTTTAACTGAATGCAATTTGTATATATATGTATATATATATATATATATATATATATGTATATATATATATACATATATATATATATATATATATATATATATATATATGTATATATATATATACATATATATATATATATATATATATATATATATATACATATATATACACACACACTTATACATGTATATATAATCTTCTTTTTTCCTATGAATTTCGTCACTAATGTAACATTTCAAGTTATTTCTATCCTTAAGTTTAGTTTACATCGTTTCCTCCATTTATTTTATCAATAAAAGTAAAAAACAATGATTTATAAGCGATATAATTAAAGAAATTTTATTTAGTTTGTAATGAAGATAAATGTATACCAAGCACACGTATTTGATTTCAGAGACACATTCATATAATCTAGGCACGAGTAAGATAAGCGCCTTATTCTTTGAAGAAATACCTTTAAAGCGCATGAAGCGTTGGAACAGAGCATTTGATAATTCGCAGAAACAAGTCCATTTAAATATGCGTAAATATGTTAATCAAACACACGAATTCCTATAATTAAACATGTAAATAGGGAAAAGTTATTATTAAGCATTTTTACGATTTTCAAAATTTTCTTTGTAACAAACTGAATTCACAAAATCGATCATGGTAAATAATGTATCAAGTTTGTTTATGTATTATGTGGCACATGCTGGATCTTAATAAGCAGATATATTTTTAATTTGTATTGTTTAACATACATATCAGCCAATTTACGAGTAATTATATTATTTCACTTTACTAGAGGGACTATGACGAAATAGGAAATGTTGTTTATGAAGAAAATAAAATGTAGAAAAATAATTTAAGTCAAAACAGAATGGTCCGTATTGGTTTTTCTCACATACCCGAATTAATTTCTTTTTGTTTCCGAATTTATCTCTCGTTTATAGTCAAATGTTTACGAATATGTTATTATTTATTATAATAACGTATTTGCTTCACTGCGTATTTACTCATCAATAGCTTGGATAATAATAATAAACTTTATATGCCCCTCGTAAAATTATCGTCTAATTTTTCAGGTTCCTACTTAAAAGGAACCCTTATAAGGTCTCTCAAGGTTCTGTTCGCGTCTCGATTAGAGCTGTTTTTCCAGAAACCGCTTGACGTGGAAAACTTAAGATTTGGCACAATAATATAGCTTATTAACTTTCACATATCGCAATAAAACTCTGAAATATTATACTCGCACATTTGCAATAAAACTCAAATAGATTCCAAAATAATTCGGTATGAAATTTTAGGCATGAGAAATTCTCGAAAAACAATTTTTAATTCCTTATATATATATAGTGTAGAATATCTTTTGAAAGGGTTAGTTATAAAGTTCAATAAAGTGTGGATTATATTTAATGTGGGATATTGTTTGAAAGATCTAGCAAAGTTATTTGCAAATAGCCTACCTGAAGATGTTGTAATACAACGAAACCTAGGTCGTGGTAAACAACTTAAAGAAAGTAGAAATAATACTACATCACGTAGTTTCATTTAATTGTGAACAAAGAGTGAACTCATATTGATTTGAGAATAACATTATTTTTTCGATTAAATGTATTTTACACTCTTAAAGTACTATTATTCAAAGTAGTTATAGAAATATACGTAGCTTTATAGATTAAGATATAGCTAGCTTTATAGAGATAAAAACTACTAGTTATATTTTAATTTGACTCGATCATTTCCTTGAATAAGTTTCCAATTTCAATCACATTTTTATTTCGATAACAGAGTGTGATACTCATTTACAAAATAATGATATTTAAATTTTGGAACTATGAAGAGAGCAAAGAATGTCAAATAGTAATTGAATATTTCATGACCAAATACGGATTAGGATTGGAATATTCCAATTTATGGACCGGTTTCGGGTATGATTAAGGATACTTCACTGTCGTCTTATGTACAAAATAAAGATATACTGATTTGCTGATTTATTACAGACGACAAGATATATATATATATATATATATATATATATATATATATCTATCTATATATATATATATCTATATATATATATATATATATATATATATATATAGATTAAGAGAACTTATTTCAGTGTGAGCAATTTCTTTTACTAATTAAAACACATGTTCGTCAATTAATTTTATGGAAGGGAACGAGAAACTGTGAAAATTACAAAATAAAAAAATTCTCGTGATGATGTTAAATTGGTGGGTAATTGAATTATTAACACGGATAGGAAAGAGGGATCAGATGAGAAAATATTATGGGTGGGATTATATATATTGGTGCAATAGTGAGGAATTAGCATGGCGACGAAGATAATAGATATAGGGCAGTAATAAGGAATTAAAATAGAAAGACATTTTTAGACGACGATAATACATATAGAGAAGTGAAAAGAAATTAAGATGGAGATAGATTTTCAGACGACATGATATTAATAGGGCGGTAAGAAGGAATTAAAATTGAAGGAGATTTTTTAGGACGACGATAATACATATTTGGCAGTAATAACGATTTAAAATGGAAAGCTATTTTTCAAACGATGATAATATATATAGGGCAGAAATAAGAAATTAAGAGAGAAAGATATTTTTCAGACAAGGATAATAGATCTGAGGCAGTCATAATTAATTAAGATGGAATGAGATTTTTTGGGTGACTTTTGAAAATTTATATAGGATGAAGTTGGTTTTCACTCAATAATGAAACAGATGTGACAAACTAACTTTAACAAGAAGAAATATTGGCTTAGCTTTTTTGAAAAGCTTGAGTGTAATGTATTGCACACACTGCGGGCGTGTGCCGAGTTTGACTATAGAAACGATTATAAATTGGATAATGTAACACGTAATCAATTTTTAATTCAGCTTTTTGGAAAGAAAAGTAAAAATTATATTCATATATATGTACATATATACGTATGAGCATACACTACAGGTTGCAATTCTTGTTTGTGGAATTTTTTTACGATGGATTATTGGAAAATTTTCAAATTTAAAATAACACGGGGCTATTCACTTTTAGTTATAGAAAAAATTTTACACATTTTATGAAGACCTTATATTTTTGAGACCATTTATTATTATTGATCACTATCTTATGAAATTGCTGAATTATATTATTTATTCATTACTAAAAAAGCTCTACTGAAAATAAAAATATGATTATGTATAAAGAGGAATTGTGTTGCAGGAAGGATAAATTCTAGTTAATAAAAACCAATGAAAGAAAGAAATGTGCAGTGGAAGAAAATTTAGAACAATTTGTTAAATATTAAATATGATGTCGTAATTCATAACAAATAAATTGTAATTAACAAAATATATATTAAATACGATAAAAAGAAAATATGACAAATGAAGTTGCTTAAATTATTTTAAAAAAAATTCACAAATTTTGAAGCCTTTTTAATGTATTTAAAAATCGTTAGACACCTATATAGCTCATATATACATAGTCGAATAACGTGTAAGATTTTTTAAAAGCAAACTTAGCGTTAAATTATTTGAAAATATTCCGTAAACTAAGGAGCATACATTGTATTGAACAAACAATAATCACTATTGCTTATTTTATTGTATGAACTAATATTTAGATTAATCCGAAATATTTTTGAAAACACCTTGAAACTTTATTCTGAAGTCTTCTGATACAAAGCATACTTTTTTTTAAACGTTATTAAGAAAAACGCTATGAATACTGTAATTCAAAAACTTTAATAAGTTTTACCAATAATAACAATTGTTACCAATAATAGTCCATGGGTACAGTTGCATAAAAAACGAAATAAAAATATTTCTCACTTATATTAGACTAAACTTTCGTGAATTATGGCCAAGTGAGTTAATTAAGCTGATGATCTAAACGATCGATGTCTTATATATTAAATACGAAATTTAGAAAAACAAGAAACTGAAAAGGGCAAAATAAACATTGTTATACTTCAGTAAAGTACATTATGTTGTTTGATAATAGAGTCAGTTATATATAAATTTAATATAATCATATTTAGAAGTAATTTTTATTACTAATGTTATTTTATTCTTGATATTATAATCCACTTTCCAGGCAAATTAAATATTTGAGTTAGTCACATTCAATATGATTTAGATTTAATATAACCATAATATTTTTCGATTTCAAAAATATTGAAATTTTAGCAAAGAAGGTTAAACACGACAGCTTTCATATCTGCACTAGAATGCGTTCCTATCCCAAGAAATAGTAACGAGATTTTCGACAATCAATTACGGATTATACCGTACGAAGATCTCGGATTGGTAGTCCAGCCTCTAGCATCATGGAGAGTATTACAATCAAATCTATTGTACTCATACGTGTTATATTCAATTTTGTTCCGTACTCAAATCGATCAAAAAAGTCGGTTAATGAACGTATTAAAAATATATTGGCTTCCAAAAAATGAGCAATTTAAATAAAATGGACATTTTTCATGTCTAATTAATTTTTATTCTCTTATCGTTTCCTCCGATCCTCATTCAAAAGGATCCTAACTCTTCCTTGATATATTATTCATTCTTTTCAACAGGTTTCTATCAGCAGCTTAGTATAATATTACATTAATTAACATATCCAGCTCTTCTTACACTTGTTCAAGCCATCGGCTAGGATTTCGACAGCGTTACCTTATGTTTCCAAATTTTCCCAGTCACTATGAAACTCTCCGAGTTATCGGTGTTTCTCAAAATGTGTATCCGAAATACCGGAGTATCTAAATAAAATCGTAAAAAATAAATCGTAAAAACAAGTAATGATATACATCATTACTTGTTTTTACGAAAGTTATGTCATGTAGTTTTGAGTATGATCAGAGTTCATATCCATTTTATCTTTAACAATTAAACCAAACAATTTTTTTAATTCATTTTATTTATATGCCTATGCAAGCCGTGCCAGAGAATATATATAGTGAATGAATTACATTAATATTTACAAAGGGTTTTATGAAAATATTGTCTTACGTAAATTTTTTTAAAAATTGTTTATGTAACTGAGTGAACACAAAATCTTCATGATGCGAGTTCTGCTAGCGCTTAATAGATTATTTGTTACATATTCGGAATCTTTATCATATTTCTGAAATGCCAAGTTAATTTCTTCTTTTTTGCCAAAATAAAATGCTTTAAAATTGACCAAAATAAAATGCTTTAATTTAATATCAAGAGGAGACGTTTCAACAAAGACAAAAAAATCATTTCAACTTATAATGAAGCGAAATATTTCTAGTACTCCACTATACTGAAACAAATATTTCTTTTACAAAGGATAATTTTTTTAAACTACAACCAATATTAATAAACTGAATGTAGATTGTTACTTTAATATTGCCTATTTTTTGGCATTTCTGCTTCATTTTTCTTTTCTCATAGCCTGTTATATTAACAAATATTTTAAATTAATGATTCCAATAAAATAGTTTTCATATTTCAAATGATGCTTCATATTTTTGATTTCAAAATGTTATGGCAATAAACTACTTGCCCTTTTAATATTTCTCACCGGAAGTAACTTATGGTATCTTTTTTTATATTCTTATAAAATATGAAACATCATCGTAGTCAACTATAAATAAAATAGGTATATAATAAAATATAATAAAATAGGACCTTATTTTAATGTTTGAAGTCTGTTTATTAACATATCATCCCCCTTTGCTATTATTCTTACTACTGATTTAACATTTTAAACTAGTTTTATGGCAAAAAGAGAAAACCAGTCACATCAGTTTTAATAAATATATAAATTTTCATAGAAATAAATTGAAATATAATGTACAACGATTTATCAGCAATATAATTGCAAATTTACTTTTAAATGCGTATTAATTCGTCAAGTAGTACCATAGGAAAATATCCGTAAAATCTCTCCTTAATTAAGGAAAGGAAAAGTCCTCTCAAAACATATATAAAGCGAAGAGATGAACTTAATAATTTTGAAAAATAAGCCCATTTAGATAAAATATTGTTGTACATATAAATGGAAAAAGAAGAAATTCATTTCTGAACTCTTTTTCAAAATTTCTAAACGTTATCAAACGAATCTGCAGTAGCAGTCGAAATTAAAAAGTAGCACCTAAAATCGCCGATGTCAGTTTCGTCTTTTGTACCAAATAAATAAATACATTTTGTAATTTATGATGACTGCACATTCAATCTAAATTTTTTTCCATTAAATTAGAATATGTACTTATTCTACCGTAGGAACGACTATAAAATGTGACGTATTATATATGGGCACACCCAAAGATGGAAACAAAATTAAACACCTGCTATAAGAACAAGAGACTCTTTTTTTGAAACTATAGGCGAAAATAAAAAAGGCAGATAACCAAATACGAAAAACTTTATTGGATTAGGGTGGAATCAGTTGATTTGTCGCGGGCGTAGATCGTACTGTTATATCGTCGGTGGTGGTAAAGATAAAAATAATATAAATTTTGGAATAAGAAATATTATATTTCAAGTAAGAAACATTATAATTAATAAATAATACTAATTTCATCAGCATTAAAATCAAATATCTAGATTATGCAGAAGGTATGACATACAAAGGCCCGCATTGCCTTTTCCCAGATGCCAGAATTAACTCTTAATCTTCAAATCTAGTTCCTGTTTAAATAAAATTTCGTACACTCGGATATTTAGTTAATTTATTTGATACCATTATTGATTTATATATAACTTCAATTCACCTCAATAAGTGGGTAAATATAATAAGCTCTAAATGGTAATTGAGAATTCATTACCTACTTCCTCGATATCGTATATAATACGGATTCACAATGGAAGAATAGCGAGACATTATCTAGGCTAAACATTTAAAATTATTAGAAGGTAAAATATATATTATAAACATTTTCTTTTTTTCCAATTCATGTTTACATGTAAAATTTTTCAAAAAAATATTTAAATTAAATGAAATATCGATTACAAAGCATAGAGTTGTAGTAAAATTACAACTCATCTTGACTAAGAATTATTACTATAGAAATAAGGTAAAAAATATGTCAAATTAGTTTAAAATATACAGAAGGTGTGATTAAAGTTAAAAGCAAAGTTACAGTAAATACGAGAGAGAGTGTATAATTTTTAGATGACACTTCAAAGAGTAGACTGACGAAGCATATCTTGTGTTACGTTTCAATTCCTCAGCTCAACCGAATTGAACTGAATGAATATTCATTGAAGTTGATATCGCTTCCGAGAATAAGAAAAATGAGAAGGATGCCTTCTCAGAACGTGTTTAAAATCCTTTCTAATAAAAATATGAACCTTAGCAACGAATTCATTGAGCACATTTCTGTAAATATTCTTTACGAATAACACTGTTATTTTGGTCTTTTCGCAAATTAAACGAAGTATTTCCGCTTGCTTAAAACCAAAGTGTGAATTCTTCCCTCATTTTAAATAAAAAAGATATTTTTTTTTAATCGAAAACCCTCTATTAAATTTTAAATGTCCACGATTACAAACATTATGTAAATGAAGTTTTAAAGTACGTCCTATTTAATGGTATGTCCCAACTTGAGGTTTTTGGATAGAAATGAAATACATGTCGTTTAAAATTGAAAATTTTTATAAAAATTTTTTTTCCGGCAAACAAGAAATGAGAAATATTTCGAGTTTGCTATACCCTCAAAAGAAATGTAAAAAAATGCTTTAAAAATAGTACTTTCCATGTTGATCATTCTTAAAAAAAATATTGCGACTATTTATACAAACATCATATTTTTATTTTCTTAGATAATTTAATTTTATCCGTATTTAATTTGTTAAATAAGAATTTGTTAAGACAATTCAGAGATTGGAAAATCTATGAATGTTAATATGAGATGAAAATCTCAGAATATTTTAGCCATTTTGCAAATAATCATATTGAACAGTTAATTAATTTTATTAGAATTTGATCGCTTTTAGTGATTATAAGTCGTATACAATACAAATTTATATATTCTGAATACAAAGATAAAAAAATTTCCGATTTAATGTAAATTCCAACAGATGGATAGAGTAATAACGTAATGCAATACTGATTTTAATTTATGTATATAATTCAGTCACTTTTTCCAATACATACGTGGCTATAAAACACGTTCGATATCTTTTATTACTTATCATCTTACTAAAAAAATTACTGTCGTTGTGATAAAATATTTATAAAACATAGATGTTAGTCCTCATTCAAGCATTAATAATATTTTAAAAAGTTATCACGAAATTGATGATTTCTATAAATATATTCATCGAAATTTATTTCATGTTAATTTAACTATTACATTAAATTATTAAAGGTTGAAAAACGGAAAAAAAATTGGAGTTTATCGAGGCATATCATATTAATATCAGTTAGGTTTAATCGAATATGGTAAAAGATTTTGAACAGAAAATGTAAATAGGAATTAGATTAAATATCCGTCATTAAATAAAATAGAATGATATGGAAAACTTTATCGAGAAAAGAGTACCTTAAAATAGAGTTCAAAAAATATTTCAAGATACATTTATCTAATTATACATTTCGAAGCAAAGTTCCCTAAAATAGCTACTTGGACGTAGATAATTTCAGTTACGGAAAATTCATAGCTATTATATTAATCTGATTAAATGTAGTATGGAAAATATGAAATATTATTCGATATCTATTAATACTTGAAAACCATATGATATATTTTTGAATAAATAAAGAAGCCCATATTAGAACAAAATAATGTCCAGTAATGTGATATATATATATATATATATATATATATATATATATATATATATATATATATATATATATATATATATATATATATATATGATATATATATATATATATATATATATATATATATATATACATATATGTATATATATTTATGTATATGTATATATATATATATATATCGAAACTTCTAACTTATTACTGAAAGTAAAAGCTTAATATTTATTGATAATATCTTATGTACAATAATGGCATTGAAAGTATAAATGGACTCCTAGATAAAATGACATCTTCGAGAACCTTTCCTTTGAAAGGTACAATACTGATATTAAATTTCCGAATATATTCGTTCAAAGCGAATTGAATACAATACTCTTATACAGCAATAAAATAAATTCGACAGAGACGAGTGTACTCGTCGATAGTGGTTTTGACCGGATCCTTTCATATTTCGTAATCCATAATCGTTTTTACAATATATTGTTGCGAGGAACTTTATGGGAAGTGGGTCATCGAAAACGAAATATGTTATATTAAAAAAGTTTTCCAGAAAGCTGCAGCTTTTAAGTTTTCAACTTTTTAAAGTGGTCCTATGTTATAGGCATAATAATAATATTTTTTGACGTAAATTAATTATGGTAGTTATTAAAATACAAGTTATTTTGAGCATAGTAGTGTTATATTATTTCTTTTATTGAACTTTGACGAACGGAAGTGGTATTTATCGATTTACATTAAGCACGGCTTCCGAATGATTGTTACCGGGTAGGCAATAAAATTAAATTTCTTTATTCGAAATAATAAAATAAAACAAAATGGATTTTATTATCGGTCTAGGAAAGCAATTTATGTGCTATTATATAATAACCTTTTACTTATTATGATTTTAAACTTTCATTTCAAACATATATTTTTATTTTTTATGACAACTAGGGGCTTGGTTCATGTTGTTCTTTCCTTCTCTACATATATCCTTTTCTTTCATTGCTCAAGGTAGGTAGTGGAGATAAACACTAAACTATTTAGTTATTAAGTAAGTCCTTAATTACAACCAATTATTATATGTATGATGTTTAAAAATAAGTCACAGAACCAAAAAAATACATAAGTCTTATATCGATCTTTGAAAGTGCTTAATAGTCACGGTAATATGATAGCAAAAAAGCCATATTTCTCCTGCATGCGCGCTGTATTGTATATTCTTTTGAACTAGACACGCAGATGTCTTACGTATCCTATGTATTTTTCATCGCATTGAATTTTCGGTAAAATTCGACTTATGGCAAAATTTCGTCGATCGATACTTTCCGCAACAACATTATATATATATATATATATATATATATATATATATATATATATATATATATATATATATAAATATATATCGTCATTATCATTCAATGCATTGTATTAGTTCTTTTCTTCTTTTTCCCTTTTGCCAAAGCAGTATAATCTTAATTCTTTTTTTTTAAGTTTTGGCTGGCCGACACATTTGTTAGTCTTCTAATTAGTAAGATCATTTTTTTTTGCTTTTATCTAGAGCTTTTTGCATTTGATCGTAGAACATATTTTTGTTGTCACCGTTTGCATCGCATGAATATGCTTTTACATGAATAATAGAGAGATCTGATTTATCCTACTTGAAATTGAACATACATACACGTTCACAGATTATAACAAAGGTTTTATATTAGTTTTAAAGTGCTTTTTGTTAAGAATCCCACACAATAAAGGTCTTTTGTTACACCATAGTTGCAAAATATATGTCCGTTATCTTCAAGTATGCCATAGTCCATTCATATTATTTCTGCAAGTCCAATTATATCATACTTAATCTTGAAAAAGGCCTCTTTAAAATCAATCAGACGTGCATTAAACACCAGAGTTCCTGAATTATTTGTGCATCATAGAGTGTGTGCTGAAGAGAGTTTAGGTCTTTCGCCCCCAAGTTGATCAGGCGAATTAGGAAATATGGTAGGAAGGTCTCTCGCTTCGTCAGATCTTGTTTTGCAGCATCTTAGAGCTAGTAGGGGGCGATTTTCGGCAATAGTGGGAGAATGATTTTAGTTAGTATAGAAACAGCACATCCTCAAGTCTTATAGTTTAGGTGAATCGGTACCCCCATAATATCAGAACTGTGAAGTTGGAATTCGGAGTTCAATGACAGAGTTTCTGCTTGAAACCTATAAAACTAATTTAAAAACAGAGATCCTCAAGTCTCATGGTTTAGGTAGGTAGTACTCCTGCAGCATAAAGAATATTGGGTTAGAATCCATAGTTTAGTAACAGAGTCACTACTAGGAACCAACAACACTATTTTAAAAACAACAGATCCTCAAATCTCACAGTTAAGGAAGGCAATATCTCTGCATTATCAGAACTAAGAAATTGAAAACCGGATTTTAATGACGGAATCTCTACCTGAGATCAAAGACATTATTCTAAAAACAGTAGATCCTCGAGTCTTGCAGTTTAGGCCGATAGTGCCCTTCAGCACCAGGACTGAAGAGTTGGGACCCAGAGTTCAATGACAGAGTCTCCACTTGAATTTTTAAATAGGCAGATTTTTAAGTTTAGGGAGACACTATGGATCAAAGATTAACAAGATATTGTATGTACCCTTGTATATACATTACCTATTTATTTATCCATTCACTTACTGGCTATGTCAAAAAAGTTAAATAAGTCCAAACTTAATGAGTTTACTCCTCATCACTGCTGAGTTTCTATCATCACCTTTCGGTTCCAACATTACAGCCTGATTTTTCTAAATAGCAAATTTGTGTCGCACTTAGTCGTATCCTATTGGATTATAATTAGACGTACATAATCGAAACTTGATCATGGCTTGTATACGGTTCAATATTGAGGAATTCTATGGTAAATCTTCAATTTCTGTAGTAAAATTACAAACAAAGTTTCACAGGATTAGAGAGTATATCCTTAAAAATAATAAAAGAGTGGTCCAAATTGGTTGAACCCATATCATTCAATTTTAATTACGGGACATATACTGCTCAATTTAGGAAAGTTTTATTGTATATTTTTCAGTTATACGGTCACCTTCTAACTAAATTTTATGGGACCATACCGGTATTCTACCCTTCCAAATAAAATAATATAATCATCCAAATTGGTTCCAAAATGCCGAATGTATGAGGTGATATACATAAAAAATAGTGACGAATTGAGAACACAACCTTTCTTGAGGTCTATGAAAAATTTTGACTTTAGCAGAGATGATATTTTTCTTACTTTACTATTCCATTTTTCACTTAAAACATTATATAATCTACAATGAATGAGTACGAATAATACTGTTATTTTAATTTATTCACTGATTAAACAATAACTAAATATTTCTACGAAAAGATAATACTTTAAAAAAGAGTTCAAAATATTGTTTTCTAAATTAAAATATAAAATTCTCTTTTTTCAATTCAAAATTGGTTTCTTAAATTTTGAATACTTTAAATGTCCATTATTTGTAATCGATAAATGCCTTACACAAATAAATAATTAGAATATATAAAATGAAATAAAACGTCCATATCTCATTTCAAATTGAAATTTTTCGCACAGAAAATTTTCGTTTCATAGAATAAGCAATGAGAAATTGATCCAAGCTTAAAATAATTTACCAAAAAATGTAAACGAATGTGCTTCGGAAAATGCTATATTTTAAGTTAGTTATTGTTTAAAAACTACTAAAAATATTTATGCAAACCTCTGATTTTTATTTTGGAAGATAATTCAATTTTACAGCGACTTAATTTAGTGAAAGGAATTTTGTATTTAATAATTAATGAAAATCAGAGATTGAATAATCTACATGGGTTCGCAAAAAGAAAAAAAATATCAGAAAATTTCAGTCATTTTCCAATTAATTATTTTAACAATTAATTAATTCGATTTATTTTATATCTACATTGTCGATATTAAATACGTTATGTACAATGTATAACAGTTGAATTTATAAATAATAAAGTATATTACCTTACGATATAATTCAACGATAGCATATAGCGTATTCTAATATGCATAAAGTAAGGAAATTGTGATTTAATGCGGATTATTAAAGATTACGAATGTTTTAATGTAAAAAAATATTGATTTTAAATTGTACGAAAAACCTGAATTTTTTTTAAATATCTCTACGGACAAAGAACGTAATTTTTTTATTTTCAATAAAAATTGTTTATTGAACATCTCAATAAAAAATATTCTTCTTAGTGATAAAATATTTAAAATACAAGGATTTGATAATCATTCAATATATATTAATATTGTAGTAAGAAATTTAAAAAAAAATCGACATTAAGTATTAATTTAACTCTTGCATTAAATTGACACAGTTTGACCATATTATTGTTGGCAGAACATTTTTTTTCTACTTAATCTAAGAATGTCATATGAATACCCATTAGGTTTAATAAAATGCTGTTATAGATTTTAAATAAAAAAGTAATATAGAAAATAGCCATATCTCTATATGAAAATTTATCAGTTCTACTTTTATAAAAGTTATTAAGCCACATTTTTGAATTTAAAATTTTACTATATCATGATTGGTGAACATTTGCATAGGCCGTCTACTTTAGGTTTAGCTTGGAAAATAATTACTTTGGAACACCTAAAATAGTTTTACATGAAAATGTTTCTAAATATTATTTTAACAATTTACTTCTGAGCATTGTTTGTAATAACAATAGGTTATGAGCGACGAAAATGAACCTGCATCTCTAAGAACTGAAAAATAATAGTTTAGAAACATTGAATTTATAAATAATTATTGTTTTGAATGACTTCAAATATTTTTTTAATAACTAAGTTAATGCCGTTGATATGATTAAACGCTTTTTACACATATATAGGCAGGATAAATATTTTTAAAACTTTACTTTTTACATACTGTCTTATTTTCGTCGTATAGAGTGCATCGTAAACAAAATTTTGTTAAAATTTAATTAAAAAATAAATAGAGCCATCGCGAGATACCTGACAAATATGGAACATCAATATTTATTTATATTAAAATATTTTTATTTAAACGAAGTGAAAACGATCTACATGAAAAAAATAATCATGAAATATTTCTTAACAATCTCTTGTGAATAAACGTTTTTAACATTTCAAGACAGTTTAATGTAATACACCGATATAAACGAGTAACGTTAGTATTTGTCAATTTCAGAAATTAAAGCGTTTCTTTTGCCTTTGTAAATAAGAAACAATTCTGATCCGGATCAGGCCGGAAAGAGGCGACACGAAGCGAAGCTGGCCAAATGGCAAGACGAGTCGTGTAATCAGAATATTTTAATTTTCATTCAAGCGTTCTATTAGATGTTGGATATTAATTATACAACAGACGCACATGCTAAATAAATATATCGTAATGAATACATTAGTAATTAATATATATATATATATATATGATCATTTCGTTATTTTAAGAATTCAATAACCGAAAATTCAGAATCAATACAAATAAAACAAGATGTAACTAAACGTAATAAAAATATACTTTGTGTTCAAACTAAAGGAATAATAACATAAACCAATCATAATAAAAGGGATATAAATAAAAAAAGATAAAAGAGAGAATGTATTGAGAAAAGAACGTTTTCAAGCGGCATGGTGAAAAAGTTTGAGGAATGTGCTCGATATGCAGGCAATCCTTGTACTTACGGTATATTAGTTTCCAGAAATATGCGATGTAAATCGAATCGACGTAAGTCGAAACGTATTTTTTCATACATTTTCATATATTACTCAGGAGTTAGGTTGTACAAAATGCTATGTTACAAATGTAAAATACTTATTATTTTTGGTATATAATATTAGATTATTGCTCCTGATTAAATTATTTTATCAGTATTAAAAAAATATGTACGATTTATAATAAATGTCTCAATCACACTTAGAGGCATTAGTACTTTTGTTGTTGACATTAAGGTTTCTGTCAAAATTGGGATCATTTTTCTAATAAAAATTCATTGCTTTCTCCAAATTTGCAAAGGTTACTAATGAAAGCTCTTTTTTTGTTAGCAATAGATATTATTTTTTGTGTTTCTGTTGTTTCTTTCTGTACTTCGATTTCAATAAGTTCCTGATTATCAGTTCTTACGAGTGTCTTCGATATCATCGGTATCATCGGTATTGACCTCGATATTGAGCAACTGGTTAGCCAAATCAACAATGTGAGTTGTGATCTTATCCATATTTGGCTGATCTAAGGTTTAAGAAAATTCAGATGATTCACAGAGATGTGAACATCATTTTCTCCAAACTTCTTTAAAATTGCTGGATTTTCCTCTTCCCATGATGCGGTAATATTTTTACACCCTACAAAACTTGTAATATTTCTAAAAACGTACAATAGTGCTATTTAGGAAAACGAAATGTAAAGCCGTAAAAGCAACCATAGGCATATAAAGTTGAGAATTTAGAAAAACTTTACATTCCTATATATTTTTAGGAAAAGAATTCAGAAAAACTTAATGCCTATGTGAATAATATAATATATTTTTGGAGTAATAAAACAGTCAATGGAAAATAATATCGAATTAAGTGAGGGGCATGTAATGTATCGATTTTAACTAGCTCTTAAAAATACTGACTGGAAGTGAAAACTTAATATTTACTGAGGATATCTTATGAACAATAATCACACTGGAAATACAAATGGACTTTAGATAAACTTATATCTGTGTGAACCTTTCTTTCGAAATGTACGATACAGAAGATATCGATAATAAATTTCCAAAATATACTCGTTCAAAGCGAATTAAACAGAAAATATATGCAGCAAAAAAACCAATTTAATTGTGGCGCGAATATTTGTCGATAGTAGTTTTTACCGGATATTTTCGTATATCGTGGTCCATACTCGTTTTTTTTTCGCCTCTAATTGTGAGCTACTATGTGAAAGTTGGATTAACAGGAAAAGAAACAGGTTATTTCAGAATTAAATTTGTATATATTAAGTTTTTTATATTTGTTTATTTTTATATAAGAAGCTCAATTACACTCATTTTTTTCAGAATTATCTATTTGAGTTAACGCGCCAATTTTATTCATAGTTCAATACTTATGTTACCAAGATTAACATTCTATGTAACGGGCTAGAAAGTAATTTTTACACATTAATGCATTACTAACGGACTTACAAAAAAATTTTCTTAATCTGAATAATGTAGAAAAAAGAAAATAAATATAAACATGAAAGAAATTAGTTCACTCAATACATAATTTACACATTTTGAGTTAATTAAAGATTGCGAGATTTTTGTAGACTAATAATTTGTCTCAGCTGGCCATCATAATAAACACTTTTATTCTTAGTTATTTTATAGCAACAGTTAAAATATAAAGAGATAAATAAATTAAAAATATAGTTTTACTTTTCTTGGAGATTTCTATCTACTTAAAAGTGATATGTCAATGAAAGTTATTTCTTTTATTAATAATCATAAAATTACTTTGAGTAAAATTGTGTTATTTACAAACCATAAATGGACCACCACCATTCCTTATAAATGTTGAAAGTTAGATATTGTGAAGTTTTCATAATAGCATCACTTTTTACTTAAAACTTGATTACAAACTTTTCATTGAACGACTGGCAAGTTCAAGGTTAGGTAGAAGATCTTTTACAAAAAAATGTTAGTCAACGCCCGTCAACGCCTTCAACTATTTGTCGCCGAGCCTCCCAGTAGCGTCCGACAATGCCAATAGTTGGGCATTTCAAAGTCTTACAGGTACGAAGACGGTCGCCGTCCATTGGCGTATAGTCACATACCGGGCAAATCTCATCATCAGCTAAGCCGACGCTATGGAGATGAACTTGACCGCCAGCTAAGCTGAACCTATGGCGATTAGTCGTGACCGGTAGTCAATCTAAAACGATCAACAGCCTCTGCCCTCTCTAATTGTCTTGAAATTGGCTCTTTCACGGAGAGGGTCTCTCACTTTTTGTCAATTCTTTGATCTTTTAACATATCAAAAGTGGGCTGTTGATGGATGAGTTAATTAGAATTTTTGCCCTATGAAGTGTGATGAGTATGTTAGGTTGAGTTGACTTGGCTCCCTACCTAGCCATACTGTCGGCCCTTTCATTGCCAGGGATTCTTACGTGGCTCGGTACCCACTACAAAACCACCACCGATAATTCGCATGACACATGAATGCAAACAGTCCCTAGGAGCATTATTGCTGGCATTTATTTTGACTACCAGTTAGTCTTCAAACAGGCAGCAGAACCATCCTGCTCTGGTTCCTTTTATTTCAGGTGGGTACCAATCATCTATGTAGCTACTCACTCTAAGGATATCTGAGATAGATGGTTCCCAGAGCATATAATTTGAGTTCTTCAGGGACGGTAGCTGTTTTTATCTAGTGTAATGATTTTTAGGTTGAGATGTTTGGCGCGAAGAGCTGGTATAACATTGATATAACATCGATGGGGACACAGCGACCATTCAACATAGAGAACGGGTATATAACAATTAGAGAGTCAGCATGTGTTAAAGGTAAGGTCTGGGTTTTTGGTCGCTTGGTTTCATTTTTATAACCGTTCCAGTAGTTTCTATCCACTCGCTTCACCTTTTCCCAAACATCAGAGTGTACTTGCCCCTTTCGGCTATTCAGAAGTTCAATACTAGTCTGGAGTTGTATTGCTACTATAGGGGTTGATAATGCCCCACCAGTTATTAGTCTGAGGACATTGTTCTGAACGACATCATATTTGGCAAGACTGGGTTTACTTGTAAATGAAACGACTTCACTGCCGTAGACCAGCACTGGATGCACATATGTTTTATACACTGTAGATAGTACGTCCTAAGTAGCTCCCCGCATGGGAGTCGTAAGCTTTTTCAAGAGATTCATATGCCTGTGTACCTTATCATTTGTGTTTGTAATGTAGGAGCTCCAGGATACCTTGGTGTCAAGGTTAATTCCGAGAAATTTTGATGTAGAAACTTACCAAAGAGGCAAGTCTGTACAGCTCAATTTAATTGGGAATTTTTGTCGACATTGCAAAAAGCTAGGTAATAGTCTTCTCAAAACTTACTTCCATTTTGTTTTAGTCTGCCCATGTTTCGAGGTTTAGAAATGCTTTATTTAGGGCCTCCTCAGGGTACTAATGCCTCTGTCTGTAGCCAAAGTAGAACGTTATCTGCAAAGAGGCATGATACCCCAGGAACTCTTTGGATGGCCAAGCTTAGATCGTCTATCATGATGTTGAAGAGAAGATAGCTCAACACGATTCCGTGTGGTTGCCCACCTGATTTCCGTGTGTGATGCAGAAATATGTAAGGAGAGGTGGCATTGAGAAACATGCACCGAATGATGCTCTGTGAAAGAAAGCTCTCTATTCACTTCAACAGGTTTAGGTTCACTCCCCCCTTTTTAAGCTTGTAAACAATCCTGCGCCGTAACTTTTTTTTCACATATGTCTTTAAAATCAACTAGTACCGCAAGTGTTGATTGTCTTCCATGGAAACCATCTTTAACGGCCTGAGTGAGTTTCACTACCTAGCCAATTTCGAATCTATGTCTAGGGAATCCTGCTTGACAGCCACCATTAACGTGCCTTAGTTCCAGAAACTCTAAAAGTCTTTGTTCGACCATCTTTTCAGCAACTTTGCAGGATACACTACTAAGCAAAATAGGTCGGTAGTTGTTTAGGTTTTTAGCTGGCTTATCTTTTTTTGGCAGCGAGATAACTTCAGCCCTTCTCTATTACTGGGCCACTCTAGTATGTCATGTTAGATTGATGAGGCTCAAAAAGGTCTTTAGAGCCAGCGGGTCAAGGTTCTTAATGAATTCAGATAAAACCCCATCAGGACTGCCAGATTTACCTTTTTCCTGAACCTACCACGAGGAGTAGCTCGTCATGATTTATCATCCTGAATAAAGAGCAAATAATATTGTTTAGTTTGATATGAGGCGACATTTCTGTTAAATATCAATTTCCGCACTTCTGCATGTGACATCTGCTGGTGACTGCGTAGTTTTTACTAGTAAGTAGTTTACTATTTACTGTTATTGGTTATCAACGACGAGAGGAATATTCGTTATTTAGGCGAGATGCAAATTCGTGCGGCTTGGAACCGCCTTTTCTAAAGTCCAATTCTGCAGCAAAAGATCTACATGCATATGTCTTAGACTGTGTGATGGAACGTTTCAATTTCGTTTGGGCTTTTCTTAGAGAAATGCAGTATGTAATATCATGTGAGTTTTCCGCTTGATATCCTGCCATATTCTTTTCTTTCTTAAGAGTGTCTAGTGATTCATTTCAGAAAGGGAGGTGTTTCTTCACTTGTTCCCAGGGTCCTGGGTATGCTCTCATCATCTGCAGGTAACAATACCTTAACAAAGAGTTTGACCGAGATATCAGGACACTCATTTATCTGATCTTATGTGACATAATAATATTTGAGATGTAGATATATTATAGGATAGTTGATAGTGCATATGCCAATGAGCATTCTTGGAGTTCTAGCGAGTAATTTTCTTTGGTACAGGTTGGCAACTATTGTAAGGGACCCGTAAACACATCATGGGGTATCTGCAAATGTCCGTAGGGTCCTCCCGAGTAAGTACTGATTTAGAAGATAAATTTGCGTGAACCAGTGCAAGACCAAGTTTACTAGTGTATCCTCAAAAAGACATTAAGGTAGGTCTGGTGGGATTATAATAAGAAAAGAGCTGTCCAGAAAATCCTCAACAGCCTTCCAGTTTAGCTTTTAGTGGAGTAGCCCCATCGAGTTGAGAGGACGTTAAAATCCCCCACGATGGTGAGATTGTGATAGTGGCCCAAATCCATGAGTCGGTCAAGAATTGGCACGTTATTGGGCGGGTTATAACGGCAAATGACTTTAAAATGAAACCCCTTCTATAAATAGAATCCTTCCAAACGTACATTGCTTCTATTTTGTCATGGCTGCTCATTTCGGGTATGATGATATCCTTACTTGCAACTTGTGTGGCTCTCTTAAATATAAATATTGAGAAATCGAGTATTTAATCGAAACAAATGGTCTACAGAGAAGCACCAGCTTCAACACTCATGACGATGTCAGAAACAAGTCTTAAAATATTAGTTTTCAGCTCAAAGAATTTTATGCTGCTGAAACCACTCGAATTCCAAAACAATGTGCAAAGGGGATTGTCCATGCCCTCATAAGGGTGGTTTCTTGCAGTAATTACTTGGATATTCATTATTGGATTGTCGTGAAATGGCGGTCACTATAGCAAATTTAACGTTATCCATTGTGTGTGATGAGGAGGCCTGCCACTTTACACCTAAGGAAAAATTTAATGGAGGCCTTTTTTCTGTATAAATCTACTACATTTCACAGGGATATATATCCCTCGCCGGAAATGTAGTGGCTTAGTATCCGGAAACCAATTATATATTTCAACCTTCGAAGTTTTCCTATATATCGATTTTCCTTAAGATCTGTTATGAATTATCTTGCTTTCTTGAAATTTACTTTAAATATTTAGCTCAACCAATAATAATTTTGTAATTTAATAAAAGGAGATATATCCAAAATATCATTCATTTTATAAATACACTTCAAGAACAAAAAAGTTTATTTTATTAATTACGCTATTGTCTACATACTATAATTTCTGGATCAATACTTTTTATGCCATCAACTTATCGATGACTACATCCAGCACCAAATTCATAAAAAAATATCCTTCAGTCTTAGTAAATAATCGTACTATTTTATCATTAAATAAATCTGATTTATTCGACCCTGAAATCCTAAAGGGCGTCATGTAACGACATTTGTCGAAAAGACGCCTTTGTTGCAAGAAATTCTTGAAATATTGAGGATTAAATCATATGTTATTCAGAAAATGTGAATGCTTAGTGAGATTTTCAAACTGATTCTGAAATGTTAACAGGTGAAAATTTGCAACATTTTCCAACATTGAATAGAAACAATTGCGCTGAGTACTAAACCTTATCGGCGAAAATAAATATGTGTATATGCTATGCAAAACACATATTTAAAAAAAATTAATAGTTTTTTACATTATGCATATAAGACATAATGACAGCACCTACCTACAATCGGACCAGTACATTATTTCAGAAAATCCACTTTATTACAAACATATACCCCAAACGTGTTGTAACATGTAAATATTTAGTTTGAAAAAAAAATAATGTCATCCATTTTATCAAGATAGGCGTTCAGCATATCCCTTCAATGCCAAACCTCTCGTAACAGAAACAGCAGACTAGCTCGCGGGTGATGTTGAGTTTTCAGTTGTGCTAGAGGTAAGGGTAAATTGTAAATGAGTTATCCTGTTTCATCATACTTTATTTTTGCATATTATTAAATTGTTAACCTTGAAAAAAAATTGCTAACCCTTTTGGTATTTCTCATTTATGTTAATGTTTTCATTTAAATATAAATCTATTTGTAACTTTTCAAGTTTATAATTAATCAGACATATTAAAATTTTTTAATGCAGACTACGTTATATTGAGAAAAATCATGTGTTGGATGGGTGCAGACAAAACTACGCTAACAAAAGACAGAGACAGTTAATATCAATAATAATAATTAAAGTCGTGAAATAGGTAATATCTTTTTCAACAAGCTAAATAATAATTATAACCTAATTTTTATGAACAACTGAACGAAACTAAGTGAGATATTATTATATCTACTTTATTCAAATTATTAACCACGACCTATGTTTCGTTATATGATAACATCTTCAGGAGAGTAATTTAAAGAAATTAACTCGTAGAAATTTCTACTTTTAAATATTATAAAACAAAATACGTTAATAGTTTTTATTACATTTAGAAAAGAGTTTTGTTATATTTACAAAGTTATAATAAATTAAATTAATGTTGTTCTTAGTAATATATTTATACAAAGACACGATCATCTAATGATCAGAAAAAGGTTATATAACTAACATATGTCCCATTTTTTTTTCTTTTATGATATGTCTCCTTAGATGTGTGATAGTGCTGAAACGATTTGAAATCTAAAGTATGTCTAAAAGATATTGATTATGAGTGATGATACTGTCTTGAGTTATTTTAATATTTATGCCGATCTTAAACGACACTATTTTCGTTGATTACGCATTAAATATCGGATAGATGCGTTTGGCGTTGGCAATCTATTATGAGGGTGAGCACTGCGATATTGCAGAGCAATTCAAACAAGCAAACGATGCGGAAACCTTTTCACTTACCGATTGGATACTCGAATAATAAGAAGCGAGGTGAACAGTAAAGGACATAAGTCTAATGAAGTTAAAAGGACGATGATTTCTATTGTAAGACTGGTTCAGTTAAAATGTCTCGTATTCCTTCAAAAATATATGTGAAAATATACACAAAATATATATATATATTATTTTTCAACGACTTGTTAAGATAGCGGACAGAAATAAATTAGTCTCAGATACAAGTTTAATCCGTCCTGTAATTTTAAGCAAAATTAAAATAAATATATGAATATTGAAAGTGTTAATTTGTTTTCGAATATCTATAAATTTGCAATTAAAAAACAAACAATCGGAGCGTTCGTACGTTACGAGATTCATAGCTTTCATTAATTTCTTTTATTTTAATTTTGTAATATGTTAAATTATAGAGAACGATAGAGTAAAAATTTATTAGTTTTTTTTTAAATAAAATTTAAATTTAATTTCTTCCTATAAAAAATTGATACGCTGTTTATTTTCTTGTGCGACGTTATTTTATTATTGAAATTTGATACAATTAATTGTTAGTGTATTATTATCTACGTAACTACTCCAACGAAAGCACTTACATATATGAGAAAAAATAAGACATCACATAGATAATTTGCGAAATTTTCATTATGTAATGGAACAAAATATAAAATGAAATGTACAATTTCTCAAAAAAATATTTATCAATATGATATTACGTAAGAATTGTAGGCTTATAGATTGAAATACGGTTTAGGGAGTTTTCGTTTTTTCCATTAAATTATAGGAAAAATGGAATAAACAACATTAGTAGTTTTTAAATATTTTTTATATATAATGATATTTTGAATTTTTGGTGATTTTTTTACATTTTAAATCACTGATATTATTATCATATTTCTCTGATTAAATTTATTCTGATGAAATTTCTCAGTGAAAAAAAAAAGATTATTGATTGATCGATGAAATAAGAAAGTTTCGGAAGTAGATTTTGGAAAAAAAGTTATGCGAACTTTGTTAAGATGACATAAAATGTTAAGGTGAAAAACTAGAATATTGGTGTTTAGATTGTCTTATGTTTCTCTTAATTTTTTGACGCCTTGTTAAGTGTCATGCAAGTGAATGTCCTTGTCTCGAATATGATGGGTTAACTAGTTGAGAAAAAAATAAAATTTCTATAACTGTATATACACAGACTAAAATACGTATTCCTAATTTGTGTATTGTACATTACAAAATATAATAATGAAATTAAATCCGTGCTTCTCAAATGCTTATAACATTTCATACGATTGTTTTGTATTGTTCAAAATATTTTAGAGAAGCTCGTAAACTTTTTTTTTTATAAAAAATATCTCAATGAGAATTATGATGAAGAGACCGCAAGCTTGGAATTATTATAAATAGACAATAAAAGAAAATGCAACTAATAATTGAAAGTAATCATATTATAAGTGGCATATCGATAATAATAGGTGATTTTAAATTTTTTAGATTACGCATATAATACATACATATGTATTTATATATATATATATATATATATATATATATATATATATATATATATATATATATATATAGATATATATACATACACATACATATATTATATACAACTTGTCGAGCACGCGAATCAACTTTACGGATTACAGTCTTCAACAAAAGATTATTTTTTGGGGTTCCGTACTGTGAAAGGAAAAAATAATCCTCATCACTTTTATCATATTTATCATGTCTATCATAGCCGTTTTTCTTCGAACTGTTCGATGAAAAAACAAGGAATTTGACATAAACACAAACTGTTCTGATCCGAATAAATATGAATAATTTATTGAATATATTTGGCGTTAATTTTGTAGAAATTCATTATTCACAATTAAATGAAACTACGTGATGTAGTATTATTTCTACTATCTTTAATTTCTTTACCACGACCTAGGTTTCGTTGTATTACATCTTCAGGTGGATATTAGCAAAGATCTTTGCTAATATCCCACCTGAAGATGTTGTAATACAACGAAACCTAGGTTGTGGTAAAGAAATTAAAGATAGTAGAAATAATACTACATCACGTAGTTTCATTTAATTGTGGATGAATAATTTATATAAAAAGAATATTCATACAGAAAATTTAGGGGCGGCAGAAAATACTCGATATTTTTAACTTACGGTAATAAGTGGAGTATCATTTAAAGGAGATATTTATAGAAATTCTAAAATTATTTTATTTAGAATTCATCATTGCGTGGCGTGTTTCGAAGTTTTCAAAACGTCCTTCTGCCCACTTAACATATTTTGATCTGTGAAATTAAAATGTCCTCAATTATTAAAATTATCAGTTACTAAATGGAAATAATGCACATCTTTTAAATAGATAATATGACTCTCATTACATTTGTTTATGCCGGCCTACTTTTGAACTTGAAGCCACTTTTCGTAAATAATCCACTAATACATGCTGTAACATTTCATGACTGTTCCTTTACACACATGTACGTCATTATTTGTCTAATTTTTTGCTAAAAATATACCAGACGCTCTTTCGTTGATTTTGTGAAGATCGTACCTATTTTGTCTACATAGTAATATTTAATATAATTTACACCATCATTTTAAGCCACTAGTTTAAATTTTAACGTTAGTCAAGAAGACCGTTATTTTTTTGGCAAATTTGTGCATAAATGAATTCATTGCTCGTGTCTAAAAAATTTGCAACAAAAAATTACTTGCGGCGTGTGTTTATCCAAAAATTAAGTGACGTTAAGTCCCTTAACCCGAAAATGTATGGCACGCATTTTTGTGTTATTCGAATTAACACATATATACATTAGAATTAATTTAATTTTTGATCCATTTATTTTAATAAATTTCAAGTAATTTGAAAACAATCTCATATTAATACTTAAAATGTCAGTTTACTATTAAATTAGGTGCAATTAAATTTCAATTAAGATTCACCCGGTCATCATTAAATTGTTTAGCAATTGTGTCCACACTTAAATCGAGAGCACCTTCAACGTAACTCAATTTATATGTAAGTTATTAAAAAGGTATTATTTTGAATACTTTTTATTTACTGGTCGGTGTAATCTAAAGTACTCAGTAGAACTTTTTTAAATAGGTTCTAACAGAAGGAAGCCGCCGTAACATATACATATCATTTAGAAACTAATTCTAGTCCATTTTTATTCGACATAGGGTCTTAATTATGGGTCTAATAACCTAAAGTATAATAAACGGTAGCAACTTCCGAACGGTCAAATAGATTTCAGTGATTATAAAAATTCTATCATATTTTAAAAATACAAATGGATAGTAAAATACACTGTAATGAAATAAGGACTGTTACTAAACTTTTCTGGAAAATATTTAAATTATGAACAAAATTATGAATTTCGTAGATGAATAAAATTCATTCAATAAATATGAAATAAAAGTGTTTAAAAGAAGAACAAAATAGCCAAAAATTAATCTTTCAATAAATATTCAAATGTGATATATCGTCAGAAAGAATATTAAAAAAAACGAACATTTTGTTGATTCATATATGTCTCCCAAAATTTGTAGGGATAAAATAAAACGCTCCAAACGGAATTTCAAGTTCTGGGTCCATAATTCTTACGGCATCTGCGTATAATATAATTTCATTTTAAAATTTCTTTGAGAATTACTTCTCTTTTTAGTGTGCAGTATTTAAATGAATTAGAGTCCCTCAGAGTTCGTGATTAGTAACAGGTACTCATCTCGAGTAGATGGTAAATATACCTAATATAATTTGGATCAAAATCACAGAATAAATTTATAATATTAAATATTTTATATTACCTCAAATACTTACTAAAGTTCCTCCTATACCAAATTATATTTTTTATCCAGCTATTGTTCCGATAGGCGCAGGTCTCGTATAATATTATCCTAACATCATCACCTAAAAGTAAAAATGTATCTACGTTTAAAAATGCAAGAGAACTGACCATTAATTTTTTTGTGTAGCTAAATACGTTCTTATTTTTTATGGTGTTTAGAGACATAGGAAGAAAATAAAATTAAGATTAAAAACAAGAGTAGGTATCATTTTAATAATAAATCGTTACTTGAATTTAAACATATCAATCAAGGATAGATTTCAATATGTCGATAATTATTATCTAAGCGCTTGTACCGTTTTAATATTAGTATATGATATAAACCTGAATGGGTTGCCATGATTAATGTTATTGTTAATCGTTATGATTAACGTTGGAGGGCAACAAAGAATCAATATTGAATATTAAAGTCGTATAATTCCGTTGTTATAAAGATATATCAATTAATAGTTTCAGACTTTTTGGACTTTTATTGGGGGTGCGTTACGATAACGAATTGAAACTTCCTAATCGAGATATAGGGGGAAGAATTTGTCGGAAAAGTACAGACGATACGCTTAAGACAAGACTGAGACGCAAGATGTCCGTACATCAAAATTAATAATTATCAAAAGTTATACAACTTTCAATACACGTGTACATTGAATATTATCTTTTAACAAATACAAATTTATTTTAAACTCGGTATTTAGCCAACAGTTTCATAACTTCATTAATGTAAATTTGTACAAATAAAAAATGGGTTGTTGAAAAAATGTTTACCTGTCTAATTATTAATAATTTTTATACAGGACATAGGATAAATAGAGACGTTGCCTGTCTCTATCTATCGATTCTACATCACATAGTTTCATTTAATTGTGAATAATGAATTTCTACAAAATTAACGCCAAATATATTCAATATTTCAAAACTCAATTCTGTTTTTTTTATTTATTTCCTATTTACTGAAAAATAAATATTTGATGAAAGATCAACCCTATTATTTTTAAATCCATTTTGTTATTAGATCTATTTTAAAAATAACATTGTTCAGTAAATTCTAATTGGGTACTAATATTTCTTACGTAGTTTATTTAATAAAAAAAATAATAAAGAAAGCTTAATATATAACCCTACAAAAATATTATCAATGTAACCAAAGTATTTTCCCAAAATTTTCTTCAATTTTGCACTAGTGGTCTAATAATATATCTTCATGACTGAAAATAACACTAATACTTGGAATAATTTAATTTTAAGTGTCTCAATTAATTTATTACTTTTTACCACATTTCGATTTTAATTTTTCCCATATTGAGGTCCACGATGTTTTAATCCATGAAAATATCCGAAAACTTGTATAATTTCATTAAAAAAGATATGGTTAAATAAAATTAGAATTGTTTTTCAATATCTATTACTTAAATAAATTTAAGTATGTTTGCTAATAATTCACGTAGCATCACGTAGTTTCATTTAATTGTGAAGGGTAATTAATTTTATCCATAATACTGAAGGTTTCAAATATAATAAGTAATCCATCCAATCTATAAATAAGCTTATATTGGTTTAAACTTTTCGTTTAACCCATTTACTTCAGTTTAATTTGAAATTCTTTGAACTAAAGTTCACTCCCCATATTTAAAATAATCAATAATTAGATCGAAATATTTCAAGTCTTATATTCTATTAACATTCTCAATTTACATGGTACATAGTGATATCTCTCATTGCGGTCTTTTCTACTGACTTTCTGCCTAACTAACCATTGACGTCTAACATTTCGTATGCGATAAATAGATTATCAAAACTCGGGTTAGATTTTAAGTTCATTTATACTTTAGTTTTCCATGAATATTCGTTAACGCATACTTTACTATGTATATTTGTTAAACCTATGAATTTGAAATCTCCCTATTTTTTATTGGCTATATTTGTTTTAAGTATTAGTTCATAGATTTGATATTAAATCACTCAATTGAAGAAATTTCATTGTTTTCTTAATGTTTAGTTTTTAATCTTATTACTATATAACAATACAACCTGAACCTTAACGTGTATTATTTAACTTTGTTTTCATGAAATAATATAGCTATGTATAGACCCGATAAATCTATTACTTATATTTCTAAACTTTACACGGATAGAGCAAACTTTAAATCTGTCAAAATAAACTGCTAAAGACCGGAAAGTAGCCATATAAATAATAAAATAAAAAGTAAATTAAGGAAGCCTAAGTTAAGATATTACAAAACGGTGAGTCTAGAGTGAAATACTTTTTAGATTCTTATGAATTGGGATCAATACCTAGCATCAATAACTTTTTTCAAAAATGCTTCATTTTACCTACCAAAACATAGCTTAAGTAAAAATATAAATAGTCCGGTTTTACAAGTCTCTTAGTGTTGAAAGATCCCATAACAATAAAACTAAGTAACTTCAGCGAACGCCGCTTGACATGGAGTGCACTCATCAATAAAACGATAATTAGCAGATCACAGATTGAGATGCCAATAAATGTAAGAATGGCGATTTTTAATAAAATTGTCAACAACGATAAAAATTTGTATGAAAGTAATTTTTTTAGTTTTTATTTTAGAACTTTTCCTGATCCATTGATGGCAAAAACTAAGAAAAATTATATTTTCTTAAATTTTGTCACAAGTTAATCAAGAAAAATTATAGTAAGAAGTGAGATAAAGTAATCTAAAATGCAATCAGAATATTTCGAAGAGTAAAAGAATATAATATTATTTTAGCGAAGAATTCAGGAAGTTCAATTAAAAAACTTAATTAAGTATTAAAAATAAAGTTTCAAACTGCTGACTTTCACTGTTGTTGGTTAGTTTGTAATGTGACTAATATGTTTAATCCAAGAAACAAAAAAAACATTTACTCATTTCAATTGCATGATAGGTTAAGACCATAGGTGAGACCATATTAAATGGATGTTTGAGCACATACAATCACATGATCTGAAATAATTGAATTCTGGAATAGATATCTGGAATAGATGTTTAATATTTTTTTTTTCTTTTACTCTATGTGAGCTTTTACATCACCTTTTTAAAATATCTTGTTGTAAAGTTTGACCATCTTGCTATAAAAACAATCAATAAATTTATTTTTCGAACTTTTATTCGCAGAAAGTGTCAAACACTTAACGCTTCTCTGAACATTTTATTTCTGTGAAAATTTAGTTTTGTTTCTGTTAATATACAATGGGAAATTTGTAAGCCAGTACACATTATGTAAGAAAATTTATCCTGAAATACGCAAAAATGTGAAAGGAAGACAAAAACGTAGGTACAGTTAAATGTACTGCCAAACCTTAGTACTGCCAACTTTATTAAATATATTTGTAAGTAATGAATAGTCAAAACTCAAGTGATTTTATTAAGGTGTATTAGTAGAATTTAAAACGTCAAAAGCCTATATCTCATTTAACAACCTTTATTACTTTTGTTCTTCCGAATAAATATTTTTGAGCTTCGTTTAATGGGGCGGCGCGGCGCATTATTAGAAGGAAATGCGATAAGCGATACAGACAAGAGACGCGAATACGACGAGAAATATTTCATTTGTTGGTTGATTACTTGAATAAGGAAAAATTGTCTCTATTTTACAAGCATTTCTAAATAAAAATGGAATGAATTTAATTTTTGGATGGATATAATAATTCGGCAAAAACTAATGACAAGGATTTCTGTAATAGGTATTAAAAATAATTGGTTTAGTTTTTTAATTAATTTTTAAATAAAAATGGCGTAAACATTACTAGTGCACAGTACAACACTAGGAGGTCTTAGGCCGGGCCTAACCAGACTGTATTTGGGCGAGTGTACTCGGTGCCATACGCTGGACCAGTAGGGTCTGGGTTTTTACTGTCTCTTGGCTTGCTGACAACGAAAAGGTGGCGAGTTTTTCTGAGACTGGGTCAAATCAATAAGATCTGAAGGTCAAATTCACGTGATACCACAGCACATAATTTTTAAAATTTTTTTTTTAATCCTGGCAAAATAACATTTTCATTATATTGTGATATTTATGGAAACTTAATAATCATTAATGTCTCAGTATAAAAGCATAAAACACGTAAAGAAGAAAAAGTGTTAAAAAATTACCCGAGTATCCTATGTACCTACCTAGTAGATTTACACTTTGATAAAATTTTAGGGCTAGTAAAATAACAGCAACGGAAGAGACTACTCTCTTGTTTGGGTTGAAAAACAAATTTATTAGTTAATATTTTTTTATGAAGTTAATATTAATATATATTATTAATATATTTATAATATTGAACTAACTACAATAGCACAGTGGCAAATAGTTCTAAAGTTTCAAATAAAGGAGTCCCATTATAAGTTGATTATCCTGAACACAAAATAATAGGTATATTCTGGCCACGAACCTAGATAGTTTACATAGTCATACAACCAAAATATAGTATTCGTTACGAAGTTCAAGAGCATTAAAGATCATTTATATTTTTGTCTTTTTGAATCAAGTACGATTTATGTCATTTATATGAAATATAATTTTTTTAAAAGTGTGATGAAATAAATTACTTCACGAACTTTTCTTGATAATTGGATCAAAAATTTATAGAAGTTAAATAAAACTCAAATCAAAAGCAAAGCAATAGCCAGAATAGAGGAAATAATTGCCCAAGTGACTGTCAAAAGTTAAGTTAATACTATACAAAATAAATATTACCTATAATTAGTTAATGATTATACAAACATTATATTTAAAGTCAATAAAGAGGTTTACGTTTATTTAAATTAAAACCAGATTTGTTTTTAATATTTTTTAAATTAGTGTTTTCAAATATTGAATACATTTGGCGTCAATTTTGTATAAATGTATTATTCACAATCAAATGAAACTAAGTGATGTATTTTTATTTCTACTTTGTTCAAATTCTTTACCTCGACTTAGGTTTCGTTAACATGTCGGTAAAAATAATTTAAATAAAGTAGATATAATATTACATCATGTAGTTTCATTTTATTTGTGTTTTCAACTGATGACAACATTGTATCAATGGAATTATTTTGAAGACTCTGTCGTAAATATCTTACATAGTATTTACGACCATTTTTATTTGAAACTACGAAAATAAATGACCAAACAATCCTTTCGAAATATTTATTGAGGTAATATCCTTCAACTTGTATGACGTAGTAATTTATTTTATAGTATTGTTCTAAGATTCTTTCTTATTTTAAAAACATTAAAAACTAAATCATATGTTTTATACGAATATCTGCGATAGATTTACTTTTTTATTGTGAAATATTACAATAAAAGGAATATCCCTTTCGTCTCTCGACATCCCTGGAAATTCACGCCTTGGGTTTGGATCATGTGGGAATAATAGCATCTACAAAATGCCTACACAGAGGATAAAGGAATGGTTTTATTTTTCATTTAAAAGTATTTTTTTCTTTGTCTAAATTATTTAACTAGACCGCTTTATATCGATAACTTATAATCCATAATTCCAGCTTTATTTAAATGAGTAATTAATTTCTTGTTTCCCGTAATGACTTTAAATCTTTTTCAAACACAACATTGTCTCGTTTAATTATGTCAACAATGTCTCACTTAAATATCGAATTAATTTTTATTTCAATAATTAAAAAAAATTAAATATGTACTTGTTTGTTTTTGTTATTTGTGCATAAATTAAAAGGCAACCTTATTTTTTGTTTAGAGTCCAGAACATGTCTCAAATAATTTTTTTTGTTTTTTTTCAGTATATAAAGTAAAATGAAATTTCTATTTATTTACTAATGTAATAAAAGTGTAATTAAAATGCAAAAATTACTATAAACATTAAAAAATATATTTTCGACCAAACATTTTTAGTTGCTTCTTAAAAGTAAATCTAAAATGGGAGAAAAAAGTCGTGGAAATTATTTTACCGAGTGTTAAAAAATCATAATTATTTCTGAAAATATGAGAATTCTTATAATTACTTTTAAATTGTCAGACAAATAAGGCATGTATTCTGTTTAAAAATGTTATTGACTGTATAAAAACGTTATTTCATGTTCAACATACAGCTTTGAGATTTCCCCATTAAGCCAAAATGTTCCAAATTATAATAAATTATATGGAAAAAGTGTATATATTATACCACCTAGGCTACAATAAACAGTAAAAATGTGACGTACTAAACATAAAAAGGATGAAAATTATGGAGAGAAGAGAACACGATAGAGACAGAAGTTCAGTGATACAGTGATATAAAAATACATGTACAGTAAAGTTCGTAATTAATGAATATGTAATACATTTTAAAGCCTAAGAATTAGCAATTTTTACTTAGAAAAACTTACAGAAATTCGTACCTCAGTTATCGATTGAAAAAACGAATGTTTTTAGTTACGAAAAGGTTATAAATTTCACATTAATTTATATTGATCATCTCCTTAACCTAGTTAAAATTGTCAATTAAATTATTACCTTAACAACAGTTTGAGTATTAATCTGAATTCTCCATCACCAAACTGTAAATTATATCTATCTCAAGACTTATGTTTGAAGTGTTCTTTGAACTAAGAAGAATAAACAAGTTCAGATATATATATTTTTATAATACATCTGCTAGTTGAATAAATTACTCTCGTGTCTCGACCCGTCGTAGCCAGATAATAATGGGATATTCGATAATCAATTATGGATTATGTATGAAGGGTTTCCATTTATAGACTGATTTCGATTACCATTAAGATAGTTACGCTATTGTCTGATGTATAACATAAAGATTTATTTATTTATTATTATGTAGACACTAACGTAAACGTAGCTATATTTAAAGGATACTAGGCAATGAGAAAGTAAAATTAGAGGTATAATACGAATGGCTGTAAAATGGGAAAATTTTTAAGATTGCCTTAAAGTGACGGATAATTGAACTAATAACGGGAAAAAGGGAAACGGTAATAGAAGGAGAGATACTGTCGTAGTAACTAATCTAGATAAAAAGAGCTTTTCTTAGAAGACTTTGAAAAGGTATATGTATGTATGTAATATATATGTGTATATACACACACGCACACACATATGCACAACACACACACACACACAAACATATATATATGTGTATATATATATATATATATATATATATATATATATATGTACACACACACATATATATATTCTATTACAAAATATCAATAAATAGCTCTAAGTTTACGATTATATTAAACCTGATTCGTCTCAAGAGAACAGCATAAAATGTTAACGATATTATTTCAAGAGAAGTGCCGCTTTTGCGTTAGATTATGGGCAAAGACCGACATATTACACAGAAAATTCACTCACGCAAAGCCGCGACACAAAGCTAGACTTCCACCATATTTAAAACTAATTTTCTCGTTTAACAACTTTACAATGTACGTTTGTGTTTACAATCGGCATAATATAGTTAAGAAATTATGAAAAATGGTTCTGTGGTTATTTACAGTTAAAATCAATCAAGCAATATTTATAAGGACTTGTATTCCAAATGAACAAAATGTATCCAATTATGAAACTAAGCAATAATTTTGATTCAATTTCAAAGGAAATTTTGTTAAGGTTGTTTGTAAGATATGTATCTAATGAATAGCATACCCCGACTTTTATTACCGACTTGTGCCTTAACCCCTAATATTGCTCATGAAATTAATTATAAGTCAGGTCGCTTTACAAGAAATCGACTTTTAATATAGATTTTTGATAAAAAAACAAAATTAAACATTAAAAAAAAACCCATAATGGATATAAATATTGTTATTGGAAAACCATTAAATAAATATTTGAACGCTACACTCGATTAAAAAAAATAAGAACTATTAATGAAATTACTAATCCAAGAAATTCGGCCGGCCTACTATTGCTATTTCCGTACCCACTATAAATTACATTATAGCAAATAGCTTTTACATGCAAAAGCTATTTGCGCACCTAAGAGATATTTGATTAGTCACGAATTGATAAAACTGCAAAATTATACGCATAGGCAGGCCATGACAGCCCCGACGGATTTTCTTGGGTTTGTAATTATATTAATATTTTCTTACTCGTACTTTCTTTTAGTCGGAGATTTTCAAAAAAATTATGTAATCGATTTTAATAAATGGGAACATTCGTTTGCAACGATATGTTGCAGCTACGTATTATACAGTACGTAAGACACCGATATATAATCCTATAGAACCCGATATAGCTATTTTTCATACTTTTAAACTACCTAATTAAAAAGATATTTCAATGAACATGCAAAATAAACCCGATGTTCAAATAAACTTTCAAATTGATGCTTTAATTTTGCAAAACCGCTAAGCCAAAAATCAAGAAAAAGTAAAGTTTATTAAAACTTGAATAAAAATTATGGGAAAATTATAGCAATCTAATTTTATGTCATTATTTTGAAATATGCATCCTGCTTTTACACCTGTAAAAGATAGAATGATGTGTACGGAACTCTTGTTGTGTATAACCACACCCACAGTGTGCATAGCCACAGAATATTCTCCACAAAAATCACAAGGTATCTCTCCATAGTATCTTTTTATTACAAGTTTATGTCAATATTACTAATTCCAATGGTCAAACAACTACCATTTCACAAAAATAAGTTTGAGAGGTTCATAATTTTACAGAGAATACTTATAGCAATAGCAACTGTAGTCTAGTTTTGAACATATTTAAAATTCTCATTTCGATTTTGCATTTAAATATGAAATTGGACCAGTTTGTAACTTAAATCCATGTAAAGACCTTCTGCTTTAAAAGTTTCACTCATACACTAGTTTGGCTATGTTTATAAATTATGTCTATTTTAACCTAGTAAAAGTGGGAATGATTAGAAAATTCAACTGATGAATATTTCAATTTAGAACTCATTAGCTGAAGTTTTAGCAAAAAATTGATAAACTCTCAATGTTGGACGAAGAAGATATTTTAAGAGAATCTCAAAATTAATAATTCTGATATTTTAATGATCCGATTCTCACCAAACCGTTCATGATTAAATATTCTCTTGTATACAAAATCATGAGTGGTAATTCACTATAATTCTAAAGGAAGACCTCAGAGGGGCTCAAGCTTAACATAGTTTATCAAGAACCGTTGATAATTCTCTCGCTTTTGGACAATCAATTTGATTGGTATATATTCTTTTCATTCCTATACCCTCTCTCAATTGGAATGAACTTTCGAATTAAATGAAGTAACAAATAATATTAAGTATTTAATTTCTACCATATCACGAATGTATATATTAGTATATTATTTTCTGACACTACAGGAGTGTTACTTTATACATTAGAAGGTTATACTAATTTGTAATTTTTATATCTACTACTTTTTAAGTCAATATATGTGCTACAGTTACGCTGCCTTTAAAATAGCGGCAATGTTTCTGTCACGTATTAAATCACATCTGTGTATTAAATAAATAACCAACTATACATGCTAACGATGTATATTTAATTAAAAAAAGGTAGTTCTACTGTACCAACACCATACATTTTTAAAAGAAAAATTTTCGAAATGTTAATGTATTGCATACATTTATTTATTTATCTACTTTAGTGTATTTAATTGATACATATGGTGGACTTATTGCTACGAGAACAATCTCTTACAGCCAACCATAACACATGGCCGGGAATCGAACCCGGTTCCCCGCGGTGCGCCGCGTCGTCAAAGGTCGTACGCCTTGTGATCAGCTCAACACACCACGGCGATGTACAAAACAATAAATACTAAACAGCGGTAAATATATAAAAATTATGAGTAATAAAATTAAAGTACTTTAAAGTTCTCTGTTTTTTATGCCTTTCAAAATTTGTTAAATTATTTGCAGATGTTGATATTAATTTTCCTTACTAAAATATGTTGCCTTGATTATATAGGGAAAATTGACATCAACATTGTCATAATTGAGATGCCATAATCTAAACGCAAGAAAAAATTTTTACGAAAAATTAAAAAAAAATCAAAGAAAAATATAAAAAAAATCAATTCAACTTATAATGAGGCGAAGTATTTCCAGTGTATCGCTACATTGAAATAAATCTTTCATAAACGAACGATATTTTTTTGGTTTTCCTTAAACTGTTGCAGGTATTAATAAAATCAACACCAATATTATTTTAATATTACTTTATATTTTATCACTTCTCTTTTTTTTATCTTTTTTCGTATTCTTGCATGGAGTATTTATGATTATTTTGAAATTAAATAGGTAAATAAACATATTTTATTTCGGATTGTTGTCACTATATTTTTGTGTTAATTAATACATATTTGTCAAAAAACTTTACAGATTTGTATTTTAAGTTTCATTACTGATTTAACTTGTTAAATTATTTCTACCCAAAAAATATAAATTAAAAAAAAACACGTTTTTTCACGCACCCCAAGCTCACTCGATATTGAAAATATTAAGAGACAATTTTTCAGCAACATAACTAAAAAGTCATTATTTTATTTTTGAATATACTTAAACTCTCGCCAGCCTTATACACAAAAAAATAAACAAGCCAATTCAGATATAAGTTTTTTTTATACCCACATAAGATGTTTAATATATTAAAAGTTTGAAAAGAAAAAATATGTTTTTAATAAACTTTTCACCTTCCTTAAGTTCTTTTAAAATTGTCCCATAATCACAAATGGGATTTTTAAAAGCAATTATGGTAAATAGTGTACTAAGTATATCGCGCATTATATAGTATATGAAGTTATATATATAAATAAATGTACTTCATATTGGTTTAACATCTATTTTTAACCTCTTGTTATAAATTCCCAAATCCCTAATTTCCCTATTTACAAGTTCGAACAACTTCTTCCTCGATCATCATCGATCCAATTTTCAATTTTCTCTAGTTGGTATATATATATACCTTATATTTTTGGTATATATATATACCATATATATATATATATATATATATATAACTTTGACCTCCATATTAAATTTTTTTGTTCCAATTTCTAATCCGAAATCATAGGTCTGATACTATTTTCCGAAAATTATATCCAAAATTTATTTAATTATTTCCATTTTATTTATGACTTAAGTTTCAGAGGTCACTATGTCCATATATAAATTAATTGGAATGTGAATTTTTATTTAACTGCAAAAAAATTTTACAGATCTCATTAAGGAAGATTTATAATTCATTTAAAAACGGGAGCTATAATTTTTTTAATAACAATAAACATCAGTTAACACCAAACAAATTTAAAAACGTTAAAATATATTCATCATAAAGTTTGGCCGGTTTTGTCTCTTAAAATTGTTGGCACAAGTTAACTGAAATAATTTTATTTCAAAATTATAACCAAATGATAGGATATAATTAAAATATTAATATTTCATAGCCTTACTAAAGGGATGATATTAACATGTTTCATAGCCTTACTAAAGGGACGATATTAAAGTATTCTATATTAACATGTTCGAAGTAGGCAAAAACAAGTAAGCGACGGAGAAAATAAATATTAACTATATAATTAAAAACCTATTAAAAATATAGGAAGAAGTAAAAAAAGGAAGAAAAGGGGACGTGAAAGCAAAATTCGTTGTATTTTCGTGGCATCAATTGAATTTTAGCGGGTTGTGACTACATAGAAAAAGATATAAATATTAAAATAAATAAATTTTTTTTTTAATAAGAAACATTATTTTTAAATTGAAACCTTCGAATTGATTTCTCATTTAGAATCAAATACTCTAGAGTGGAACATTTTAGCTAATTGACTAAACGTTGTAATTGCTTCATATGCACTCGTGAAAACGTCGTGTGGTTTTTTAATCTCCTAATGTAACAGTGACTCTAAATTAATATAATCTTGCTATTATGTAGGCCATGATTATAAATCGGTAAATAACACATCGAATAATTCACTTTATTTTCATATATTATATCAGTTAAGTAACCGTAAAACGTTAGGCTTAAATTTGTGACAAAATTTTTGAGTTAAATGACACATCGGTTATGAAATGTTAAGTTGTAGTCAAATTTAAATTTATTAGATATAAGACAATGTACATGCAAGTAATGTAATATATATGCCAAATAATATAAAACGCATTTTAAAATGTAGTGTACAAAAGTTACCAGTTCTGCAAATATAAAAGGAATTGAATAATATTTAGGTGATACTTCAAAGCGTAGATTGACGAAGCATGTCTCGCGTTAGATTTCAATTTGTTCCATAGCTCACTAGAACGTAACGTAATGAATATTCATTGAAGTTGATGCCACGTTTGAGAATAAGGAAGCTGGGAAAGTATCTGTTCAGAACGTGATCTGAATCACTTCTAGCAAAAATATAAAAGTTCGATGAAAATTTCTTGACGATTTTTTTTAATATTATATTATAAGTTTAAAATATTCTAGAAATATTTAGAGCATTTCACAAATGAAATGAAATATTTCTACGAAAAGGTAATGGGGTAATTTCGGGGGAAATGACCGTAATTTTCTCCTATCTTACTTAAACTAATTACAAAATAATTTAAACGACTGAAAAATAAATAAATGATTATGTAAATTTCGGGCAATATTTATAAAAATGTTTAAAACATAAACAGAGAAAAAATTTTTGTTTTAATTTTTTTAACTTGAAACGAGAAACAAGGGAAAATATTAAAATAGTGTTGCCAATTTTAAAGTAAACAATAAAAAATATTAATTTTTGTCTCTCCCGGAAATAATTATTTTTTTAAAAACTTATTAAAAACTAGTAGCACTCGCATTATAATAATTTGGTACGTATTTAGGCACTGAGAAATTTTAAGATATTAAATATTATTATTAAACTATTTACAAATATTAATTTTTGCAACGTAAATATATTGCCTAATAATATTTCTCACAGACATGAAAAGAAGTGTATATTTGAAAAATTATATGTTCTAGGATAATGATTAATTTGTTTTATAACGTTTTAGTCATATTTTGACAAGCCAATTCTTTCACAATTCTAAGCTATTTTTAATGAATTTTGAAAACTCAATTTTTGCTAATTTTTTTTATATGTTTATTGAAATATATAAATCATAAAAATATCTTTTGTATTCCTCCTAATAATCATTTTACAATGGCATGGGATACAATTTATAAAATTTAAGACAAATAATTCCTGTGTCCTTTATTTATCCTGCTTTAATTTTTATATGAATATTTTAAAAAGTAAGCAAGGGGAAAATATGTGCATTGAGAAAATGGGCCGTTAATATAGAAAAACGTAGATATATTGTCCACTATATCTTTCAGAGGTGTAATTGCCTGGAGCATATATAAAATATTTGGCATCTACAAAAAACGCTACTGTTTTCCTACAACCAGTAAAGCGTGGCCTATTAAAAACTCATATTTTTACATAATTTTAGACTGAATATTTTTGGAAAAGGGGAAAGGGGTGGATTATTTTTTGTATATTTTTCAGTTTTTTCAATATATATTTGTAAATATATTTACTAAAATAAAGAAATAAATAATTTTGAGACCCTTAAAACTAACCCTCCGAAACGAAACCCGACACCTTATTTCGGATGAAAAAATATTTTTTTTGTGTGTTTGATTCCTCACGCCTAATTTTAAATTCATAAATTAATATATTTGAATTTTTGCCATAGAGATATCTGGAAGTTAATATATTTTATTACTGTGCCAAATTTCAAGTTTCTACGTCAAGCGGTTTCTGAGGAAAACGGTTGAAATACCGGACGGACAGACACGTGAGTGCTCTTAACAAGCTTTAAAAAAGAATCAATATTGCTTTCTTCTTATTATAAATTTGAAGTAACACTTCTTTAATTAAAAACCTAACTTCGAGTTGTTAAAATTGACATATATCTTATGTTAAATTGAAATTATTTATACAGTCAATAAAAAATATTTCAAATTTACTATTACTCTGAAAGGCATATGAACAAAAGAAGTTATAATACTTTGAAAAACGGTATTTCAAGCAAAATTTGTCTTCAAACGTACCAAAAATATTTTTAAAATCATCGTTGCTTTATTGCCGTCATTAAGTCAACGTTATTTTGAATCGGTAAATAGAAACTAATCTTTAATATTTCGTAAAGATCAGAGTTCGAATAATTTTTTAGGTTCATAAAAATTAAAATCCGGCCGTTTTTCAAATTACAAGGTTTTTAATGTAACATAATTTTACTTTAATTTGTCCATAAAACTCACGATTTTTTAAAATTCCTATATAACCACAAAACCCTTGAATATCAGAGGCGATTGGTCATTTAAACAGAAAAATATTAAAGTTGGTGACAAAAGTTTAAAAAAAAAACGATAAAGGTCAACATTCAACAATTATGAATATTTAAGAAAAATAATAAAGTGAAAAATCGGCGTCTAATGAAAATACAGTAATCAAAATATATTTTCTATTAATTTATTTAATATATTAAATGAATAAAAGTTGCCCATATTATTGTTACAAGATTAATTCTTCTTAATTATTCGAAGCATCACATGTTTAATGGAACAGTAAGAGATTTCGAATAAAAAGTATAATAGAAGATATTAAAACTTTACTGTGTTTTTGAACAAATTGAATAATAGTATACATCAAACACAAGACATATGAATATGAACAAAAAACGTAAAAGAACGAAATGTATTAAGAAAAAAATGATCTACCGAGGACATTTGAGGAATACTCTCTTTCTTTCTCTGTCTGTATATATATATATATATATGTGTATATATATATATATATATATATATATATATATATATATATATACACGCACACACACACACACACAGAGAGACACACATATATATATATATATATATATATATATATATATATAGTGAATGATATTTTCGACGCAAAGTTACCTAAAATAAACAGAGACACTTAAAGCTAAAAATGTGGACTAAGATCATTCCGGTTACGAAAAATACGCAGCTATTACAGTAGCTTGTAAAAATTAGTAAAAAAATAATACTCGTTACACTTATATAAAAATGAACAATATGATACACTTGTGAAGTAATAAGAAAGCCAATATAGAAGCACAATAATGTCAAATAGGCGCACTAGAGACACAATATTTCTGTTTTAGCGGATACTTCAAACTTGTGACTGGAATAAAAGCTAATATTTATTGGGGATATCCTACGTACAATAATGGCATTGAAAGTGCAAATGGACCCCTAGATAAAATGACATCCACGTGAACCTTTCCATTGAAAGGTAAAATACAATACATTGATATTGAATTTCCTAAATATATTCGTTCGAAGCGAATCGAATAAAATACACTTTTAGAGCAATAATAAAATGGTCAGCAACGAGTGTACACATCTATAGTGGTATTATTTGGATTTTCCAAACGTTTTTACAGTATAGGGCCACAAAAAACGAAATATGTTGTAGTAAAAACAAAATTTCGGAATGCTTCACTGTTTTGATTTTGGGTCTATTTTTGTCTAGTTATGTATTACCGATATATTAATTGCATTTTTGTATATGGACTGATTTTGGTAATTAACTAATGCAAGTAACAACGGCGCATAGTTGTGTTGTATTTTATTTTTATTAGCCTTTAACTGGGGTGGTTTTTGTTTATTCCAATTAAGCTAGGATTTTGAATGATTATATAATCGAGTGGATTTCAAAATTTTGGTATTTTATATTTCATAACATTGACAGCCTTTTCCATATCATTATTTTGAACTACCATTATATTTATTAGTTTCTGTTCTTAATGACATTTAGAAAATTAGGCTACTTGATTATTCATTTCTTTTTTACATATATTTAGTTATTGCCCACATAAAAGAAGTAGCGTACTCTCCGTAAGGAAAGCTAAACTTTCTAGAAAAGTTGTACGGATGTCAAAACTTTAACAAATTGCGCGCTGATGTTGCGCCACTTTAACTTCCTCGTTTAATCTAAGCGCACAGCTGTGTCTAGGCCAAGTTCTCGTAAAACTTACCATAGACAACAGCTGGCACTAACTAAATTAAGAAATAATTAAATTACAACGTGAATATTACAAGAGAGACCACACCATAGAAAATTCAAATCTTTCGTGGAGATCCATGCTTTCCAGACTTTATTTGGTTTTATGGCATGGACTCCAAAAAATTATTTATTTTGGCTCTTACCAAACCTCTAACAGATAATAGAAACCTATTGATTACTTTCAACATCATAAAACCTTGAAACTTAAAGGTTATATAGTATTATGTACATATATAACAAAAAAAATAGGAAAGTTTTATTGCATATTTGGCAAGTTTTCTCACGAGCTAGTGACAGCTCGTAAGCTTGCTAGGAAACTTGCCAAATACTGAATAAAATTATTATTGATAAACGATAAACCTATTTTCAAGAAGTTATTTAAAATAGTTGATACAGAAATTCAGGACATTTATATCTTTCTTCCTAAACTAACCGAACTTTGAAAAACCTGTGTAATGTATTATCATTTTTTAAAATATATAAAATATACAAGTGGAAATATATTCATTTGTTCATTTATTTCACAACATATTAAATTCAAAGAAAAAACGTGTTAACCCGCGTAGATCAAAATAATTAAATCTTAAATATATTCAAAATAAATTTAAAAGGAGAAAATATTACATTTTTTCATTTCCTACATGGAACGAGTCATGGATTAAAAAACAAGCTGTAAGACTTCTAAAAGTAATTTTACAGAATTATATGTAAAATAATTGAAAATGTCTACAAAAATATACATCTCCCATTTCCGAAAGCGCTAAATTTAAAATTATAAAGAGACGGAGCTAATGTTAGGTTGGCTAGTATCGCGGGTTGCGATTTTATTTATAGCTTGATTATTGACAAGTTAATATCGATAAAATATTTATCACGTCAAAATCCATGTACCTTACTGTTTGCTTTGTAAATTTTAATCTACTTATTATGTGTGAGACCACACACTCTGAATAGGTCCCAACGCTTTGTCAAATGTTACTGGTAAACGACGAGGACGAGAACGGGATTTCGACTCGGCCGACTGGTTAATTTTGATAATAACAAATAGAAATATAAAATATCCTAAATTATCAACTTAGATTTTGGCTAATCGATTTGAATTCCTTCATGGTATTACAATACAATCTTTATAAGAGTAAGACAAAACCTACAAATACACGGTTGGGATAGATGATTGACTCAAGTATCGTACAGATAAGCTATAAAATTTTATCGTTACGGATATATTCATTTGGCTAAACAACATTATGCCTGGGAATGATTTATTACGTATATGCATCATATTCGTAAAGGCCAACTTTTGGGTTAAAATGAATTAGATATCAAAAATTAAACTCATCATGAAGCATTCAAATTGTTTATTTGGTTCGTCGTTCAAGGAATTGTATGTCGGGAAATATATCCTAGAATTTGGAATTATTTTATGTATCTGTTTACAACATATCTATAATCCTAGATAAATCTATTATACAACAGCGTACCGCAGTTGCGTCCGATGATACATCCTTGACTTGAACACAATACGACAAGGTTTTATTTCTGTATGTTAATATCTGCCGGAATATTTAAAGATCTACTTGATTAGAATTATATGAGATATAATGGGTTATTATTATGTATGTCCTTTACTCACCAGAGTTGTCGACGTCAACCTTTTTTTCTTTTTGGGACATTAAAAGATGCTTTAGGAAAAAAAACTTTAGTCACCCCTAAAAGTTCATTGACATATTTTTCGATACAAAAGTTAAGTTTAAACAGTTTCTATTATGATGCTATCCATTCTCTTCCATATAGACGGAAACAGGCAATTTATAAAAATTGTGCTTACATTATTAGTTTAAAATAAATTGAGATATAGATTTTTTTCTAAATGCTATTTATTTATAAGATAACAGTTTACTAAACATTATTAAAAATCTGAACCGATGATTAAACATTTTATAACTTTCTATGTATGCATGCTATGCTCGTGAAAAGTATTCATATTCATAAAATAAGTATTATTTATATTTGAAAAAAATTATTTTATTATTTGTAAATAGTGCATTAGAATTATTACATGACATTAAATATTCGAGTTCTACACATAATTTTTAATATTCATAATTAAGCATTGTGGTTGACTGGAAGACATGTCTCTCGTAACAATAAGTTCATCATATATATATATATATATATATATATATATATATATATATGTAGATATAAAAGTATATGTGTACAGTTTGAAAGAAATAAATAAGTAATATAAGTATATTTACAGTGCAGAATTTCATATTTTTATTAGAATTTTCAACAATAACACTACAAATATACTACATAAAATCTAGATTTTTTAGAATTGATATCCTAAATGATATAAATAAATAAAAAAAATGCCAGCTCCTTATTCCATACTTCTAAACTTTCCTTACAAATTTTTACGAATATCATATTTTGAGATAAATATGGGTCACACTGACCGACCTCAAATGTGGATCACATTGACCTACTTTATAACTAGACTAAATTTCAAATATCCAAATATTTTTTGCGAAAATTTGTGGACATTATTAATAATATCAATAGAAATCTCTCAGTTAAAGTCAGTAATACAATAATAGTTGGGATTCCATTTTATATTTATAATTAAAATATAAATAAGTAAAAGTTTCATCGAGATAATTTGTTTGAAAAATAAATTCTACGATTTTCTCAAATTTTTTTGGTAACCACAAAATGAAAATAATGGTATTTAAAATATTAATAGCGCTTGAAAATCTATATTTTATCTTATAATCATGTTCCCTAAATTATAACACACAATTTTAGACAGTTCCTTTTCATTTTGGTATCATACAAACTAGAGTAGTTTAAAATTACCTATTATATATTACCTATTATATATATTGAATGTACCTTCATATATCTAGGTTAAATTAAAATAATAGATGTAATTATACGTTAACATTATATATAAAAATCAACAGGCCAAATAAATAGGAGCAATGAATATTTATGAAAGTACCGAAACCCCCAGATGTATGTATTTGATATTCCATATATATACATAAATATATATATATATATATATATATACATACACAAATATGTTCGATCGTGCGCGCGCGCGCGCGTGTGTGTGTGTGTGCGTGTGCGTGTGTGTGCGTGGGCGTGTGTGCATACATATGCATCACCTTCTGACTTTGTGTAACTTTCATCCGCTTTCATTACATTTTTGGTTAGAACTTTTGGGAAATAGACTCTATTTCTTATACGAGTAAGCAGTCGATTAGTAAAAAGGTTCCGCATCCTTTACTCCATAAAGTACTTGTGTTGGTCGGCAATACGGCTCAGCGCGCCCCCTTGTATTGGTCCAATGGACAGCGCCTACTGCATCTCTCCGATATTTTATTCATAATCAACAAAAATGGTACCGTCTGGATTGGGAATATATCTCAGATGTTTAATATTTCACTTGTAATTTATTTTGTCTTTCTTTTTATGTAAATTATTATATTATTTATTATGTGCATTAATAATACATCGTTGTACAAGAATTCGTTACACAATTTGTTTAGTAACTCAGAAATAAATACTAAATTGTCAGTAAACTCTAAATGATGAACTCGAACTGACAACTCTGAAGAAAATTAATGCAATAGCCCTACTTGTATGAAAGTAAACAAGTACAAACTTCTTGAAAAATTAATATTACTACTTTCTTGAAAATTGATATTTAATGTGAAAATAACAATATTTAAATTAAATAAAAACTTCTCAATGAAATTTAATGAATATCCAATATAAAGTGTTTATATTTCTTCTTTTTTAAATTTAACATATCAATACTTGCTCAAATTAGGTTATAAATGCTACAGTTTTAATATAATTATTCCAGCACTTTAATTGGACGTAATTAGAGTACAATTACTTTTAACACTTCAAGACATTAAAAAATATTATGTATACCTTATTTTATTTACGTGTATTACTGTGACGTAATTATACATTATGGATACAATTCCTTCACGCACATAGCAGGACTATTTCACTACCCTTAATCAAACCTATATATCATAAATTAAAATAAGTATGGAGACTTTCATAGATTGACTATAATTACGTACCGTTATATAGTATCTTATTTTATATACCGCAAAATACATATTTTTCGGAAAATCCGTATTTTTAAAAAACGGTTTTTTTGTGTTCTTTCTGAAGTAAAGAAAGCGTTACCTCGTGAGGAAGATCATATCTAATAGTTTAATATGTGTTATCGTTTGAAATAAAATCACGGGCAATTTTTATAAACCTTTTTCAAAGAAAAATCAAGTAACATTGCTTTCTTTCTATGAAGTGGATTGTAATGAATAATTAATTGACATTCATATGCTACTTTACAATTTATTTCATAAACATTCATGAACGCATGTTTATATTCATTTAAAAAAAAATCTTTGTCTGATTTTTTCTTGTAAATTCGTGTAAAGTAGTCAATAGAATAAATTCTAGTAATTTAGACCGTGCGATGAGATTGACATTGTACTGGACCATTCCTGCCTATCTTTCTTTGGGGACAGCTTGTGTAAGGTATCGCTCGAGATGATGATCTCATAGAAAGGTTTTTATTTATTCACAGAAGAGATGATCTCATAGAAAGGTTTTTATTTATTGACAAAAATGAAAAAAATAAGTAAAATATAACTTAGCTATATAATACGCAAGTAATTCTGTTTAAATCAATATAATGCTCTGTATTACATTATTATTGCAATAAAAGGAATTATCATTTTTGCCTTTTCTTAAAAATATTATAATACCATATTTAAACTTTACACTTTTGTTATATTTTATATAATTTCTAAAATACTAAAGAGAACAATAAAAAAGTTTGGTACATGACCGATATATATATATATACATATATATATATATATATATATATATATATATATATATATATATATATATATATATATATACATATATATATATATATATATACATATATATATATATATATATATATATATATATATATATATATATCTATGACGTGAACTATTCTAGCGGATCTCTTTTACAAAAGCTCGTTTTGAGCTAAAGTTTATACTTGTTTTCATTTTACTGATTAAATTCAATCAAATCCAAAAGATATAATAATGCATAAATTTTTACCAACATTATGCTATTCCGGGTAAGAAAAGTGGTTAAATTAAATTGAATGTAATTTTTTAAGTTAATATAAAATGCTTTTCTAATCATTTATTATTGTCGTGAAATAAATTGTGATCTAAATATTTCAGATATTAAAAACTGTTACAACATATGTTAGCATTTTGTCATATAGCATTTTTGCAAGTATAGCATTTTGCTGTAAAGCATTTGTAAAGCAATTCAGATTTATTTTTACGCAATTCATGATTTCAATAGATCACATATTATTTGAAATATTTACAGCTATTCTGAATTTACACAAAAAAGTAAAATTTTAGACTTCAGTCTCCGAGTTTTCCACTTCGATGACAAGAACAGGGTGATGAAAACTTTATAAACTCCAATTAATTTTCTAGTCGAGTAGTTGGAATAACTTAAATTATACCTCCGTTGATTGTAATAAAACTAACATAGCATACGCAGATATAGAAAAAGTCTAATAATTTGTTTAAAGCAAACATTTTGTGAATATAGTGAATATAGTCTTCACAATTAAATGAAACTATGTGATGTAGTTATATTTCTACTTTCTTTAAGTTCTTTGCCACGACCTAGGTTTCGTTGCATTACAACATCTTCAGGTGGCCTATTAGCAAAGATTATCTTTCAATATATTCTTTTAAGATTTTGTAATACAACGAAACCTGGGTGGTGGTAAAGAACTTAAAGAAAGCAGAAATAATACTACATCACGTAGTTTCATTTAATTGTGAATAAGGAATTTCTACAAAATTAACGCCAAATATATTCAATAATGTAATCTTCTCATCTTATATATCTTCTGCCCTATGTAATTATTTTGAAAGTGAATATTACAACACCTTCACCCAGTTTTTAATCTCCCATACCAAATAAATAAAATGCATGATAACCTTTAGAAGGTTAGTTAAAATAAATGTTTGTCAGCCTCATGTGAAAATTCTAATAAAAGAGAATTTTGTATGAAAAGCCTTAGGATTCAAATGCTGAAGTTATTGTTCTCTATTACATATTAGAGCGTTGAAATCAATTATAACGAACAGATAGAAGTAGATGCAACTTTAATTCTGATCACATGACCCAAGAAAAAGTCCCGTTTGACACATGTATATTTACATTTTGAATACACTTTTAAAACTATGATTTCACAACAAATTTCTATTATTTGTTAAGCATATTTGAGATATTTTTGATTGTTTTTTTTATGGGTTTAGAAATAAATTGGATTAGTATGTTATGTTAGTTACCTCCACATCGCGATTCCTTTTTCTTACGTTTCATGGATAAATTTTAACTAAAATTTAAATCTACTACAATTTGATTTGGTAAAATTAAATTTTAGGTAAAGTAATTACAGGAAATAGATATTAATTATTACAATATCGTGAAATAAAGAATTGTAGAAACTTCAGTTGTACCGCTCGTTTTTGTTCGGATCTAAAACAAGTTAATATAATTTTATGATTTTATTATTCCATTTTAATTCTGATCCCACAAAAAAACAATAGTAATATGGGGTATTTAAACCTTAACTTACCAATAGGTTATTTAAACCTTAGCTTATATGAAAACTATAATTTTCAATAATAAAAATAAAACCTTCTTTCTTACACGTATCGTTAACGATTTTATTTCCAAGTAACTGTGGCCTACGGTTTCACTCGTGTAAAATTATGGGTATACTGTCGAAACTATTACTACATATATCATTATTATTATTATCATTACTATTACTCAAAACGCTAAAAGATATCGTCGGTAATATAATATTAGTAGTAATATTCACCAACTCAACGTATTTTTTATCCTGAAATATCCAAGTAAAAAATATATATCCCTATATTCTGCTCGAGGGTATAAACCATTACCGTGCCAAGCTTTATCAAAATCCGTCCAGTAGATTTTATAGGATTGAGGAACAAATTAACATACATGCAAATAGGCAGAGAGACGAAAATTCTAAAAACAGATTTTCTGGCTTCTTTTATCATTCTATACGCAAAATCACTCATTTTAAATTATTTTCCATGTAAAGATTTCACTCTCTTATAAATTAATTATGTGTATATATTAATATCGTATTCCTTTTATAATAACTAAGAAAAGTTTATCCTGTTGATTATGTCTGTTTTATATCGTCTGCTTACCCAACCCTCTAAATAAAGAAAAGTAATATTCATTACTTCATTTTATTTACTTAGAAACAAGGTTAATCGTTGAACATTTTCAAGTTGTTGGTTGTTTTTAGTTTACGTATATTCTTTTAATTTAGAGTTCCAGAAGATAGAACCTGCTGTATTATACGAGTTATCTCTCTCTTCTCTTGAAATGTTAAACGCCCGCCTTAGCTCGATGCTACCGCTTAACCCGCTACTTTCTTACGATTCACCGAAACACGAGACAAACCTCCTCTCTAATTTATCTTCTGATGTTGGTAGTTTAGTTATTCTTTCTTGATCTCTTCACACTTCATACCGCAATTTGAATATTAGGCATTAGTATTTTTATTACACATATACGTCAATCGATTGAAATATAATTTAAAATGTAATATTTATCAACGCGAACAGTTTCAGACTAGTTTTTATCCATGGTTCAGCTCGCGTGTAAATTTTCATTTTGAAATATAATATTACTCTGATAATGAATAATTTCCTCTCCCGTGCCTCATCACCGTAGTTGTGTAGGCCATAGCGCTCAGTGCTTATATCCTCGCGTCGTAGGAGTGGCTTTATAAATATTAACGTGACCTGAAAACATATGTCCTATGAGACAGATATAACATTATATATACGTAATATATATATATACACACACATAAAACACACACACACACACATATATATATATATATATATATATATATATATACATATACACACACACACATATATATATATATATATATATATATGCATAATCAATCACGGCTACGTGTGGAAATCGAATACAAAGAATATACCTTTTATACTATATTTCAGAAATTATTCACTAAGCTAATTCATTCTACCTAATATTTGAAATGCAATAAATTAATTAGTAAAACTGGGTTAGGCTTCGAGTTTATTTACGCTTTTGTATTCAACAAATAATTATTTGAATGCACCTATTTTTAATAACAAATTTTGATTCTCCATATTTTTATTGAGAATAGTTATTTCCGGTGACATTTAAGTGTAGTCGTAAATTCAATTAATTCGACATGTAATCGCTTATTTGAGTAATTTTATTAGCTGTTAATAACATAATTATATACGGATATGACAAGTTCATTATTAACATTTCTAAATTCTACTTTTATACTGTTAAATTATATACCCTTTTTATATAAATTATATTACACAAAAAAACAAGCCACAAGAATAACAAAATAAAAAAATTAATGAATGTAGACAATATTCATGTATTATTTTCGTCTTTATTTTCTCGAGTTAAAGACTTTACAAGGTTATTGCGAAGTGCGATTGGCATTAAGGCGAGAGCACTAATGAGTTTTCCATTAACACTTTATTTTTACTAACTAAAACCTAATCATTACGCACGCTAAAAAATATTGTTGGTAAAAATTAAAATAGCCCAACTTAAGAAGAGGGCCCCTCAATGTCGAAAGACGAGAGCGTATTTAAAAAAACAACTTAATTTCAATGGACACCACTTATAATTAAATTTTCACACAGGCAAAACTGTTATTTATAGAGAGCAAATCCACGGACAGTGAATATTAATAAAACTATCAACGATCATGATAATTTGCGGGAAGCACAGGTAGTTTATGGTTTTTAGTTTTTTTTTGTTTGCTTCTTTTATGTTGCCTATAAGTTATAGTAAGTTCTAATTCAGAATTTCCTTATTTGCATCCTCAGCAAAGAGCGGCGAGTATATTAAAACTAAAATATAACCATACCTCCTTTGAAAACAAAAAATAATATTATTATGAAAAAGAATTGAGCACCTTCATTTAAAAACCAAATAAGAGCAGTTTTAGAATATTTTCAATTAACAAAAGTGTTCTCAATTTTACCTATTGCTTGGTGAATATTGAAGATAATAAGAAATTAAGTTTAAGCAAACAGTATCATTAAATACAGCAACATGTGACCTTATTTAAGAAACATGAATTGTTTGGGTAGAAAATAAACTATATCTATCTTAGGTGTATTTTTTTTTCGTAATGGGACCCAATTATGTTATTTTTAAAAATCAGAAATATTTATATTAATATTACCATTGCAAATTGTTTTGTGGTGAAAAAATGTATTAACTCCTGCTGGATTACCTACGACATGAAAGATTCTTTGAAGATTATGAAGTTTATTTCGATTATTTACAAAAATGTTTCCCAATCTTTAAAACAAATTTACTGTAAAATTATGAAAAGACAATACTTGCAATAGTTAATAAAATCCCAATATCATATGTAAAAAGTTGGAGGGATGTATGTTTGCTAATTTTTCTTCTTAATAATTTCTAAATGGATGTACAATAAATTGTAATATATATATATATATATATATATATATATATATATATATATATATATATATATATATATATATATATAATATATCTACCACAAACTGAACTTCAATGGCATCAAGATTCAAATTGAAAAGTTACCTTGCTATTTTTGTAAAAATATAACATAAGTAAATATACATAAATATAAGAACCGAAATCAATTATTCCTTTGTTCATTGTTATATATCAAACAGATGTGTCCATACCGGCCAACTAAAACGAAGCATAGATCCAAGATATTTCCATAAATTTTGTGAAGTTGATAGCATTATTTCAGTGTTTTTTATCAAATGTTAATTAAAAGGATGAACTATTTAGACATTTGAACTATTTAGACTCATATATGGGATGGATTTGGATAAAGGACACAAAAAGACTATGTGAAAAGCTAAAACTAACAAAGCTCATAAGAAAACTAAAAGGTAAATGAATTAACCAAATAGAAGTCACATTCTAACTACTACGCTCTAAAATATAGCGGTACTCAGGTTTGTGCAACCATATTACAATACAATTTTTTTAGGGATTTAGTTTCTTATAGTAAAGAGTTTTCTAGTAAAATTTTTATTTTGTCATGTCAAAATAGACAACAAAATGCCACCGAAAAAACCAGTTTTTTTGGTAAAGTGTAAGAGGTGAATCTTTTAGTTTTCACAGACATTTTGTTATAAATCAAGTACTATCGATCTGTGAGCTATACATAATTAGTTTATTAATATTCTACACGTACTTATCGCCAGGATTTCCAAGGAGGCCTGCATGCAATCATGATACTCAGACGTTGAAGTATTCTACGTTAACTTCAGATTTTTTACGAAACGGATAAAGTTCATCAAGATAATTATTAAACAGGTGAAAGCCACTCCGGTAAAACTCCGATACCTCAAAAACAAAAAAAAATAAGCAAAGAAAATCTAGTGTAAAATAAGCAGGAAATCAAAAAAACTTTATAAGTTTAAAAGACTTGCATTAGTATTTTATGGATAATACCAACACGGGGGATGAACCATCAATATGGCCAGGGAAAACAGAGGTGAAGGCGAACAGTTTTCGAATTTGCGTCCTAAAAACAGTTGGTTCAAAGTTTTGAAAAATTTTCAAAGTGAAAAAGTTCAAGCCGCTTAAAATTAATTCTATCGGAGAAGCGAGATTTAGCAGCTTGTGTATTTAGCTCCAAATCTCAATAAAAAGAAAATCTGAAAGATATGCCATGATGAATCATTTTCCGGCTATGAAATTAAAATTAGATATTTTGGAGAAATATTTAATTCAAGCTTCAATATTGATTTTGAATTAAATAATCTTGAATAAGCTTGAATCTCCCCAGTAAGACATTTATTCTAATTGTCTTTAGTTACTTGAGCGCATAAAATTATTTAATAGCAAACAAAACAAACAGGTACTACGTACACAGTACAGAATTCAGACACTCAAGGCCAAATTCAATTTTAACTATTTACATGACAATACCCCGGATGTGCAAATACATTTTTTTCGCAAATACTAAGTATTATCATTTTGACCGTTGAAGAAACTTGTCATTGCCCAAATTTCCAGATCGGTCTTTATATAATTCGCGTCAATTGTACCTTTATAATTTGACTGTCGTTGTTACAAATTAAAGTCACCTTAACCAGAAAATGTTCATACGTGCGGACCGAGGAGCAAGCTGTGAAGAATTCTAAATATGGAAAGGAAAACGAAACTAAGGATGGTAGCTGATGGTTGTGATGCACACCACAATAAGAATGTCACGTTGATAACTATGGAAATTAAATGGTTATTTGAATCTATACTTCATTATCCGGATGTTTACAAAATACAAATCATATTTCCCGTCACCGATCGTTCTTCGACTAAGTCTTCACTCTCATAGAGTAACAAGAAAAGCATAAAGAATGAATAGTTTAAGAAGTCATTGATCTTATAAGACGTATGTAACAATTTACTTGATAAATGTAACAATCGATCAGCAAACTTCTTTTCAGTGTCCCTGTTCATAGTTTGTCGAGCACCTTACCTCTTGAATATACACTTCAATAAAAGTCACTCTTTTTCGTAAGATTGTATAAGACAATAGTTTGCCTATAGTGTTGCGTACAGCTTCACGTATAGTTTTTCAATCAGGAATTTGTCTGCAGCTTTTCTCATATTCTCTGGAGACCACTAACTTTCTTCACTTTTTTCATATGTACAAACCATCTAATATCAAAAACCTCCAAAAACTTGTCACAAGTACGCTTGTTAATATTTGAAACGTCAAAATATAAGACATAATTTGTTTGAAAATTGGTTTCATCGATATGAAAAGAAACCCACAATTATGTATTTGGAAACCAGAAGGGTTATCAAAAGTAAGAACAAATGACAGGAGAAGAATAAAACTACTCCAGAATAAAAGTAAAGAGGAAGGCTCCGTCAAGAGATTGCCATTTAATTTTTTGTTCACATTTATTTGAACACCCGCCAACGTAGGATTGGATTCAATGAAGTGCATGTGAAGAATGATTCCAAGAAAACTCCACTGATAGAAGAGGTAAGAAAGGACCATACACTTGCAATTTATGTGCCAATAACTGATTTATTTGATATCTGACCTCATAATTAAGATGTTATTTAGATTTGTGTATGATTATAAACATGTTATTATCAGAGTGGTCTATTTTTATCATTGGTAATGTTAGATCCGATTAGCCCCGGTCTGCTCTATATATATATATACATATATATATATATATATACATATATATATATATATATATACATACATATATATATATATATATATATATATATATATATATATATATATATATATAAATATGAATAATTAATTATTATTGGAATTACTTAATTCAATTAAGAATAACCATCTCCATTATTTACGGAAAGATAAATGACTCTTAAAACGTTAAATATTCAAAAAGTGTGCCAGTCTCATAAATCACTTAATCTATTACTCCTTGTTTGCGCTTGAAGACTGTATCATTGGTGGCCAGCCTCAGTATGTGCAGATACGTCACTATCCATATAAAATTGTATCTAGTCATATTAATAATAAAAACGTTGACACAAAAATATCTACATCTCCGAACCTTGATCTGTTTTCACAATGAGATGTCCCGTGCTCAATCAATATTTATAGTTAAACTAAACAACAATTTAATAACTACAAAGAACCAAAAAATTTTTGAACAAAAACATAATTAATAAATTTTACGTGATGATTTAGTGCAATACAACCATAATACGTTATCATTTTCATTACAACTAAATCAACTGCCTATAAATTTTCATGAACAGGGAGTTTATTATATCCATCCCAAGAATCAGCTAGTTGCCTTGATGAAGATCAATCGAGAACGGAGTACGTAAAGATTGATTTCACAGATTCAGTATAAATATAGTTCACAGTGTTCAGTATAAATCTGGGCTAGAGAAAAATATCTGCGATAACATTACGGGACATAAAATTTCTCTATGCAGTAGCTCGCAAGTGAATTATATTGTGTTCGTTCGAAACTACTAAGGATTGAAAAAGTCGGGATGAAAAAGTCTAGGTTTCGTTGTATTACAACAACTTCGGGTGGGCTATCTTTGCTAATAGAATGACTGAAGATGTTGTAATACAACGAAACGTAGGTCGTGTAAAGTACTTAAAGGAAGTAGAAAAAATACTACATAACGTAGTTTCATTTAATTGTGATTGAAAAAGTACTAAAAAGGGAGATAACAGTATTGTTGTCTTCCGTATAAGTATTAAATATTATGAATTCTGTTAGGTATAATATAATATTTGCTTCTCGAGTCTTTGAAGTAATGAGCGGCTTCATTTCATTGCAAACTAATGTGATTTATATTAAACCATCAGATAGTAATATGAAAAGATTATGTATGTTGCGCAGAACGATCCGTTATATAAAGTTTACATTTTAAGAATTTTTTTTTAATTTTGGTTGTTATTTATAAACCTAGGAAGCATTTCGATGTATTTTATATAATTATGTATAAAGTGAAAAACACGCTATGTTGACATTTTGGGCGTAAATAAAATATTTTAAATCGACAATTACGTTTCAACAATTGTGGCGACACTTTCATAGGGTGACAAATATCCAGAATATGGTGGAAGACGCTGACAGTTTCAAAACTTAAAGAAATGTTACACTGGATGGTAGAGGTACTGGGATGATATTGGTATAGCATTAATGGAAGAACAGAAAGTATGAAAACATACGAACCCGTTTTTAAACTAAAAGAGGTCGGTATCAGTACGGTGATATCGACCGATGGTCGGCAAAAACCGAAACCATGCCGGCAAAAGGGCACATATGTTACATAATTACAGAATTATAGTATAGTGTGTCTGTGTGTCAGTGCAATGTGAAGTGACGTTTTACGTAATTACCGCGATGTTTGTCATATAATTTTTATTTAACATATTCAAAAAAATATTTTTAAATATGCTCTTAGTGCATGAATTGAACGAGTAAAAGAGCAGACAGGTGTCTTACCTTTTGTTATTATGAATACTTAACATGTAACTAAATGTAGTCACGTAATAAAGTTTCCTGAATATTTGAATAATGTTTTAGATTTTATCATGATTTTTCACTATACAATTTTGAAAAATAGGTGAATGAATTAGACGAGTTTTTATTTAACAAAAAAATACTCATATTAACAACTATTTGTCGTGCTTTTATATTCCAAATATTTTTAATACTTCTGGCAGTAAATATACTATTTTGATATAACTGCAAAAATGAAAGCTTCCGTCCTCAAAACGTCGAATTTTGGACTATGGTTAAAAATAAAAGATTAATTGCAAATGGTGGAATAAAAATATATTCAAATAAAATAATATAGTGAAGCTATGTGCTCTAACAATAGTAATGAATATTTACTTGATTTCTATGCTCATGACTGTAAAATATTGATTAGGAATGATCTTTTCTTTAGCTGACTCAAAAAAATAAACTAATTATACCAAAAAAATAAAGGTTCTGTAATACTTACGTAAAAGTTAGGTTAAATGCTGGTCAAAGTCAATTAAGTAATATGGTGGGTTATGAAAACTTTTGCAACAATATAACCCTCCACTGAACACTGTTTTCGAAAATGAGCTTTCAAGCAGTTATTTTGGGTTTGAAAGCTAAAGAAGGTTTCTCGTTAACACAGTTACTATACCAAATACTATTTTAAATCATTTGTATTGGGAGGAAACATAAGTAAAATATGATCAAATAATCTAATATCATTGGAAAGAACTTCGAACAAAGAATCGAGTCGAGATACAAGCTTTTAGTACTTGCAGTTTTGTAAATAGTAAATATTTTTATTATTGATTTGCCATATATTTTTTTTATCATGGTCAGTAAGATTCAAACCAATTTCAGAACAAAGACTCTAATTAAATTCTGGGCTATTTAAAAATACCTCACTATTTAATTTTGAAAAAGTAAATATTACTGACAAAATTTACTAGATCTGATAATCTGAAAAATATTTTATTAAGAGTGATTAAAACAATCACTCTTAATAAAATATTTTTTTAATTGAAAATTAAACTTTATGTTACGTGTTTGAATATATAGAAGTGCATATGTATTTTCACTCTGACGTATTTAGGGTGTTTCCTATTATTTTTCAACTTTATATCAAAAACAAAACGTTTGATTTAAAAATAAGTACGATAAATACAATTTATTTCCAAATCAAGTAAGAATCAGGTCGATTTGAAATTATGTATGTCCGGTTCGTTTGCTGCCTTTCATAATTAAATGGATTTGCAAATAATTGTAAATTCTACTAAAATTACCTTTAAGCCGAGCTTGAGCAAGTGCCAAGACTTCTTTGCTATCCAACAGTGATTCTATAACCTTACGGTTTTTTTTGTTACTATAGTTTAGTTATTTTTAAATATGAAAATAGTTTCTTTCATTTATTGTGAAACGTTTTTGAAATTACTGTCTTCAACATATCTTTACTAAAAGATTAAAAACTCAACTTATGGCAGTTTTAAATTAAGTCTAGCTCAAATGATCAGGTTCCGTAAAAATGTCAGTTTTCATTTCGATAGAAATTTGAAAACCTGGGCCAGGTTTTCAACTTGATGTCGATTAAAGTTGAATTAAATAATTTATAAAAAGGGAAATTGTAGATTATTTGCATTAGTCATTTACAAATTTTGGCTTATTTTAAGCATTATCGTTTTCCTTTATTACGGTTAAAATATTTTCACATGGATTCTAATGCAACCACGAGTCATTAGGTACATCAACACGCTGAGCGATGCTGCTGAGCGACGTGAGTACTTAATACTTCTGAGAGGAATCGCGGAATAAACGATGCGGTACATTTCCATTTACTGATTGATGACTTGAGTAATGGAAAGTGGATTCTATTTTACAAAGTTCTCGTTGAAAATTAGTGCAGGTTTCCTAAATAAAGATAAAAAGCTAAGTTTGTAGAATAAGTTTCTTGTTATAGATATTAGCTATACTTTTTAAAAAAGGAAAAATAATTTACCACCATATAAGAAAATCGCATCAGAATGAATTTTGGCAAATTGAAACTATTTAAAAGAAATGATTGATGTGGCCTAGAGAATGATAATAGATGCCAGAATTTTTTTTACAATGTTTGTCTGCATTTTAATCTAAGTGGATTCGCGCAAAATCCACTAGACAGATTTTAATGAAATTTGGTAAGGTATAAACCAGGAGCAATATATAAGAGAAAAAGAAAGGAAAATGTATATGAAACAAAAATATATAAAAAAACAATTATAAAATAGGCAATTGCGCGCGAATGAAGTTGTATTTATAGCTATATTTTTAAATAAATCTCAGTTGAAACGAAACCAGAGGATACAGTGTTACTTTTCCCACTTTAATTAAAGAATGTTTACAGACAAAAAATATTGAAATGCCGGTGAGTTTAAAATTTTTAGGTTTTAAATTCTTCTTAGTTTTTAAATGGAAAGGTGTCGGTGTTAGATTCTATCAAGTGTGTTTACACATTTACCTTTTGAGGCTTTTTTATTTACCCGTAAGTGTTGGTTAGCCCATACATCGTACCGATAAAGGTCAAATATGCATTGAAATATAGTGGAATTATAAAATGTACGGTTTTTAGACAATACCGCATTTTAATGCTAAAATAATATTGTTCGCACAAATACAAAATAAATATCGCCATTTTTTTTTAAGTAAACCGAATACTTTTTTTAAAGCGAGGAAAGTCAATGAGTGTCAGGTGAATTTTTTGAATTTAAATTTGGAATCATCAGAATCTCATTACAATAATTTAAAGAGATATTGACGACGACATGACAATCTATCAAAAAGTTTAATTATACGTGTGTATATATATATATAATACATACAAACGCATAACTAATTAGTATAGATAAGTTTCAGTATTTTGTTGACTTTACAAGACTGAGCCATACAAATCAATATTCAACCTGAAGCACATAAAAACAACTGAAGTCTTTAGTGTACCGTTAAAATAAAAAAGCAATTAAAACGAAATTCAGCTATGGTCCCTTTTTGACGGGTAGCGGTATGGTTTATAATCTATTACAATTCCTAACTTTAGTGAATGTGACTATTAACTGAAGATTTTGTGACGACCGATCCTTTGCAATATAGGTATTTATTAAACTCAATGTATATATTATTTCTTGATACACATAATTTTCAAAAGGTTATCATGAAATTTTTCATGTCTACCATAGCGGTAAATTTTGTGCATAAAGGGACAATCCCCATTCCACGTTCCACTATAAGTACGGGTGTGAAAATTTTAAGAAAACTGAGGAACGTCGGATACTTGCTTAATTGTTCTGTATTTACGATGGGTTTTTAATACTTTTGAACCTTTTAATTTGCGATGTAACTTTATCAAGACTATTGAATAAATATAAGTTAAGTTTTTACAAAGTTAGGAATCAAAGATCTTCGTGATTTTGAAAAAAATCACGAAACCTTCTTTCATAATTTCAAAAAGAGATGACCATCGTAAATGAACAAACAACTGACGAGCGAGACAGCATGACTCACAATGTGAAGTGAGGACGTAAATAGATTAAATTAGGCGCACGTATATTTTAATTAATTTCGACAATTTATTACTTTTTGCCATGCGATATGAATTACTAACGAAACCTACAAACCACCAGGAAGAATACCCAAAGTCATCCAGCGCAATCATCACTAATCACTACGCCGCCTATATTTGGCAAACTATGAGCCGGAAGAAAAAGACAGAAATTTCAAAGCAGTTTAACTTAAACCATCGTCAAGGTAATTACCAACTCCACGAATGGGCTTTAAAGTCTAGTAGAATATTCACTGCAATACAACTATCACTTGAAAAAAATAAAGATATAGTACAATTAAATAATGAAAAAATACTGTGAATGGTATTGAACACCGGTGATGCCACGCTCTCGTTTATCGCAAACTACAGCTATAACTATAGACTATAAACTATACGTTATATTATCCTTCGGAGAGAGTACGACTAATCACAATCACGACCGGTCACAATCTAAGCCAATAAGATCTTTCAAGCGACGCAACGGAACGAGACTTGTAGATCCTAGGGGATCTACATCAGTTGCAAGAATCACAGCCTGGACAAAATTAATAGCGCATGTCCGTATCTAACACATCACTCTCGCAATCTAACGCGCTTCATATATCTGTATAAGGCCAAGGATATTAATCTGCATACCTCTACAGATAAGAGGTCTTTCATTTACACCATAGCCACCAATTGGAGGGTAAATGACAAATCGCAAAAAAAAACTAAGTACTTACTCCAGATGAGTTCCACTTAGAATATATATGGAAGCTTACTACTTTCAACAAGCTCAAAAACTTTGGTTTCGCGCTCAAAGTCTTTGATTTTGTTCGCAATATAATGAGCAGTGAAGAGAAAATGAAAGACCCTACCTTCTGTCAGCTGCCTAACATGGGTCTGCTGATAGCAGGTAGGGTTTCCTATGAGACTAGCATTAATAATAGATAAGTACTGGATCATGCATTTGAGCTCAGGTATAAATGTTTCACTGAGATTATTGCGGACTAAAAGGAAATAAAGGAGTTGCCATGCATGGGAATCATTCATTGACATTACTTTAAATCACTTGGGTCTACAGACATTTTCATCGTGGTGGCTTTACAATTATGGATAACGAAGTGCGCCAACATTACTAGCCGCTTTGTTTTTGCATGGTTACTTTAGCATTCGACTAAGATGCACTAAAAACAAATAATTTTCTTTTGGGCATTTAGAAATGTATCCGCAATAGAGTTTCACCGAAACATACGTAGCGTTACATAAAGAATATGGAGATTGAGCTGATGTCTAGGGAATACAATCTGGTTACGCTGGATAAAAGTATATTTCCCTGAGCTGTAGAACTGATGAGGATTCTACATCCGCGGAGCTATCAAGATGTCACTATTTGATTTTATTCGTTGGCGGAAAATTGTCTCAAAATCAAGCTGCGCATAGTAATCGTTGCTATCTATCCTAGCTTACACGTGAAAACAAAGCTACGGACACACAAACAAATAATACACTAAATTGAAAGTACATTAATACAATGAAATATAAATTTGAGGATACAACTCAAATTTGGTAAAGATATTTCATGTCAATATTGTTGAGTTTATCTGATTATTAATTATAACTTATTCTTGAGGAGCTGAGGGTAGTTCAAACAACTACACACAGTTAGTAAGGAACTGACGAATAATTTTAAACTATACACACTTCTGAGGGAGATCATAGTCATAACGAACTTTGATTGACTTAGTAAATGGTATCATTTAAGATATAATTATGAGATATTTATTTTAAAAGATAAATATATGCTTACAGTTACGTTTAATTATTTTATATTCAATTGCATGGTACAAATCTCAAAACTTTTCTATATTATTCCAATACTCCTTCTGTATGCAAAACAAATAATGATTTAAAACAGTATTGACACTTTCAGAGTTAATAATTATTTTATCGACACGGGGCGATTGCCGATTATAATTGAAAGTTACCTGTATGTTCGAGCGGTTAAGGTAAGACCCGATAATTGACCGAGGTCGTAACTTGCGAGCCACCAAGATCATAAAATGCGATACTACTACGATCACATACTACTACGATTTTGTCAGTGGCACAAAAAAGAGTTGAGAAAGATTCATAAAAAATATTTTAACTAGTTAGATTTATACAGTTCTAATCTATTAAAAAGTTAATAACGTTTCATAAAATTTGTGAATTTGGTGCTTCTTTTCGCTATTGATATCCCAACTACATAAAACTAATGTCTTTAATTTTAGTTCGAATTGCCGCATTGTTTCTTTTTTTATATAAAATATCGTTTCTTTTCTCCTAACGTTTTATGCTGGTCTCAACATTTTTTAGAAGAAAATTGAAATTAGATAATTTAGTTAGTCCTTTACGCTAGGTTATATTCTTTTAAGCTTCTCTATTTTTTAAAAGGTTAATGTTTTCAGTGAAATTAAAAACAATGCTGCATTTTGGTTTTTTTTTATTTACTGAATTTAGAATCTCTTCTACCCAAGTAAACTAACAAATAATAAAATATATTACTTATTTTGAAAGACTACAGCAGATTATGAATACAATTACAAAAGAAAATTAAGAAAAAAATATTTAAGTGAGTAGCTAACTTGCAAACTAATGACTAAAAAAGTAGCGAGTGAATTAAAAAAATATTAAAAATGTATTTACATTTATATGTATAAATATATGAGTTATATATTTACAAAAGCAAGGGAAATTATTTAGGAGGAAAAACCCGGAAGGCTCGAGGTGGTTACGACAGGAATTTTTTTTTCATAAAAAAGTCAAACTTATAAACTATAAATTATACAAGATATCAAAAGGTCAAAAACGATTCTTTTAATGCTTTTTGTTTGTTTATTTGTTGTAAAGATATGTAATAATAACGACGAAACTTTTAGCCGCAGAATTATGAAAATTGACAAAAAATGGCCAATGTAAGAAGTTAAGTAAATTAACAATAATGTTCTTAATAGTCACGAATTTAGTATTTTTTGGTTGTAGCGCTCAAGAACTTAATTCGTTTAATACATGAAAAAACTCTAGGGCTATTTGGCTAATCAAGTTTCGAGAGATCTCATTTTATCTTGATAATGATAATGCGGCCTTAGTGTAATTACTATTGAACAATGTTTTTATTGATCTAGCATGTCTCGCGTCACGGTACAATTTATTCTACAGCTCACCACAACTGGAAATTTGATGACGCATTTGGGAATAAGGAAGCCAGGAAAATAAACCATTCAGAACTTGATGTGAATGAATGTGAATGTTTACATTTGTAATATTCCACCAGTTACTTACGAATAATAAGTGTAATTTTGGATCATTCACAAATTCAAGGAAATATTTCCACAACGGGGTAATATAAACAAATGTGTAGTATCCACTTTCTTATTAAAGACAGAATACTCCTTTTTTCTGACAAAATTCTATATATTAAATTCCCTAAAATTTACATATTTAGGATTAAAAGCGTTATTCAAAATAAGATGTTAAATGTTTTCATAAACATTTCAGTCATTCCTATTTATAGATGTTAAATAAAATTGAAATAGATATATCTTCTTTTAAAATTAAACCAATTTTCATAATAACAAACTACTTCCTTAAAAATAAACAAGAGGAAATAATTAAAGTTTGTTCTAACACCGAAGGTCATAAAAACGAATTTTCGAAGAACATTTCTAAAAATAATATTTTTAAGTTAGGTTTTGTTTATACATACCAAAAATATTTGTTCTCGCCTGATCTATTATAATTAACTCGATGTTATTAATACATGAGTTAGGACGTAAAATTTTATATAAATATCTAAATGAAAATCTATATGAGTTTTGATACAATGAGAATTTTTAAACGGTTTTATAGACTTAAAGAAAAAATATTGGACGTTGTGACAAAACGTTTAAAAAAGAACAATAGGGGTCATCATTAAATGATTAGGTATATATAAAAAAAAACATTAAAAAATCGAATTTTGATGTACATACGTTCGTCGAAACTTATTTTACTTTAATTGATTTAATGTATTTAATAAAAAAGATTTATTGTTTAGAGAACAATCTCCGATAATCGAAACGTCATTTCCCTGTTAGGTTGAATGGAGGTCTGTGGCATATTTTGAATGCAAAAATATTTTCTTCTTCTTTTGCCATCGTCTGCCGCAGAGGCCAACGCCTTCTACTTTCTGGGCCATAAATTTTGGGCTTTTTCTAACCTTTTTCTAACCCCGACCTTTTTCTTGATGTCATCGTATCAACACATATTTGGCCTTCCATGTGGGTATTTTTGGCCTCATGTTCTCCATTCTACGATTCTACATTTTTCATCTTGCATTCATGGTCTACATTTTACACTACGAGCCCTACCTTCTGGCGACATGGCCAGTCGCTTAAGTTTTGTAACACGTTTGATGACATCTCTAAGTAATGGCTCTACCGCTTGAACTGAAGCATTGCAATATGTGGGGTTATAATCATCCTTCACGACGTGCTGACTTTGTTTTCGCTTCCTATTATTTGTGATTTGTCACATGTTTTGTAATTTTAAGTTTAGTCACTGTTTAGTAGGTGGGGAGAATATGCACACAATACAATTCTACCTTTGATCCATAAATCCTGATGCTGCAGGAGTACTGCCTGCCTAAATCAATTAATTAACTTATAGCGTACCTGAAACCGTGGCGTCTGCTGCTAGCTAAACTGCTTTTATATCATGGGAGGCTGGACAACAAGGGTTTACAGCCTACCTTATAGTAATATGTGTTGTTAACCAATTTGAAAAAAAATCAATGGTTCCATATATATGTAACTTGCAATGTGATATTACTTCGTTCAAAAAGTTCAAAGCTCATTAAATATTAATAAAGTCAAAAAGAAGCTCACTTTTTATTACCCTATAAATTTTCCTTTTCGTAAGCGTAAGAGTGTAAGCGTAAGCATGCAAAAATATGATATTCCTTTTAACCTTTTCCTTAATTTTCCAATTGCTTATTAGTGATTCGTAATGGCAACATGAACGTAGAAAACGTTCATGTTGCCATTTTTCATCATATACCCATAATGGAATCGAAAACTTACAAAGATAACAATTGAATTTGCTGGTAAAAATATGTCAAATGTTTGATGTCTTTATGATGAATAAATTCGGTGTAAAAGTAAACAATTTAATGAGCCTTTTGTAGTTTGTCCAGTAGACTTAAATATGAACAGTTCACTCCTTTTATTAAATTTTTTGTAGATAAATATTAATATTTTATATTTATTGATTACTTGTGTTCATGTACTTATAGTTTTGTGCATATATGTGATAAGAAAGTGAATTTGTTAAAAAGTAATTTTTAAAAGAAACAAGCAAATATTTTTATTACATAATGTTAAATTTTTATTCCAACTAACCATTTCACTTGGCTTAAATAATGAAAAGCATGATTAATTTCTCAATATTAATTAATATAAAAATAAATTGACGTAAAATGGCGTAATATGATGCTTTTTTGAATTTAAAATCGTTGATCTGAACTTCTCTATCCTAAACAAAGTATTTTTATTTAAAAGGACGGAAAGAGATTTTGTAGTTATGTTGACATGTGCTACGTAAAATTGATGGAACTAAATTTATTTCTGTAATGTGGCAGCTCATTGGCATTACCTTAAAATAATTTATTTTTCCCTTATGAAATATATTTATCAGAACAAAATATCTATTTCATGGAAATATACATTTTATCTTATTACGATTACACAGTCACTTAGAACATACATTTAAATATATACTTCACGAAAGTAAGTTATTTTTAATGGATTATAAGGCAATTCGCTGGATGGATCACTTTAAAGAATGAAATAAGTAATTGATTTTCGGGTATCGAGCTACTACAATTCTAACAAGGTTCGGCTTATATAAATAAAACTACTCCATTTGTTGTTTTTTTTTGTAAAATATTTTTAACTTATATTGAGAAAAAAATGAGGTTGTTACGGAAATTATTTAATAGTATTTGCCACTTTCAATGATTAAAAATAATAGCACAATTTCTTAACAAAAATAATTAAATGACCACAATTAAAATAAACGAGTTCGTTGATCTTGTAAGATAAAACTATGTATTTTAAAATATTTTATCTTTGATATTTGAAATATAAGTGTAAAATAGCTCAGACAATATGTTCAACAGGCAGCTGAAACGGATATCTTGTGTACCAATATCTCAAAATTATTACTCATGTCAACATCTTTGTAAAGATGTATGTATTGAACTAGCTAATTTTTTTCAATTTTCCTTAAATGTTTTATGGTCATTATTACGTTATTTAAATTAGTACACTTTTATAGGTCAATTATGATCACTGTACGAAAATAAGTCATTCATTGTACGAAAATAAGTCTTGTATTACCAAATTTTATCCTTAATAACACAGGAAAAAATATTTTAGGGTCGATTAAAATCTTGCAGCTGAAATGGATAACAACATTGAAGACAATTAATGTGATGACATTACTTGTTTGAAAGTGAGCAGGTACACTGAATCTGAAACAACAGTAGCTGAATCAGTATAATACCTAGTATATGAATAACTTGATATAAATTACGTATCCTGTGAAGTTGAAATAATTCCAGTAACACTACGTGTTAAAATTATAATATTTTATAATAAAAGTAAGAGAAGGTTATTATGCCGTTTTCTCAAAAATATAATAAAGTATTTAAATTTTGTATCACTTGTTGCTATTTAATATCTTTTCCATAAAAATACATAGAAAAGAAAAAAGTTGGGTATATGACTTATATAATGATATTGTAATAAGAATGTTATTTGATTGCGACAAAGAAACCACTAGAGTCTTTATAAGGATAACACGTCGTCTATCACATGGTTATTAAAAGTTTAATAATAACAGAAACATGGAGAGGAATGATTTTTGAGAGGAACCTTTTTACGAAAGGTTATTTTGAGCCTAATTTTATACTTATTTTTATAGTGTTGAATATGATTAAAATCAACGGAATATAAATAAATAGTTTATCGTATAATTATTTGTAAAAACTTGTCTTATTGAAAAGTTATTGCATTGAATTAAATGCATTTTCTTAAGTCAATCCAAAAGAATTTTGGAATACACCTACATCATTGAATTAATTGTACATCACGTAAAAAATCTCAATCTGAATATTTTAATTATTACAAATAATAGAATATTGCGGAATAACATCTTTGAAGAATGCTATTTTAGTTCTATCTCAAGAATTTTGTACCATAAGCCTCGTGAGTCAAGTGTTGATGTTATTCTTATCTATTATAAGTTAAATCTTAGGGTCAATTAAAGCAGCTTGAAGGTTGCACATTTTAAGTTTGAGGCACCTTCCACCAAAAGGCTCGTTTGAGTTGCGCATTTTTTTGTTTAAATGTGTGCACGGAGTTACTGGATATTTTTGCACATAATAAAATCTTGTAAAAATACCGATTTGAATCTAAAAAATATTGATTACTCCACCGTGCAAGAAATAATGAAACAATCTAATTCAAATGATTATTTAAAAATGCAATTTTCATTTCTGAAAATGGATCGAATTAGCAATTTTATCCTAAATTGTTAACAATTTTATTCCTTTTATTATATCGAAATGTAGCGTATACGTTACGCCGTCTTAGCTTTGTATCGTCTTATTACTCTTGCTGCCAAATATTCGAAAGTAATAAGTTTTAATGTAACAGCAAGTTTTAGCGCTCCAGAAATATTAATAGTCTCATTTTACCCACGCCTTGCTTGTAAACAAAAGCTTAACGTTCTAACTTTTCAAATTGTTCTTTGTTTTGGGTTCACTTATTTCGTTTTAATTTACAGTTCCTTGGGATAGAACCTGCTACATTATTTAAGTCATCAGTTAGTAAACGAAAATGTTTCGCATCGTTTGCTCCCGTTACCTTTCTTGAAATGCTAAACGTCTCCGTTAGCTCGACGCTTCCTCTTAAAAGGTTACTTTCTAATGATCCACTAAAATTTGAGACAACACTCTTGCGTATTTTATTTGTAATAAATGGTAATATTTATATTTAAATTAAGATGCTAATTTCATTATATTTTATAATATATTCAGACCTCACATAAATATTGGAATGTTTTTGAAGCATGATTATTTTTAATAAAAGAGCATATTAATTATTACATTAATGAGCATACCACTTAAAGCCCTACTCTCTAACGATCCACTTAAACTTGAGACAACACTCTTGCGTATTTTATTTTTAATAAATAGAAATATTTGCATTTAAATTACGATGCTAGTTTCATTATCTTTTTTGATCTATTCACAGCTCACATAAATATTGGAATATTTTTGAAGCATGATTATTTTGAATGGAAGAGCATATTAATTGATTTCAATATTTGTGATATGCAATATGCATTAACAAGGAAATATTTCAGTAATAGGATGAATTTTGCTTAAACGATAGAAAACTAGTTTTTGCTTACGGTTTGACGTTTAATTTAAGCCTCTTTCTGAGAGAATAACTTTCTCTGCCATGTTTCAGGACAATCACCATGCAGTCCGTAGCGCTTCGTATTTAACCACATTGAAGCACATTATTTACAATATTTTCAACAAATTCATAACCTGAGGAAATACACTCACCATTTTTAAAAAAATCTTCCCGGACACATACCATACATGAATCGCATAAAAATCATATCAGATTCTACAGATATTAAATCTGAAAACCTAAAAATATAAGGTCTTTAATTATTTCGTACTCTTCCTTTATTTAAATTTTTAAATAGTGTCTTCTAAAAAATAACGTACCTAAGGAAAATGTTACACAAAACGCTACTACAATTGTCGCGTAATGTATATAGAACATAAAAAAACAACACTACATATTGGATTTAAAAAATATTTACTGATGTAAAAATTACAACAAAAATGATATAGTAGACATACAACAAATAGGAAGTTGTTTCTATAATATAGTTATGTAAGGACTCCATAAATTTAATATAATATGATAATAGTAATTTTATGTTTTTTTTATAACACAATTTTCCAGAGATATTTACATTTTCGCACAGTATTTTATATGTTAGAAATATATATATTATAATCTTCTATTTATATAATCGGTAATGTTTTAGATATAAAAGTTAAATGTTATATGTAGATAATTCTATCTAATGGCAAATAATTCTATCTAAGCTCAATCTATGTATCCGCGTACTTCTTTTGCACATGATCCTAGAGTCAATTAGATTAGAAAAAATTGCGGAATTTAAATTAATTATTAACATTTTGTAGGGCTAATGTGTTATGGTCATATAAATGTTCTTTTAAATTGTTTCGAAGCAAATGCTCCCTTTTAATTTGGAATAAAGTATTTAAGATATGTAAATATGTTTCACGATGTCGAAATATTTAATAAAAACTATCTGAATTATTTTAAGATAATGCCATGTGTTTAACTGACTGGGACAAACGACATCAAACTATCTTTTGTTATTTTGCTTCCTAATGTAGGAACAAAAGCATAAGTAAGATACATATAATTTTTAAGAAATATATAAATTAATTTTTCTCATCGTATACCTAGTTTAATGATTTATTATATCAGCGTATTTCTAATTAAAGAAAAATAATAATAATCTTAAAAATAAACACAGTTTGTTGAGTGTAAGAAATTTAGTTGAAATATTGTACTTCTGAATATTTAACTTCCATAAATTCACAATAAAAACTAAAAAGGTAGGATCTGTATTGTAACTTTCATATATTAATTTTACTCATCCTATGAATATTTCATTATTATTAACCAAGACTGAACGGAGGAGGTATAGGCGTTTAGGGTGAGAGGTTGTTTGTTGTGTGTGCGCAATCCGATCTTCCCATTTATCTCCAAAACGTTTGAACAACGGTTTAACCGACGTAGACACGGTTTTCTACGAAATATTTGTGACTAATCGGCGATGGTTCTCAGATAGATGTTATGGTGTTAGCTCACCAGGGCGCGCTGCAATATTTTGTTGCAAGCGAATGTTCCCATTTATTTCCAATATGGTTTAACAAATTTAGACATGGTTTTCTGCAAAATATTCCGCACTAACCGGCCATGGTTCTTAGTTAGGTGTTACTCTGTTAGCTCGTCAGGGGACACTGCAATATTTTATGGCAAACGAATGCTCTCAATTTTCTCCAAAAACCGTTTGACCGACTTAGACACTGTTTTTTGGAAAATTTTTGTAACTGAATGGCGAAGTTTATTAGATGTTATGTTGTGAGCTTATCAAGTTGCGTTGCAATAAACATTTTTGCTTGATCTAGATTAACTACTTTGTGGCCTTTCTTCGGCTTCGTCGATGTGTGCTCTTGGTAACATGTATCTAAAGCGCTCTATTTCTTCCCATATTATGCTATTGTGTGGATTGTTGAAGAGTTTTCTTTGATTTAGATCAGTTATTACTACGACGTCTATAGATCGTACTCTACTAAGAGCCACACAAGCTTGCCCTTTGGGGAATGTTTTTTTAAAAGCTTAGTTACTAGTTATATCCAAGGAAATCCATCGGGGCTGCCATGCCCTGTCTATACCTAAAATTTTCCATTTTTATCAGTTCGTGATTAATGGAATTTAGTTGATATTGGGAACAATTAATGGCAATGGCAGCTCCGACGGATTTTCTTGGTTTTGTAATTATATCAATAGGTTCTTACTTTCTTTCAGTCGGGGGTTTTGAATAAAATTTTAATCTTTCTTCAATTAGGACAACTACATCCGTCGTGGATTTTTTTTTAATTCTTAATTTTGTTTTATTCTATATATTCACATTTGATTAATAACTTCAAATATAAGAGAAGCTTAACTGATGTACGTGATTATTTTTTAAGATTATGTAGTTTCAAGGGAGTAGCATATTTTGGAAATATTTAAGCATCAACACATGAGGTAATTTTACAGAAAATCTTAAATATCTTAAATTTTTTAAGTCTCCATTTGATAAGGTTTTATTGTTTGACATTTTGAGTTCTCCAAACTTACCTCCATTTAATTTTAATTCTTTTAATATGGTCTTATTTTTCAAATCATTAATCAATAAACAGAAATGTTGCGCGTCGTCTACTCCACTAACCTTTCTTAATATACATGGTGCTTAGTATTATATCTCAGTATGCCCTTTTGCTAATAACTTTTCTTCAAAATAAGTACTCTATCTAATATTTCATACGCGATATATTGTTTAATAAAACTCGGTTTAAATTTCGAGTTAATTCATGATTTTGTTTTCTACGCACATTCGTTATTACTTACTTCACTGTGAACTTTTTTCTAATTTACTATTTTAAATTTTTAATATTTTTATTGGCTATGATTACTTTTATTTACAATATTTCATAATAATCCGTTCAGTAAATTTGAAATGACATGATAGAGGAAATTTTACCGTTTGGTAAATGTACCACTTCAACCTAAATATTTATTATTTAGTCCTATTAACATATAATAAAACATATATATATTATAACTGCAGGTTTATTACTTAAATTTTCAAACTATTTTATACGATTAATTTAAAATATAATGAAATAATTATAAAACAAAAAAATGTTAATACCTTTTAACTATAGAACAATGAGCTAATTAAACCAAAATGTAATCGTAATATAATTGAAAGGGAAATATATAACGCTATTACTCTTAAAAAATTAAAAAAAAACAATCGACAACTGAAACAAGATCAAAAATTATAAACTATTGTCTTTCATAGGATTTTCTACGAAAGACAAGAGTTAGAGTTGCGCAGAATTTACCCAAAACTTTTGAATTATACAATTAAACTTGAATTTAATCTGTTGTCCGAAAAAAATATCACTTCAGGAAACCAAAAAAATTTTAACAATGAATCAAGTGCCGAATTGCTTAAACTTAATGAGACAAACAATACTACTTTTGGATAAAGACATTTTATTATTTTGTGAAACGTGCCTCAATTTAGTACTTAGATAATATCTCACATCGATAAATTCGCGGTTCCGTATTTCCATAAAATAATATTTTGTCACACTTATTTTGGGTGGTATTGCATAAGGATAAAAGCGATATCACCTCATAAAAATATAAAGAAAAACCTTTCCTGGAAAATATTATTGAGATGAGAAAATTTGATAAAAAAATTGTTTACCAGTATGAACAATTTCCAATTACTATATTTTGTATACTTTAGTTAACAATAATCGTCGTTTAATAAAAGAATTATTTTTTCTCAAAGCGTCAAAAGTCTAAAAATATATCATTTTAATGGGTCAATTAACTTTCATCTCATTCGTCGCCGATGACACTTTATGGTAAGCTGCGCCATTAAAAACAAGTCTTAGTCTGTACAGATAGCTCGTGGTCACTATACACTTTTATCTAGATTAGCAAAAAGGAAAAATTGTTGGCATTAGAATAAAGTAGTTTCTCACTAATTACACTTATTAATTGGCGATTTAGGAAAGCTTTGCCAGGAGACTGATGATAAAATGTTTAATCAAATTGTTGATGTATATCTTGAAATTTTGATGTGCTTTCAGTTCACATGTATATAAACCGTGTGCTTTTAAAAATATAAACTTAATTGATATCAAAAGACTAAATAAAAAGCAATATGACGAATATGTGATAATAAATATTTTCATCTATCAAGCCTGACTTCGATAGATTTTGTAAACATATATATGAAATATAATCGAATTGAGTTTTCGATAATTTTATCCGAAATGTTAATTGAAAGAACATTCCAAATCAGATACGGATATTACGTATTTGGAAAAATATCGGTAACAGTTTGTTATGAATATTTTCCAAACTCAGTCATTGCATTCAGTCGGTAAATAAGCTAGATTTATATATATATATATATATATATATATATATATATATATATATATATATATATATATATATATATATATATATATATTGAACACTTTGTTATTAAATAGCCTGGTTCTTTATTTAACAGTTTCCCCGTATACTATTCTATATTCAAGATAATTTAATCGAAAAGCTTCTTTTGCAAAGTTAATTTTACGTGGGTAAATGAGTTTTTATAAACCATCACAAATAAAAAAAGCTTTTTAATATTTTATATATTCCTATTAATTCCTAGTATTAAAAAAATATTAAAAATCAAGTGCTAAAATCAGAGACATCAACAATTTTTTACACTAAGTGCTGTCACTAATAGTTTATTTAGATGATTCAATTGTATGTTAAGCAGGTGGCATATATTTACATTTTATACAAATTTTTAATTTTCCTAATAGTCGATTTCCAGTATCGATGTAACTACAAACATTTTTAAAATTTATGCTATGTTTCTAAGTAAGCGATTAGTCACACAAAATAATTTAAAATTATATTCAGTTAAAATTATAAGGAACAATATGCTTACGAGACTTCTATATTCATGATTACCAAATTTTGGCCAGGAGTTGCATGATCCTCAGTATACTGGACAAATAAACTGAATATAACTAAACTTAAATATTATACTTAAATATTACAAGATCAGTTTCATTTGTCGGTTGAAATCAATTAAAAAATATGGCTCGTGATAGGGTCTTCCGCAATATACTTTTCCTACTCAATATTATTTTGGAAAACAAGCTTTTACAAGCGGCCGATTTTAGTTTAAAATTAAGCTATGTTTTTTGTTAATAGAATCCTTAAATCGTAAAATATTGACTGAAAAAAGTGAACAAAGTAAACTAATATATAATTACCCCTACTTAAAATATATCTCAATGTACAACAAAATTTAATTAGTTTTATTCGTTAATAATTATTAATTTCTTATTTGGATCGAAAATGTAAATTTAATACAAAAAAGTAAGTTAAAAACTCTTGTATTAAATCACACTGTAGATAAAAATTTTGTTCATTATAGTTTCGCATTTTCGTAAATATTATTTCTTTATTGTCGCTGATTTGTTATGCTTTTTATTTAAAATCGATGCTCAGAAAAATTTTACCAAATGTTTGAAATTTTAGCTAATCCTTAATGTTGAACATTTTGGCAATTGTTCCATACTTGAAGTTATAAAAGTGTATATGTCTATTTTAGTATTTGTATATTATATGTTATTGAACATATAATTAAAAATAGATTAGAATCAATACGCTTCCAAGTGATGTAAACCAGTCAATTTGATAAATGTCCAACACAATTATTCAAGCTGCTTCGTAACTTAATTTGTTCTGAAATTGAAATCGGATTACTAATGCCGTTTCCAATATAAATAGGATGATCACCATATTCACAATCTAATTTACAAAATCTAATAAATCCCACTCACCATTTTAAATCTTTAAGTCTAAATTGAATAATCGTTGATTCTAAGTCAAACTCGAAAACCAAAATCTCTTATAGTAATGCGAGTCTCTCATGGAAACCTAATTAATGTCTTATTATAATTCATCAATTCCCAAGATTACCTTGCTAGCCAATAGTCAGAAAATTTTCTACTTAGTTTTTAGTTATTAGGTCATTTTATTTCTTTAAATATGTAAAATTATTATTTCTATACCTTTAGATATACTAAATTAATATCTTTACACTTCCCTATAAGTTGAAAACTAAGTCTAAGAAAATAATTAATTAAATCCAGTTACCATGATGGTGTTTTAAAAATATAATTTTTAATTTTAATAGAACATATACATGAAAAAATAAATTTTTTATTATACTATACTATAACACACATTCATAAATGAGATTTGTAATTATTGGAACTTATTGGACGTTATTTAATAAATAGGAGTATTGATTTTTAACGTCGTCATTAGAAGCACTAATTGTGACAATTTTTAATAGATTTGTTTCATTATAACGATAATTTCATTCATATGAATAATATTTTATAAACGTATTGCACTGTATCATCGCTTGACCTTGATTAACATTTTATTAAAAAATATAATTATATGGGGAGAGAGATAATCATATTTAAACTTACGTTATTTACATAATAATTTTTGACTTATTTCAGGTGTAATCATTTTCCCATTACAGATAAAATATGATTGCCCAAATTTCCGTGCAACAATGGGTCATTAGGTACGTCAGCACGCTGACCGACACCGCGGAGCAACGCGAAAAGTTAATGCTACAGCCAATAATCGCAGAATAAATGATGCGGTACATTTTAATTTACTAATTCATGACCTGAATAACTGAAATTCGTTTCTATTATACAAAATTCATGTTGAAAGTCAGTGAAATATCTATAACTAATGCTAAAAAGCTAAATTTGGGAAAAAGGTTTATAGGTTAAATATCTCTTGCGTGTCAAAAACTAATTTAAGAGTTAAAAGAAATTTAATACACTTAAGAGGTCCTCGTGATCCACAGATGTTTGTGATACATTTTAATAATACAATTTTAGGAAAGTAGGAAAAGTATTTAACATCCTTTTTTAATAAAGCTCGGTAGTATCGAATCCAGGGAATATGCATGGCATTTCCCACTTAAAGTTACGAATTCGTTCGCGTATTCGAGTTGACGAAGTTTTAAAAATTAGTTTGCTTATTTATCTGTTCAATGTGTATCACAAATGGATTAAACTCGATTATATATATAAATGAATATATATATATATATATATATATATATATATATATATATATATATAATGCAGATCAAAAACGCATTGCTACAAGGTAGATTTTAGAAATCTTCTAAGGATACGTATAATTACATTTTATCAGTGTTCTAATACATATATTTTTAAACAGCGTCACGTTTTCTGCTATATCTATTTGGATGTAATTTGATAATTCTTCTATATCATTTTTAGTGCAGTAACACAATCCTTTCCAAATAGCACCATCTTAAGTACAGTAGCATTGTTTGACATGAAGAGATTTTGGATGAAATTCCATAGAATACAATCAATAGCGCAGTTGAAAAACCATTAATGATAATATACGCTAATATTTCACTTTATTTTTTTATAAATAATCCATCTAAACCAATGTGAAAGTTCAGGTGACCAAAGTTGTGGTTACAGGTAGTTCTTAATAAAATTAATAGACAAAAATATGAGAATTCCAATGATTTTTGTGGTTTTATATATAGTATTTATTTTATTAAAATTACAAAGCAAGTACTTTGTTAAAAACTATCGTACTCAAACTTGTTAAATATACATATAAATCAAATTATATACCGATAATGGAAAAAAAGCATAACATATCTTAAGCAGCTAATGAAAGATAAAACAGATAGCTGATGCAATAATACATCCAATGAAAAATCAAAAGGCGACAGAAAATTAATTTTATTCAAAAACTATCGATATTTCAAGCCACGCTGATAATTGTGCGAATTACTACATCCCATACCGAATTCTTAGACCTTCAAAGTGGTAAAAACTTTTAAAGGATATCACATAAATGAGAACATGTGTATATTTTACTGTATGCTCTTTATGTTTAATTAACTTCGTAGCAGAATTTTTTTATGAAAGACTCATTTAATACTAATAATTGATCGATAAATTATAAATTGAAAGGGGACACTGAAAAAGATGACTTATATTACCGCTCGACTAATGTCACAGCTTACATAAAGTTAAAAAGAAAATTTTCTTTGAGAAAAATATTCAGAACGGGAGCGGAATCGTTTTGACTAAAAATAAAGAGTGAATTTCATGACCCTTTTCTTAATAGTCATATTTTTAGTTAGGACTTTCTGTTACTTAATTAGTGCAAAAATGTACGATGCATAACAATGTATCAGGTTGATTTCAATACAATTATAATCTTTAATATACACATCAGTATCGATACCATTTAGAAATTGTGTCTGAATAATAACGCTGAATTTAAAACTGAGAACAATATTAAATTTAGTAAAGTCACTTTTAACACTCCTATAAAATATAAACTTGGTTTCAATTCGTATAGTACTTGGAAATACGATAAAATTTATATAAACTCAAGTAAAATATCAATTGTAAGTAATGTCTTTCTCTCAATATTATCTAATAAAGTAGCCCGATAACTGTCAGGAAATACGAAGAATGTCTATTAATATATGTTTTCCTTAAGTGTATTAGAGAAAAACTTGTATTGACAGAGATTCTTGTTAAATCTTGATAGCTAACGGTTTATTTTATGAGACAATGTTGAGAGATAAATTTTATTTGAGATTGATACACACTTGCCATGGATGATACCTAGTTTCAAATTCACATCACCAAATTTAAGGGATTAGTTTTAGTTTTGCGGCTTATAGAGTTTTCATTATGATTTAGTTTATTTTAGATGGTTTTACGTTACCAAATTGAGTTGAACATTTCTGTGCACCACTAAAGCACGTTATAAATAACTAATTGAAAATGCTGCCAATAAATTGGAAGTGAATAATCAATACAGAAAGCGATTGAAACGAAATACAGGTATTGTCCCGTTTTGCCTGAGTAAAGCCGTTATTAATAACTTCACTACAGAAATAAAATTTTCCAGCGCTTTTTTCCTTGTCAGTATCTTTGTTTATGAATCTCGGTATAAAGGTAAATGTGTATATTTCTTAAACAATTTTCAACTGATTTCCTCAAATTTTTTGCACTTACCCTCTACCCCCGGCAACAAATAATAAGGAGGTGAAGAGGGTGGCGATATCCATTGCATCTTTTTACCCCATACACGGGGGTTAAAATTTCTTAAAAATTGAGCAGCGTCAGATACTTCTCGCATCTTCAGTATTTCTAAGATGTTTATTTTGCGCTATAATATGATCAAAACATTTTAATAAATAAATGTATTTTTAAAAATGTGAAAATTTGACACCCATACATACACACAGCCACACACATATCTATATACATGTATATACGTGTACACAAAACAAGTTTACCCCGGTTTTACCTGCTCATAGCATGAAGATTTGTAAAATGGAATTCAGTACGGTTCACGGTTCCACATTTGGCTTATTTTAATTTCAAGTTTCTATTTTAATATTCATAAAAAAACTATTATGAGTTACTTAACTTTGTAGCTGTGTTTGAAAAGAAGTGACTCATTCATTTTAGAATATACAAATATCTTGGAAATATTTTTCGCTGTCCTGCCTTTCGTTTTCGGGACACCCGTATGTACATGGGTCAAATGATAATGTTATGAATATTATTAAAAATCGAACCGTTCTCCAAGTTGCCACGGAAAATTTTTTTTTATCTCCAGCTCGTGTTTAATACGTTCTTCATACTATTAAAATGAGTTCGTAGCAATATTTACATGACTGCAGACTTTAAGCATGTCACTTCTACATATTCGCATGAATTTTCGTAATGTTTGCAACATTACGAAAATTCAAACAATATTTTGTTTTTTTTGTATTATATTATTGGGCTTATAAAGTTAATATATATTATTGGGGCTAAGCTTCTAAGGAATTAATTACTATAGCGCTACATACCTTACGTCACACTCCACCCTTACAGTAAAAATACGTGTATCTTACTAAGCTCTTCAAAAGAGGTGTCATCATTAGATTTTTCCCAAGTAAATGAGTTATGGCATATTGTTCATTTATAAAAAAAGCTTAAGTTTTAAGTTTTGGAATAAGTTAAAAAAAGCAGCGGCAGATATAAAGAGAAAAAAAATTCAAATATATTTTCGATTCAATTGGTTTAGGTGCTAAATTAATGAATATGCATACGACATGGACACACGTACGTTTACGAATACACGCAAGCATAACCACGTACATATTTTTTAATTTAATATTCTCTTAAACTGTTAATTTATTATGAAATATTTTCATTAAAACTCGACTTCGTATTTTTGGAAAATTATGTTATTTACTTCAATTATTGAAGTCGTTTTACAGTAAAAATATATTAAATTTGTATTCGTGTATCTATTTTACTTTTTATTCAAACTGTGTGTTAAATATTTTATTAAAATTAAAGAAAGAATTGAGACCCATTTAACAAGTAGCAAAAAAATTATTAAAATTCCAAGAACATATTAATTTTTCGCATTATATTTTGATAAATCGTGCGAAGCTGATATATTCACGGGCCAATTTCAATAAAGCTTCAACCAGTGTCCTGATTGCTCCTCATAATAATATATTTTTTTAAACTATTCAGAAAAATACTGATTCATTTGTCAATTGCTTTAATTTTCTTTTTGTAAGATAAATCCAATTTCGATTATTTCCAACATATTCGAAAATAGAACATTCAAAAACATACATTGTAACTTAATCGCGGCTCACAATCGATTGATTACACCGAATCGGTTGTAACATGTTATGCTTAATGTTGAATACGAATGCTTTCTCCAGGGTCTTTTCTACGCCGTTAGTTGTATATTACGTAACTAAATATAGTTAGCTGCTGTGTTGATGAATGAATTTTGGCAGGAATTAATAATTCACACGATTTCAATTTATATTTAGGAAATATAATTTTTTCATAAATACGTAATTTCTCTTTACTAATATGGCTAGATAAATTCATTTTCTTTAAACTGTATTTAATTAATTTATTATACTAAATTAAATAATAAAGTAAAATAATGAAACTTGAATGTGAGAACAAAACTCAAACTTTTAATATAATTACGAGTTTGCCTGCCTAATATTAATAACATATGCTACCTAAGCAGAAGGTTAAATTTAAATAACTGACGACGGCTAAAAGAAAGATTAATAAATAACTGACTACTACTAAAAGAAGAACTGATATATAATTAGAACTATATACACTTCTTAAAGAGGTGCCAATCAGAATGAATTAGTAGGTCTCCTAATTTTAGGGTCATTCCCCAAATCAAATTCACAATTAGGTTTATGACTATTTGGTAAAGTAAAGTTGGTGCAGGATAATGTATATCTATATACTTAAGTCATTAATTACAATATGGTTAGATAAAAATAGAGTTGGGAATATTTTTTGGGAAGAATTCTCAGGCTCAAGAGCAATTTTATGAATTTATTGGTGTACGTTCTAATGAAGGAATAAAGTATTAATCAGGATCTAGTATGCAAGCCGATAAAACCGATAGTGTTAGTTTTAAGGAAAGGTATGTTTATTGGGTGAGAATTTAATCTACAAACAATCAATTTTATCAGTTAAACTTACCGTCAAAAGAGATCAATAATAAAATTATTATAGTCACGGATAAAATTAGAGAAGTTCCAAAATAATACTTTGCTCTAAAATAATTTAGCGCTAGGTATTTATATGCTAGTTCAGAAATAAATAAACTATAAACAATAAGCCAGGTCGTAAATAAAGTTCAGTGTTTCATTATTTCTTGATAAGTCTGCAAGATGGACACGAAAAGGCTAAATTTTATTTATCGTCTAGTCGACTGGTTCCAGGATCACTTAGTGTACTTAATCATTATTATATTAATTAATATCGTAGCGTTTAAGACCTTAAAAGCAAGCGTTATTAATGAGCAGTTTCGGGCCTGGAAAGAAAATTATTATGTTGATTAAAAGAGTTACTTATTTAAGTTAGTTAAAATTATTTTTCCGCTTTCTATGTTGTTCCGTGTATACAACCGTTATAATGTGTTTGAAATAATCGTCACAAATGAAAGTGTTTTTAATATAAATTATCAGAGTTTATCTATAATTTCATCAGATTTTAATTTCTTAGAATTCAAGTGCACTGAGAGCTTTTTCGATTATTGACACTTTTAAGAAACAAAACTAAATATTTTCTGTAAAATTACCAAATTTTACTAGGTTTTCTATGACCTTTAGATATTTATTTATTTGTTGAGTTTAAGTTAAAAATACATAGAGTGAACTTATTGCTTCAAAATCCAGCTTTTCAGGACACTCAAAGCAATAAGTAGTTGAAATATTATTTTTTTTGTTAAATACTGCATAAGATTGTGAATACAATTTGAGAATAAAATACTTTAGATAACAGCAAACAAACTAGCAACATAAAAATAAAATATAAGAACTATTTAATAAAAATATTTATAAAAAAATATTCATATTTGAAAAAAAATAGGCAATCATTTATATACTGCCAAGAATAAAGGAGGGGAACAGAATATAGTAGAAAAAATTAGGGAACAAATTATAAGGATAATGAGAGTAATTTTTTTTTAAATCACCTTAGTGGTTTGAATTGATGGCACATTCCGAATCATCAAGATATAAAAATGATTATTGTAAAGCTTTTTGCCTATTTCATGGATATTCAATCTTAATGACGAAATGTTAGCTATAAACTTATAAAATTTGATATAAATATGGCGATGAGCTAACTCATGTCATCGACACGAGAAGGTAGGAAATTAAACTATAATGTGTTTCCATAGTCACAATTTTAATGATTTTTTTTAAACGTTACGTTCAACAAGTTAATTCGTACAATACCCCGAAACAATCTAGTTGCTCAAGGGAGATTGTGGTAGTCGAATTTTGGAAACAAAAAAGAGTCAATTCCAATGAGACCATAGTGTAACTTTTGTGCAACATTGTTTTTTAAAATAATTTAAAAAAAAATTAAGTAGATAAATGACCAGTAATATTTATCAAATCAAGTTTGTATAAGTTCAACTATTCCAGGCTAAAACAGAATATTAACGGTACGAAATATCACTAAAATTTCAAATAACGTTTTCCTATATTTTCACGGTATTCTCAATAAAATTAGGCAGGCAAAATTGACGAAGGGTCTTGGTAAGCGTTAATATGGATACAATATAACGTCATCTCGAGGAATTCTTATTTTTGTGGAGCGACAACTAATATATTTGTCAGTTTTGTTCTACGTTCCATGCAAAAGTAACATCAACCAAGTACACATTTTTTTAATATGACATATTTTATTACACAAAATAAGAATTAGAAATCAGGGGGGTGCCCGTCACTTAAACCGAATTTCGAGACGGAAATAAATTGATGATTATACCGAATTTTAAACAATTTGTCATTTGGTAGTTTGTTCAGCATACTTTGAACTAGAGATAAGTGAAACTGTAAAATGGTGAATTCATCTATTGTGTAATAGATGTTATACGCAATTGTGACCATTTTGATTCTTTCATCTCCGATTCCATTTTTGTGCTCATATTAAACGTTTTTCCCGTTAAGCCTAGAAAAACTCACAAAACAGTCACTAACTCTTTTTGAATCAGATGTAACTTATATATATTTATATTTAGAAATATATATATATATATATATATATATATATATATATATATATATATATATATATATATATATATATATATTGAATTTGACAGATTTTTTCTGTTTATGTTGTGAATAAGACAAAAGGAATTTACAAAATTGTAGCGCTAGATATTTCAAACAAAAGTATTTATAAATTTAAGGTATATCAATTATTTTCCTTTAATCGGACCCACGTTGCCTGAACGCGCAGTGAAGTTATGTCTGATAATATCCTCTGCTACCGCTATACCAAAAAAAGCTGATTTGGCTTATTATAGTAACAAAAGAGCTTTCAAAATTTTCACATCAGCAACTCCTCTAACTGCCGTGTCAACCACAAAGCGGTAGCTGAAAAAACATCCACTTTCGATTCCATCTACTCCGCACAAACGCAAGCATTATATCGCGTAATAAAACGTAATTCTGATAAATGATAGTTATAAAGTTGAACCTCTGGTTTAACGGTCTATTGTGCCTAGCACAGAGCCATTATGTACATTGTGCGATGCTTACATGTGCACCGACACACGAGTAATACTCGTCTGGTAGTGAGTCTGATACACGATACTGTAATTTTTAATTTTCGCACCGATCGCCATATGAACTTGTGTAGCATATACTAATTCTGTAAGATTAAGATCTCATATAAATTAAAGCTAGTTAGATTACTGTTTTCTATGAATTTGTTTTATCACTCCAGATATAATTTAATTGTAAGTATCTTAACTTTTCTTGTTTTTTTTCAGTAGTCCATCATATATTCCATTATATATCCTTCATATATTTTGTAATGCATTTGATAATTTAATAGATGCAAGGTTTTACTGATTCATTCAGCTGTTGATTGTAACAAAAGAGGTTTATTTTTTTTTCTACTGTCGTCGCTCTCTTATAGAAAATATACTATCTAACATTTTTGAAAAGGTTTATCACAACGCTTATGTAAAATTTTATTTTTATTTAAATTTTTATTCTGATAAAATCTTTATTTTCATACTTTCCGAGTTTTAAGAAACATTGTCCTGTATGCCAAATATGTACTACTTAGAGTTAAGGCGCAATAACTTTTCTGACTAATTTCATATAAAAAAGACCAAGGACCTGATGTATTCCAATATTAGTATTCTTAAAGCGGATGTTACTCTACCTTGAACAACATTGTTTTTTTTATCCCGAATATAACAAAAAAGTTTAAAAGATTATGCAAATTAACTAAAAAATATAATAAATTAAATATATTATTTCTCTAAATAGTAAAATATGTATATTACGTCACACAAAATGATCGTTCTTGTAGACAAATTGGAACCAGAACCCAACTAACATCATTATATTTTTTCGACATTGCAACTAAACTAGAATCTATGGTCGTTTTCTAAAAAATGTTGCAAAAATAATTTAATTTTAAAGAAATATGCATAAAAATTAATTTATTTCAAAATTATGATCCCCTGTATGAATCCCCTTATATATACTATACTCACACACAAATTTCATTTCGATAGTAATACAAACATAATAAGATGAACATTCGTTTATCTAAAATTGGGGCTAAGTTGATTATTAGAAGATTGCTATAGATTATGAAAAATATATGCAGCGTTTAAAAATAAGAAAATGTTTGAAGTGAAGTGTTTCCTTTTTATACCAATAATTCTAGATAAGAATAAGGTACACATCAGTAATATAACCTTTATTTTCCTCATTTTCTTATCAATTAAATATTTGAAGTTGAGTAATGAACTGATACTTTACGACTTCAAATCTGAACATCTTAACAACAACAGCTGTGGCTTGATCATATTTTTTTAAACTCATAAATATTACGCCACGAATATACCGTGAAATATTCCCTTATAATTTACACGGGGATGCTGCTCCATTATTACAGACAATTTCAAATACTCGAGGGGTGTGAAGCTAAAAATATATATATTGCAATTATCAGAGAGGGAAAAGATGGACGAGAAAAAAAATTCAAATTGACATCTCCCCTCCTTTACGCCATCATTACTGTATTCATTTTATGCATGGGAAAAGACGAAAAAGTCGAAAAGAAGTGTGAGATAAAAGAGAGTTTTGAACTCTATAGCAGTGATTAAAATTCGAGAACAAATTTTATTATGTACAAATAATTCCTTGCTGCATTGAACGAACCCGTAATGATGCTTTCTCGTAACTTTGTAAATTTAAAATTATTGACAAATCGATCCGACGTGTATTGACTAAAAAAATGGAAATACATACATTTCAGATCATTGATAAACTAATCCTGACCACCGCAGTATATGCGATGTGAATATAATAAGATCTAGAGTTGTAGCTGTTTCATATCTATTTACGATAATATTGATTATTACAATGTACTGATTTAAGAGCGAAATTAAATTCACAGGTAAACTTTCATCATTAAGTTACTAATATATCTTGTTTGTCTTTGTGTATAGGGGTTGTATAAGATGTTATCATTTCCATCTGCTGAAAAATTAACAAACTTTTGTTATACCGTTTTCATATTTTCGCCTGAAGTCCTTATTGTACTCAATTTAAATTACTTGTAATTCCTGAATAATGTGTAGGTTCTTTTTAAAGCATTTCGGTACTCGGTCAAGTAATCTTATACTCTCTCGAAGTAAAACCTTTATATTCAATGGCGTTTGCTATTTTTGTTGATGAAATGCTGCATTTTTATTGAAAAACCATGTAAGCAGAAATTATTTTTTCTATCGTTTTAAAGCGTCTTATGTTTTTCCTTGCACGGTCCATATTATTAAATTCATTTAGAGGAATACAGCATTTGTTACCTGTTGATTGTATGTTATTATACTGTATGCAAGGTGGTTCGGCATTGGTAAATAGAATTCTCACAAAGTGAAATATGTTGCTCGTGAATTCATTTAACAAATTTAAAAAAAAATTTCAAAAGATAATGGCATAATTTTCTAGTTCATTTCATTAATTAAACTTATTAAGAACAAAACTGTATTTTTCGGGATTAAAATTATCGATGTTTTAATCCTTTTGAATATTAAATTAAAGTCTAATCTCACTATTTGCGATACGTAAGGTTTATTACTAAAAATTCTTTTGCATACTGGATCCGGGAATTATGAATTAAACAATTGTATGCGTTTGTATGGATTACGCCCGAAGCCTTTAAAAACATTGAAACTAAGGATTTTAAAAACATTGCAGCCATCGATTACTATTGTATACATATATGTACGTATTATGTAGTGTAACTTCTATATACTCAGTATTTTTATTTATTTTATTAGATTCACTTTTAAAATTTAGGATTAAAAACTTGTTTTCTCTTATTTCGGGTTAATCGCTAAACTTTCAAAAACAGTGGTTAACAACCAATCATTAAATTTTTTGTTAAATTCCATGATTAACGATGGAACAGATATCATTTGGTTAACACATACAGAGACCTACGCAGTTAGGAATGGAAAGAAAGATGAGCATAATTTATGACAGAGTATATGAAAGAAATAAAAACAAAAGGATATATTCCTTTTATTTTATAAGTGTATTCCCTGCTTTTTTTCAAAGTTTAAAAATAACTTTTTGAAGTGGTTTTAAATATAATTTTTAAAATTATTTGTTTTCAGTTTTTTCGACTCATTGATTATCGCTTTCCGTGAAGCGAAGGTGGATAATGTGTTGGTGTTACGATACATTAGTTTATAATAAAGGATTTGAGTAGAAGCTAGAACTTATTCTGATTCCAATTTTGATATCAAACTTATCAAAGAAACTTAATTTGATTTAACCTTGATATTAAGATATATTTTTGTTTTAAATCACGTCATCTAATGATCACATAGACGGATAATGAAAGCGATTAGAACACAACGTACTTTGAGATAACAGTCTCTTTTATAATCAAAACTTGATTTTAAACCCGTTTCTGGTCACAAATGAAACAAGTCAAGAAGGAAAAAAAATAACTAATAACCAATCGAAGTAAATAATAATATATATCTACTTTTGTGTATATGTAATAAAGTTGTAAATTTTGCGAGTTTATGAATTGAATTGTAAAAAAATTGATAAAAAAATATTTGTTAAAGAAATAATTGAGACGATAAAGAATAAGTGAAGAATGCATTAAAACATTTTAGAAAACTTTATCTGTTTGTATATTTTTTGAACACAACACTTAATTACTCTTGACCTTATCGGTATAAAGTTTTCAGAAATTAATTTGAAATTGCATTTAGTATTTATTTCATTCGGATACATTTAGTATTATCACAACCACAAAGAAGTGCCTAGCTGATCGAGGTGTCATAATTACACAAATGTATATTATATACGTACTTCATCGTCAATTGATTTTCTACGTATATTTTAAATCGCGCAATGATGTTTTTCATCTGCATACACATAGACGATGTGGTCACGGGAAGAGAAATGTTGAAGTATACTTATAACAACCGGCATTAGTGCAGTGGTTTTCAGCGGTCTGGATACAAAATAGTGGCCATAGCTAGTCAAATATAATGGGTCTAAATAATTCCAATCCTTGCTACGGTGTAGCCATTTAATACAATAATTTACTTCGTATAGTAAAACTACAATGTTGAATCAATCTGTATGAAATTACAAGAAATGTTATTTTCGTAACCGTATCAAAAAAACTGATTATGTCTTTCATTTAACTCTGGGTATATATTGCGGATGGGTTGTTAAAACCCATAACAGAAAATTAATAAAAAATTAACAAATATATTTAAAAAATATAATTTTAAGTTGTGTATGCAGTGAAAAGTTAATAAACAAAAAAAATCACAAACAAAAAAAGGCAATACATCCATAATTATAAAACGCTCTTATTTCTATGCTAGTCTGTATTCACACCTCTGGAAAGCAAATATACAGAACACAAAAGACGTATGCTATATAATATTTTAACATTTTTATCTATTTTTATAATTATTTACTTAACATTTATGATTTATTATGTTATAGTTAAATATTCATTTCAATATTAAGATTAATTAAATATTTCTAATAAGATTGCTTAATAATTTTTTTGCAATTTTTTTAGGCTTTTATGGATTTTATTAAAATTGTTTTAGAACTTTGTTATTAAGTACCGTTTAGCAATAAGATGCTAAGGGCATCGAAAAAGTGATTGGCATGCGAATAAATTTTTACCATACAATTCATTCAAAATCATAATAAAAGAATACTTTGTAATTTTCAAATATTTCTTTGCAAACGAAATTCGCTCTATCAATTTAAATATATATATATATATATATATATATATATATATATATGTATATATATATATATATATATATATATATATATATATATAACGTCATGAATCTCACTTTATGCACAACAAAATCCCCACGAATAGATAATCAATAAAAAACTCACCCTTTCAAACGTCAGCCTAAAAACTTTCGCGATTCACGTCCCGAAGACGTCGATGCAAACCATGGTACCGTGTGTAAGACCCGTAACAGTTTACAATGTACTTTTTTCGCAAACTTTATGTTTCTATATACATTGACAAATTATGCTCGTAAAATGTGTAACGACATATAAAGTCGGCCTGCAGCCATATAGCCAACGGCCCAGCCGCGGATCCACCTACGTGCCTAGCGATAAACGTAGGCGCGCGCAGGGCGGAATATTGCCTCTCTAACAACGAAAAACGAAAATTTGAATGGCTTTTACGTTCCGCCCGCCGTGATTGAAAATATCCCTTATTGTGTCTACAAAAGACGAAGTGCCTTTCTTATATTAGAATATGCGCTCGCACTAAGGCCGACGTCGCCGACTACTCCTATACCCGAAGAGATTTCGTGAGATCCTCGACAAATTGAATTTGTGTATTGTCGTGAATCATTTGATGCTCTCGTTCGTGTTAGACTTTGTTTCTTATTGTTTATGAATGCACTGGTTTAACCTGGATTTGCGTTTCGATCTCATCTCTATCTAAGCTTTGTTAATTGAAATGAGAATTAATGTACATACGTATGTTAATCGATTCAAGTTCATCACAAGTGGGATGGTAATATATATAAGTTCCATTTGGATGCTCTAAATAATGAAAGCGATGTCTTTCACCTTGTTTTTAGGTTTAGAATTTTATACAGATAATACAATCGCAGCATTCAGTTAAATTCATAACTTTTGTATGTATTAGTTGCTGCAATAAAATTTGCTAATGAAAATTGGATTAAAGTTTTTCCATGTTTGTTTTCAAAGTTGATAAAAATCGATAGGAAATAATTGCAACGAGTTGTTGCGACATATTTTATGTTGAATAATAAAATATAATAATTTTCCTTATCATTTCAAATAAATGAAAATTAATTTTCTATTGGTACCTCAATTGTAGTTCAGCACTTCAAAGCTTTTTAGTTATTCAAGAATTTAATTTTTTTGGTTTTACGGAAATATTGTTTATATTAGGGCTCATTTCGACAACGAGACCGAATAGCTTTCTATAAGGCTGCAAAAAGAGGAGATGAGTTTAAAATAATCGTTATTATTTTATCCATAAAAAAGTTATTCCAAAATTTTGGTACTCATATATGTGTGTGGTCTTTCCAGATACCACTCTCTAGAGCCGGTACGGATAATTCGATTTGACCAAATGAGGAACATTTTGAATTATCTTAATCTTTCAGTTGCCCATATATAGACAAGGTTAGGTTAGTTACTTCACATCTTTGTAACATATTGCCTGAGGTATGCCACTTTTTCCGATATGGAAAAATAAAGTTTCAAAGATACCACAAAAAAAGACATTAAATAAAGATCTTGTTGAGCAAATTTTGAAACTGATGTTTTTCCATGTTTGTTTGAACTACATACGTGAGAACTACTTGATTGCTTTAAATATCAGTTTTACTGCTGTATTGCACAATGTCTACGGAAGGATATTTTATTTCTTTATTTGTTCCAGTTAACAATGAGGAAATCATTAACAATTGACTTGCATTCCCCTACTATGACGGACTATACTAATTAGTATATAAAATGTAAACGGAGAGTGAAACTTGCTTTTCTAAGCTTAAAATTAATTTCATGTGTATATTTGAAAGTAAATTTAATTTAAAAAAAACACTCTCATTAAGACGTCGATATATATATTTTCTTTTAAATCAACGGACGTTAAATTAAATATAAATAAAAAAAAAATTTATGTATATGTACATATATATATATATATATATATATATATATATATATATATATATATATATATATATATATATATATATAGTTTAGTACTACAGAATTCTATAATACTAAACTAGACAGGGATTTATTGTAATTTTAATTTAATTAGGATCAAAGAATATAAAACGAACATTTACGTATTAACTTTTTCTTTATTTTATTACTTCTAATAGCAAACGAATTTAGTATTAATTCTTCATTATAACCAAAAGGATTTAAAAAGTTTTTATCTAATTTAAATAAATTAGATTAAAAAGTTTTTTAATCTAATTTTGTTAATACGTTAATAATTTAAGCCTCTTTTAGTAAGATTTTTTGGATCCCTTACAAGAAAGTCTATTTGGGAGTAGCATAAACAACGAAATTTTTTGAAATTTCTCCTAAAATGAAATACCATAATAAATGTTTGGATGTATCAAACGTGAGTATTTAAGTCTGATAATTTTTGCACTGTAAATTAAAATAATAATAAAAAATGGCCAATAACAATAGAAACATAATAATTATTAAATTACCAGAATTTAATATACCGTGAAATGCCCACAAATTTAAATATTTCTTTAGGTTGAAAGTCCAACAGGAATATAATCAAAATCAAATAGAACCCTCAACAACGAACGGGAAATTACATAAAAAAACACGGTAAAATATTTTTTCCCTTTTTGGAACACCAAAATTTAAAACCTAAAAATGATTGTAAGGTTTTCTAAATATAATTTTAAAGTATATCAAAAATTAAACTAGAGTACTAATGATACATTGCCGAAAAAAAAATTTATTCATTAAAATAAAGAATGAACAGAATTTATAAAACAAGAAAGAAGAATGGATTTAGATAATTACCTAGATATTAGCATATGGAAATCTTGCCTTTCGATACCATGTTTTGTAATTGATTAACATTACCTTGGTCGAATTTGTTGCACAAAAAAATGTTTCAATGAACTTGGAAATTTTTATTGGAATACGGCAAATCCAATATACATTTTCAAACTCTGGAAGTTCGTATACATGTATTTAGTTTTAATTTTGATTAAACTTCAAATACTAAATTTACAAACATTTTACAATCAAATTTAATTACGATCATTTTAAATTTCACTTATAATTTTATTTCGTACGATAATTTTAGAGTCAGATTGAACATCATTGATAACACCGTATTCCAAACTTTAATCAATGGTGTTCAATCTGATTCGTATATCGTATATAATATATGAAGTATATGATATAAGTGAGAAATTAATTCTACAACTCTTTAAAAGAAAAGACATATTTGATTATTTTCAAAAAATTATATGATTTTACATGACATTATAATTGATAATGAGATCCGATAAATGTAAAATTATTGATATTAATACAAGGACAAAAAAAAGAGAATAGGACTTATCAGGTCAGTGCCAATGTTAAGATATATATTATGAATAATTAATTGATGTGAAAAGATAAAAAATCAGACAAAAAAAAATAATGGTTGAATGATGTGACAAAAGATATAAAAGTGAAGGAAGTTACGAGTCGGCAAAATAAAGCAAGGATGATTAGAAGTGGTGACAACATCTTGCGCTGTGAACATAAAAATAGTAAATTGAATATTGGTTTAAGGCAGGAGTTCCCAACCAGGGGGGCGCACCTCCCAAGGGGGGCATAGACAGAGGTCAAGGGGGGCGGAAAGCGTTTGCATTTTAGAAAGAAAAAAACAAAAATATATACAAACAAAATTAACAAATAACATTACAATGTAATGTTTAATTTACATGCATAAAATTAATGAAATTAAATATCATATTCACTATTATTACAACAAACTTGCGTAAAATTTTACGTTTTGGTGTACATTTTTTGTTGAGAAATCAGTTTGAGTATGTAAAATTATTGTGTCTCACTGTTAAAAGGTAGGTTTGTGTATTTACAAACTTCAGTAACCATTTTTATTTAATTTACTGAATCAAAGGGGGGGGGGGGATGGCACGAAAAAGTAAAGGGGGGGGCATGGAAATATAATTTATAGTCCGGAGAGCCGCCACAAAAAGAAGGGTGGGAAACCCTGGTTTAAGGGAAAGTATTGTTTAATATATTTGCCGTTAATATTGTAGAAATTCATTATTAACAATTAAATGAAATTGCGTGATGTAGTATTATTCCTACTTTCTTTAAATTCTTTACCACGACCTAGGTTTCGTTGTATTACAAAATTGTCAGGTGGGATATTAGCAAAGAACATTCTTTGCTTCGGTTGTGGTAAAGAAATTAAAGAAAATAAAAATAATACTACATCGCGTAGTTTCATTTAATTGGGAAAGTATTGTCTTGAAAAATTAATTTACATTGCATTAGTACAATCACAACAGAGAAGTGCCTATCTATTTGTCGTTTGTAATTACACAAAGTGTATTTATGTATACCAACAGATAGCGCTACGTGTATTTATAAAACGCGGAATGAAGCTTTCCACCCGGGAATTCACTAATAAAATGGGCGTGGACAAAGATGCAGTGTGGAAGTACATACATAAAAAAGGCATCAGTACGTTTGTCTGTTATCTGCGCGTACGAAATCGCAGACACCGCCAGTGATTAAGAAACATTCTCATTATATACAGAATATATTGAACAATGCATTAAATTTTCAATAGTGTATCCTTAAATAAATTAAAAATATTTTCAAATATTTTCTTGAATTTTTCAAAGCTTGGGAATTCCGAAAATGTATAATATTACTAATTTTTATGTATAAGAAAAATCTGCGCAGAGATAATTTATATTTGTTTTCCAATATTATTTACTGTCTTATGTAAATAACTCATATAAGTAACATGAGCTTGTGAAAAAAATGTGTATCATAATTTTGCCCCGAGCTTATGTGCATTGAGGCACGTTACTATGGAGTGATTTGAATCTTATAAATTATATAACAAAATATAATTATGATATATTTGTAGTGAATGGCCGTATATTAATGTCTTATCCTTCTAATTTTTTGTTATTTTGCTAAGTATATTTCACTATAAATTTGTAATATATTCATCACTTTTATAATTATTATTCCATATTAGTAACATATTATGCATCAATAAATGTACATTGAATAAAGGTATGCTTTATTTTTATTTCTCTATTGAAAAGAAGACTGAAACCGATTCATAGCTCACACTAATATTTATTGCCTTTACCACACTAGCGCCACCAGCTGCTAGTTCCACATAAATCCGCATTGTAGATTAAAACCACATTTGCAGCGATATTTATTACATTACGAGTTCCGCCGCAGGGGTTTCAGGGCGCCATCTATTGAATTTTAAATTGAATTTCTATCACAGCTTGAAAGGTTTTATACGAATAAATTTCAGAAGGAGCGAGTTTAACATTATCTTTTCAATGTTCCGCATCGCAAGGTGATGTTGAAATCTTTAAGGTTGTATTTATGACCTGTTTAGTTATTTAAACTTTTTAAATCATAATTGATACCAATTTATTATTAAATTTAGGGTAGAAATCTAACACGAGAGCAAACATATACGCATTTTATTTACTTAAAGATTCTGCACTGAAAATTAAATATTCGTAAAATTCATTATATTACAAATGTTTAAAGTATAGATAAAACATAATTAATTGAAACTACGTAATGTAGTATTATTATTACTTTATTTATTAAATTAAGTAGAAATAATACTATATCAAGTAGCTTCATTTAATTGTGAATAATGAATTTCTACAAAATTAATGCCAAATATATTCAATATAGATATATTCAGTATTCGATAAATTTTTTTGGAAATTTAGACAATATAATAAATACAATTTATAAGCTTTATTATTAATCAGTAAAAATTATTGTAATGTTTATTGAAACCATATTTTGATCGAAAAGCTTTTGGAAAATAATTATTTTATATGACAATAGTGTCATAAAACAAAGAAGAAAATGTGCAAAGAAGCCTAATATTCGAACAAATAACACCTTTGTCTTACTTTGAAATAATTTTTTGGATATGAAACGATTAGTTAACTACGTGATGTAGTATTATTTCTACTTCATTTATTAAATAAAATAAAAATAATACCACTTCACGTAGTATAATTTAATTTTGAATAATGAATATCTACAAAATTAACGCCAAATATATTCAGAATAGATAATAATTATAAATTTCAATACAACTTTTTGTGACTTTAGATATTATAATAAATATTGTTTATAAGCTTTCTTATTAATCAATAAAAATTATTGTAATGTTTATTGAAACCATATTTTTATCGAAACGCTTTTGGAAAATAATTATTTTATATAACAATAATGTCATACAACAAAGAAGAAAATGTGCAAAGAAGCCTAATACTCGAACAAATAAAACCTTTGTTCTGTTTTGAAATAAATTTTTGGATATAAAACGAATAGTTTAGATTTTAACGATTGTTAAATATAAGTATATACCTTTAATATATCAAAAATAATTTATAGTACAAGTATCTACCCTTAATATGCCTAAAATAAATTATAGGTTGATAAATATTTGTTACTTCTTTGGGAGTAATAATTTTCTAAAACCAAGAATTGTGATTTTAATTTAATGTTTATTATTAAATTTTTATTAATGGGTTCATTTTAATTTAAATTCTTTTGCATATTTTAAGGAAACAATCCTCCAAAATTTTAAAAATTTCGTAAACATTTATTTTCATCGTAATCCATACAGTGAAGTAATTAAGTCAAATGCATGCAAACTAATGAAAAAATCTTTCTGTTAAATGTGTTCATTATTGTCTCCCTTACTCTTACAGTTTTCTTTAAAAAAAAATTGTTTCTCAGTTTTAAGGTCCTCAAATTTCATAGATCTAGTGTGACAATTAGTCCTGTAGCAAATATACCAGAACAACTGCTTATTTGTCTTAGGCCAGTTTTGTATGATGAAAACGGTGTAGATTTTAAAATGGCATAATAATTCTTAGTTTTTCTATATTTTACATTAAGTGAAATAATAATTTACGTTAATAATTTTCTTGTAAAGGAAAGATTAAACAATTTTTAAAGTAGTGTCAGAGATTGCAATCACACCATAATGGAACATTGAGAGGTGCTGCAACGCTTTATAATTTTGTTAAGAACTCAATAATCGCAATTCTTGCTTCATTTTAGTTTATATATATTTACTTTATTATTATGAGCTTTAATCCTTAATACAAAAGAAAATAAATTTAAAAGCTCAAAGGTTTTCAATATATTATTTATTTTCTTATTTGATTAAACGCAAATTTTAGAATTTAACTTTAAATTTAAAAGCATAACCAAATTGCTTTGATTATGTGAACGTATATTTTATTTATTTTGGTAATTTCTTTAAATATATTTAGTGTAAAAAAGTAATATAGAAAATGTATTCCAAAAAGTAAAATAAACGATAGGTGAAAAATTATTTAATATTGTTCGTTCCCTAGATGATATTTTACCTTTATTTTTATATTACTGATTATGGACGTTTTGCATATACATAACGTAATATTCCCCAACATAGATTATGATGTGTTAAGATAAATATATTCCTAATCAATCTAGATTGGATTTTCATAATGAACGAAATCGTCCCACTGTCTCTAGTATCAAGTTTGCATAGAGTTTATGATACTATCATTCTTCCTTGTTAAGCCAAAGTATAAAAATATTCTTTTTCTCCTTTATTAGGCCAAAGTATAAAAATGTATTATTTTCATGCAACTACTTACAAACTGCTTTATTTTTCCGTTTCATTTTTCTTGTCAAGTATATTAAATTCAATTAAATTTGTTCATTCTTTGTACTCGATACCGTAATGAGCAGCTATGAATTAATAACTTTTTAAGTACGAGAATAACGGGGATTTTGTACATATTTAGGTACATATAAAACATTTAAGGATACATAATATTTATGTTTACCTATTTATAAATAATAATATCATTCTTCGACATATAGAATAAAAAATTTAATCTCAAAATACTGTAAAATTTTCATAAAAATATTTTTTTTAAAATTAGTTTTCACATATATTAACATATTTTATAACGGATACTTCCAAGTTTTTACTTCGAATGTTTCTTAAGAAAAAACTAATATATATGGAAAAACTAATAACTATAATAGACACGGACAGATCCATGAAATATCTTCTAAAATCTTAAGAGGTTGTTATACTTGTAAATCGTTACTACACTTATTAAGTCGCTCGCGTGTTCGTCTGACGCAGGCTTTTTTTCTCAGAAACGGCTTGATGTAGAAGCTTGCAATTACTATACAATAATAAAATATAATAACATGTATATGTAATATTAAAATATATTAACCTATACATATTTCAATGGCTAATCCTCAAACATTTTGACACACATTTTTGGGGCAGAAAAATTAATTCATATTTACTAGAAAAACAATTTATATTTCGTATATAGTGTAGAATTTCGTTTCAAAGGATCTTCTAGTTGTAAAAGTTTAAAAAATATTTTTTTAATAATTTTAAGTATTCTATCCTTTGAAATATATTTTCTCGAAAGAAATTTTCTCGCCCCTCTATTTCCGATGTTACTGAATCTAAAATTACGAAAACAATATGGTTTTCCAAATACATATTAGTTGAAGGAAAACAGCGATGATTCTAGATGTCATAATATTTGAATTAGCCCCATATTTTTACGCTGGTAAAATGATATGATAGGCAATATATTCGTATTGTGAAGAATTAATCTTTATAAATCTTGTAATAAGAATTAATTTTCATATTATATATCTATCGAACACCTAAATTTTTTTAAATGCCTTAATGTGTACGAAACACTTGTAGTGAGAGTTCTAAGCGTAATTGACAGATTTATTTTCATTTCTGAGTACTGAACAATGGGAATAAAAGTAAAATATGTTAAAAGTTTCTACTTGTTTGTTACTATTTAATAATATAATAGTTTACCGATCCTTCAAATTTAATAAATACGAGCACAATTTTGAAACACCTGAAATTAACCGATATTATCAATATTATGCGGTTCATTAATATGCTTTCAGGCAAATATTTTTATCCACCATAAAAATATACCATAGATCTAATAAACTAGACTGTTAGTTTATTACATATTCCTACTTTAACTAATTCGTCACAATAAAAACTTAATTCGTCTACGATTCCCACTTGATCAGTTTTTACTATTTAGAAAAAGTAAGACTATAAACTAGACTAGTAGTGTAGTTTATTGTCTTATTTTAAGTAATTCGTCACAACACAAACCTAATACGTCTAATATACCCACTTGGCCGGTTTTATTATTGTAGATAAAATAAGATAATCTGCTAGACTAGTAGTGTAGCTTATAGTCTTATTTTAACTGATTCCTCACAACACAAATATAATTTGTCTAATGTACCCACCCGGCTAGTGTTTATTATTCTAGATAAATAATACTATAAACTAGACTAATAGTCTGTAATATTGTATTACTCTATATAAAATAAAAAAACTGGCCAAGTGGATATTGAAAACGCATTAACTTTGTATTATACAGCAAATGATATTTGAACATGTTAGAATAATTCGCTAACGTACCTGCCCTGATATTCTAATAGTTGTAGCAACCATAATAAATATTTCTTTTAATTTTTTCGTTTTTCTTAAATTTTCTTTTGTTTTGCTAAATGTAAAAAATAAACAAGTAAAGTATACTAGTTCATTCCTAAAATCTATTAAAAAAAACATATATCTTAGCAAAACATGAAACAATTTAATTTGAACTAAAACTAATGTATATCTCTGAAAAGTTTGAAAATTAATTTGTTACTACTCAATCACGTCCAAGTTACGAACACAATGGATAATAAAATTGCCTATGGATGAGTGATACTCTAATATGGAGACTACGTCAAAATAAATTTTGTGATGGTATGAGGTAAAACGTAAGTACTCTTTAATTCTACCTGTTTTTTATTAGATGACAACGCCACATAATTTTGAGTTACATTCATTTAAAGCGTTTACGTTCAAATGCAAATGAAATACTTTTATTATTTTGCTTTTATATTAATAATAAAATATTACCGTCAGAACAAATCGGTCAGTTGGAAGCTGTACTATTATTGCCCCATGCCATCAGCCCCTCGTTTAAACATTAAAACTCGCCCACCTAGTGCGTTATCTACCACCGAGCGTATCAATAGTGTATCACATCACGTATACACGGAACTGAGTGGGTATGCTTACCACTGAACCAAATTAAACATTTTGAAAAACATGTAAGTTCAAAAGTTTTCCTTATATTGCGAGAAATACTTTTTGTCGAAGAATTTTTCTCTCAAATCAATAATTCAGCGATTAAAAGAAAATAGATGATTAAATTGTCTTATCTGAAGATTTTCGCGCAATCTGCACTTAACTCCTAATGTTTTAGATTTTCTTCCGATTTTTCTGAGCAATCCTTTTGATTATGAAAGTAGGGTCAGAAATTTTTAAGCTCTTTCCCGAAAAATGTTTAAACAAGTCCATAAGAAAACGTATCACATATATTTTTGAATAAGTGCTTTAATAAACATCCATTTGATACCTTACACGCTAACTGGAAGGAATTTTGTTAATTTTCCAATTTAACCCCTGTAATTAATCCCCATAATCAAAATTGAACTTTTTTACTTCACATGTTTAATTGGGCCCTTACATCCTATCGAAGTTTGAATTTTTTCATTCAATATTTTCCGGGAAATTCACCTGTGATAGACGAGTGAACGTGCGGATGGACACCAAAGTGATTCCATGAGTGTTCCGTTTTAGCAATTTTACCACGGAACACTAAAAATGGTGGTAAAATTAATTTTGATCATATGCATATTTCTAATAACATTAATCACTTGTTGAAGATCAACATTTTTAAATAAGTAATAAAATAAAAAGTAGTAGTCCATAAAGTGACATTTTGTAATTATCAGGATACTCGAAAAATATTTTTTTTCATTTCGTCCTAAATTATATTGCCGAATACATATATCCCAGACATAACAAAAATAATTACTTACCTATATCTCGTTAAATGATTAATTAAAACCATCCAAATATCGGTACTTAAATGCAAACTAAATAACCCCATCCATGTTTTTAAGACTCTAAACATATGCAGTTATAAAGTTAGGATGGTGATGGAAACATAGCAATATTTACCGAATAACATCTCGCAAAGAAGGTAGATTTACAAAAATATTACTGGAAATTTACGATTACAATTAAAAAGACATCTTCATCGGACATCTTTACTTAAAAATAAAATGTTAAAAAACATACCTTTCCTTTTTTGATATATGAAAAAGTACTCCAAAGTAAAAAAGCAAAAGATATTTAAAAAAAATATCTTTTTCCTTTGTATTCATGTAATTCAACTCTTTGTAATTCAACATTTCCGGTAAAATTTCATTCAGATCTTTGTTGTACAAAAACCGCTAATGTGCTATAATATACGAAATGAGAGACGGAAATCATTTTATAATTAAAATTTTGTTCCATCTCAATATTAGCAAGAACAAAGGCCACGCTAAAACCTAATTTTTTATAGCGAATGCAACAAATTCAGAAAGTTACAATTTATATAAATTAAGTCATCCCCACATTTCTTTTATAATTATATAACCCATAAAACACTTTGCACATTAACTTTCCTTTAAATTTGGCCTTAAATATCCCTATAATCATTTGGACCATATACCAAACAGATGAAAATATAAGCTTAATATAATAATTATGCTCTTATTCACAGAAACAGAGAAGCAAGAATAAAAGTTAAAAATTACTCCTGCTGTTATTAAGTTGATTATCAAATAATAGTGTTGTATATTTTAATTAATACGAAAAATTAATGAATTAATTATTGCACAGCTGCTTAGTCCAGAACACTATTTAAAAATTTGCAGCGCGCTGTACTAAACTACAAAAATTTTTAGTCAATTTGTCAACCACATTAAAAGTTATTTCTGCACAATTATATTCAAAATTCCACTTAGCTGTTATCTGTATAACTGGCCTGATCAAAATGTCAACCTATTTTTTGAAGAGAAAAGTTCTTGCATTCAGCTAATACCAGTTTGGTAAAGTGATTAATTTTATACACGTACCAGCAAAGCACGCAAATAAAATTATTGAGTATTATAAGATGAAAAATGCTGAAAACTTAAAAGGCTAGAAAAGGTATAACTTATAAAAATACTTCGTAACTAACTAAACTGGTAGAAACATAATTAAAAAAAAAAGTTATGTAGCTAATATAAAAAAATTACGAATTTCTTGATTTTCTCACCGAGTGTATCGCCAACGTTCCGTAGCAAATAATATTTCGACTCAACCTCCTTTTCGAGTCAGTACTTATATAATATAAAGTAATAAGTAGATTAAACGAACGACAACGAAAATGCGGAAAACACCATTCAATAACGAAATAAACTTTTCGCGCAAACTTTTCGACTGCCTTCCTCGAAAGTGTACGTAACCGTAGTTAGTACGTTTTGCGCTGCTACATTTCTGCGTCGATTACGTAGAACAACGCTCTTTTATTACCAGCCATTTCCTTCCGTATGGTATGGCCAGGATTATGTTAATGAAAATTTATAATATGGAAAGCATTTCGTGCCAGCTTTTCCCGGTCTCGAGTTCGAGCATTTTTGATTTCGCAATGGCGCCGTTTTATAAAAATGGGCGTTACGTGTGAGCCCCGAGAATGGGTCGAAATTAAAGATTGTAATGCTTCGGAATTCGTTAAACTATATGGAAATTTTCTTTCGTTTGTTCAAGCTTTTAGGTTATATTAATTTTTTATGCACTATTAAAGTTGGCCAAGAAATTTAAGAATAGAAATCTAACTGTCTTTGTGTTCTGTTGTAATATGGGCGTATTTAAAAGAAAGATTCCAAATTTATAATGAAAGTTGGTTTATCGTGGAATAATGTTTTACTTGTAGCTTTTATAATAAGCACGATATTCTATGAAATACAAGGTGAAATTATAGCTATTAAAGTATATTGTGTATATATGTATGTGTATACATATATATATATATATATATATATATATATATAGATAAAATTTTGCCTCAAAGTCAATGGTTGATCACATTGACTCCGTTTGCAAATAAATATTTATCTCTTCTTCCTCAATTTTCTGATGTGCTAAGAGCTTTGAACTTCTTTAAAATTTTTTATGAAGACTACAATTGAATATTTATGTATCCAATTGTTAAATAAGGTGAGTGTGTAGTCAACAGTTTATATCACGATCGTTAGTAAGAGAAATTTATTTTGGTCAACTTTTATATTTGACATAGAGATTATAAATTCTTTTTAAAAAGTTTATTGAAGAAGGCAATTGAAATTTTATAGAACCAGTTTTAAAAGAAAACGAGCATATAGCCAATAGTTGATCATGTCATGAACTTTTAGATTTTTCACATTGGTTAAAATTTCATTTTAAATTTTTAATGAAGACGACAGTTGAAATTTCATGTTCCCAGCTATGAGAGAGAGTGAGTATGTAGTCAATACATGATCATATCATGATCGTTAGTAAGTTGATAATTTTCTTTGTCAACTTTCAGTGTTTCCACAAAGATTATAACTTCTTTTTAAAATTTTAGTGTGGAAGATAGTTGACATTTTATATGCCCAGTTGTCAGAGAAAGTGAATGCGTAATAGAGTGTTAATGATATCATGATTAACTTTTTTGGGAAACTTTTTTGTGCCCATGGACATTAAAAATTTCTTTTTAAAATTTTTAATAAAGATAACAAGTTAAATTTTCATGCGCACACTTGTAAGAGGGAGTATATATTTATTGGTGGATCATGTAGTAGTTTTTTGTAAGCTGAAACTTTCTTCTTTATTTTTTAAGCTTTTGATGTCTCGTAGAGCTTAGAATTTTCTGGTAAAATCTTAGTCAATAAAAAAATTAATGTTTCATATATTCGGTAACAGAAAAGGAAGTTATAGGTTGACCTTTTTTATTTTTATTGGTATGTGGATATTTTTTATTAATTTTATTGTTTTCTGCATTGAAGTAACAGCTTAAAATTTATGGAGAATTTAATTTTTACCCATTGCACTTAATGTTACATGTTTAAAATGCGTAAAACTTCTGTTCTGCCTTATATTTTTAAGTATGCAAGCGGAAATTCTTTGAACGGTATACTTCGATTGCTCATTTTTTTAATATGTGTAAAAGGTGTATTTCTACTATATACTCATTGGTTATTGGTTTATGATTATGATATTAACAACATGTATTGGAACGATGACGGTGGTTATATTAACGAGCAATTATTAATATATTTAATTCAATGTTAGCATTATTTGCTTGTACAAATACTTCATCAAAGTAATTCTGTACCATTTTCAAGTTTATGTTCCATATTTTTGATATAGTAACTTCAGGTAAACCTATTTAGATTTGTGCCAGGGTATAAGTTTAGTTACACATTACACAGAGAAATTACAAAGTTACTAAATATATTGATTAATTGACGAGTTATTAAATTTACAAGATTATAACTATGTATACATTTGTGAAATTATTATTAAAAATACTATACCTTCCGTTCAAGCACTTTATAACTTTTGCAAAGATAGAAATCAAAAGTTAGTTGATAACAAATTGTGGAAACAGTATTAAATTATAATAACGGTTATGTAATTGAAATCTTACCAACATTGGTCAGAAAATTTTAATGTTAATTGTGAATACGTTAAGCCCTAAATAATGTACTTCGAAAACTAGAAACAATTTAATTTCTTAAATATCCGACACAACTAAATTTCCAAAATAATTGTATCTCCATTTACTATGTAATCATCTCGTATGCGGGAAGTAGGCAACCGTTAATTTATTTACGTCAACTATCATATAAATGTATCGAGCACGTACTCATAGGGACTTCATATTCTGCAAAATTGCGAACCAAAAGCGTACGGAACACCGAAATGAAATAATTACATCATACACGTCGCCCCGAAAATTAGTTTCAGCAATGAGTAATAATGAAAGGAATGCTTAATAATGCCATCAAGGGGGGGAAAACCGTATTTTTCCCTCATTAATAATAACGCCGCCGAATTATTCCTCTTATTACGAAAGTAATAAACGCACAACTTAATTCAATTTCGAGGGCGAGCATTAGGGTGGGAAGTTAAACATAACTATCGACATTTTCAACAGCACACGCCGCTTAACGATAATATAGAGAAGTTGCCTGCTGGTGTGCTCGACGGAGGGGTTTGCTTTGGAGGGTTGCTTCCGGTTGTTATAACGGGGAATATTATTTACATACTGAATTCAGAAAAGCGAGATGAAAATTTTGTTATCTTTGTCAATTAAGCATATTTTTTTTAAAATAATTGTATAAATTTGGCCCATGACTAACTATGCGTTACATCTATAGAAATCAATTTCGGAATTCGCTTAAAGAAAGCGAGTTTTTATCGATATACGTGTTTTCGTAACTTACTGCGTGTAAACTGTTTCAATAAGAATTAAATTACTTGTTAAGATGTAAACGAGTTTTATTCGATAGTTATATACGATAAATAATATCCTATTATCAACATATGTGCGAAAAATGGAGGATTATCTCTCTAGATCATCATTTATCTAATAAAATATTTAAACTCATAATACCTGTCAACTTCTACATAGTTTCTTTGTGTGAGATTAGAGTTAAAATTTAAAAGGTGCAGAAAAAATATTTTTAGACATATAAAATAGCTTTTTGACTTGAACTCAAAAATTTTTTAAAACGAGAAAACCTGTTATAAGGCAAAAATGAATCAAGTTATGATATAAAAGTGACGTTAAGCATTTAAATTTTAATAACGTGTAAATAGTTGCACGTCAATTTCTTTCTTCATCCTAATTATTAGTAAATAAATTACTTTTTCATTCTAATTGCAAGTGAAAAAAAAATTCAGTTTAATTACAAGTAAATAAATTACTTCTCTTATTCAGATTATAAGTAAGAAAAGTACTACTTCCATTCCAATTATAAGTAAATAAATTACTTATTTTTATTCTAATTGCAAGTAAATAATTCAGTAAATGTAAAGTCATCTGTTAATGACCGACTTTAAAATATTTTTGTAAGATCGTACAATCATAGTATCATCATTTCAATTATCATTGAAATTATAATATATAAATTTGCAAGAAATGACCTAATTTTGATATACATATATAAAAAGAAGATAAGCATTTATTACTTAAAATTTTGCAACGTTCAAATTAGAAATAGCGTAAACCAGTATAAACGTAATCGATGTATGTAAGCTCAAGTGAAAATTCGACCAAACAAATTTGACGTAAATATCCTAAATTTAGTTTTATTACTTTGTTAAAGAAGCTAATTCATCCTTGACCATTTTCTGAATGTGTTTTTTTCAAGTACTTACAAAATTCTGTCTACATGAAAAATTTAGTTACAGTATTTTTATTTATTATTTTTGAATAAGACAATGTAAAAATAGAAATTTTTGGAAACCAATATCACAAAAAATACATTATTTAGATTTCTGAAATTTAAAATGGTTTATGGCGTTTATCAAATCATGCCACAATAATTGGTGTAAAAAAAGTTTTAAATTAATACATCAAATAAGTCTTAATTTGGAGAAGTATAAATCAAATAATTTTGGAAAAATTAATCACAACGCACTCTTCAAGCTCTTTTGTAATTTACAAAGACAGTTAAAACAGCGATATGTATGTTTTAATTAATTTTTTAATTACCTAGCTTCAAGAAATTCTTTTTTTTTTGGTCACTTCTCGCCTTAACTTTTCCTTGTTACACTCAGAACTAGGAATTTTGATCATTAGATGTGCTCTAAGCACGAACGAAAATTCAGTACCACACTTCTATTGCTCACACTCTTCAATTTTTTAATTCTGTCTTGCACACTGTATAACAAATTAATTTTTTAATTCTCTTCTGTGAATATTTTGATGAGCACATCAATAGGATTCATGAATTGATTTTGACCTTAAAAATAAATAATTATTTTTTGTGGAATTTTCTGCTAGCTTAAATATTTCTAGATATATATGGTATTATCATATATTGAAAGTTTCTGAACAATACTTAAATATAATTATATATTTTTTTAATTTTAATCACAATATTATATTTTGTACTTAAAAATGAAATGCTCTTCCTATTACCGTCTTAACACACAAAATGGACATCAACATGCTTTCTATATATTTAAAAAAAATTATTCAATTACCTATAATGATTAGTTTTTTTAAATACATATATAAAGCATGGTAATATCAATTTTGTGTGTTTTTCGACACTATTATTTATGACAGCTTCAAAAAGAATGCTTCATCATTTTCTTTACTTCTTAAAGTTTCAACGCAAGCAATTCAAGTAAAATGTTTGATTTTTCTGGTATTCTGAGAAAAAAAACAATTTATTGAGTATTTCTCTTATATGGAAATAGTTTCTAATTATTGAAAGCTATATTTTGTTCTCATATCAATATGGTCCACCTGCAATGTTTTGTTACATTTTGTTGTAAAATATTATATTTTATACAATTATATTCCTCTTAGAACCAAGAATTTTGAAGTGGTAATAGCTTCGGGCTGAATTAAAAAATTTTCCCCATACTTGTAAAGTTTCTGTAATATTATCGTGTATTACTTTTCGTCCCTTTTTCTTATTCACAAGACAGATTAGTTTGTAAAGTTTTAACGGGGGGTAGAAAAATTGTGTTGCAGTAAAACTTATAATATTAGTTGGAAAAATAAAATCTAATTCATATTATAATTGAAAGTTTATAATATGTAAAATAAATTAAATATATTTGTCTATCATTTTTATAATTATATCCTTATAAATGACGTTTTAAAAAAGTGTACACCTAGTCCCCATCAAATTCTTTTCCCAGTTTTGCACTAAATTATGCAATTTTTATTTATTAATTTATGTAAGGAGCATCGTTCTATTATTTATCTTACCAATGACATAAAATCATTATTTCCAGAAATGTTACCATTGACGTAAATTCTTTATAATACAAAAAACATTTAATACATTTACAATTATTATTTTAAAATTACATTAGCAACACGAAGTCAAGAAGGACTTATTAAAAGAATTTTTTTTTGCTCATATAATTCTTCAATTTAAAGGCGAGAAAATTAATTTAATAAAAAATAACACGAATTTTAAACTGAAAAAAAAAAGATTCTTTACATCCCCACAAAGTAACCCCTAAAACTCTACAGTAATCTGTAAAAAAACAATACATACAATTATTTCACCAAGGGCCTTGTGTTCAATCCTTAACTTTCTCTTTTCTTATTCACGTATATATGATTTCATAAATATATATGTTTATGTGTGTGTGTGTATGTAGGTATACACAAGTGTGTGTAAATTTTGATGGGAAAATTAGTCTTACTAGTGGCTACTTAACTGTGAAATGTATGTCATTTAATTAATGTAGTATTATAAAAGGAAAATAACATGAACTCTATATCGAAAAAAAATCCTAGGTTGAAAAATCATGGATAATGGTCTTAACAAACGAAAAGATTCTTAACTGAGAAGGTCCTAACTTTCATTTAAATATTTGAGAATATTTTGGGATTCAAATCTTATAAGGCTGGAATTAACAAATAATTTCAAATTAACTTTTTATACACTTATAAAATCGATAATTGAGTATAGAACATAGCAAATGAAAGATAAAATGCTAGTTTCAGTTCTGCTTACAATAATAATCTATCGATATTAAGATATCGACATCGGAGGTGAATCTCTAGAGGCTGTCCCCGGATACCGGTTACGATGTGTCATTACGGTCAATGGATTTATTATTTCATCTTATTACTTCGTTCCTAATTAAATTTCGAATTAATGGAATCCCTTATTTACTTTCATCTTTTAATTAATAATTGCTAAGTTTCGAGTCCTATTAAGATAAATATGTCAATTATGAATAAAGTAGATTTAAAACAAAAATTGTGGAAATTGACGTCTTGCATACTTTAATTTTATTTAAAATATAACGTAGAATGATGAAAAGAAATATTGAGGAAAATTTTATGTTATGTGAACCCCCAATTTTTAGTATTAAATAAATTCATTAGGTTAATATATATATATATATATATACACACACACACACACATATATATATATATATATATATATATATATATATATATATATTAGTTTATAATTTAAGAATAATGAAAATTAAGAGAGCACATAGGAAGTAAATATGTTCTGAATAATTTTGAGACATAAAAAAACGAAAAACGTAGTTCGATTAAGTTATATGTTCTTTAGGTTGCAATAGATGTAAAAAAACTAACGAGCTCACATATTTTTAAAGTTTCTTCCAATAAAGTCTCCAATATTTATTGGACATTATTTAGTTTGGCTAACTTTCGAAGTATGTGAACATAATATTATATAATAAATGAATATACAGTTTAGATGATTTTTGATCCATAAATTCTATGAAAATTAAAAATAAGCAGAATAATTAAATTATTAAAATATAAAAGATTTATCGTGTTTTCCACTTGTTTATTTATTTACGTATATTAATGTACCTAATTTATTCATATGACGCACTTATTGCTACGAGGCTTATGCCTTGTGATCAACTCAATAGAGCAAGGACATCCACTTCTTGTCGCTCTGTTAGTAATAAATCATTTATTTTAATTTTTTATGGATTAATGTATGATTACTGAGATCACTGAAGCAAATTTAAATACCTTTTCACTATGCATTAAATTAGTCTCCCAAGTCAATAATTATTATAAAATTATTAATAAATATTATGACCTCGTTTATATATTTAAAATGTCACAAATGGATTTCTTTTAGTTATTTTCGACAATGTGTGATGTGCAGATAATTGTAAAAAGTTGCTTAATTAATTGAAATATATTAAAAACATTATCATTAATTTTTTTATTTAAAAGGGATATAAGGTCACGTTTAGACACTTGCACCCTTGGGCATAATTAATAATGCTCGTAGTATATATTGAACAAATGTACAAAAATTAATAATAAAATGGAATATATCTATAAAAATTATTTAAATAATGAAAAATAAATATTTAAATAAGGAAAAATAAAATTTTTACTGAGTACAGAATAAATCCAATTTTTCCTAAAAGGAAGAGAAAGGTACGAACTCAAAAATTTTTACATATTTGTGAAAATTTAAGGATATGTAGAGCACATATATACTAGGCAAATTGTTTCATTACGTAATTTTGTGGTTGCGGAAACTTATTTTTATTCGAGAGAAAAAGCAACTTTTCAAAAGTAGATATTTTTCTATTTTCGATGATTACAATTTTGTAAAAGGATAGAGAAAAATTTTCGAGACACAAGTTGCTCTTTTTGATCAGATATATCAAGGAGTAATAAATTTATCAATATTTACTACTCCTTGATAGAACTATTCAAAAACGTGTCTTTGGACAAAGTAAGATTTTATTTTTGATTATATTGTATATTTTATTGACTACCATCAGAGATAAAGTTTTGGGAGAGTACCAGATTATTGAATTTGCGTAGAAGACGTGGAAGAGAATTTATATTCCAGGTATTACGTATATGTAGATACAGGCGAATCAATTTTAGAAACCACAGCATTTTCGGATCTTATATTTATGATTTTTCTACATACTTTATATGAAAAAAAACAGACCAGGGGATATACACGATGGAAAAAATACTAGAAATTTCTAGGTGGGTTTATAACAAGTGGGTAAAAAGTGATAATTAAATGAAATTACGTGACGTAGTATTATTTCTACTTTCTTTAAGTTCTTTACCACGACCTAGGTTTCGTTGTATTACAACATCTTCAGGTGGTCTATAAGCAAAGATGCTATCAGCTAATAGCCCAGATGAAGATGTTACAATACAATGAAACCTAGGTCGTGGTAAAGAACTTAAAGAAAGTAGAAATAATACTACATCATGTAGTTTCATTTAATTATCATTAATGAATTTCTACAACATTAACGCCAAATATATTCAATATTCAATTGGTAAATAGTATTGATACTCGAATAATTTGCATAAATTGGACCATCAGGGGTGGGCCTTCAGAAATCGTAGAATAGCTTCGAAAAAAAACAAATAAGTTTATTACCTGATCACATGGTGTAGAAGTGGAAAAGCTAAGTAAAATTGCCTAAACTCTTGATAAAGTAAAAGATCACACCAGACAGATACTTACTGATAATACACCCAATGTTTATTTATACGCCAGAGCTCCATTAGAATTAAAAAGTACTGCAGTGGTTGCGCATTCCATATCCGCATTCAAACCTAGTTTTATTATACTCTCCTTATTTCAGTCTCTGGAAATAAAGTTGATTAAGGTAACGTTATTATGTAAAACAATTAAGGTATAATTATTTATTATAATTGCCATTGTATTTATAATAAGTAGGTCCGCACTGAAAAAAAAACAAATATATTCTTCAAAAAATAATAAGATAGTAATAAAGAACGTATCAAGAAATAAAATTCAAAAAATAGTAAAATAATAACAATTAAAGTGACGACGGAAATGTAGCTATTACAGATATAAGCTGTTTTTAAATTTAGAAGTTTAAAAATGTAATTCTAAAACTTTTCATAAATTTGAAATAAATATTTTCAAATAGCAGCCCATCCATAAGTCATAACATTATAGCTCTAACAATTTAAGACTTATTATGATGTAATTAAGGATATAGATGTAGTTGAATTACGCAAATAAAATAAAGAAAACCATCATTAAATTTTTTTATCTCCTTGAGCGCCCTGGCAAAATACACACCGCCGACCGTTTCGCCGCTTGTCTTAAAATAATGCATAATTCACAAATTTGGTGCTCTATCGTAATGAATTTTTTCTCGTGTAAAATATTATAAAAAGGAAATTCTTGAATTTCTCAAGAAAATAGGATAAAATGGGTAGAATTTCATTAATAATTGCGGAAAACATTCCCACACGTCTAAAAAATATATTCAAAATAATTTCTGTTACAAATAGGTAGTAAATATTTTTTTTATCTACGTAATATACTTTTTTATTAAAATATGCACCGTTGAATAACATGACTAAAATTATTTTTAATGTTTCCGTGTCACCGTCATGTATTTTGCCAGATTAAAAAAAAAGTGAATTTTAATAATAAACCAATGAATTCAAATAGACATTACAACAATAACAATTACAAATGAAATAACAGATTACCCACTTACATTGGTTCCAAAATTCCATAACAAACTTCAGAAAAAGTAATTACATACAATTTTAGAAATATAGCAGAAAAAATATTAAAACGTCAAAGGTGACTGTATTATCATATACCGTATACCTCTTTCCTGTGTTGTATAATAGTCAATATGTTAATTTAATTTTACCCTGGCTATTTACGTTTGAATGGCACTGCAAGCAAACGACTAATGTATTTAAATGTCAAAAACAACGTAAAACATTAAAAAGGGGTATTCTTAGATGTTTAGAAGAAAATAGAATTAAAATGGATAGAATTTCATTAACGTCACGTCACGTAAAATAAATATTTAGAAAATAATTACTGTTGCAAAGAGTAAGTAAATTATATTTGCATTTACATAAAGCATTTTTTTTTAAAAGCACCATTGAATCACGTGACTAAAATAGTTTATAAGTAAAAGTAATGTTTCCTTGTAACCGTCAAGTATTTTGCCACTTTCAAAAAAAATTTAATAATCAAAATAAAATAATGAATACAAATACACATTACAACAATAACGCTTACAGACCAAATAATTGATACACACTTACATTGTTTCCAAAATTCTAAAAAAAATTCAAAAAAGCAATTAGATGCAATTTTAGAAAAACAGCAGTAAAAATAATAGAACGCCAAAGACGACTGTATTATCATATACCGTATACCTCTTTCCCATGATGTATAATCGAGAATATGTTAATTTAACTTGACAGTAACTACGTTTGAATGGCGTGGGGGGCAAGCGACATAGATAAGGGTCAGCAACGGCCAAGGGGTTCCTTAAAAAACTTTTAAAATGACGTCGAAAATTTGAAGAAAAATTTTCTTGATATGAATTTTCTTCTCGGGAACTAGTCCGCAAAATGTTGCAGTATATATTCATTCCTTTTCTTTTAACTACTTATATAAAAAATTTGGAATAAAAAGATAAGGCATTTGGAAAATACAATAACACCAAATACTTTCGTGAATTTGCATTATGGGATTATATATGTCAAGCGCCTTTAAAAAAGTGTTTAACATTGATATTCACAATACTTTATTTATTGGTATTTTATAAAGGAGGAGAAATATATTCATGTTTTTTAGGGTTTCGTGCCACAAAAATAAAAAAAGGACCCTTATAAAAACACTCATGTGTCTATCTGTATGTGTCTAACAACGGTTTTTCTTAGAAACTGCTTGACGTTACAAGTTATATATGTTAATAGTTAACACTCAGAAATAATCATGTGGACATTTTAGGGTGACGGGGGGAACAAATTTAAGCACTCGAAATTTTGTTTTTTTATTCGTGTATAGTTTGAAAGGGCTAGCTATAGAGGTACCAACATTTTTTTTTCAAAATTATAGGTAGTATATATATAGAGGTATATTGAAAAATATGTAAAAAATTATTTTACCTATTTTTGTACACTTGTCAAAAAAATTTATAATTTTAAACAATTTGATAGAAATAAGATGTACCCTTTGTTGTTTTTAATAACCTAAATGCGTAGGGCATCCTCGTAGTGCCAGATCTCTTCGTACTTCAGAGGTTATTTTTTTCATTAATTAATCAATGTATCGGAGCTACATCATGATTCCGGAAAAAAATAATACCTCACTGCATGTATCATAGTTCATTTCGAGATAAATCAATTTTTAAAATTCAAGATTCTTTTAACGTAAAATTTTAAATAGAGTCCATGAAATTGAATTTATTAATAAAAAAAAATTAAATTATTTATGACGTATTAAAACGAAATATGAGTTTCATAAAAAAATATTCTCTTCCATTTCTTAAAAATGACCACGTTTTTTTGACGATTTGTATGACTCCTAATAACATATTACGTGTACATTATGTCAAAAAGTAACAAATTTTTTTTGAAGTAATAATTTTTTTTTGAAGAATTCTTTATTACAAATATAATAAAGAGCAAAGAAACATAAAGTTTTGAGACCTCCGGTTTTATATAATCGCTTAATGAATTAACCATATAATAATTAAAGATATTTATTTCTCTAGACCAATGAAAAAAATATCAGAGAATATAGCATATAGCACAAAGTGAAATAAATATTTATAAGCAGTTGAGAGAAATATTGCTATAAATATTCAAACTTTTGGCACATACACAATACCTTAGTGTACTAACCCTTGTAATACAAATATGGGTATGCACCCACATTAGATACCCACCTAAGTATACATATTATCGTAGTGCAGGCATCTCACCTAGATGCTTGCACGAGCCCTACGAGTGCTTAACAAGTTTTGAATCTTTACTTTTATCGTTATTTAAAAAAATTTGGTAACCAGAATATTCGATTGATGGGGGGATAATTAGAATTAATATTTTTTTAATTATAGTATTAAGTTTTTTTAAATGAGATAATATATAAAGAAGTTTATTGTTGTTATATGAAAATTACTACTTGCCATTCATTTAAATGCAGCTTAAAAACAGCTCACGTGAGAAATTCGAACACTATTATGGCATTGTGTATCTCAAAGGTAAAGGGAGACATACAAGACCATTCAAGTATTCGTCTATCTATTTGCCGTAGTCTCAGTACTTTTTCTGAGAAAACATTTGACGTAGAAACTAAAAATTTGACACAGTGACAATGCATGTTATACCTTATACATACTAAACAGGTAATAATGAAACATATGCATATGGAAATGTTTGGGCACATTAAGTATAAGAACAAAAATATTTGTATAAAATTTATAGTGTGGATTATTGTTTGACAGGGTTCAAAAGGGTCTCAAATATATTATTTTCGTAATTTTAAACGTGCAGTACGTTTTTAGATATATACAATATATTGAAAAATATGGACAGCCTCTACCACCTGTTATTTCTGAAAACGAATCCAAAATTAAGAGGAAACGAAATTTAAGAGGCTAAGAAAAATTTGTAGGAAAAATATAATACTGATTTTAGATATCATAGGTTTTGAGGTATGCATGATTCTTATGTATGTCATCCGCCTTAGTTGTATTAGGAGTTATTAATATTTATTGCGCTGGAAAGTCGATATTAGTGATGACTAATGACGAGTACAGTAATTTAACTTCAGATTAGGTAAGGCACCCTCGTTGTTTGAGCCAGACTCGATCTTGACTGGTTTTGTTTATTTAATTTAAATGTACAGTACATTTGAATACGTTTAAACCCATAGTCAGGGTAAGCATTTTCAAAATTGTATTGATTTATTTTTGGTCTCTTAAACTTTTCATACAGGAAAATTAATTTTCATAAATTCATCAAATTCATGGAGGGAATAAAAGGAAATGTAATAAAAGAAAATTTTCTTCACTTATAAGAATTATATTTTCCATGGTGATATTCTATATATTTCGATTAAAATACAGCAAATAATTAATCAAAAATAAAATACAACTTTAAACATATTTTTGTAAATGGAGTGTCAGTAGAAAGATTGTTAAAACAAGGTTTGCTAAACATTTGAATTTTTTTTATATTTGTAAGTCCTTTTGCGAAATATAAACTGTTTAATTGACCAATAATATTTTCCCTCTCTTTTTAAAAGGAGTGTTAAAAATATGGAAAAATGTATAGGCTATTATATTACATGAATTTTCAGTGAAAATTATTTTATTTAAATTACGTCAAAAAATTCAAAAATACCATTACGAAATCCAGTTTTGTCTAGGTTACAATGCGCAAATAAATATTTTTTTAGCCCTGCCATATATTTGCCGTTCAATCGCTTCAATTTTAGCTAGATAAAATCCTGTACCACACTAATTGATACGATATTAGTTAGTTGTATGTATTTTTATACATTATAAAAAAGACCAAATATTCATATATATTTCATTTATTTATAAGTACAAATTTTTTATTTTGCATCTATGAAAAGAAATTCTAAGAAAATGGAAAATATATAAATAATATTTACATACAAATAAATATATACACAGGATATAACAACAAACATCTATGGAATATCTTCAGGAACAAAAAGTACTAAAAATCTTCAAGCGTTTCTTAAAAAATCAATCCCAAATTTGAATATCTACAAAAAAATATTTACACTTTTTTAAATATACCTAGTTTATTGCACTAGATAACTTGCTGGAATAAAAGACACGTTTTTGTTACAGTTTTATATTTTTATAACTTATATACATATATAATAAAAATTCTGTATTAAATTTACTAAAAAAAAATTAAAGAAACTACATAGCAATTCTTAGACGTTCTCAAAAAGTCACTCTCAAATTTGTCGATCCATGGAAAAAAATAATTACATTTATTTGGAAAAATACGCTTTAAATATACTTAGTGTGATGCAAATAATCCCTTTCATCAAAAATAGATATGTAATTTGTTAAAATCCGTGTGTGAATTTGATTCTAAACTATTTCCTAACATAAACTTTCTATAATCTAAAGCAAACGAAGAACGCAATACGGGCACGAATTCTGTCATTTGGCTACGCAATTATAATAAAATGTTAACGTCTCCAATTTCATAAAACACAATGTACGTCTAGGGATAAGTTAATGTATATAAATGCATGTAAATATCCTAATATATATTTTTACATGGTGGATATTTTCGTGTTCTTAAAATATATAAATTTACCATAATTCATTTTAAATATAATTTATTACAATTTCCACATCAAATATTAATCTTCATAAAGGAATATATTCCAGAAAATAAATTTCATAAACTTTCTTACTCAATTATACTTTAAGTGTTTACTGAGACCGATCAAAAAATCTCTTTTAGGTAATTTTACCAACAAGGTCGTTATATAACTTATTTGACAGAAAATTTACTATTGAAAGTTGAATTTGTTTCTCAAGAAACTGAAACATTCTGTATACCAATAAATCATTAAATAACTAAAAACTCGACCAACGCGAACACAGCCTACATATTTCAAAGATTTTAACGCAGTTCCATATCGTCTTTTTGGAACAAAAATACGAATTAGAAACGGAAAGGGAAGGCACCTGAAACACAAGCATTTGCAATATGAAAGGGTCGCGCAAATAACAAAATCCATTTGCGCTCTGTAAATTTAAACGATTTCAAAATTTTGAATGGTAGGCGAATAAAAGTAAATAATTTTTTTCATGGCAAACTTTGTCAATAAATAGAAATATGGAGCGTCTCGTTTGAAGGAAAGTTCATAAATACTTAACCGCCTTTTCCTTTACAAATTGCCAGCTAATTGTTTCTCTTCAGTAGCCTATTAAAATTCAAAGAGCATACTCACTTTTCATACTTGTTTGATTTTCATTCCATGCCGCTTCCGCATTTTACTTCGCTTTACGTCTTTTTTTGCTCTCTCTCTCGTATTGTAATAAAATTTTCACGGATGAAAACGTGCTAGGGTATTGTTTAATGTTGCGAATATGCTATTTATAAATTAAATCAGTTATGAAAATGAAATATATTTAAACGGTGTCTCAATGTGTAGTCTTTGTCAAAATTAATTTGTTCTAAAAATTTACATGTGCTTAACTTTATCAATTCAAGGTTATGTAAATTTTTCTTTCAAAAGATTTTTACCATCCTAATATTGCCTTTTTATTTTCAGGTATTTCGATTTAATTATATAAAATTTACATGTCAGAGGATAAAATACCGCGTATAACAGTATGAACAAAATAGAAAAACTATTAAATACTGTTCTTTGTGATTTTTTTTGTTCAACAAAACAACAAGAATTATCATAAACTTTAAGGTATTATTATTTCTGTTTGTTATTTATTACTCTTAAAACTGTTTACTGCATGTTTTCAGAAAACAAAAAATATTATTTATGGAATTAAGCCAACTGCTTGAAACTTTTAGACCAATTTTTCATATATTTATGGGTCACAAAACTGTAATTTAGAAGGTTTAACGGTTATTTTCCTGACAAAATTATTATGTTGCGCCTCCTTTTAGAAAAATCGTAATTTTCAAGGACATTTTTACAGATTTGTGTTTTGAATATTTCAAAAAATAAGAACTGCCTGATTAATACAGTCCACCCTTCTTTGCACAATTTTTTAGAAATATCATATTAAGTGAGGCTGAATAATAAAATAACAAAATTCAATTTCAAAGAAAGAAAAAGTTTGCTTGAAATATAATATTTTAAGGCAATTCCGAACACATTCGTTCATTTAATTTAATGAAATTTATGCAAGTTCTTAAAGTGCAAAACTTCTATAGAGACGAGGAAATTGTAACTCAAACACTAGGTGTGCCGTTAAACTGAATTGTACTTTTGCCATGTAACTTTCATTACATTCACCAAATTTATGATATTATATCATAAAAATATATATTATAAAAAATAAAAAGCATAATTATTCTCTGCATAACTCTGCTAACATAAATATTTTTTGTCACCTTTTTACAAATTCTAGCAAAAAAAAATTAATTCCCTTTATAAGTTGAACATCTCCCTTGACATATATTTTTAAGTTATTTTAAATATCATTTCTAGTTTGTGATCCAGTAACTACTGTGTACTATGTGTCAATGCAGTCCAAAAGTTATATAGTTTCTGTTCGGAACCTCTGAGTACGGAAGCCAAAAAGTTATAAGCAAAACCCCATTCTTATTAAACGAAACAAAATTTCTTAAATGGTCATACGCAATGAGAAGCACAAAGATGGATTTACTTTCTTCAACTTAAGGGGGTATAAAATTATTTTAACATGAATACGTCTTTATATTTGGTTCTATAATGAGAGGTGGTTTAGAAAACTTGATTATAATAAAATTGGGGTATAAAATTTGGCACTGCAACTACATAAAAAATTTAATTACACCACTCGATAGTCAAAGCACCAAAGAAATCGTTATGTTGAGTGGCGCGAAGGAAGGCCATTTTGAGGTCCTTCCCTCGCGTCACGTAATTTTCGTTTAGTATAAATTTTGACTCGGAAAATTTACGTCTTAGGTTTGAGTTGAGCTTCAATCGCTAGCTCTCGTCAGGGATTACCAATTTCATGTATAAATATTAGGGTGAAATGGTTGTGCTGAATATGTATATTGTTAAGTTAAAAATAAAGAAAACCTACTAAAATGTTGATCTATACTCTTAAAAAAGCCAGATCAAAACACGAAATCGTATACGATTGGAGAAAGCTTCTCAAGAAAAAGCTTCGCCATACCGATAAAACACCATTTGCGTATTTATATAGAACACACGACTGTATCCCCCACACAGAGACATTCCGTTTTTTATTACATATTGTGTCACGTGTTAGTGGAATCTCTACGTAAAATACCTACTTTTAAAATTTCTGCACATAGGTCAAAACTGTTGAAACTTTGAATCTACGATGGACTAAGAAATATTTGTATGGATATTGTGAAGATACAAGCTCCCTTATTGGACAATGAAACCTAAAGTGAAAATGAACTTTATTTAATTACATTTATCATTATAGTGTAAACATTAAGATCAGGTCTATGTTTATATACTTATAAGAAGTAAAAATCTTTTAAAACTAGTTAATAAATTGATATTCACAATTTTTTAAAAACAGAATGAAAATTATAAATATTTTTGTATTTACACTCAGCAAAAAAGTTACAAATTTCAAGGCCGCATTTTAGCCTTCAATTTTCCTGAGCAATTTTTATTTAACTTATCTAAAATTTGTGGATAAGAATAGAAAATGAAAATGTTTCCACATCGGTGTTACCTATATACAATTTTTATGTTTCATCCTAAACTTACAAATATAAAAACATTTTGTCAAACAAAACATCAAACACTTTCAAAACCCGCTACCGCAAAAACGAATAGACTAATGCAAGCATAATGGGCACCAATCAAGAACCTTTCAATAGCTTCCCCTCACAATTTTTACGTTTGTCTACTTCATCTCTGTCCTCCAGCTTCCTCGGTCCCCGGCTTCCTGCAATTTGTCAGCACAAGCGGCAAAATCAAGTGCAAATTGCACGATTGTTTGTGACTTGTAACTGTAATGAGAGGTTGAACTATCGACGCTGTATTTGCCGTGGCGTAAATCGCTTCCCAGTCAAGTTTTTCCACATGAGTTTTTGATGACCTTTGGATTATATATATTCTAGTTAGGTAAAAGTCATTGGTAAAAGTTTAACGTAACAGATGCGAAAGAAATATTTGGGATGATGTTATTTTACAACGAATGGAAAAAAGAAGGGTTTGGATATTTTTTAAATTCTAGAATTTATTTTTTGATTTGTTTCGCTTGAACTTGATTAGAATTTTGTTTTCCTCGTCTGACCAAAATAATATTCAAAGGGACTTCGAGTCTCATTAGAGATACCGCCAATAGATTATGCTATCCAGTATTAACGCGGCTTGTTGAAATTTTCTTGGTATAAATTTTGATAATTATTTCCGACAATAAAATATGGTTTCGCATTTATTTTTTATGTAAAGTCCATGTTTTGTATCCGTAGAAAGGATTGAGTAACAAAAAATAGTCAAAATAGTCAACTCTTGTCGTTGCTTTTCTTTCAAATTTTAACCTGTTCTGAAAATATACATTTCAAGCAGGACAAGTAATGTTTTCCTCTTGGACATATTATTTAAGGTAATTTAGGTCTTATACCTGTAAGAATTAAGTCGGTCTGGGTGGAAAATATCTAATTATTAAACTTTCGTTATTAGTATTTTAGTCTTATGCTAAAAATATGTGAAAAAATTGTTTTTACTATGAATTTATATGCTGGATTTATTCCATGGTTCCAGTTTTCGTCCCGGCTAGAAAAAATTAGTAATATGTAAATATTTCCATATCCATTTTCATTTAATTTGAGGTTCGTAATTTTTTAAACAATTAAAAAATAATAATCCTTCGTTTATTTGAAAATTTCTGATTAAAACGTGGTGGCAAATGTTACAAATTCGTTGTTTTTGGATTTATTGTGGTCTATAAATTATTCCATAATGATTGTTTTTTGTCCGGGATAAGGGAGAAATTAAAATATTTTGCAGGTACGCGGGGTTATATTAATTGAATCACTAAATTGAAAAACAAAAGGTATCACAGGAACAATAATACTTTAGTGTAGTCAGATTATTACAGTAGAGGGACATATTTCATTCAAACGAGATTTCTTTGTACTTTTTCTACTTTCCTAGAGACAAGAGAGAACTTCATTCTATTACAAAGAAATGACTCACTGTATAATCAATGAGGAAAAATTTGGCTTCCAATTTGAAACAGTTCGGTTAATCCGTTCAAGATCAATAATTCGGTTCGGACGCGTAAAAATTATTATAATCATAATCAACGATTGCCGACGGAAGATAAGAGAGATTGCTAAAACTGAAAACGTAATTTGAAAAATTGTTACCTGTATTTTAAATAGTATTTTAAACATGAAAATTATTTGCACTCTGTAGGTGTCTGGTATGTTAACAGTCAAAATAACATGTAATCCAATGAACATTTCATAAGAAATGTTTGTTGGAATGATGTGGGTGTTTAAGTTTATTTAAACCCAATTTTGCTAAGTTTTTTGATCTTTGTAACAATAGATAAACATGAATTCATCACCTAATGTAGGAAAGAAGCAGAAGTCTAAATTGTGAGTAGAATCAAGTGAAAGTGGCGGAAGACAATAGGTTTCTATCTTACAAAAGTCATCTTGGTCGTGTGAATTTTCATGGATCTGTGTTCATACGAGTTTTAGACTATCTAACACAAAATCTAACATAAAAAGTATGTATTTTTTTTAGCACGATAGTACATCTGCATACTCACCTGGGATGGTAATTTTAGAAATCAAGGTGCTTTTCCAAATACCGTTTTTGCTGTATTTGATTCTCCGCCATTACCTAATTTTATTAAATTCGAAAAAACTCCTGGTTGGATGAACATTATCCAAGAACGTGCACACACACACACACACGCGCAAGCGCACGCGCACACTCTCACACGCATGTGCACACTTACACACACACCCAGAGGTACACACGCACACGAACACACACGTGGACACTCACAAACACATACAAACACATGCGCGCACAAGCTCCCACGCACACGCACTGATACGCGCACATACAAGCCGACGCACATACGCACACACACACACAGCCATATATATATATATATATATATATATATATATATATATATATATATAAAGAGAACGAAGGTGGATAAGAGGCCGCGCTAGGTGCCGCTTCTTGCATTGTTTGTCTTTTACTCCCTCTCGCTCTCTCACGTGGGCAATAATACGCCCAACCCACCAAATGAGGAGCGTTTCATCCCCGCGTTCTTGACGATTTACTTCAAGAACTTCTCAGTTAGATATCCATTCCAAACGTCGGTTAAGAAGCTTCGTTCGGTAAACTATATCTTTTTTTTAGTTTCTGTTTAGGACGGCATTACAGGCCGTGAAAATGGCCAGTAATGGCGTCCTAAAGAGAAAAGTGACGGAAATGTAACATTGTCAAGTCGGCAGCAGTAAGCTTTAGAAATTAGGTCGTTGCAACAAACAAGGCATTCTGGACACAGGAGAAAAAGCTTATTAAACATTTGATTGTAGTGTCATTTTGTAACTGGTTTTCATTTCGGGTCTTTTTATGTTAATTATCGTTTTTTTACGTTTGACATTATGGTAATAAATTGAGTATAATTGATGTAGAAAATACGAAATATTTTTGCTGATATTTCGTCATAATTGCTTTCTGTAAATAAAATTACATTTAAGGGAGCTAGAAATTGCTATTTTTACTGCTTGGTTCTTGAAAGAAAAAAAATTAAAAAACTCTTGAATATTTTTTCTTTTTATCACTATTTTTATAGAAAATGGTTAGGGTGAAAGATATATTTCGAAAAATATTAATTATTCTAACAATGTTTATTGTTTACTTTTATAAAGTTTTGTATCAAACCATTTCTGAAGTTGAGTGGAAGCCCATATATACTTTAATGATTGATGTATGTTTGTTGGTCCGGGGTTGAAAATTGTGATAATTTAAAATTTTAATATTTATTTATTTTTATTGCATGAGGTTAATTATTTATTTGAGAGGTTAATAACATTTTTAAATATAATTTTACCGCCATCTTTATGATGAATGACATTTTAAGATATGACGTTCGTCAAAGGATTAATAATTTAATGTGATTTATTATTTATAGTAAGCAGGTCATAGGGGGCGTTACTTTTATTTGAATTTTAAAAAAATTAATTTTTTTTCACATGGTTTTCAATGTTTCAGCACAAATATTGTTATATTGAGTTTAAATAAAAACCAAATAATTTGTCTTGTATAGAACTTTCTCGAAAGAATATCTGTTCTATTTCGTTACAAAGTTTTATTTTTGCACGCTATTTTTTTTGTCAAATTTTACCACAAATGTGTTTTTGAAGCCCTTTACAGAGCACATCAAGTCTTGGTTAGGCTCTTATATTGCTTGCATATTAAATGTACATCCTAGCGGTAAAGTTCTGACTGTTGTCTAGAAGTGGAAAGGATATTTAATTGTACCTCCTTATCGTAGAAATTCAATTAATATTTTTAAAGTACAAGGATTTTTAATTGTACATTCTTGCCGTGAGTTCTGTTGAAATTTGGTTAATTAATAAATATTTGAAGACCGGAATATGAAATATTCATTCTGGCTTAGGACTTTTGTGTCTTATCGAGAATGTTGATCAAGAGTTATAAATGATCCCGGAAGAATTTGATTTGTGTTATAAGGTTACAATGATATTTCGAGAAATTTCTATAACCCAGGTATTTAAGACAATGGATCTAATAGGAATAATAAGGAGATGTGAATAAGAAGAAGAAAATGAAGAGTGATCACTGATCCTGATGTTTTATTTCGGAGATCACAAGAAAGAAGTTTTTTAATTTAAATTACTGAATGTGAATGATCCTGCCGATGACGATCGGTTATCGTATCGTGATATCTCTTTGATATCTCTTTGTTGGCTACGAGTCAAGATTCTGCACCATTAACAGCTCCTTCAAGTCTTCATCTGGTAAAGCAGCAGAGGCCTTTGAGATCCACTTTCTTTATCGTCAAGGTCAGTAAATGAAATTGTTCATAAAGATGGCGAATTGTCAATTAGTTAGTAAACGCAGTGATTAATTGAAACATTTTTATTATAAGTCATTTAATTCGATAATATAATTAATTTAATTCGACAATATATTTTGTCAGATTTGAATAATATTTAAAGACTGTTTGAGAATTAATTTTTCCCGTGGTATTTCTTCTAATTACACGCGTACGGCTACAACAATCCGTTTGTTGGAGAAATATATAAACACGGGTAAATCGATTTAAATTGGACATCAACCAGAATATTTCAGATTAAAATTGAAATTTATGCAATTTGTAGACCGTTTTTAACATTTCCTGTTTTTAGTTGCCTATATTCTCTTTATCACTTTGCTTGAGCAAGATGCAAAAATGGTGAACGGATTTGAATGAAACTTTCCCTAAAATAATTCTTGAGACTTATACTTGAACATAGACTATATTCTTGCGATTAAGTCTCTGTTAAGTAGCCATTAGCTTTTATAAAACTAGGAACGTGCTTGCGTACAAATTGACGAAAAAAATTGTCAAGACTGTAACCACAATTTTGGTCTGGCAACCAACATATATTTCTTTACATTTTCCTCCTTTCTCATTACCCGATGGAGCTAAAACTTGGACCCGATGATATTAGTTATAAGATGAATAGAATCAATACACATACGCGGGGAAACTTAAATAAATAAACAATTACATTCGTAATAAAGAAATTTTGACAGTAAATATACAGACAGAGATATCTGGACTGTTTGACAATATCCAAGTAAATATAAGTACAATACAAAGTGTTACGAGGCATACAATTATCTGTAAAAGTATAGGTTGGAAACTTAACTGTACCAATGAAAGAACAGCTCATAAAAATGTTTCTATTAAATTTTCAAAATTATGGCAAATTCTTAGTTGTTTTTGTTTATGCTTTCACGGTTTTAATATACATTTGTAATATATGGAAGAATTCTTGACGTACAGTACAATGAAAGACACTAACCAAACGAGAGATAAATTTTATAGTAGTTAGGTTTATTTCACGTTGACAAAGCCATTTTTCAATTATTATATTAAAGAAACCTACAAAGAATAAAGTGGATCATAAAGAAAATTTATATTTTATTATAAATCCAAAATGCTAATGTTTAAAAGTTATACGTTGTTACTATTCAGATTGAAATAAAACCCATTGTTATTTCCTATTTTCATTTCTTTCGGAATAAGGGTAGTTCGGCATTTTTTGCTTGCTTTTATAATTAAAAATATGAAAATCGTTTACAAAAGTTTTCTATCCACGTTAACCATCGTTAAGATTGAAGTTTTTTATTACCTGATATGAGAACTTTAAATTTATATATGTATAAACTTTTAAATATTTAAACATTGATCCTAAAAGTAGTGAGCATTAAAATTAGCATGATCGCCACCTCTTCAGTATTATTTTTAACTTGACACTCACCTTATAAAATGTCTATTTACCTCTACATCTTTTTTAAAGAATATTTCATGACTGCTTTATGACGTAACCAAAGAAAGATTACAATTACAGAATAGTTTTATTGAAAAAAAATTATGTTGATCAATCACATTACGGTAGCGCAAACTATTATTAATATTAGTATTTGTGGCTTAATACACATCGCTTTACTTTCAATAAAAGGCTAAGCAGTTTTTGTTCATTCTGGGACTTTTGCCAGAGTGGTTATCATTCGTATTTATCGAGAAGATGCTTTCATTCAACCTTTATTATACATCGCTCCTTTATTATGAAGACTCCTTAGTGTTCATTTCTGGAAACGTTATCGTTTATGATAGCCATTTTTCAGCCCTTTTCTAAGGAACATTTGTAATAAACACAGTCGAAGATATTTTTAAAATATATCTCCAACTCAATATCTACAGCTAAGTAGCCAGTATCATTTGAATAATAGCATCATATAAAAAACATTAATTTTTTAATATTTACCAGAATGATTTCTTTAAAAGTTATTATTAATTTACCCTTATTGCGCTTGTTTATTAAGGAGTTTATTTTTTCTTTAATTATTAATTTATGAGGATTCATGTTACTTAGTTTTTAATAAATAACTGCCTATAAAATTAAAATACGTGACCAGGATCACCTCGCCCATTAATTCGATAATAGACTGATACAATCATATTAGCAGCTTTAAATTATTGGTGAATTGGGATGCAATTCGTGACTTGTGTAATCGTCACATTTTTTGTTACTACATAATATTTTAATATAAGCTACTAAATAAAGTTTAATCATTTTCTTTTTTTCTACAACCCTTTAAATATACATGGATTCTACATGGTACATCTTTATTATTTTTTTATTGAAACAATTCGAGCTATATAGCTGACGCCAATCTACGGTTCGATTATTTTTGAAGGAACTTCGATAAATTTAAGATTCAAATTAAAATAGTTTATACCTTTTTACAGAAAAATATTTTAAATACACTCAGCTTTATGCACGGTATCACGAGTATAAATAATAGGCACACTTTTGTTGCACGCATATAAAGTACACAATGTGATAAAAACTGTGCATAAAACTGAATGGAATATATTCTGGAACAATGTAAAAAATTTAAATCGTTTCTAAAAAAGTTAAATATATCTGTAAAGTTGGATCCGCAGAATCACTTGTATGAATAATAGACACGTTTAAGTTATTCATTCATATTAATGTGCCGTATAAATGGATGTAAATAAAAAGTAGAAAAGGTTATAAAATTTACATGGTAATTTTTAACTTCTCTCTGGAAAATTTCTCCCAAAGTTTCAATTAAAACGAAAAGAAAATTATACCCTTTACGAGATGTTTTAAATATATTACGGTTGATGCACATAAATATTTCTATTTATAATAGACATATTCCTTGTTGAAAATTATATGCAAATTATATATATGCACTTAAATGTTCTCAATATAAACTCTCTATAAACTAACGCGAGCAATGAAAGCACTAGGTATATCTAATTTTTCATTTTATGTATTAGACTTTTTCGTATTCTTAAAATTTCAACTTGCCACTATGCCAGTATCAGGGATATTTTTCCATTATTAATTTATGGATATTACATATTTTTCTTTATAAACGAATATATTCAAATAAATAAATTTTACAAACTTTCTTCATAAGTTATAATTTACGTTTTTACGCGTTTTTCCACCCAAAAATGTTTTCTTGTAGGCATTTACCAATTTACACGGACGTTTCCTTATTATGAAACAACTATCCATTTATTCTATCAATTTTTAACTTCATTATACTAAGTGTTCCGATTCATGTTCACGAAATCGTTTTCTAACGAAAGAAAATGTAAAGTATCTAACTTTCTATGTGCCCGTGAATTCATAAATAAAGAAGAATTGAATTCATAATAAGAACCGACCGAAGTAAACAGCGAGTGTAATTTTCAAAGATTTCGTCGCAGTTCCACAACGCTCAGTTAACCAGTCTTGTTGGATAAATAAAACGAATTATAAAAGGAAACGGAAACACCCAAAACGGAACAGTTTGAAATATTAAAGGGCCGCGCAAATAACGAAATCCACTTACGCTTCGTAAATTTAAAGACTCCAAAATTTTGAATGGCGGGCGAATAAATGTAAATCATTTTTTTACCGCAAACTTCGCCAATAAATAGAAATAGAAAACATCTCGACTGAAGGAAAGTTCACAAATACTTGAACCTTTCCCTTTGCGAATTGCCAGCTAATTGTCTCTCTTCAGCAGCCTATTAAAATTCAAAGAGAATACCCACTTTTCATACTATTTGATTTTCCTTCCGTGCTGCTTCGGCATTTCACTTCGCTCCACGTCTTTTTATCATACAATTTCCACAGATGAAAATGTGGTTTGGTACGGTATTATTTAATATTGCGAATATTCTATTTATAAATGAAATCAGCAATGAAAATATTTAAACTGTGCCTCATCCTCATGTCTTTGTCCGATATTGAAATTGTCCTAAATTTTATATTTGCTTAATTTTAGCTATTATGACCTCACGTAAACTTTTTATTCCATAATAGTTTTACCATATTATTCTTTTTCTACCTACGTTTATTAGTTTCAATTTAATGAATAAAAATGTTTATATTTCAAATGTATATAAATGTTTATTATATAATATCGCTTTTGATATATCAATAAAGTATAAACAACTAAATAATATTAATAGCAATTATTTGGACAGATAAAACAAGTAGAATTGTAATAAACGGTAATATAAATATAAAAGCATTAACATTTTTATTGCTGTTCGTTATTCATAATTTTATAACTTTTTCCTGTACGACAAGAAAAAAATGTAATTTATGTAAATGTGCTAATTGTGCGAAACTCGTTCAAAAATTAGAGTTTCTCAATTTACGGTACATACATCTATAAAATTATAATGTTTTAGGTTTAATTATTTTGTGGTAAAATTTTTAAATTGCGCCTAGTTTTGTAAAAAACTGTAATTTTAAACCTTATGTTTGAAAAATTGGTGGTTACAAATATTTCAGCAAATAAATACTTTCAGATGAACACTGCCCGTAGTATAACTTTTTTAGAATTTTTATAAGGAATGAGCTGAAATGAAATATTTATGTGTGTATTTATATTTATATACATGTATACATATATATATATATATATATATATATACATATATATACACCTATATATATATATATATATATATATATATATATATACATATATATATATATATGTATATATATAATGATCTGTTTGGCCATAAATTGGACATTAAATTATCAAAATGAAATCGCCATTAAATTTTAGACAAAAATCCTAAGGTGAAATTAAAACAAAATATGTTTGGAATTTAGGTTTTTGGAGCAATATTTCATTGTTCTAAATTTATTTGTACACTTAATTTGATAAATTGTGTACAAGCAATAAAACTGCAATAATTCTATTGACACAAAAAAAGTGGGACTTGAACGTCACTAAAGGTGCTGTTCATTACATTGTATTCATGTCTTATAACTTTCTTGACATTCTCTAGACCTTTATTTCTTGAACAGAATTTGAGACGACATTAAATAAAAAACGTCACCGTCTAGGTTATTGAAAAGAATGAAAATATTCACGTAAATAATAATAAATGCTTAAAAATAGGCCTATGAATGAAAAAATAGGCATATTCCGAAAAAAATAGGCCTAATACATTATACTAAAGTAGCTATAATTTAATTTTTTTAAAGGCTTCAATTTTTTTGCGATATACTTGTGATTATATTTAAAAAATTTGTTACTTCTTTTTAAAATATGTAGGAATAACTCACCAAATGTAAGATAGAACATACACAAAGTAAGATTCCGTATTTATTCATATCTTTAGAAATTATTGATATGAGTTAGCCAAAGAGAGTAAACAGGAGCATCCTTCTAAGTTTGCAGACTACTTTAAGATCTAATATTTTATAAAATAAGCATAAAGTAAATTAATTTTCCAAGTACAAGTAGAATTCGCACTACAAGAATTCGGCACACACTCAGGTATATATGTTTAAATGTACTCAAGTGGGTGCGGAATCCCAAGGGTAAAAACTTTTTGAAATTTTTGGATTAGTTTTAATTTTACCCGCTTCAGTGTATATTTATCGTGTAAAAGTTATATCCTCTTCTAATTTTTCAAGAATACTCTGGTTTTATTATTCATGATATTTTTACTTAATCATGTTCAGCTAATTTTGGTATTATTGTATTTAAAAAAAAGCGGAGGTAAATATTAAAGCTCACTTTGAGCTTTGAACTTTATACCGTTTTCGAAAATACCTAATTACAAAATAGGTTTGAAAACATCAACTTTCTTAGTTCCCCTAATTTAGTATATTCTATGAAAAAAACAAAAAAAACAGATTCATTCTCTACTTAAAGTACTTTTTAATGACCTTTTCACATATTCACGTATCCAAAAAAAATTTCATCCGCCTTTATAAGTTTGGGATCCCCTACGACGTACAACTTTAAGCAAAAAACTATTAAAAACTATTCCTAGTTTCGTGGCCAGGACCTATGTATTATGTATGTATGCAGTCTGTATCTTAAGTCCTTTAAAATTAGAAGCCTTTTTTTAAATTTGCCGATAAGGATAGAAAAACGAAATATTTTGATATCGATTCCACTCACTTAAAATTTTTTATATTCATCACAAGCTCAAAAGTACTAAAATATTTTGTCGAAGAAAACATCTCACATATTCAAAACACGCTACCTCAAAAATGTATGGACTAATGAAAGTATAAAGGAAGCCAATTTAGGAGCTCTTAAAAGCTTCCCTCATTACTTTTACTTCTCTCGATACCATCTCTGTCCACCAGCTTCCTCGATCGCTGGCTTCCTGCAATTTGTGCACAAGGGGCAAAATCAAATGCAAATTGCACAATTGTTTGCAGCTTATAATTTTAGTGAGCAGTCGACTATCGACGCTCTATTCACGTAAACCGCTTCCAAGCCAAATTTTCTGTACATATTTTAGACTAATATGTGATTATTTATACTTAAGTAATGGCCGTTGAAAATAGTTTAACGAAATATTTGGGATGATGTTTTTTTATATATTTTACAAGTCAGTAGTTTCGTGTCAACTTGATTGGAATTATCTTCTTCTCGTCTTACTAAAATCATATTAAACAAATTTTGTTATATTAGGGAGAGTGCAAGTGAGTGATGCCGCCTAATATTAACATGGATTGTTAAATTTTTTTGACATAAATTTCTATGACATAAATTAGCTTTCTGGCGACAAAAAAATGATTGCGAATTTATTCAAATAACATACTCAATTGAGGAACTCAGTTGTACCAAACACTGGTGAAATGAAAGTACTAGAATTACCATATTTTGTTCGTAAATTATCGAAATTATCGAAATGATTTAGTAGAAAATTTCAAAAGGTGTGTTTAAAATGGGTTTGAACAAAATAAAAATGTTCTGACAAACCTGTCTCTTTGTCTATCTGTTAGAATTTTCAGCATATAAAATTAACAATAAGACTTACATATTACATGTAAATATGTAAAATTTTATATTAAAGTGATGCCCTTTTTGCGTTTTTGCATATCCAAATCATTTAAAGCGTCATTACTGAATATGTCCTTCCACAGTTGAATCATTTTCGTTTCGTCAAGAAATGGTGATATTGATTACCATTGTTTATGATGCCTTGAACTTGATAATATCTGCTTTGGATAAAGTCTACATTTTGTATCGATCAAAAAATTGGGTAGTATTAATGCTCACAATCGGAAAATCTTAATTGCCCTATTGACGTTGCTTTTCTTTGACAGATGCAAATTTTCCGAGAAAACTGCAGCCGTTTTCTGACTTATTCTAAACTATAAATGCTATATCTGCAGAAAAAAAAATCTTTTGGACATGTCATCTGAGGTAATTTAATGCCTGTACCTGTTGGATTTAAAGCTCGTCTGAACTGACAATAGCTAATATTAAACCTTCCTTGTAAATACTTAGGCTTATGCAAAAAATATATGATTATTTTCTTAATTATCTCCTTATTTTTTAGATTTATTACACAGTTCTAGATTTTAAAAATATGCAAGGAATGGGAGCATACATCATATAATCTTTTTTTTAGTTCTTTTCTGACCTCGTCTGTTTGTTTGCCAGTCGGCCTGTTAGAGAGACACTTAAAAATTGCTAAACCGATTTGGGCAGGAATGTTTAATATTCAGATTACAATTTAAGTAAATTACAGAACCTGTCTAATATTCCCTGTTTTTAGTTACCTCTTTTCTATTTGTCATTTTACTTGAGCACCATGGAAAATATGTAAGAACAATTTAAATGAAACTCTCAATAAAATAATACTGGGTATTTATATTGGAAGATTGACCATTTGTTTCAAATATTCCATAAGTGACTATGAGTTCACACAAAATTAGGGCTAGGGTTCTGATGATAAAACCGAAATGTACCCACAAGTTTTCTGTGCTAACGGAAATAGATCTACCAAAATTAACCTCCTTAGATTAATTGAAATAATTACATTGGCTACAAATGGCGATCAATGTGGTGGCATATTTTCATTGGTCCAGCGGAAGTAACCTACTGAGATTGGGCTCTTTATATTCATCAAGTTTCATGAAGGAGCGGAAAGGGGGTCACATAGCTCAAAGCGGAATAACAAATGAAATTCGGATGTCTCGCAAACCGCAGCTGACTGGCGTGGTGATTTAGGAATTGAAAGGAAACCTAGATACATAGTTATGGTTAGAGAAACAAATCACCAACCAAGAGGTTCGGAAATGTTTAAGAAATACATGTAGGCACATGATATATAAATAGTTTACACTCAACGTAAATTTCGTTTATATGTATTGTTATATCAGTTTAAACGTTTTCCTATTCGCAAATAGTCAAAAAATACTTTTTAAAAAAAGGTTTTTTGGAATAAATTGAATAAGAAATTAAATTACATAACTACATCCCGTGAAGAATTTTCCAAATATATATCGACCACCGAAATCAAATTTTCTGAACGAAACTTTTATACGCAACTCAGTAAGGTTGACACACATACGCGACAAGCTTTTAAATGACTTATTCATAATGGATGTAAAAGTTTAATTAAGTCCATTTGATTATTGCTGTCGGTGTAAGTTTTGTAATTCCTATAAACTATGTAATTATTTTCTTCTTCTTATCTCATTTCCATATCAAAATTTTTGAGTGCTTCATGATAAGTCGTTTCCAACTGTGTCCTATATGATGAAGATAAATGTGTGAAAAATTATGACCAAATATGCCGTACCAAATTTTCAAGTCAAGTGACCGAAGAACGAAAATACGTGAATATCCTTTTAAGGGTTCGTGTTTCAGTTTCGAGGTATGAAAATTTAGAAATGAATTTGGAAAGATTTATCCTTTGAATATATTTTTCATTTTGGTCTAGTTTTTCCTTTCCTTTTTTATATAAATCTTACTCCATTTCAAATATATAATTACTTTTAATAACAAAGGACAGTCAATCACAATTTTAAACTTGACTTTCAACACATATATTAAACAAACTATCTCATTACTTTTCACGCTGCGATTAGTGCATAATAATAGAGTCTCACAAATAATACTAGCTCCATTTTCATCAAATTTACTTCATAAGAGCACAAAAGTCTTAATTAAATAGCAGTTAATCAACATTTATCTATTTAACCTCAAAACATACTCAGTTTCTGTTCACAATTTTAACTGAAAACTAAACGTATTTAAACTTAAGTAAATCCTTTAAATTTATTGCATTTTGAGTTTAGTTCGTTTAAAAGTTCAATAAATTGAGTTAAAAGAGTTACATTAGTTAAAAGAGTTAGATTATGACTAACTATTATGACATTATATTTCAGTTCTAATAACACAAAGATTACAAAAAACTTTTGGTGATATAAAGGCATATAATTTGGTAGGTGAGATAAAGATATATTACTTTAAAAGTGCAAAGTTGATATTGTTTATTTTCAAACATATCAATCAAGTAAATAAATAGAAGCGAATAAAATTGCTGTCTTAAAAATAAGTTGCAAATTAACAAAAAAACGGTCGCATTATACGGGTAAAATTCTTGAATTATTGTTAAGCAAGTATAGCAAAAATAATTTTCTCATAGTTTTAACTAATATCGAGAAGTAAGAAATTTGTTAGTATATAATTGCCGGTATATTTCTGAAAATTAGATATATTGTTCTAAACTTGATTAAAACTGTTTTAATTAAAAGTTAAAGTAATACGCAATAACTTCAATTCGAAATTACGGAATTAATGCGTGTCAAAATTAAAATGTTTTCCCTTAATAAAAATGTCAGTTTTTTTCTGAAATTTTGAATAACTTGTGATAACATTGACTAGTATAGAATAAATTAATAATACGTTTTTGCAGCTAGAAACTAATAATTAAAATGACATATATATTTCGTTTAAATTTCTTAAATAATACTTTTTAACACCGCTAGTCACATGTAACCTATTAAGGAAATAAATATATATGGAATTAAAGATGTTAATATTCTTTACACTTATGAAAATGATATCGGGTAAAATAATTATGTATATTAGTGATGAAAAATATCAATATAAATACTAATCATTGTAATGCAGGTGAGTATATGGGTATATGTGAGTATGATTGTGTTGCGGTTGCCTAAGTGTACGTGTCTTGTAATTTGTAATTTGATAAAAAGTATATTTGGTTTACTGAGTGAAAATGGATTTATTTATTTTTTAATACTTGTTTGATTTTTTTGATTTTTTGATTTTTGATTGATATTTTTTAATTAAATTTGTAAATAAAATAAGTTAATGCTTGTAACATTAGCTTTACCTACCATCAAAATTAACATGCAATTTTAAAGCAGCATTTTACTTTTTACCTCAAAGGAAAAAAGGGCACATATAAGATCATTTAAGTGCCCGTCTGTACGTTTATCGCAGCCGTTTTTCTCAGAAAACGCTTGACGAGAAAATTTCAAATTTGACATAGTGACAAAGCGTAAGATCATTTAAGTGTCCGTCTATATGTTTGTCGCAGCCGTTTTTCTTAGAAAGACGTGACGTAAAAATTTCGAATTTGACATAATCAATAATATTTATCAGGATATTTTTGGGCAAATTCAGTCCTTTAAAAGGACTAATATTTTTGACATCCTAATATGGTCTTACAATTTTTTTTTTATTAATTATAATTGATATGCTCTATACTGTGGACACACATACTCAATAACTGATAATCAATAATATTTATCCTGATGCCCTAATGATGTATCCTGACATTTGGGCAAATTCAGTTCTCTATATTTCCTTAATCCCGATGCCCAAATGATGTATCCTGACATTTGGGCAAATTCAGTTCTTTAAAAGGACTAATATTTTTGACATTCTAATATGGCCTCAAAAACATGTTTTTTTAAATTTTAATAGATATGCTCTATACTGTGGAATATGTCCCCTCTCCCTTATTTCTGAAATTAAAGCTAGAATTATATAAAAAGAAAGCTTCAAGAAACTAAGTGAAATATTTAAGAATGTCATGGCATTGGAGATATTTACGACAATATATGTATGTCTCCGTACTTAGTTGCATCAGGTGCAATAAATATTTATTATGCTAGGAAGTTCACATTGGTACTAATTTTATCTCAAATAAAGTACCAGAATTTATAAGGATACAGCAGCCCCATGCGTAAGCCTGACATATGTTTGATCGGTTTTTTATGTCATTAAGTTTAAATGTACTCTTTCAGATTGAGCTAATGTTAAGTGCTTATTAGACTTGCAATATGCACCCCACCCTCTCCTTTCAACTATGGGTCAAAAAATCTTTCTTATTAATCAAAATTATTTTGGTGAAATTGCCTAAAAAATTTCAACAGATGAAGAAAATTACGAAATTCTGCTTTACTATGTTTCAGCGTGTAAATAAATATTTTTTTAGTCTGTCCCAATATTTGCTATCAAGTCGCTATTATTTATTTAGATATCATCCTCTTAGCTAATAAGGTAATATATTGTTATCAATAAGTATATATTTAAACTTTATTTATTTGTATCTACAACATAATTTTCTTGTGACAACAAAGTATAGGTAAAATAAAATTATATACATCATAATGGCATTTTACATAAAGTAATATTTGCATGCTAATTAATATATATTTAGAAAGTATAATACGGAACGTGTATATTATTCATACAGATGATTTGTACATCGAATTGAATAAAACATATTAAGGAACCATATAAAAACACTTGTATGAATAATGGACCAGTTTTCCACAATAAATAATTTATATTTTTTGCAGAAACACGCTTCAAACGTACTTGGTTTGATGCACAGAAACATCTATATATAAATATATTCTTTGTGATAATCTGTATGTAAGTTATATACATGTGCATATTTATTCTTATGTATATTTTACTATACATTTTCTGTAATCTAACGCTAGAGAAGAAAGTGTCTTAGATAGAAAGTTTAGAGAGAAAAAAATCTGTTTAGTAAGCAAATGTAATAAAATTATATACATGCAATTTTGTATTATATAATTTATGTCTACTCATATAAACGTACATGCGTATAATATAATTTTTATCCACAACGAAACGAAACTACATGATGTAACATTACGAGTATATCTAAAGTAGATATACTCGTAATGCGTAAAAATTTAAATTATTAGCTACGACCTAGGTTTCATTATGTGACAACATCTTCTGATAGCCAATTCAATAATGTAAATAAAGTAGATATAAAATTTGTTTATTTATTACCTTTTATGTATAGTATATATCGCGGACTTATTTCTGCATGAACAATCTTATCCAGTCAACCATAACAGTTTGTATTGAAATTTGGTAGACTGTAAAAGATTTTACAATGAAAATTCTTTAATACTACATTAAGTAGCTTTATTTACTTGTGAATAAAAAGTTATTGGTAATGAATTTGTTCAAAATTAACGCCAATTATATTCAATACATTTTAATGTAAAATTTCTGGAATCGACCAGGAGCGAAGTGAGTACTACATTTATCATATTTTTGATTTAGCATCCACTATGCTTAGGGTTCTAAAAGTATATAAATTCCCCATCATATATTTTTGCGTACATTATAATTTTTCTTATTATTTATCTTCTCAGCAAAAAAATTCCAGTAAATATATATATCAAACTTTCTTCATCAAATATAACAAAATGCCTTTTTTACTTGTTCATTGCGTACAATAAAACAATATATCTTTTACGTAATTTCATAACAACGTTGTGATATTATTCTTATGCCAGAAAATTTATTCTTGCAGGCATTTACCACTTTTCCCCGATATTTTTTTATTACAAAACAACTGCCCCATTTATTTTGTCAGTTGTAACTAAGTTATAACAAGTTTTCCAACCCCCGGCATCGAAATAATTTTATAGAGGAAAGAAACATGAAATACCTAAGTTCCACGTGCCCGTAAATTCTTAAAAAATCGATCATACTTGAATCGTACAAGTGTATAATTTAGAAAGATTTTACTGGAAAAGAGAAAGAATTATAAAAGGAAACGGAAAGCACCTAAAACACAAGCCATCAGAACTATTGTAAATATTAAATTAACAAATAACAAAATCCATTTGCGCTTTGTAAATTCAAACGAGCCATAATTTTTTAATGGTGGGCGAATGAATAATTTTTCTCACCGCAAACTCCACCAAAAAAGATAGAAATATGAAACGTCAAATTGGAGGAAACTTCAGGAACACTTAATCGTTTTATCCTCTGCAAATTGCTAGCTAATTATCTGTCTTCAGCAGCGTATTAAAATTCAAAGAGAACACTCACTTTTCATACTGTTTGACTTTCATTCCGTGCTGCTTCCGCATTTCACTTCGCTTCACGTCTCTTCTTGTTTCGCCTTTTATTTTCATAAAATTCATAAATTTAAAATTGTTTTAATACGGTCTTATATAATTGCAAACATGCTATTTATATATGAAATCAGAGATAAAAATGAATGTATTTAATATGTGCTTCATTATGGGGTCTCTTTTAAATTTTGAATTAGCCCTAAATTTTTTATTTATCATCTATTATAACTGTGTGTAAATTTTTTCCTCCCAAAGATTTTTACCATTTTTATTTACTCTCATTCCTCCTTCCAGTGATTTCGAAATAATGAAATAACATTTATATTGGAAAGGATTATTATATTAAATGAGCTGAAATTAAACATATATAATTCTTCAACATATATAAGCCTTCAAAACTATAGTAAATATTAAATTAACATAATTTTATTTCCATCAAATCTTGAATAACGATCATAATGTAAATTAAGAGAAAAAAAGTGAGCTTAGAGTAATTTCCATTACATTCCTTTATTTGAGCGGAAATGAGGACAGAATTAAGTTCGTAATTAATTCCTTAGCTTTGTTTATCAAACAAAAGGACGCCCTCTATCTACGTCTTTTAAAACAAGGGGATGTTTAATTTTTAATAAATTCAAATGGTTATGATTTTAGACTCACTATTTTATTGTATATGTAGATGTAATTCAAATTAACATTTTTCCATAAAAAACTTTTGTTTTGTTTTAGACGAAAAAAAAACAAAAAATCCATTCAAAAGAATCCCATCATATTTATTTATTGGAGTAATGAAGTATCCATTTAAATCCCAACATTGTTCAAGATACCACGTTATTAATTTTGTTGTAATTTAAAAGTCAGTACAATTATATATATATATATATATATATATATATATATATATATATATATATATATATATATATATATATATATATATATATTAAAAACACTGAGTGCACTAGACATTTTTCTATAATGCGAGAAATGTGAATTACGAGATTTACAACTTTTTTTATTTTCAAATAATTTTTTTAAATATGAGAAAAAAATAATTTTATGCTCCAATTAAATGTATTTTCAATGATATCTTTAAAGAGCAAACAAAACTTCATATTCAAAACCTAACCCTTTGTCTTAAAAGATCTGTCTAATGAAGTCTCACTGGATGAGATGCAGGAAAAAAGATTTGGTCTGCTGGTTTTCCTTCAGCTTTCTTGGTCCTCGGCTTCCTGCAATTTTTTGCAGCTGTTTTTTATTAGAAAACGCTTGACATAAGAACTTGTAATTAAGCATAGTGACAAAATATATTAACTCGCATACATACACAATATCCCATTCTTAAAAATATTTATTAAAAATATTTATTTGTTTTCGGTAATTAATTGTATCGGGTATTATTAAATACCCGATACAATTAATTACCGGAATTTCAACATTAGTAGCTATTTTATTTCAAACGAGGTACGGCACCTTCAATGCAAGACGCTGCTACGTGCTTGACCAGTTTTATTTATTTGATTCACTTCAAATGTACTTTTTTGAATCTATTCACAGTCTGATTTAAGCGTTTTCAAAACTGTTTTCTTACAATTAAGTATTAAGAATAAGTATAGATTTTGTAGTTGTATTTTTTTACAATTAAGTGTTAATTATAATAATTATAAGTATTGGTTTTTTATTTACAATGGCCCTTTAAACTTTAAGTGGGGGAAAGAACCACCTTAATAATTTCATTATATTCATTCGTCCGCCGATCCGTCTGTCACAACCTAACAGTTTCTACAATTTTGTATTTATGTACATTACATTTCACATGGAGAAATTTTATACAAACATTTCAAATAAAATACAGAAAATTATTAAACAAAATTAAAGTACTATTTCAAACATTCATATTGAGAATGCGTGGAAAGGTGACACAAGGTTTACCTTCCATGTACCATTTCTTTTTAATCTATGTCTTTTTGCGAAATGCTGAAAGTCTATATATAAGGGTCACCCCTTTCAAATAAGGGTTAGAAAATCAGGAAATATTCTACCTATTAATATGATACGGGTACTCCGAATTCAAATTATTTTGGTGAAATTTCGTAATCAATTTCAATATATACAGACAATTAGGGAATCCTACGTTACCTATGTTGCAATATGTGTTTAAATATTTGAAATTCTTCTTTATATCTGCTCTTTGATCGCTATAATTTAAGTTAGATACCGTCTTTATTAGCTGATATGCTAATATTTAGTTATTAATAAGTATTTATTCGTTTGTACCTTCAACTTAATTTTTTTTATAACGCTGAAGTGTATTTATAATAAAATGTTATATACTATAATATCATTTTATATAAAATAATATCTGCATATTGATTATTATATATATATATATATATATATATATACATATATATATATATATATATATATATATATATATATATATATATATATATATATACAAAGTATAACATTAAATATGACTATTATTCTGTGCATGGAATTGAGTAGAAAATATTAAGAAACTGCAAATAATTTGTTAAATGGAATGTTAAATTTGCAATTTTTAGGAAAATAATTTGTTTTTTACAGAACCATACTTCAAATCTAATCAGATTGATGCACAGAAACACCCATATGAGTAATAAATATTATTTTTTTCTTTTTTAAAATCTCTAATTAAGTTTTATGGATGTGCTTATTTATTGGTATATATTCTCTATACTATAATTTTTTGTAATCTAACGCAAGAAAAGAAAACGTTACATACTCTAAATTTGTCGTTTTACGTAGTAAATAATAATAAAAACTCCCTTATATTAATTTTTGCATACGATTCATAAAAAAAATTCACATTACATATTTTTCTTTATCAACAAATACATTTCAGTGAATAAATTTATAATCTTTTTCAACAATTTTACTTTACGTGTTTATTGCGACTAATGAAAGAAAATATATTTTACATAATTTCACAACGATGGCATTGTATTATTGCTTTTCTGGTAAACATTTTCTTCTCCTAGGCGTTTACCAATTTACATTGCCATTTTCTTATTACAAAAAAATCGCCCAATTTAATCAGTGAGTTATAACTACGTTATAATAACTTTTCCAACCCTCGGCTTCGAAATATTTTTCCAGAGAAAGGAAATGTTATTTACCTAAGTTCCAGTTGCTCGTAAATTCATAAATAGCGAGAACCTGACTGAAACGAACAATGCGTGTAATTTTAAAAGATTTTAACGCAGTTCCACTACGCTCAATTTACCAATTCGGTTTTGCTGGAACAAAAGTACGAGTTATAAAAAGAAAGGGAAAGCAGGGGAAACGCAAGTATTTGAAATAATAAAAGTGCCCCGTAAATAGCGAAATCCATTTGCGCTTCGTAAATTCAAGCGATTCCAAAATTTTGAATGACAGACGAATAAAAGCAACAAAAGTAATTACTTTTTTCCACCACAAAATTCTCCAATAAATAGAAAGACGAAACTTCTCGGCTGAAGGAAAGTTCATAAACACTTAATCGTCTTTTCCTTTGCAAATTGCCAGCTAATTGTCTCTCTTCAGCTGCCTATTAAAATTCTAAGGGAATACTCACTTTTCATACTATTTGACTTTTATTCCTGCATTTCACTTTGCTCCACGTCTTTTTTTTGTTTCACTTTTGGATGTCATCAAGATCACATATAAAAACGTAGTTTACTGTAGTCCTACCAAATATGGTATTTATAAATGTAATCGGTAATGACATATATTTAAACTATGCCTCATAATAGAATCATTTTTAAAATAATGAATTAGCCCTAAATTGTTTATTTACTAAATTTTATTTAATACATTTTAATTTTTTGAAATATATGGAAAATTAAAAAAAAAAGAATTTTATGCTTCATTAAAGGTCTTTTCAATGATATATTTACAAACACAAACAGAGAAACCTCATATTAAAAAGACTGACCCTTTATTTTAAAAAATTTATTTAATGATGTGTAATGAATGAATCTCACTCAATGAGATGCGCGAAAAAGATTTGGTCTACTTTATATGAATGGCGCGAAACCGTGATTTGTTAAATATTTTGCTATGTATTAATTTAAATTTTCATACGAAGCATCCACTTGTGGAAATTATTACTTAGATCTGGAAGTGTCGAACCTGTGTGGCTAGGACAGGTGGACAAACGTACGGACATGAAGAAATTATACAATTTAATGATTATACAATAAAATTAACAATAGAACCTAAATTGGAAACGGTTTTATTTAATTCCTTTTATTTTTGCAAGGTAAACTATGAGAGTATGCATGCAAGGGTATACTTGCGAATGGTAAAGATTTTTAAAAATTAGTCGTGACGTTTACCTTTAATCCATTGTCTTAATATTGAATTAAAATTTTTACCCCCTCCATCCCCCCACGCCGTCATGACGTTTGTTTTTGTATAGTTGGCAAAAAAAACTATAAATTTCCAGATTGAATTTTGTCCTTCGTTGTCATTTGCACAATTTTCTTATATTTACTAAAAATTTGGTAACAAGATTGCTAAACGGAAATATTTGTACATCAATTAAACCTACTACCAATTGTCAACTTTCATTACTGAGATAAAAGTACCAAAAAATTGTCTTCTGAAACAACGACAGACGCTTTCAAAACACGACGTCTCAAAAATGTTTAGACTAATTCACGTATAATGGACACCAATCAAGGCTGTTATCAAAATAACCTTTCGATAATAGCCTATCCTCAGAATTTTTTCTTCTATCTACTTCTTAACTATTCAGTAGATTCTTCGATCCCCAGCTTTCCGCAATTTGTACGTGCAAGTAGCAAAATCAACTGCATATTGCACGACTATTTACAACTAGTAAATGTAGTGAGCGGTCGATTTATCGAAGCTGTATTCACCTTGGCATGAGTCGCTTCTGAGTCAAGTTTTCCCGTATGCTATTTAGGTGTTTCTTGTGATTTTTTATATTTTAGATATCAAAAGTCATTGGAAACAATTGACAATACTTGTCACCGTAAAGAAAAGGTACCGGTGACCGTAAAGAAAAGATAAGTTAATCTTTTCTTTACGGTCACCGGTTCTCTGAGGATGTATGATGATAATTTGTTATATTTGTGTCGGTTCCTGAGGGTTTGTTTTGAGTTGTTTCATAAGACCTTGGTCGGAATTTTATTTTTATTACTTAGTTTAAGCAATATATGAGACAAAGTTTGAATATTATTAGAGAAAGTACGCAGGAGCTTTCTGTCTAAAATATGAATGGATTGCTTAAATTTTTTTTACATAAATTTCTGGAACTATTTCTTGCAAGAAAATATGATTGCGAGTTTTTTTCTGTATAATAATTAAATAATTTCTTCAATTAGGAATCAGTTACAAAATAACGCTACTTGAATTAAAATTTTATTATGTAAGAAATTATCAAAATTTTCTCTCTGAAAATTTAAAAGCGCCTTTTTAAATTTGGCATCTACTTTTAAGGCTTATATACTAAATTGTTAAAGTTTTTCTATTGTAACCACCTAGTCTTTCGACTTTTTGCTACAATTTCTAGCAGCTAAAGGAATAAGTAAGACTCACATTTTATACATTTCCCGTAAATGTTTAACGCGAAACCATATTTAAAATTATATATAATTGTTTAACTCTTTTATTTCGAAATGATACCTTTGCACTTATATTCACACGTACAAATTTTCTAAGGCGTTGTTACTGAATATACTTTACCACAATTGATTAGTTTTAGCATCGTAACCAGATGGTATGGTTGGAAGTAGTAAATCGATGCTGTTTTATATGAGACGTCGAGTATACACTGTAAACATCATCCTTTATAATCCCTCGAGATGGATAAATTATGCTTGAAATAATGTTAATTTTCACATCCACAGAAAAGGAACGGGGGTTTAATGTCGAAAAATGGCAAATCTTGACTGTTATTTTTTGTTGCCTATTTGTGGCTACGTTTTGAATAAAGTAACCGCAAATCCTGCCTAACTTATTTCAAAATCCGCCGAGTAAACCATTTTCACACCTTGGACATGTTATCCGTAAATGTTTTAAATTATTTTCTTCGTCTCAATAAACGTTATAGTATAGTTTACGTGAACCCTACAGTAACGATTATTTTTTTTCGTATAAAATATGGAAGGGCGTAAAATATTTGGCAGGTATATAGCAATACCTGATTTAGATAAATAAATTTTAAAATCACAAAAACGTGTCACAAAAGCAATAGTTAATTAGATTAGTAAAATCATAACAGTGACAATTTATATTATTTAAATGAGATTTTTTCTTCGTCTTCTACTTTCCTAATCATATTCCAAATATCTCACTCGACGATTGCTGACTGAAGGTACATGCCATTGCCAATATGAAAAACAAGTTGATAGAATATGTCTACTATATTTTAAACGGTGTTTTAGATATGAAAATAATTTCCACTCTATGAAAGCATGGCTTGTTAACAGGGCGCCCGAAACGCATTTAAATGCGCAATTTCCAAATGTGTTTAAGTTTATCTAAACGCCTTTTTACTAGTAGTTTGCGATATTTTGACCGATATTGTGCCCGAAGAAGCGAAAAGAGTTTCGTTTTCAACAAACGTCATGGCTACGGATTTACAAGAGTTTCACATAGTTTACATTTCAGTGCTCATAGACTATTTGGGAAAAGGTTTCAGGTTTTTGGTGAATATTGCAAATATTATACTATTTGAATGACTAAAAGCGTCAATTTATATTGACTGGCAAAAATCCCTTCTAGGAAAAAAGTAAATATTTTTAATCACGATAATGCACCTACATGTACGTTTGAATTTGTAGTTAAAAAAATTTGGCCTAGGCGTCATTATGCTTTTTGTAAACAGTATTTAACTTGTTTATCTCCCAGCGATTACTTCGTCTCCTTAAAATAAAAAAATTCTTGCTTGACGAAGATCTGCTTTAAACCTCAAAATTTAAACATTGACTTGTAATATTAGTTGAATAGTATCATACTTAGTTTTGGTAAAACGTTCGAAAGTCGTTGATCTAAACGTTTGAAGTGATAGATTTCTTTTTAATTACAAAAACTAATACACAATCTAGATACTTTTTTTCCAGGTTAAGATCCTTTAGAATCACCCTCGGATATGAAGAAATGATTTGTAAAACAAAGATCGTTGTTGAATGTTTCATTTATTTAAGGCAAGGAATGAAATTTTTTATAATATATAAATTACCAAAAATATTTTTTTTAATGAGATTCCTTACCTTGATTAAAACCAAATTAAAAACCATCATTTTAAAATTTATAGAAATAAAATGACATGGATTAACATAAAGTTTTCATTACAATTTTATTATACGGATATGTTAGACGCAGCATATAAAACGGAAAAGTACATATTAATATAAACATTCGTTATTAAAGACCCTGAAGCAAATACCAAATGTAACGTCCATAGGGGTGGCTCAACCGTAATCCCGTTAAAGTGACCAGTATTGCTTTCCTAATGAGAAGCGTGACGGAAACGGAATATTGTTAACTTAATAGTAGTCGAGCTTTAGAAGCTACATTATTGCCACAAAGAAGGCCCAAGCCCAGGAGAAAAAGCTTAGTAGACGTTTGGTTGTGCTACACTTTTTGTAACGGGTTTTAATTTCCAGGCCACTTATGTTAATCGCCTTGTTTTGCATTTGATATTATGGCAATGAGTCGAATAAAGTCGAGTACAGTTGGAAGCATGAAAAATGTTCACTATTTTTTTAAATAATTATTTTTGTTATTATTGTGTCGCAATTGCTACTGTTTCTCCATTGTTTAAAATGATAAATTAATTTTAGATGTTTTTTTCTTTATATCGTTAACATTATACAGAATAATTAGAAACGTTGAATAATACTATGTGTGAAGTAATAAACATTTTGATAATGTTTTGTATCTGGGGCGTTTCTACGATCGACTGAAAGTCAATATATTTTCTTTCAAAATTACTTTCTCTTTCTTCGGCGGCCTTTATATTTCTTAGAAAAAACTTTGAAAAACTACTAAATCGAACGAGTATGATATTTTCTAGAATTATATTTAGGACACATAAAAATCGGGGCTACTCATAACCCCAAGTATAATATTTCCTATTTTTTTCTTGATCATATTCAGTTCATAAATTTGCTTGTGATTCAATTGGTCAGTGGGCTCATGAACTGGGTATTTTAGTTAATCCAAGTAAGTGACAAGCTGTCATCATTGGTAGTCAAAGACTGACTTGTAAAGGAAACCTACCTAGTTTACCGAAAATAATGCTAAATAGTACAACAATACCATACACGTTAACTGTTAAAAACCTGGGCCTACTGATCGATCAAAACTTTAGTTGGCGGCTTCAAGTAAATGATGTTAATCGTCGTGTTTTCAACAGTATTTTTCGACACACTATGAAACCTCTTCAAAATGTTCTACTGACTAAACGGCAACAGGATTTTTCGACACTCTTTGAAACGTCTTCAAAATTTTCTACCGACTTTAACGAAAACCTATCTTTGTCAAACATTTTTATTACCACTAATTGATTATTCTGATCTTAATGAAGAATATTTGTGCAAGTTGAAACGTCTTCCAAATTTATGCATGCGGTATATCTTCGGCCTCATAAAATATGGTCATATTTCTGAATAGATGTCACTTCTTAAATGGCTAAAGATCCGTGACCCTCATAGCCCAAATTATCTTAGTGGCAAATTTAAAGATTTGTCTGCTCACAGCCTTAGGCTACGGTCTGAAAGTTCACTCACCCTACTTATTCTTAAACACACCTCTACTACTTACGAAAAATCCTTCACTGTCCAAGCAGCAAAAATTTTAAATCACCTGGATCCTGGCATCAGGAAAATCACGTCTCTAAATATTTTCAAAGATCTAGTGGAAAAGTCCTGCCTCTCCTGAAACCTTCTCCTATATGTCCTTGTCCTTTCCTATCTTTCCCAATCCAAATCATGTCAATAGTTTTTTTCTACTTTACTTTGTATTTCTTTAAAATTTGTTTACGTCTGAAGTGCCATAAAGAATTTTCATTGTAAAATCTCTTACAGTCTACCAACTAAATTTCAAAACAAATTGTTATGGTTGTCTGGACGAGATTGCTCATATAGCAACAAGTCCGCTATACATAAAATATTTAAAACTATACATAAAACTTTGTAAATAAATAAGTAAATAATAATAATAGACAGATCAAACGTTCACTAAAATAATACTTCAAGTCTGAATTGAATCTTATGTGACATTTTCTTTCGGTACAATATTTGCTGAGGGATTTTGAATATTTACGTAATAACGAACGAGCTTATATATAAATTGACAAATAAAAATTATCAAGACTATCACTATGATTTAGGTTAGAGTTTAAACTAAATTATTTTGTTAAGTTAAATATTACGAGTTATTTTTATCTAAATCAAGTACGACTTGAAAACATTATTTAGGATCCAAAATCAATGTAAAATAAAATAAGAAACGACCACATTACCACGTGTAAAAACTAGTAGTAAGAGAATAAACCTCTAGTTATTATAAAATGACTTAATTGCGTTCTAACTTTAACTTTTTATCTAATCTTTTTTCTAGATTTAGCCGGATATGAGGCTGGGCAAACATCGAATATTAAAATTTAAGATGTCAAGGAATTAGTATAATTATGGAATCGGAATGTGTGTTCTCTTCTCTTTATACATATATACACACATATATATATATGTATATATATATATATATATATATATATATATATATGTATGTATATATATATAAATGAAAATATACTTTAACAAACAAGCATTTATTAGTAATTAAATATGTGTATTGAGCCTTTAGTCATACATCAAATATTAAATTAACAAAATATTATTGCTATCAAATCTTAGATAACAATCGTAAGACAAAACAAGAGAAAATAGTGTAGCCTTTAGAAGTAATACTTCATTATTCAGAATGTATCGATATACTTAATTTACTAAATTATATGCAACCTGTAAAACTGCATAAATTCTATTGAAATTATGAAATGGTATCTTAACCCTCACTGAAGACGCCCTTTTATTGTATTTTATTCTCGCAGTGTTACTTCCATAATATTTCGATGTGTGAACAGAAATCAGACCAAGATTAATTTATAAATAATTTATATGATTTCTCTATTAAAAAAGACGCCATATAAACATGTCTTTCATAAGAATTCCAAGATGCAATTGTAAATGTTAAACTTAATATTTTAGTGCACAATAGTTGCAATTCAAATTTATATTTTTTTAGTTTAAAGAGCTCATATTATTCAGAGGAAAGGTAACTAAAAAAGCGGTTTAATGGAATCCCGTTACATTCAGTTAGTGGAATATAAGAAGTGGAAAAAATACGCAAAGCAGAGCAGACTAGTAAGTTTTCGGTAACACGAGATATGTGAACGACGAGATTTTAATTTTGTTTATTTATATTTAAATAATTTTTTTAAATATATGGAAAGTAAAGAAGAAATTTATGCTTCAACTAAAGGTCTTTTCAATGATATATTTACAAACCTAAGCAAAGAAATCCTCATATTCAACAGACTTACCCTTTATTTAAAATCACATAAATCTAAATCCTGTGTGAGGTAAAAACATTAATTAGGAGCCAAAAAAATCAAAGTAAAACGAAATATGAAACGACTACATTACCACTTGTAAAACTACTAGTAACGAAACAAGCCTCTAGTTATTAGAAAATTATTTAATTGCGTTCTAACATTAACTTTTTACCTAATCCACAATTAAATGAGACTACGTGATATAGTATTATTTCTACTTTCTTTAATTTCTTTACCACGACCTAGGTTTCGTTGTATTACAACATCTTCAGGTGGGATATTAGCAAATATTCATGGAATCTTTGCTAATATTCATATAATCACATCCCAGAAATTTTCGAAGAAAATACAAATATGTCTATAAAGATATTTGGACGGTTTGACTAAATTTTAGTAAATATAATTACATTAAAAAGTTTTAGGAATTGAAATTTACTGATAGTCAACTAAATTATACAACGGCAACCCATAACAAGTTTTCTATTAAATTTTGAAAGTAAAGTTTATTTTCGGTTCCATTCATATTTTCAAACTTATAATACATATTTCTCCTATATCGAGGAATATGTGACAAACGGTATAATGCAAGTCATTGACGAAATATAAAAAAAATTGTATTATTATCAGGATAATTTTGAATTCACCAAGCACCTTTTCAATTATTATATCATAGAAATATAACGAGGAAAAAGTACACCATAAACAAACTTTAAAATAAATTATAATTTTGAACTGTAAACTTTAACAACTCTAATTTAAATTTTTAACTGAAAAAAATTCATTATTTTTTTTCTTCGCATATACACCTGTAGCAAAAGGAACATTTTGTAGAAGCCATCTGATTTAACTTACTCTCGCCTACTTATTAGTTTTCCCAAAAAAGTGAGTAGGTAAGCACATTTCATTAGTTAAGTCGAATCCTGTTTTGTAATTTCAGGTCGGAGTTTCAGTAATTTAATTTCATGTTTTTTATATGCAATGAGTATAGAGCTATACTCTTTGATAAAAGAACCTCAATAGCGTTTAAACACAAAAATTTAATGAATAACAGTCGAATTTCGACCACTGGGTGACCACTAGTTTTTATGAATCCATTTACAAATATTAATTGTTCACACAGCACATGTGTTGTCTTTACCTTTTACAGCCGTTAAAACATAACGAGTATATCAATTTACATATAATCTAGAATAATCGCTATAGTTGTGCCACAATATTTGCATAGCCTTCTAAAAATCCTACTTTTTCATAATTTTAGGTTGAGTAGCTTCGGATGGGCGAACACATTTTTAATAATTTTAAGTATATCTTTGAACAGGTATGCTTGTTATTGGTGAAAACGATGAATATTTGTATATAATTTAACAACGAATATCTGTATATAATTTAACAGAGATACTGTTCACCCTCGAATATTTGAGTAGCGAAAGTAAAAGTAGTGAGTATTAAAAGTATTGAGGTCTCATACTATATCTGCATGCCTCTATATATTTTGTTAAAAAATATGTGACTATGTTGTTAAGCAATACTAGAAAGGTTATAATTTATATTTAAAGATATAACAGTTATATTGAATTATAGTAGCGACAATACATTTAGTACTCAATATACGCTGATTTACTTCCAGTAAAAAAATGTTCGCAGAACTTTCTCGAGTTGACGAGAAAATCACTGTACCCCAAAATGTACTACTAAATCAATGGTCTCATTAACATTCAAATAAGCTCAATAATCATTGTTCAGCCGGGAACTCTCGCCAGAATGGTTGTCATTCGTATATATGGTGAGAAATTGCATGGTGGGTCTTGTTTTTGGCGAGTATTCCCGCATTGACAATTTTTCTCCATTTCTGCCTGTCGATGGAAGCACACGTTAATTGAGCTATTGTGTATCCCGTCATTGATTTTATCCAATTTGTCTAACGTGTTGCTGCTGGGTCTCGGGTTCTTTTGTCTTCGACTAAACCTTGTTTTACAAAAGGTTCCAAGGAATCTTCGTTTTCAGAAATACAGCTTACGATGTTCAGTTCTACCCTGACTGCACCGTTAATGAAAGCCTTATTTTAAATTTCATTGCGGAAAAATTTATAAGAAACGTAATTTAAGAAATCTTTAAAAGATACACCAGCTCTACATCTCCAGCTAAATAGCTAGAAATAGTTGATAGATGATACCCATGTAAATAATTGTTAAATAATAGTTCACACAAATAATATCAGTTTCGGAATTTTTAGCACAACGTATTCTTTTGAACATTTACCCACATTGTGCTGATTTATTAAAGATTTAAATTATCTAAGTTAAGAAGATTCATGTTATCTAACTTATTATAAACAATTTCTAAAATAAAATAAAATACACTATTAAGTCCATCTTGTATATTAATTCAACATTAGACTAATACAATCATGTTGGCGACATAAAATTATTGGTAAATTGGGAAATATATCATGAGTTGCATAATCATCACTCTTTTCCTATTACATATTGTTTTAATATAACTTTCATAATATCTTTTACATCGTTGTCTCATTTTCTACGGCACTTTAAGTTGTCACAGTAGGGAGTCAATTAGAACTCCTCACTACAGACGTTCTTAAACATTTATTAATACTATTTGTGATTTATGATTAGCGTTAAATTCTGGTTTCATTTAGTATTTCAGTATTACATGTAAACTAAATCTAATAGTTACTCCTAATTTCAATAAATTTTAAATTAAATTTTAAAAAACTATTTTTAATATGCTAATACGAAACGAGTTGAAGTTTTTTTTGCGGTACTGTGTTGTTAATACGTTGATGGCAGTTTTTATCTCAATAATATTATTCAAAATAATAAAAGTAATAATTAAAAGTCCTAAATTCCGAAATAATTACATTTTTATATTTTTAATTACGTGAAAGTAACGTCGTGCTCACAATATTTGCGAAAGCTGGGGGGCTGACCCACAGTCGCCGCATCGTAGAGATATCGGGAGTTATTAGGGTTGCAAGATATTGATAATGCATCTCTATGAATATGATTATTTTTTATGAACTTTTAATGGCGAACTTTCATTGTCAAAATTCTTTATTAATGGAGCTTTTATTTTAAATTGGTTTTAAAATATGGTCAAAACCTAATACGTATTTATTTGTTTCATGTTACAATTTAATAGTTATTTATCGATTTAATGGTAAATTTCAATTATTACGGACACTGGAACATTTATTTATTTATCGGTGAAATAAAATTAATAATAATTGTGTCTAACAAAAGATACAGGTAAATAATTTTTAACGGTTCCTTTTTCCACTTTTGAAAAACAAGAATAATGCATTACACTAATTTCGTTTTCATCAGTTTTCATTCTTGAAAACCAAATATCCTCAATTTAATTTATGTAGAAATATAATGTGAGTACATGATTATTCCTTGAGTTCAATAAAATGATACCCGTATCTTGCCACATTTATAACTGCAAAACCGAATATATTTAAACTTCAGTAAATATCGAGGTATTGCATTTTGTGTTACGTTTGCCTAAAATTTTAAATGGTTGAATTATAAAAAAAATTAATGTTATATAATCTTATGACACACAAATTTTTCAGAAAAAATAAATAGAAAAGCTAAAGCAATCAAGTCATCATCCTTCGCGCTTTCTTAGATTTACAATAATGTAAAGTACTTTACATTATTAACAATATAATGTACTTTACAATTAAATAAAACTACATATTTAGTATTATTTCTACTTTCTTTAAGTTCTTTATCACGACCCAGGTTTTGTTATATTACAACATCATTAGGTGGGCTATTAGTAAAGATTTTTGCAAATCATTAATTGTGAATAATGAATATCTATAAAATTAACGCCCAATATATTCAATAAAAAATATATTTGGCGTTAATTTTTAACTTTACATTGTTGAGTTGTACATAAGCACATTACATTATATATATTGCATTAAAGTATATAAATGAAAAAATATTCACATGTCCCCGTAACTAGTTGTATCCGGTATTATCAAATATTTATTGCGCTAGGAAGTTCACATTAGTAGTAATTTCACTTGTAACAAGTTACGGCATTCTTGATGTGTAAGGCAAAAGCACTATTTTTAATCTGTAGTTAAATTTAAATGTTTTCAAAACTGTTTTCTTATTTATACAAAGCTTTCCGTTGGAGAAAAAACAAACTTAATAATTCACCATATTCGTCCATTCGTGTTTCCATCTGTCACAATCTTACTGTTTCTACAATTTTAGGTTTGTATGCATTATATTTTGTATGCAGAGATTTTACGTGAAGACTCCAATTTAAATACAGCAAATTATTGAACACAATTAAAGTACGCCTTCAAACATTTTTATGTTCAGTATCAGTGGAAAATTCAAACAAGATTTGCTTTCCATTTGTTATTTTATACAAATTATTAAATATTTTGCAAAATTTTAAGTGTACATTTGAAGGGCAATATGCCTCCCTCTTTCAACTATGGTTTAGAATATCTGAAATTATTGTATTTATTATTGTGTCGCACGCACAATCAATTAAAATTATTTTGATGATATTGCGTGACAAGTTTCAACACATACAGACAATTACAAAATTTAATTTTTTTATGTGTAACATAGACAAATCAAATGTCGTATTAAAATATCTTTATTTAAAAAATACATGTATTTAAATATCTTTAGTCTCCCTAAATATTTGCTATTAAGTCGGTAAAAATCTGCGATACAAGCTATTAGGGAAATCTGAAATATAAGCGATTTTTATGAAAATAATTTATATAACTTTTATACAAACTTATTTCAAAATATATTCATTTCGATACACGGAAACACTTATATGAGTAATAGACAAATCTTTTGTATCTGTATGTAAGTTATGTGTTTATTTACTCTTATGTATTTTCTAATATAAACTTTCCATACTCTAACGCAAGGGAAAAAAACGCTACATATACTAAATCTGTCATTTTCAAAGCAATGATAATAAGTGGTATAAATCAAACAATTTATTATAATAAATTATGTATATTTGCATAAACGCACATATGTACGTATTTATCTAACATAGATTTCAATGTAAGTTTTCTATAACTTACAGGGATCGAAGAAAGTATTACATACGACTATTTCAAAGCTGACATTTTGCGCTGCAGACTCTTTTCCTATCCTTAAATTGTATAAATTATCCCTCATTATTTTTTTGATATCATTTATCACAATTTTCCACTTTATATATTTTTCTTTATAAAGGAATATATTCACAAACTGTCTTACTAATTTATGTGTTTAATGTGTCCAATGAAAAAAAATGTATTTTATAGAAGTTCACAAAAACGCCATGATATTATTTTAGTGCCAGAAAATGTATTCTCGTGGGAATTTACCAATTTATACTGCAATTTTCTTATAAAATAACCGCCTCATTTATTCTGTAATTGTAACTAAGTTATAACAAGTTTTCCGTCCCCGGTCTCGAAATAATTTTCCAGTAAAAGGAAATGTAAAGTACCTAAGTTCTACGTGTCCGTAAATTCATAAATAACTGAGAACGTGGCCGAAAAGGACAAAGCGTATAATTCGCCAATTCGGTTGGGCTCGAACAAAAGGAGTTAAAAAAGCAAAGGGTAAGCATCGAAAACGCAAGCATTTCAAATATGAAAAGCCACGCGAATAACGAAATCCATTTGCGCTTCTTAAATTCCAAAATGTTTAATGGCGGATGAACAAAGTAAATGATTTTTTTCTGTACCAACTTCTTCAATAAATAGAAATTCAAAAGGTTTTGAATTTTTTGAAAAAGCTGAAAGAAAGTTCATAAACACTTAATTACATTTTCTTTTGCAAATTGTCAGCTAATTGTCTCTATTCAGCAGCCTATTAAAATTCAAAGACAATACTGGTTATTCTATACTTGTCTGACTTTTATTCCGTGCTGTTTCTGCATTTTACTTAGCTTCATATCTTACTTCTTCCTTTTTTTATCACTGATCAAAAGCTGGGTTGGTACGGTCTTATTCCAAACATGCTCTTTATTAATGAAGTCAGCGAAGAAAGTGAAATATATTTACTGTGTGCCTCATTTTGGAGTCTTTTTCTAACATTGAACGAGGCCTAAATTTTTATTTGCTTAATTATATTTAATATAAAATTGTGCAAATTTTTTCCTCCATAAGATTTTGATATAATAAAATAGAATTAATGTTTCAAAAGATTATCACATTAAATGAGCTGAAATTAAACGTATGATATGAGCTTTCGGTCGAATTTTCAATTAACAAAATTTTATTTTCATCAAATATTAGATAAAAATTTTAAGATAAATCAAGATAAAAGAATGTTTGCTTGGATTGTTTTAAATACTACTTCACTACTATGAATATACTTATACACTTAATTTAATATATTATATTAAAGCTGTAAAACTGCATGAATTCTATTGAAATGATGAAATTGTTACTTACACGTCACTAGAGGCGCCTTTTACGGAATTTTATTCTTGCGTTGTAACTCCATTACGTTCCATTGTAACTCCATTACGTTGCGTTGTAACTCCATAAGTTCACAATTAATTGCCAAGTTTGTTCTCTCAAACAAATGGACAGCAGTCATAATTTTGTACTCAGTATTTTAGTATATAAAGAGATGTAATTAAAATTAACATTTCTCCGTTAAAAGAGTTTATTGTGTTAAGCCTTAATGTTAACCAAGAAATTAATTTAATGGAATCCTGTTACATTCATTATTCTAACATGAGTCTGTAAGTGTCAAAAATGTGTGGCCATGATGAACAGATGAACGAAATGACATGGCGATATTATACAAGTCCACATTTAACACAGGAAATTAAAATGAAAACTTTTTTATTCCATTCCTGTCATCAGAGAAACATAAAATTTGAGAGCTTGCATGAGCTAAGATAATAATAAATAGTAAAGATCTTTCAACAATTACGTGTTACATCTTTCACCCATTATCTTAACATAAATTAAAAGTTTTTGGTTTGTTTTGTTTACTTGATACACTTCAAATGTACTTATTTGGATATACTTAGTCAAATTTAAGAGTTTTCAAAACTATTTTTCTTAATTTGTAGTTGTCTTTTAAGCTTTCCACGGGGAAAACTGCCTTAGTGATTTCATCATATTTGTTCTTCCATCTATTCATTTTGGATTCACCTTCATTGTATTTGGCATGGAGAGATTTTATAGGAAGATTTCTAATAAAATAAAGAAAATTATTATAGAAATGTCAAGTAATACTTCAAACGTATTCGTATTCGAAGAATCCGTGGAAAGGTCAAACAAGGTTTGTTTTCCACATATTTTTTTTTTTAAATTATAAGTCCTTTTGCAAAATGTTAAGTGTCTCTGTAACTAGTAATATGCCTTCCCACCCTTTCAACTGTACATCAGAAAATATGAAAATATTCTTTTTATTAAGATGATGCACGGACTCTGAATTAAAATTATTTTGGTAGAATTCCGTGAAAATTTTCAATGGACACAATTACTAAATGCTACTTTGCCTCTGTTGCAACGCGTTCTTTTAGTTGCTCAAAATATCTGTTATTAAATCGTTATAATTTGAGTTAGATACCATCCTCTATTAGCTAATATTACAATATCTAGTTATTAATTAGTATTTGTTTTTTGCATCTTCAACTTAATTTTCTTGTGAAAATGAAGTGTAATTATCATTATTGATAATGGTACTAAGCGTCTATAATAACATGTTATATACTATAATAACTGCATATTGATTAATATGTACAGAAAGGATAAAAATGAACATGATTATTATAAATATAGATGATTTTGTGCATCAAAATGAGTTGAAAATGTTAAGAAATTGTAAATATTTTATTTAATTAATTGTTAAATTTGCGATGTTTAGAAATATAATTCATATTTTTTACAGAACCTTACTACAAATATAATCACTTTGATGCCCAGAAGCACCTGTATGAGTAATATGATACTATTTTTTCTCTTTTACTATTTCTAATTAAGTTTTATGAATGTGCTTATTTATTATTATGTATTTTCTAATACAAACTTTTTACAATCAAACGCAAGGGAAGAAAACGTTACATTGTCTACATCTGTCATTTTGCGTAGGAAATAATAATAAAAACTGTCTTATATTAATTTTTGTATATTATTCAGCACAATTTTTCATATTACATATTTTTCTACATAAATGAATACATTTCAGTGAATAAATTTATAAACTTTCTGCATCAGTTATACTTTATCTGTTTACTGCGTGGAATGAAAGAAAATATCTTACATAATTTAACAACGACGTCGATTGTATTACTTTTCTGGTAGAAAATTTCTTCTCGTAGGCGTTTGCCAATTTACATCGCCATTTTTTATTATAAGAAAAAACCGCACCTATTTATTCGGTTACGTTATCATAAGTTTCCGACCCTCGGCTATATAATTTTCTAGAGATAGGAAACGTAAAGTACTTAAGTTTGATGTGCCCGTAAAGTCATAAATAGCGAGAACCTGACCGAAACGGACAATGCGTGTAATTTTAAAAGATTTTGACGCAGTTCCACCACACTCAATTTACCAATTCGGTTTTGCTGGAACGAAAGTACGAGTTATAAAAAGATACGAAAAGCATCAAAAACTCAAGCATTTGAAATATGAAAGGGCCATGCAAATAGCGAAATTTATTTGCGTTTCGTAAATTCAACCGATTCTAAAATTTTGAATGGTGGACAAAGAAAAGAACAAAAGTGACAAAAGTAAATTATTTAAATTATTTTTTCATTACAAATTTTGCCAATAAATAGAAATAGGAAACGTCTCGGCTGAAGGAAAGTTCATGAACTCTTAGGCATCGTTTCCTTTGCAAATTGCCAGCTAATTGTCAATCTTCAGCAGCCTATTAAAATTCAAGGAGAATACTCACTTGTCACACTGTTTGACTTTTGTTCCATACTGCTTCCGCATTGCACTTTGCTCCACGTCTTCTTTTTTGTTTCCTCTTTGGTTGTCGAAAATATAAACAGGTGAAAACGTAGTTGGATGTAATTTTATTTAATATGGTATATGTAAATGAAAGCAGTCAGGAAATAAAATTTTTATTTCAGAGGATTATTACATTAAACGAGTTGAAACTAAACGTATGTAATGAGCTTTCAGCCGTTTATTTAAATATTAAATTAACAAAATGTTATTTCCATCAAACTTTAGATGACAATCGTCTTAGATAAAAATAAATCAAGAAAAAATTGCTTACGTAGAATCTAATCTTTGGAAGTAATACTTCATTACTCAGATTGTATCGATACGCCTAATTTAGTAAATATTATGCAACCTATAAAACTGCATGAATTCTAATGAAACGACGAAATTATAACTTAACGCCGTTACATTGTATTTTATTCTCGCCATGTAATTTCCATAACATTCCGTTATCTGAACACAAATCAGAACAAAATTAATTTTATAATTAATTTCTATAATTTTTCTATTAAAAAGATGCTATCTATCTATGTCTTTTAAAAGAATTCCAAAATGCTTTTTCAATAAATGCATCTGTTTATGACTTTAGATTCTGAATTTTAGTGAATAAGTAGATGCAATTCAAATTGACATTTTTCACTTAAAAGAGTTCATACTATTAAGACGAAGGATAACCAATAGAATCCCATTACATTCATTTAGTGGAATATAAAAAATTTAAAGAATATATCGAATAGAGCAGACTAGAAATTTTTCGCTAAAACGAGATATGTGAATGACTAGATTTACAAATTTTTATTGATATTTAAATAAAAATTTAAAATTTATGGGAAATAAAAAAATAGTTTTATGCTCTAAGGAAAGGTATTTCAAACCCTAAGTAAAAAATATTTCACATTTAAAAGACTAACCCTTATTTTAAAAGATCTGTCTAATGATGTCTCACTTAATGAGATGGGTTAAAATATATTTTTCCTGTTACATGAAAGAGGCGGGACAGTGGTTACTTTAATGATTTGCTACATTATAATTGAAATCTCTACACAAATCTCCCTTTGCAAAATTTCTGACATAGGTCTGGAAGTGCCGAAGGTATATTGATATTATGGATGGACATGATGAAATTGTACAGGTTTTTATTTAACGATGGAACTTAAAATGGAAACAGTTTAATTCTATTCCTGTTATCCTTGAAATGTAAACCACAAGGGCATGCATGCCCTGATATAAATAGTAAAGTTATTTCAAAAATTAGGCGTGATGTTTGTCTGTCTCCCATTATTTTAATATAGAATTAAAATTCTTATACACCTCCTCCCCCCCCGGCATTACGCAAATTTTTATGAGTATATTAATATAATCAGCAGTGAAATGATCAGTTTCAAGACTGCATTTCGTGATTTATTTTCTGTTACACAATTTTTCTTATACTTACTCAAAATTTGTTGCCAATAGTGGGAAATGGAAATATTTATATATCAATTCTACCCAATGTTAATTTTCAACTTTTGTAACGAACATACAATACCAACATTTTTTCTTCGGGGACAATATCAAACGCTTTCAAAACGCAGTCTCACAAATTTATAGAGTAATGTACGTGTAATTGACCCCAATCAAGTAATTTTCAATAGCCTACTCCCAAAATGTTTAGTCCTCTTAACTCCGTATATACTCTAGCTTCCTCAGTCCCCGGATTCCTGTAACTTATCAGTACAAGTGGCAAAATTGAATGCAAATTGCAAGATTATTAGTGATTTGTAATTGTAGTGAATGGACGAATTATAGGCACTGTGCTCACTGTGGCGTAAATAGCTTATGAGCCAAGTTTTCCCGTATACTCTTTAGATTTCCTTGATACCATATATTCTTTCCCGTATACTTTTTAGATTTCCCGAATCTTAATTTTTCCAATGAATTTTCTACCTGAAATATAAATGATTTATATTTCCGGTAAAAAGTTCATTGGAAAAAATGTATCGTAGCGGGTGTGGAAAAAATATTTGGGATGATAATTTGTTACTTATTTCACTAATACCAAAAAGACAATTTATCAATTATGGAATATTTTAATGAGAAGTTGTTTGAAATTTTGTTCTTTTTGCTCAACTCAGTTTGCGTATCATAAGAGGAAGTGTGCGTGAGCTATGCTATCTAATATATAAATGTATTGTTTAAATTTTGTCTATACAAACTTTTCGAACTTTTTCTCCAAAGAAAATATAACTTCCCATTTATTTTTATATAAAGTGCATTTAATTTCTTCAATTAGAAATAATTTATAAAAAATGCTACAAGAGTAAAAAGTATTATGACATAATACTTTAAAAAATCATCGAAATTAATTTATAAAAAAATTAAATACGCCTTAATAAAAAAGTACCTACTTTAAGACTAAAAAAGAAAATCCTTTTATTATAACCACTTTTTGTCTCCGTCTTTTTGTTAAAGTTTCTAGCACCTAAGCTAATAAATAAGACTTAAATATTACACACAACACAACATTTTTCAACAGGAAACCATGTTTAAAATTATGAACACTTTTATTTCAAATGACACCTTTACATTTATATTCACGTGTACAAACTAACAAAGGCGTCATTACCTAATTTACTATATTACAATCGATTAGTTTTAAAATTGTAATCTAATGGTATCTTTAGGGATGCAGTCCTGAAAAGAGACGTCCAGTATGCGCTGTAGACTACACGAATATTAACAAATTTGCTATAAATATGGTCTATGTTTGCATTTATAATAAATTACCGGGTTTTTGTTCTAAACTGTCAATGGTTGGTCGATATATTGATGTTGCTTTTTTTGTTATTCCATTTGAGTGATGCGTCCCTTAACGCTGCCTAACCTGATCCAAAATGCATATCTGTATAATAAGCTATTTTCTTATCTTAAATATGTTATCCGAGGTAATTTAATTCATTTAATTTTTAGAGTTATATTCCATCTAGGTGGAAAATCGCTAGGGATAAATTTTACCTTGTGAGTATTTTAGTCTTATGCTATTATAATACAAGTTATTCTGTCTACATTATCTCTTTAATAGCTAGATTTTTCCCAGAGTTCTGGAATTTAAATTATTTGAATGCTGGCAGCGCACGCAATATTTTTAATTTTTATCTCTTTCTCAAGATTAGAAAAAGTTAGCAATATTTAAAATTTCCTGAAATCTTTTTTTCATTTGATATAAGGTTTGAATGCTTTTGCCAAAAAAATAATAAATTAAGATATTAAAATTATTACACTAACTTTATGTGTTTCATTAAAATGAGATTTTTTTTGCTTATTTTATCTGCAGAAAAGAAAATTGTATGATATATATGAAATTGACACAGCAATGGTGCAAATATGGCCAATTGATTTTGTTAGAAACGATCCTTTAGACAAAATGATATGCAGCTTTGGATACATGTCCTTAATTATTTTATGCTGGAGTAAAGCAAAATACAAAAATATTTATATTTTCCTGAAAAAAATATTAGCATTGTAGTTCAAGTTGATCTAAAGTACACATAGAAAAGTATGGAGTACTTTTAAAAAATTAAGTAATAGATACACAAAATAGTTAGAAACGTTGAGTTATATTCTGTGTTGGGAATGAACACAGAATATTAAGGTATAATAAACAGTTTTATAAAGTTTTCCTTTTTCACTTTTATAAACTATTAAATCCATTTGAATACGATATTATCCCAAATTATACATAGGGAAGAGATTAACATTTGGGCATTTGCATATACTTATCGTTATATATTTTTGCATGCACATTTTCTTTTTATGGTTTTGCTTGAAAACTATGCAAATATACTAGACAGATTTGAATCAAACTTTCACTAAGATGGTACTTGAAGTTTAGATTCACTCTTACGTAACATTTTCTTTCGGTAAAATATTAGCAAAATTATGTTAAATATTTACAAAATAAAGATCGGACTTATGCAACAACTGACGAACAACAATTGTCAAGATTCTCACGTCGATTCGGCTTAGAGTTAAAATTGAGGTATTTTACAAAGATAAACATATCAAGCTAACTTATTTTGATCAAGATCAAGTGTATTTTGTGATGCAAATATTACTTTTGATCCGTAATAAATCAATGTAAATAAAAAATGTAATCAACACATAAGCGAAACCACGAATAAAAACAAGCAGTGTGGAAATCAGCCTGTAGTTCATGTAAAACGATTTAGTTACGTTCTGATTCACGTTTCGAAAATTTATAAAGAATGTAATAAAGGTGATTGTTTCATTGTGAACTTTTAGTGTGAGACTTTTATTTGCGGAATGTTTTATTGGTGGACTTTTGAGAGCTTTTAGTTCAATTTTGTTGCATTAATAAATTGAATATAATATTGATCAAAGTTCATAAATTGAATATAATATTGAACAAAGTTCAAATTAAAATTTGCAATAATTTAATTCCTGTCATATTTGTTATTTGAGTCTAAAAAAAGAATCGGATTAAAAGAAACTACGTGATGTAGTATTGTTTCTACTTTCATCTTTGCTAATAGCCCACCTAAAGATGTTGTAATACAACGAAACCTTGGTCGTGTTAAAGAACTTAAAGAAAGCAGAAATAATACATCACGTAGTTTCATTTAATTGTGAGTAATGAATTTCTACAAAATTAACGTAAAATATATTCAATAAAAGAGACGGAAATAATTTTATGAGAATATTGGCAGAAGGTATTTAGGAGGTCTATAAGCTGAAATACCTTTCTCAATATCTGAAAATAATAAAATATATAGAGAGTGAAAAATGTGTATGTGCCCATATATGTAAAAATTTGGGAAATGCGTGGCGGAACGCTTTTCACTGGTAACTTTTATTATTTTTTTTGTAGGGTTCCCTATTTTATATATTATATAAATATCATTTGATTGTGAGGAATACAATAAATGTAGCATTCCTTCCTTATTTCCGAAACTATTGAACCAAAAATAATGAAAAAAGTGTCGATAAAATCTTACGAGGATATTACAGAAAAACTATTGTGATTATCTTAGGTCTTATACTTTTTGAAATATATACCATATTTTTAAGCTTTTCGGCAATACACTTACGTTATAAAAAATAAATATTTATGAATATTTTAATAGAAATCCGATGTGCCCTTCAGTATTAATAACTGTTTATATGTGTACGAAATCTTCGTAATTCAAGTTCTATCATAGTGTTTGACAGATTTTTATGAAAATATGCATGCGTGTTATAATTTTAAAGAGTCCTTAGCCTAGTTAATATAGAGTCATTTATAATCAATCATTATAATTAATCACATTTCAATTTTATTATACAATTTCGATTTCATTCCACTTATTCAACTATTTAATGCATTTCACTTATTCGTTCCAATAAGTTAATAAAATAAATAAGATGAATTTTTCCATTCTTTACCATTTTGCTCATCCTTTATTAGTTAGATTTAAATTTTGAATACATGAAAACAAATGAAACGTCACGACGAAACCGGTTTTTCTCTGGAGGAAAAACTTATGTTATTAATGTATCATTATCCACTTTCTTTTTAACGTTTGAGCCTAATTTCTATAGTATAATGATATTTTCTAACATTCAATAAGTGGTGCAATATAGACGCAAGATCAAGATATAGACGCAAGATGCTTAACAGGTAATTAATATCCATGAATGAAAATGTCCTATTTGGCACCCTTTTATTGAGATGCATTGTTACGGTATATTAGATCATTTTTATTATTCTAAGATATATTGTATTTTAGGACATTTTAATTTACAACAGTCTGATTCCTAAATGAGTGCACCTTTAATTGTAATATTTGTTATTGGTGTTAATTTTTAATATATCCTAAATTGTGTACTTCCAGGGTACACGGATTAGAGGCAGGGGTAAAGGAATCAAGCACCTTAGCACTCGTAGAAAGTATTAGGGAAGTATATTTTTAAACATTTTAAATTCTTATTCTCAATTTAATTGTCATACGTTTATGCTTTTTTGTGCGTCGTGTTTTCAATTTACGGGAAAAACTGATGAGATAATGTTCAAGTTAAAAGGCTAAATAGTAGTAGATAGTAATTATTTATTAGGACAATTCTTATTCATAAGTAGACATAATTCTTTGTTTGATTGCGGTATATCATATTTACGTATCGAAAAAGAAAAGAGAAAAGGCTTATATTAAAATTATACCCTTATTTGATTCATATACAGAGGAAACTTTGATTTAGGAGCAACCTAGAAATACCAGGCTAAAACGGAATAAATCAAGAAGCTGTTACTGGTATAATGTCTATTGGTAATGGTTTTACATAGTTAAATACAGTTTTATATCATTTTCTATGATTTTATAACTCTTGTTGTAATATAAATTGGAAAGGATGGAAACGAGCTGCAGAGCAATGTATGTTAGAGGCGGCATGAGATGAAGTAGGACATACAAAATCTATTGGTAGATGAAAGCGGTTCCCCAGTTATCACTTAGTACCATATGCTCGTTCGTCTAAACGGTTTAATGGCTCCAGTTATATATAATTGTTACAGCATTATATATAATTGCTGCATTACCGCTTCTGCGAATGCTGCAGCAATGATGGGTCTTCATAGTAAAACAGTGATTTATTTAAGAGTGAAAAATAAGTACTACTTGTTCTTTGCCGTTCAACAACAGCACAGTTTTAAAAACTATACCGATCCTTCAACTAAAATGTAGACAGCCACTATGAAAAATCTCTCAGAAAGTGGTCTCACTTATTCGCAATCGATTGCCAATTGAGACTTAAGTGCTTATTCCACTGTAAGAAATTTCCGGTCTTATGAAAATGTCACTGAAGGTGAAATGCATGTAACAACCATATCTTGCGGAATCCTTGTTGGCAATTGCATAAAACAGAGTTAATTCATTGAGAGCACGAAAGTTTGTCAAGAAAAGTTACTTGATATTGCGCTGGAGTGTAGATTCGTCCGTGAAACATTGGAATGGCCAAAGTATATCGTTTGTTGAAAAAATTGATAAAATATAAAAAAAAGATTATTTTTGGATCATATAACATATTTGGCGATGATTCTAACTGTTCGTCTCATTGTTGTATTGTGAATATGCATAATAATGAGAAGTTAATTACCAAATTAAAAATGTTTGACGTTTCCCACAAAATAATTGACTTCGCTCCTAGATTTTATTTACATTTTTATAGCTTAGCTCAAATAAATTTTTCAGAGCTTTAATTAGCGCATTGCCAGATAAAACATTTGTGACAATAAATATTAGATAACCACGATAGTCGCCATTATTTTAAAATTAAACCCAGAGTGTACCTATTTACCTCAAAGAAAAAAGGGCAGCGTGTAGGAAGATTTACGACTCCGTCTGTCCATTCATTGCAGTTGTTTTTGGCAGAAAATTCTTAACGTAAATACTCAAAATTCGACATAGTGAAAATATATATCAACTCGCTTACATACTCGATAGCTAATATTCATATTCATTTATATGAAAAAATATTTATGTCCTTCTTATTTACTTGTATCAGATGTTAATAAATACATATTACGCTAGGAAGTTCTTATCAGTAGTAATTTTACTTCAAATAAAGTAATTTAATAATAATTAGTAATAATTTTACTTCAAATTAAGTAATGTAATAATAATTAGTAATAATTTTACTTCAAATAAAGTAATGTAATAATAATTAGTAATAATTTTACTTCAAATAAAGTAATGTAGTAATTATTAGTAGTAACTTTACTTCAAATAAAGTAATGTAGTCAATGTGTGAGGCTGACACGCGCTTGGTCGGTTTCATTAATTTAATTCATTTCAAATATTGAACAGTTAAATGTAAGCGTTGTCAATACCTATTTTTATAATTTATATTGGGCTTTTAAACTTTCCTTATGGTAAAGAAAATCTTAATGATTTCATCTTATTCGTCCGTCCGTCTTATTTGTCATCTGTCTGTCACAGCCTCATAGTTTCAACAAGTTTGGTTCATATATGATATATTTTTCATGATTAGTTTTCATACCAAGATATTAATTAAAATATGAAATAGTTATTAAAGAAAATTAACGTATAAGTTTAAATATATTTATGTTGAGTACTAGTTTCAGTGGAAAGGTCAAATTAGTTTTGCCTTCGTTTTTAAAATTATAACCCCTCTTGAAAAATATTAAGTATCTATGTGACGGGAAAAATTACCCTCCCCTCCTTTTGACTGTGGGCCAGAAATTTTATTTATTAATATTTCCCATTGACCGTCTATTAAAATCATTTTTGTTAAATTGCGTAATAAATTCCAACAGATATGCACAATTACGAAATCCTACTTTGTCTATGTTGCAACATGTATTTAAATATTTTTTTAGTCCTTCAAACATTTGCAATACCAAATATAATATAATAACGACTCAAAAGAGTCGCTAAAATTTTATTTAGATACCATCCTACATTAACAAATATGATAATATTTAGTTTTTAATAAGAATTTTTTTATTTTTATTTACTTTTACCTACAACTAAATTTTCTTACCACAAATGCAGTGTTATTATATTAAAATGCCACGCATCTACAATACCAAATGATATGCAAATAGAATACTGAACCTGTCTATTATTCCCACAAATGATTCTGTGCATCAAACTGAGTACACAATTTTGAAGATCTATTTATAAATTCTCAACCGTTTCTGAATAATCATTGTCAAATTTGCAATTTTAATGAAAACAAGTTCTCTGTCTTACAGAACTTTGCATCAAATATATTCAGTTAGATGTACAGAGGCACTTCTAACAATTATTTTTCACAGCGCATATACGTAACTTATGTATTATAAACGGTATTTATCACAGGCGTATATTATATATACAAGTCTGACTAAAATAGGGTATCAAACTGAGCAGAATATGTTAAGGAACCATGTGAAAATTTTAAACCGTTCACAAAAAATTAACATTATATATATACAATTTAATGCACAAAATAGTGGCACAATGAGAGACACGTCTTAATTATACCTATATATATGTATGACACATATAGAAGTGTGAGAGACATATGTATGACATACAAAAATTGTGAGTTAAATTAAATAAGAAATGTCAAGAAACTACATTTCAATGAGAAGTACGCTTCAAACGTTTGATGCAAATAATCACCTATATGAAAAATAAACAGATTCTTTGTTACAATATAAATATCAGTTATATACATATGCTTAATTATTCTTATATAGTTTTAATACAAATTTCTTGAATGTGATGCAAGCGAAGGAAGTACTACGTATATAATTTTTGTTGTATTGCGTGGCAATTATTGTAAAATTGTAAAAAAATTTGCCATCATTAATTTTTGCTTTAGAAATAAATATATTTTAGATATTAATTTTACAAATTATAATCTTCATCACAACGCGTATCAGTAAAATGAAAGAAAATATATTTTACGCAATATCACAACACCATGATATTATTTTCTGCAAGAAAATTTACTCTCGAAGGCATTTACCAATTTCTCCCGACATTTTCTTATTACAAAGCAACCGCTCCATTTATTCTATCAACTGTCACAACGTTATAATCACTTTTCCGACCCTCACTGTCCCCAATATCGTTTTCCAGGGAAAGAAACCTTGAAGTACCTAACTTTTATGTGCCCGTAAATTCATAAATAAATGTAATCCCGACTAGCACAAACAGAGGGTATAATTTTTAAAGATTTTAATACAGGTCCACAGCGCTTAGTTTGCTCATTCCGTTTTGTTAAAACAACCAACTGAATTATTAAAGAAAACGGAAGGCACCCGAAACACTAGCGTTGAAAATATGAAAAGGCCGCGAAAATAACGAAATCCATCTGCGCTTCGTAAATTTTAATGTTTTCAAAATTCGGAATGGCGGGTGAGCAAAAGTAAATAATTTTTTTTTTCACCGCAAGCTCGGCCAATAAATAGAAACGGGAAACGTCTCGGCTGAAGAAAAGTTCATAAACAACCACATTTTCCTTTGCAAATTGCCAGCTAATTGTCTCTCTTTAGCAGCCTATTAAAATTCAGAGAGAATACTCACTTTTCATATTGTTTAACTTTCATTCCGTGCTGCTTCCGCATTTCACTTCGCTCACGTCTTTTTTGCTCTTTCTGGTATTATCATAAAATTTCACAGATAAAAACGTGGTTTGTTGCGATATTATTTAATGCTGTCTATATGCCAGATTTAAATGAAATAAGAGATGAAAATGAATTCTCTTTAAACCGTACCTCATTCCGAAGTCTGTTTCAAATATTAAGATAGCCGTAAATTTCTTATTTGCTTAAATATATCTATTCCAACATCATTTAATTTTTTTCTTTCAATAAGAAATTCGACAAAAAATTAATTGACAACCAAAAAAATGAAAAATATTAGACATGGTCTACAAGTTTTATAAATTTGAATCTGAATTTTAAACATTCTGATTAATGTCCCGTTCCAAACAATTTAGTAATTTTTAAGCCTTTACCTAACAGACGAACCAAAAACTAAACAGATTAAAAAAAGTTTTATTGCTTTTTATTTAACTTCAGAGACGTCAACTGATAAAACACATTATGAAAATATTATTGTTTCACTTAGAAAATTGTTCAAACCTCCTAAAGATTTAATATGTTGGGAGAAACAAAGGATATCGTAAAGTTAATTTAATTTCTTTCATTCATATAGAAGGGATTAACAACAGCAATATCCTTCCTTCATTATTATCCTCCGAGATATTATCCAAGATATCTTGCATCCGTATTCTTAAGTTGAGTTAGAGAAAATAATTATAAAAAAATATTTTACACATTCAACGTCGACTATACTCAACCGATTATCTTAATATCAGACGCAGAACAAGACTTTTAACATTAATGGTCCGGAAATGAAAGACCGCTACATAAAGGATTTCATAACCAGACGTTTAATAAGCTTTTTCTCATGCGTCACAAATGCTTTGTTCGTTGCAACGATGTAGGTTCTAAAGCTGGCTGCTGCCAAGTTAATCGTGTTCCATTTACGTCACGCTTCTTATTAGGAAGGCATTACCGGTCACTTTCACAGGATTGCAGCTGAGCCGCCATCAGGGCCGTTACGTTTGATATTGCTCTATGATATTGTTTAAGAAATGCTTATAATGAGATTGGCTTTCTATAATAAACCAAGGTGTTAAAAATTTTGCTCTTGAATAGGTTTTGGATTGAGATATCGTTTATTTCAAAGAAATACTTACGATAACTTACATATATTAACATTTTTATTTTTTATCTTATAAAAATTAAATATTAAACAAAGTTAATAAAATACTCAGCATGGCAATGAAGAAATAAATTGAGAATTGGTTTTAATTTTTCAAAGCAAACTTTTCAATCATTCATAAATATATTCAATATTTAAAAACAGTTGATTTGGCTACATTGGCGATATTGTACCGTCGACTCCGAATTAAATTTCGGAAGACAATAAAAAGCATTTGGTTCAATAAAACGTGAATAAACTGTAATCTAACACCGAATCACGTGAACATCAAGATGAGTAGAACAACTCGAGCAGCCCACAAAGCAACAGCAAAAGCCGTCACCACCTGGCTGAAGGAAGACATTTGGGAAGCAATCATCAAGCGAGACCCGGCTTCCGCTATTGTGTTTGAAACATATAAATGCTGTTAGATGTTCCTAAGAGTTAATCTTTGCTAATAGCCCGCCTGAAGATGTTGTAATACAACAAAACCTAGGTAAAGGACTTAAAGAACTAAAGGAAAGTAGAAATAATACTACGTCATATAATTTCATTTAATTGTGAATAATGAATTTTTACAAAATTAACGCCAAATATATTCAATATTTTAAAACAGCCGATTTGGCTACATTGGCGATATTGTACCGTCTACTCCGAATTAAATTTCGGAAGACGATTCAAAGCATTTGGTTCAATAAAACGTGCATAAACAGTAATCTTACACCGGGTCACGTGAACATTAAGACTAGTGGAACAACTCGAGCAGCCCACAAAGCAACAGCAAGAGCCGACACCACCTGGCTGAATGAAGAAATTCGGAAAGCAATCATCAAGCGAGACCCGGCTTTTGCTATTGTGTTTAAAACATATACATGCTGTTGGATGTTCCTAAGAGTTAATCTTTGCTAATAGCCCACCTGAAGATGTGTTACATCGAAACCTAGGTAAAGAAATTAAAGAAATTGGAAATAATGTAGTTTCATTTAATTGGGAATAATGAATTTCTTCAAAATTAATGCAAAATGAATGCCAAACTTTTAGACTAAATCTCGTACATGCCCTAAAATTTTTTTCGACAGAATTTTGAAGAAAGTAGCAAAAGGAAGACGAATTTTGTTTAATTTAAATATACCTTGCGCTTGTAATAATTTGATTAAGATGATGCATTACGGTCTCTGGAAAAATGTTTTATTGCAATTTATTGATCCATATGAGAAACTATCGCGTACTTGTAGAGTACCTTACTTCTTTCCATGTTCCGGACAAAAATATAAAATTTTTTTTGGTGTAGTTTATGGTGTTATAAATGTAAATTAAAACAAGTGAAGCATTTACAATTTTTTTTATTCAATAATTAAGCATTGTTTATTTTTCATAGCCTCATAGAAGTGCTATAAGATAAATTACGTAATGTATTAGCGCACCATCCCTCACAATTTTTTTAAAAACTAAGACAGAAAAAATCCAGTTGAAAAGATATTACAAGACCAAATGATTCATGTATTGATAGCATAAAACTGAAGTATTTGCAAGGAAAAGTTATCATTAGCCATTATCAACCTAAATGGGGTTTATCTTCGGCAAGTACAGGAAAATTATCTATGTTTAAGAGAAAAAAAATGGTTTCTCCTGCGGATATATAGTTTACAATTTGTCAGGCAGTGGTTGCGGTTTCCTCACTCAAATGGTAACTGTATCACATAAAAATAGGATATAAAGAATCGGATTTCCTTGTTTCGACCACAGTCCCCATCCATCCTTTTTTATGGATACAAAACGTCGACTTAATTGAAAGCAGATTTTATCAAGCGCCAGCCGTTAATAACAAACATATTCACAATCGATATTTGACGTCTCGTTCCAGCGCTACAACACCAATATTACCATCCGATTATGTTACCAAAATCGTGGAGGAGCATATGTAGTAACGATACTTTCGATGTCTTGGTCACGTGAATACGCATTTAGGGGCATCATTTTAAAATAATATTTTACGGAACCATTTGAATTGTGCAATATTTAAGTAATGTTTACTTATTTTTAGACGCTGGAAATTCTCGCATACAGACGGAGAGGGAGGATCATGAAAACAATAGGATTCTCTTCAGATATTTTGAGTATAAAAGCATTGAAAAGCATGCATTTTTTAGTTATTTACCCAATATTTTAAGAATGAATACATAGAAAATTTAAATAAATTAATTTTGATTATTATTTAAAAATAAACTATTGTAATGTTATTACTTTTCATTTGACAGTATTTGTTAAAAACTGGTTGCTAAACGAAAAAATTCAGTTGGGTCACTATATGAGATACTCTATTGGCAAAAATAAATATATAAATTTATGTCAATGACATTTCAAAATGATATCCCTATTTATGTATCTAAATTTTCTGACGCGTCGTTATTTAATATTAACTTCTACGGTTGAATAGTTTTGGTACCGTAATTGGATGGTAACACTGGCGATGCCGTCCTGAAAAGATACAAAGAATATCAGTCTTTGATATCCTTATTTTGAATATCTCTAATTATCGGCATGCTTAGTGTCCCATGTAGGAAATTCTTTGTGACTATAATGACATTTCTTTTCTTAGACAGACAATATTTGAAAGAGAATACCGCAGCCGTTTCCTGACTTGTCCTAAAATATAAAACTGAAAAATAAACAATTTTCTTTCCTTGAATATATTATCTGAAGAAAGTTAATTTTGGTACCCGCTAGAGTTAAAATCTGTCTAGATAGATATTGGCTAGTGATATATCTTCCGTTGTGAGTATATTAATCACGTGATATCACTACGTGAATATTTTTTTTATAAAATATTTTTTAGCCGAATTTGTAAGGAAAAATTCTACATTTTTAAAATACGTGAGGAATGGCAGTTTACGGTATATAATCAGTCATTGAGCTCTTCCCTGAAGTTAGAACAAAAAACAATAAATGAAGATTTCTAGAATCCACTTTCATTTAATAAAAGGTTGGATATGTGTATAATGTATTTTTGAAGTAAATAAATCGTATCAATACGCCTTCTTCTTTGTAAATTTTATCAACTTATTTTCTTTATATTTGGTACTTCATAATCTACATATGAAGATATTTTTTTCTTTCGTTCGAAATTCGAGACGAACTTAAATAATTTGCAGGTACGCTGTAGTATTTCATTTAGGTCAATAAACTGCAAACCAAAAAAACATGTATCCCAGAAACCATAATTTATTAGCGTATTGGAATCATTAGCGAGACGTATTTCATTTAAATTAGATTTTTTCCTTTCTTACTTCCCTAATCTTATCTAAAAGTCTCGTTCTAACGGTGAAATGGTGTAAGTACGAGCAAACAACTGTGACATTAGCCAAAAATGATTTTTTAAATAAAGTATTACGAGGAAGGGTGTATGCAGTTACTGGTTGAGCATTTGAGTTAGTAATAAGTTGAGTATAATAATAAGTTTTAACATTGAAAAGAAAAACGAATAAATTTGTAGTACGAGCTATTATAAGTCATAAATTCAAAGTTGGTCTCAATAAAAACGAAAATTCATTAGATTCTACTATGAAGAATTTGTCGTCTTTGTTTCCAATGGTAAAAAGTTGGCTCCTAGATTGAAACAGTATCTTAAATCCCTTCAAGGTAATAAAAGGTTTGGTCAAAAACCACATCTGGTTTAAAAACAAGTACCTTTACTACGCCGATATACATGCATACTTGTCTTTGATTGTTATTGCAAAAATCCGAGTATGGGTTTTCAGGTATTTTTCCACACAAGGTAATCACTGTATTTGGCTTTCTGCCATTATTTCATTATCGTAAACATGAAAGAATTTCTCGTTGGATGAAGATTTGCTTCAAATATTAAGTTCAAAATTGAAGCAATTATTTATTTTCAGAATTGAACAAATCATATCATACTGAGGATTGTAAACGGTCGTAAATTAGTTGTTAAAAACGATATATTTACTTTGAAAAAACCAATTACCAACCTAGTATTTCTTTGTCAGGATTATAATTTTTCAAACAGTCTTCGTATATAAAGTAACAGGTTCGTAAATTAAAAATCGTTATTTAAAATGTTATTTATATATTTACGTGAAATAAACACTTTTTTATATACGTTAATTGTCACAAATATTTCTTTCAAATTAAAGATATCTCGATTAAAAACATATTTAAATGCAAAATTTAAAAATTTATTCAAATAATACGATAAGAATTATTACTTACCTTTTATAACTTTAAAAATATAATAATCTGGCCGTGCATACGTAACCGCCAAGTACTTTTTTATTAGAAACATTCGTTAAATAAGGCCATGAAATAATATTCAGTATAACGTTCGTGGTGGCGGCTCGACTGCATTCCCGTAAAAGTGGCCGGTAATGCCTTCCTAATGAGAAACGTAACGAATATGGAATATTGTTAACTCGGTAGCATCATGCTTTAGAAGCTTCGTCTTTGCAAGAGTCAAGGCACCTGGGATGCAGGAGCTTATTAGATATATAATTATGGTACTCTTTTTGAAGCGATCTTTCACTTCCGGACCGCTTATATTATTTGTCTTTGTTTCAACTTTAAATATAGGGTCAACAATAATGAGGAAATTCGAAATTGCTTTTGTTACTCCAATGTTTAAAAAAAAAATCTAATTAATACTTCGAATTTCTCTTTGTTCTGTCAATACTTATTAGTATTGATAGAACGAAGTAGTTAGGAGGGTTAATAAATATACTACTTGCCAAAAATAAACACTTGTATAAAGTTTTGTATCAGTAGCGTTTATACGATTGTGGTTGAGCTAATATGAGTTTACTTGAGCTTGATCTTTATAAATTGTAAATGCAGTTTCTTTGCCGGCCTCTTTTTTCAAGGAATATTTCAAAATTACTAAATTGAGATAGACAGTTCAAGTAATTTATTTCTGTCCAGACTAATTGTATTATAAGGTGCAAATATTATTTTTGATTAAAAAAATATGGTGGATCAAAATACGAAATGACCGCGTTAGCTAAGATTTGAGGAATAAATAGTAGTGAGGAAATAAGCCTGTAGCTAATAAAAAATTAACCAGTTGTTGTTAATTTTACAGCTAATTCTCAATCGAAATATGATGAAGTACAATAATCAAAAGTGCAATGTAAAAGTTTAAATGCTTTATTTCAATGTTGTCTCAAGCTTTTAGTTGATTGATTTGTACGGTTGATTTTAGTCCGGCACCTAACGCACCTTTGTACATTTTACACAGTGAGACAAAACTTTAGTCCCATAGTAATACAATTTAAAATACTAAAGGATGGATCTTATGATTGAACGGAACCAATTTGGTTTTTTATGGAACAATAGATATACCCAGTTTGGGCTCATAGGATTTGACACCATAAATGCATAGATTAGAAAAGCTGAACGGATTCTAAAAATTAAGCAGGAATGTGGCCGTAAGTTCTTTGTTCTGATGAAGTATGTTTTCTGATGAAGTATGTTTACCAATATGAGACTTGTTACATTTGTCTCGATGTGATCATACAATAAGGAGGAGACACATCTTCTGCGGTCTGGCGGAACTAGATTGCTTACTTATCTATATATATATATATATATATATATATATATATATATATATGTATATGTTTATGCTTCTGTGAAGTCAAACCATTTTAATATTTGTAAAAATAAGCTTTTGTCGAAAAAGAATATAAATTTTGTAAATACAACATCTGTAGAATTATTTAAACATATACCGACCGCCGTAATAAAATTTTCGGAATGAATATTTTAAATACAAGCAATTAAAGTCAACAAACGACCTCATTATTTATTGCAACAAAGTTTTGAATCAGTTAGCACAATGGATACCAACGTTTATATAAATGCATTTGATTACTGCGGTTGAATCGCAAAACGTCTTCATTTTAGTTCATTCCATTGATAGCATGTTTTTAAAATATGTTATCAATGCCTTTTAATTTTTGGTTGATGGGTATAGTAAATTTTTACTCGAATTCATCCGGAAAATTATCGTAAACAAACTTATCGTAAACAAACAACTCAATATGCATAGCTCAATAAAGCGTATACGGCGTACTTTTACTAATGCAATGACTATTTAGCGTGCAAAACGTTTGAATTTGAGTTAAGTTTAATATAATATATCTCGACGATGAGATAAGAAAAGGTATTCATTGATTATAAAAGTTTTATATTTTATCCTAAATAATTCGGCTTACTGTACCAATTTAAAAACGCTCCGTAACACTTAAGCTATTTTCATTTATTATGAGAGTGGACAACCTTACTTATCTGAGAAAAAAATACGCGAAGTTTTAGTTACCGTTAAAAATCATTAAATGTGGAGAGGAATTTGATACATTATTTACATATTTATTATTTGCAAATTTAAGGACATATTTTATTACAGGACGTATTTTAGTCTTATTATATAACGCAGTATTTATAGCAATGATAATGCGAGAAAATGAATCTTAAGTAACGCAAAAGGAATATGAAATCAAATTTAATATGGGTGGAAGGAATCACCACGGATTAAGCGCGGAAAAAATTTTAGTTAAACAAATAAAATTAAAAATAATCAATTACAATCATAATATATAACCAGAGATATATTAACGGCGAACATATGAACAGATATATCCAAAATATTAGATCATAATTAGGTAAACATCTAAATTATAGAGTGTTACGAGGTTTATATTTGTCTGGAAAATTTTTAATAGTGAACGCACCTGTACATATCTAAGAACGGCTGCTCATAAAAAGGTTCCAATTATATAGAAATAAAAGTTATATTAATCTGTTAAATAAATTATCTTTTTAGCTATTTGTACTTTCACGCTTATTAAATATATTTATCATAAACTAAAGAATATTTGATAAATAGTACAATGAAAGTTCCTAACTGTTCAAGAAAGGAATTTTATATTCTTCTTATTTTACGTTCAGAAAGCCCTTTTTTAATTAAAATATTATAGCAAAGTGATAAGAGTTAAATAAATTGTAAATAAAGTTCAAATGTCATAAAATTTTAAATTTAATATAAGTCTGATCTGTCGAGGTTAAAGAACTTGACTTTTATTACGTGAATGTACTGAAATAAAATTCATTATTTTTTCTCATCTTCTTGTCCTTCAGAATTTAAACAAGCATATATTATTTGTGTTCACCTAATTTAAAACATAGAAATTGTTTATGTAAATTTTCTATTCTATGTAAAGCGTCATTACTATTAGAGTTTTTAATAATTTGATATAAAGATAATAAATTTGGATAGGAAAAATTAATCCAATTACGATGAGGTCGTGTACAAGTTAGAAAGCAAGCCAATTTTTCCTTCTTATTCAAAAAAATTCTGTCCTTAGGAAATCGTTCCATTCTCATTTTATTAGACCCATTTTTTCTAGGATTTCATACTTGAAGGTTAGTGAAAGGCCATTTTACAAAAGCAGACGAAGGATGAATTTTAACTGTTAAATTTTAAATGCTGTATGCATATTTTCTATTTATATATTTAGGTTTTTTTTTAAATCACATCTTAAAGTTGAAGGCATAACACGAAAATTGAAATAGTCCAAGTAATTAAGCTATTCTGAACTAAACAACGGCAATGTTTTTTATTAGACATTTCATATCTTTGAAAAAAGCGCCTTTTTATTTTTTCTTCTTTTTCTTGAATGACATATTACGTAAATATGCAATAGGCTAACACTTGGATATAATTTAATAGAAGTATTGTTTATATTTATATAATTAAACAATGAAAGTAAATGAAGTGAGTACTAAAAGCAGTGAGACCTCACATGGAGCCAATTTTTTAGCATCATTATTAACTTGACATATTCATACGAAAATGTCTGCCTGCTTCTACACTTTTTGTTAAAGAATATCTTATGACAGTGTTTTATAAGAAGTATATTAAGTAATTCTTGATCAGTAGGGAACCTTTGCCAGAATGGTCGTGATTCATATAGATGGCGAGAAGGAACACGGTGGATATTTATTTCTGTATTGACGCATTTGCGGTACACTTAGGATTTCTAGCATTTGAATGTGTAGCATCTTTACTACGCTGCCATGGTTTATCTGCACCTATATGCTTGATGTGTTGATACTCAGAATCATGTTCTTTTGCCATCCACTCCGTCTTATACTAAAAGCTGTTCTAAGGTGACTTCTTTTCTTAAAACGTGGTTTACCAATTTTAGTGTCTGTAGCTGTACCGTTGATGAGAACTTTTGTGATTTGATCAGCTCTTTTAAAATGGATACATTTTGGAATCCGTAGTCAAAACGATTTTTAAGACATCTCCTGTGCAGCTAAATAGCTAAGTAATAGCCTCACGAAAATAAAGTTCGTTTTCAATTCTTTATCACGATGAATTATATAAATGTTTCCAACAGTATATTCACATTATGCTGATGCATCAAAAACTAAGTTTTTCTATATTCTCTAAGGTGTAAACAAGATATAGGGGTTTATATTACATAATATAGAATAAACAACTGCTTATGAAACTAAAATTCGTTCAAATATCATACCCCACATATTCCCCCGACTAATACAACGGTATTACAAGTTTTGAATTGGGATATAATTTGTGACGTTCATGACCTTCATATTCGTTTTATAATTATTTGATATCTCTTAGTTTCAAATTATTAATGTATTTAACTTTTACAAACTGTTCTTGTGTTCCTAAAACAATGCGAGTTAATTTTTTTATGTGTTTTTGAACAAATTTTCAAAATTATAAAAGTTAAAATAGAAAGTCCCAAATTTCATGGCATGCGTATTCTGCCGCGAGGGCGTTGGTGGCTTACCCGAGGTCGCTGCTTAGTAGCAACGGATTGTGGGTAATTATAGGTAGCAACTCATTGAAAAAGTGGCTCTGTGCATTCAATAAAGACATTTGACAATACTTATATATTTGTCTCATTGGTAAATTTAATAGATTATTCTATAAAGAGAAATAATTTTATTAAAATAGAGGTCTGTGGGAAGCAATTCAATATAATTTCCCGACTTTTCAAAGTAAAAATATCAAGAGTGGAAAACGTATCCTACACTATACGATAGAAAAACACCATGAGGCATACAAATGTGTAAAATTATAGACACCATTGAAACACGTATCGGAACATGCATAAGTTTGTCTTATCAAATGGCTGATGCAATTCAACTGAAATTATTTTGATTGAATATTTAAATGACAAATTCTTTTAGACTTCCCACCGATGGATGAAATTTAAACGGGAGAGGGACAGAGGGTAGGTTGCATGTTAAAGTTAAATATTTTGCAAATGGGTATAAAAGTGATGAACGGCAAATGACATTTTATTTAATTTTGGAAGACCTATTGAATCCATTGACGAGTAACATAAAAAGATATTGGCTTTTAATTATATGTGTAAAGAGATTTACTAATAAAAATAATTGTTGCAAATAATTTGAGATGTCCAACCGAAGATTTCATTGACCAAAATTCATGTGCATAGGTTGAAAATTGTAATAAATATGAAGCTATTACAAACTGAAGAATAGATAGCCGGACATAAAAAAACAATATAGGTTAAAATAAAATGTGTCAATTGCATGCACTTAAAACTCGTAAAGAGAGGGTTCCTGAAACACGTAAGTACATAAACATATTTAATTCTACGTGGTGTTCTGTTAAATAATTTATAAATATTAACATTTCTTTCACTACGTAAATGCATTTGTTTTTACAATTATGAAAATATTATAATTTTTAAAGAAATGCAAGGTTTCGGGCAATGACGACAATTTTCACATTCTATATAAAGTCTTATTCTTTTTGGGGCATATCTCTAAGAATAAGTCATTTCACATACTAGAAACATTTCGAGTTCGTTATAACTAATACTTCAAAATTTTATCTCAATGTGTAGAAAAATATGTAAGATAATATGATGCATTATTGTACCAAATTCCACATTTCTACGCCAAACGGTTTCCAGTGACCGACAGACAGAGAGACAAAAGTTGCTGAATTCTTATCCATATTTATAACTTAAAACTGACATATATTTGAACTTCAGGAAAAATTGAGTTATAGTATTTTGAGATTAGTTTGTCTAAAGTTTCAAAATATATTACTATGTTGAGTGAAACAAAAGTACATTATTTAAAAATTGTGAAATTTGCAAAATTAATTTTTTAACATATTGTTTAATTATTACTCAAGTTATATAATCTAGTAAAAATATGATATTCTTTCAAACCTTTTCTTTAATGTTTTCATAGCTCATATTAATATAGTTAAAATTCCTAATTGAAACTTTTAGAGAAAGAATAAATGTTTCATTAGATATTGTGTCATTTCTGAGCTTGTTTGGATATAATTAATTTTAATTAAAAGTCAAAATAATACGCAAATGACTTCAATTCAAAATTATGAAATTCATGGCCTATTAAAGTAGAATATAATTTTCTTAAGAGAAAAACACTATTTAATATTTTTTAAATATAGCTTTTTATCTGGCATTTTGAATAACATCAGATAACAGTTATTAACTATTGTGAAAAAAACTTATATTTTTGTAGCTAAAAACCTAGTACCTAAAATATCAGTTTTGTTTATTTTCTTTAAATATTAAATCATAAGAAATCGTATGAACATTTTCTGCCGTTTTCGAGTATAATGTTGTAAAATTTGCAATTTTAATGTGAAGAATATATTTTTTTTACGGAAACACACTATCAGAGTACAGAGTTTGATGCACCATAATTACCTGCATAAACAATATACCAGTTCTTGTTGAAGGTGTATATCATATTCAAAAGTTTGATAAAAATTGTGAATCAAAATTAATAGAGTATTATAGAACTGTTTCTAAAAGAATCAGTGTCATATATTAAGAATGATCCATAGATCACTTCCATGAATATTGGATAGGTTTGTGTAATAAGTTTATATGTGTTTAACATATATACACGTGAAACCAATACTATACATGAAACTAAGTAGAAAGTATTAAGAAACTACATTTCAATTCTCTACGATATCTGAAGAAATCCCCTTCAGCATTGCGATTTCCACAAATAATAATATGTATTTATTCGCAGAAGCTTTTATCTAAAGTATACAATTTGATACATATAATCATTTTTAGGAATGAGAGACACATCCTTATTAAAAACTGTGTGTAAATTACATACACATCGCTATTTACTTTTGCATGTTTTCTATATAAACTTTCAATAATCTCACGCAAGCGAAGAAAGCATTACGATGTATGTAAAATTTGTCATTTTGCGTAACAGTTATAATAAAATGATATGCTTTTCCCATTTTATATGAAATAATGTATGCCTGTCAACAAATATAAGTATACAAATACAACTATATATTAATTTTGATATATATTTTAATGTGAAGTTTTTACAATCAATCAGAAATTAAGAGAGCACTACATCCATCAAATCTTTCAATTAAGGTAGTAAACTTTCGTGTCCCTAAAATATATAAATATGTTTTAGGGACACGAAATTTTTATTACCATTATTTTATTACCATTTCATTAATTTTTATTACCATTGTAACTAATTTTTCATATTTCATATTTTCCCTTGTAAACCAAAATGTTCTGGTAAATAAATTTCACAAACTTTCTTCATCGCTTATACTTCACATATTATCTGGGTCCATCAAGAAATTATCTATTACTTAATTTCACTAAAACGCCGTGATTAAATTTCTCCACCAATAAATTTGGTCTTGTAGACGTTTATCAATTTATACCAATTTTTTTTTTGTAAATACGTTAATTAATTTTAAATTTAATTGCAAATACCTTATAACATGTTTTCCGACCCTCGCTCTCGAAACAAAAAGCACCCGAAATGCAAGTGTTTGAAATATGAAAGGGCCACGCAAATAAAATAATCCCCTTGCTTTTCGTAAATGCAAACGATTCCAAAATTTTGAATGGTGGGCGAACAAAAGTGAATCATTTTTTCACCGCAAATTTCTTCAATAAATAGAAATAGGAAACGTCTCGGTGGAAGGAAAGTTCATGAGCACTTAACCGCCTTTTCCTTTTGTAAATTGCCAGCTAATTGTCTCTCTTCAGCAGCCTATTAAAATTCAAAGTGAAAACTCACTTCTCATACTGTTTGACTTTCATTCCGTGCCCTTTCCGCATTTCATTTCGTTCCAGGTCTTTTTTAACATTCCTCTTATTATTATACAACTTCTACTATTGAATACGTGACCCGATGCGATATTATTTAATGTTTGATTTTCATTCCGTGCCCTTTCCGCATTTCATTTTGTTCCAGGTCTTTTTTAACATTCCTCTTATTATTATACAACTTTTACTATTGAATACGTGACCCGATGCGATATTGTTTAATGTTGCGACCATGTTGTTTTCAAATGAAATCAGCAATGAAAATGAAGTATATATAAACTATGTCCCATTCGGAGCTCTTTTCCTAGTATTGAAATAGCCCTAAATTCGATATTTGCTTAGATTTATCTATTATTATATAATCTAAATTTTTCTTTCGTGGTGTTTTTACCATTTTCTTATTTTCCTTCTAAGTTCAATGATTTTGATGTAGAGTTATATCAAATAAAAATTATATTTCAGAGTATATAAAGTCACGTGTGATAAAAGGGAAAAAGTAATATAATGTTCTTTACGATGGTTTGGAAAAATCAGACAATAATAACAATCAAAATCTAGAAACATCACTATTTTTATTACCGTTTGTTATTCATGAGTATTATAACTTTTTACTGAATGACTCCAAAGAATAAGAAATGTTATTTACGTATATGTAAAAATTATGTAAATCTCACAGACAATTTAGAGCTTCACTATTTTCGATATCTTCTTTTATGGTGAGATCGTAATTTATATAATAATTTATTTTATTTTTAGTTAAACTCTTCAATTTTGTCTAGTTTTATAAAACTTGTAGTTTTCAATTATACGTTTATAAAACTGGTGCTTACAAACATTTAAAAAAATAAAGACTTTTTAATGAATACTGTTAAACACTATCCAAATAGTATAACTTTTAGAATTATGATATTAAATGAGTTGAAATTGACTATATTTATTTATATACATATATATATATATATATATATATATATATATATATATGTATATATATTATGAAAATTGTATAGCTTCAGTGCTCCATTCACGAACTAACGAACAATTTGTAAATCTTGAAAAATTCGCCGAACCCGGTAAGAGGTTTCTAATTTTTCCATCAAAAGATATATTTAAAATATGAATATTATTTTAGGGAACGTTAAAAACTTTAAGTTTGCACCACAACAACGCTTAAAAAATTAGTTTCAGAAATAAACATTTTATTTACATTAATATTTTTCCATAGTTTCCTAGTGCACGTGCAACACCTACTTATGAGTAAGATATATAAATCTTTTCCATAAATATAAAAGTGAAAATAGTTTTACAATGATGTCAAGATAAGAAACAACTTTTACAAAATGAAAAAAAAAAAATAAAAAAGAATTTAAATAAAATAATTTTTTTAAAATGGTTTTTATAGTGACCAACGAAAAGATTATTCAAAATCGTAGTAGTAATCAATTTTGTTCGGATAATATAATTTTCTGAAGATCTCGTGGTTAGTTTTACAAACGAATATACTTAATTTATAATTGTACTTAAAATTTACTTAAATAACATGTCACTCCATTTAATTTCAAAGTGTTTGAGGAGCTCAAAATATTAGTCTCTATAATAACGCAGGGCCGTAGAATAATTTAATTTTGTTTTAAAATTAAACAAATTAAATATTTCTATGTTTCCTCTTTTATGTTATTGTTAATCTTGTGTTTTTTTTCTATATAAGAACGCCCAGATTAATTTTTTTACAGGGCACCCAAATAACTAAAACGCAAAATATTTAAGTTTAAACAAATACAAATATAATGAGTGAAAATGCTACATTTAAAATATTGTATAGAAATTCAATCAATAAATAGTTTTTGGTATACGAGTTACTTGCAAGACATTTTTAAAAAATACGCGTAAGTAAAATTGTAGTCGAGTTTTTATTAGAATGAACAAATCTCAAATATACCTTGGCTACATAAATGTTTACATCGCTTTTGTTTTTATTATATCTACATAAGAAGATGGATATGGAAATCATCACTTGTCATTCACACACATATACATTAAGATACACAAGGGTATTTCAATATCGATAATACGGGAAAATTAGAGTATGTTCTTGTATTCGAGGTATATTTAATTTATGATTAATCAAAACAAAAAAAAATGTGCTCACAATATAAGCTTTTGAAGTAATATTTCATTACTCCGAATGTATTTGTACATATAAGCTACAGACTGCATGAATTCTATTGAAACGACGAACTGTTGCGACAAACGTTAATAGAAACGCCGTTTTATTGAATTGTATTCATGCGTTGTAACTGTCGTTACATTCTGTTACACTTCTGTTACTTGGATATAAATTTACATGAGAGAGATATTGTTTTGAAATGATTTTACTCTAAAGAATGTTTATTTTTATTCCGTTAGGGTGCTTATTTGTTGATAATTACTTTTAATGGCAGCTAATCTTATAAATGTAATGAAAATATCCAATTGATTTAACATGGTTCATGCCATATTAGTGACACTACACGGTTCATGCCATACTAGTGATACTAATGACACTAACAGGATGACCGATGTGGCATGGAACATGTTTAATAAATTGGTAAAACAACAGATTCATTCCTATTCGGCTACAGAAACAACTATAAACAATTTCTAATTCTTTTAAAATCATTAAGAAATTTGTGTATATTATATATTGAGGAATGTGTGTGTGTATGTTGTAAATAACGTAATTTATAAATAGGAAATAGGAAGAAAACTGAATAAATAGAGCAATAAAATATCAAGTATCTGATAAAATAAAACGTGATTACTAAGCAAAAGCAATAAACTTAAAATGATGATATAATATTTGAAAAACTTAACTAAGGTAGTCTTCTATTAACTGAATAGAAAATAAGAAAAGCAAGCTAAACCTTCACTTTCTCATTACTATTATTAAAAAGGATTACCATAAATACACTGAAAAATTTGTAACTTTTATCCTTCATCGATTAATTATACTTGCATTTGTCTATCATTTACTTTAAAAGGTTGGATTATTATAGTATCTATTCAATATTTACCCGGATAATATTCTACAAAATGAGTACGATGAGCTACATAGGTCACTGAAATTGATAAGTGATCATCGCAATTGTTTAAGCTTATAAATGCATTTAGTTCTTATTTGTCACTATATATTAAAAAGAATTTAATTGTATCTATTTATTTGATATCAATGTTTATATTTACAATCCTTTTATTATCGTTTGAATACTTCTTTTAAAATATGTAGGCACAAGCAACTAAGTATACGTTAGAACAGGCACAAAGAAAGGTACGCAACGTTCTTTGGATACCTTACTTAGTGGTTCTTATATAGAAATTATTGACGCAAGTTAACGGAAGGGAAATTTGAACTTTTATGAAAGAAGCTCAAAAATAATATAGTGTAATAAATAATATACTGTAGTAATAATAAGTGCAAGTAAAACTGACACCACAAGATTTTCTTAGATACTTTGGTACACGTAAATATTTAAAAGTAGACATTTTTTTTTCATTATTTGATGCTATTCATGTTATTCTTCTTTTTACTCATTTATATTTAGCTTATTTTAGTATTTTTTGTTTAAAAACAACGTTATGCTTTTTTTGTTTTCAAATAGATATGATAACAAAATGGTTGTAAATATGTCAACTTTGTTAGTTCATAAAATATATAACATTCTATGAAAAAAAAAATAAAAAGCACAGATTTATTCTCTACTTAAGCAATTTTTAGTGACCTCACAAACCAAAGTAGAAGAAAAAATTGTCACTCCTCTTTAAAAGCTTTTTTTTGTGTCTCCCACGACCTACCGTTTAAGTTATTTCACATATCATTTATAATTTCACGCCAAGTAACTACGTATTATGGATGAGCGCAGTACGTTCAATTTGAAGCCTCTGACAAACAGAAAAATGGTATTGCCAAAACGATATAGTTCCACGCAAACATTCTGGGTATGTAAATTTAAAAATTGTAAGCGAAACCTTATTTTTACTTTAAAAGATATATATAATGACATCCCGTCTGATGAGATGCGCCAAAATAAAATTAAACTACTTTACATGAATGCGATGGAAATATTTTTTTTTTTAATATTTAGCCATATGCTGATTGAAATCTCAATATGAAGAATATGCTTGAAAAAATCTGCATATAGACTTAAAACTTTCGAAACTTTGATGTTATGACGGACGGCATAACATTCGGATGTATATGACAAAGTAATAAATTCCATTATTTGACAACAGAATCTAAAATGGAAAAAAAAATTATTTGATGTCTTTCATTATTGTATAGTAAAAATCTTTTAAAAGCAAATCATAAAATTGATCTTGTTAAAGAACGAATTTTATCGTTTATTGGTTGTTGTACGATTTTTCCCACACTTATCCAAAATTTGTTGGCAAAAGTGAGAAACGGAAATATTTTCATGTCGATTTCATTCATTTTTCATTTTCAACTTTTACTACAAACTCAAAAATTCAAAAATAGTTTTGTCGAATAGAACTTCAAATACATTCGAAGCAATTGATTTCGAAAATATTTAAAATTATTAATAAAGCTCTTTAATGTAAATATAATAGATACCAATAAAGGACATTTCAATAGTCTTTCCTCACAATATTTATTTCTTTTCTACTCCATCTCTCTCCTGTAGATTTCTCTCTCACCTCAATTGTCGGTAAAAGCGGCCCAATGGAGTACAAATTGCACGATTGTTTGTGACTTTTAACTTTAGTGAGGGGTCTTCACGCTGTGTTCAACTTTGGTGAAAAAAAAAACTTCCGATCAAGTTTATTTTTATTCCGTATATTATTAAGATTCACTTGTGATTATTTATATTTTAGGTAGATAAAGATCATTAGCAATATTTTAACATAGCTAGTGCGGAAGAAATGTTTGTGATGGTAATTTTTATATAATTAACGAATACCATGTAAAAAGAACATATTCGAAAATATACTCGTATTGTTTTCTGAGGTTATATTTTAGTTGTTTCGCGTGAACTTCGTAGAAATTTGCTATTTCCTCTTGACTAAAATAATATGAAAAGAAGTTCAAATTTAATCAGGGAGTGAGAGCGACTGAGTTATGCCGCCTAATATTAAAATGGTTATGTCGTGTTGCCCTAATTGAGTTACGTTTTATTTCTGAAATTATTTTCTATATTAATTTTCAAATAATAACTCGTCTTAATTCCTCTTACTAGAAATCGATGGTAAATGAACACCACTAGAATAAAAAATGTTAATGTTTGGATTCAAACTATTAAAATAACCTACGAAAATATAAAAAAGAATTTATTTAAAATTTCTATTCATGTTTTTAACACGGGTCTACTTTTAAGGTTTTCTACTCAAAGGATCTGAAGAAAATCTCATTGTTATTGTAAACCTGTCTTTATATTTACATGTTAGGATTTCTAGTAATTAAAAAAGTAAGTAAGACTTGCGTATTACTGAGGTAATATAATTGCTTAGCCAGAACTGTATTCAAAATTATGTAAAATTTTATTTCAAAGTGATGCCCGTATATGCGCATTCACGTATCTAAACTATCAAATATGTCCTTAATGAATTATCTCTTCCACAATTGAATAGTTTCGGTAAAGTAAACGGATGGTAATATCCTGAAAGTAAACGGATGGTACAGTCCTGAAACAATACTTTGAGCATCTGGCATAGATATCCTTATTTCTGTTACTTATAGATTGATAAAGTCTACTTTAAGTTAACTATAAGTTTTGATCCCATGTAATAGTCAATATAATTAATGGTGGCTTGGTGACTTATTAACCTGATATTCTTTGACGAACACAAATTTATAGAGGCAACCACAGCTGCTACCTGACTTGTTCTAAAATGTTTATCTGAAAAACAAAAACAAATTATATTTTCACACACATGATCCAAAGTGATTTAGTTCCTGCATCCTCTAGGTTTAAAATGTGTCTAGGTAAATAATAGCTAGTGATAATTCTTTCCTTGTAAGTATTTTAGTCATACGATATAAATATATGAATAATTTTGTCTTAATTATTATCGTTAAGACAAAATTATATGCAACTTTAGATAAGTGTGTCCCTTTACTTGTTTGTGGCTGTCAAGTAAAGGTACAAATTTTGACATTTTCCTGAAAAGCAAGTAAACATTTGATGCAAGTATTTAAAAATATATTGGCCTCAATGTATAAGCAAAAACGTTAAATTCTATTAAGAAGAATTTTTCGTCTTTGTTTCTAGTGGTAAAAAGTTAGCTGCAAAATATTGTGAAACCGCTCAAGATAATGAAAGTCAGTTCAGGGTGGCTAAAAATCGCTGTAATCAAAGAAATTAACGTTATATTCCAAATGTCGTATTCGACGATTGAATGTACATAAGATTGCTAATCTTGTAAACATCTTGAATGTTTTTGTCCACAATATTTTAAACAATGTTTCGGGTCTGAAATTAATTTCTTCTCTATGGATATCTTAGTTCATCAGAAACCAATTCCAATGGACAATTCTGAAGAGTGTTTAAATATATTTAAAAGCCAAATTTCCCTACGAATTTTACGTAACAATTGATAAATTCGAATACTTCACTAAATTTCGGAACGCAAAAAAAGAATTTGTCCAATATTTAAGTGGAATCAAGTGAAAGTATTGTAGGAAGAGAAAAGCGTTCCATCTTTAAGAAATGCATGGCTGCGAATTTGTAAGATTTTCACGTTTCAGTACTCATTGACGATCTAGAAAAATACGTCACATTGCGGAACTATTTAGGCTGGTTTGCGGAACTATTTAGGCTGGTCAAAAATCCTTCCGGTGAAAATGCAAGTAGCTTTTAACTGCGACACTATACCTGCATGCATGTTTGGGACTGTTTTTGCATAATATAGGCTTTCAGGTGCTTTTCCGTACATGGTTTTTAGTGCATTTGGCTCTCTGCGATTACTTCATTTTCGTAAACGTGAAAAAAATACTCTTCGGATGAAGATTCGCTTCAAATGATGACGTCAAATCTAAAGCAATACTTATTTCTAGAATTTAACAAATCATATCATACTGAGAATTATAAACACTCGTAAATAAGTTGATCTAAACATATTTATTTTGAAAAACAAAAATAAATTCCCAACAGTGTCTTTTGCCACTCTGCGAACTTTTCAAATAACCCTAGTAAATAAAGTATTGGTTTTTAAAGTAAAGATAATTGTTATATATTTAATTTAAGGAAGACAACATATAAATTGTTTTTTTTTCTTATTATTTTAGTCGCCATAAGCATTTCTTTCAAATGAAAGATATCTCAGTTAAAATCAAGTTCAAACATGGATTGTAACCACATCACGGCGCATACACAGTAGCAAAGTACATCTTATCATAAACATCCTTTAAAAAAGGACATGAAGCGATATCAAATGTAACGGCATCCACGTGGCAGCGTCTTGGCCCTATTCTCATGAAAGTGACCGGTAATGCCTTCCTAATGAGAAACGTGACGGAAATGGAACGTTGTTAACTTGGCAGCAGTGAGCTTTAGAGGCTACGTCGTTGCAACAAATAAGGTGTTTGGGACGCAGGAGAAAAAGCTTATTAGCCGTCTGGTTTAGTACCCTTTTTGCAGCGGTCTTTTGTTTCCGGACCGCTTATGTTAATCGTCTTATTTCGCGTTTGATGTTATGATAATTGGTAGCTGAGTACAGTCGAGTAAAATATAAAATGTTTTCACTGATATTTTGATATATTTGCTTTTTTATTTTTTTAAATATGGGATTAATTTAAGGAGGAACGTGTCAAAATTGCTATAGATACACCCTTCTTTAAAAAAAATAAAAAACTTCAATTTTTTTTATTCTATCAATACCAATACGCAAAAACCTTAGGAGGGTTGATGATATAAAGTTTTGTAACAGGAGAGTTTATATAATTATGAGTGAGCCAATATACTTTCTTTTTCAATTGTTGTCTGTTTTTTTACCAGCCTGTTTATTCGAGAAATATTTGAAAACTGCTAAATCAATTTGACAGGGATGTTAACCAGAATTATTTTAATTACAATTTAAGTTGCTAAAGTTATTATCAAATAATAACATTAGGCCACTTTAAGACCCTTTCTAATTTTTCTATTTTGGTTGCCTATTTGGAGCACCATGCAAAAGATTCCATACCCATCTGCATGATTTTTTTAAAAATAATACACGAAGTTTATATTGACTCCTCGTTTGTCTTTAAATACTTATAAAATAAGGACCGGGCTTACATTTAAACTGACGGATAAAGATTGTCCAGACAATCACTATGATTTAGCCTATAGCTTAAATTAAGGTAGACAGCTCAAGTAAGTTATTTATGTCTAGATTAGGGGTAGTATGAAATGTGAACGTTATTTTTGATAAAGAAAACAATGTAAAATAAAAATTTATTTTTGTCACAAGTTAATTTTGATCCAAAAAACAACGTAAAATAACATATGGAATTGTCACGTTAGCAAAGCTACTAATAATAATTAGTTGTAACAAGATAAGCCTGTATTTAAAAAAAAATGAATCAGTAGTCGTTAATTTAATAACTAATTCTCAATCAAAATACAGTTGAACTTGAAGTACAGCAATCGAAAGTGCAATGTAAAAGTTCAAATGCTTTATTTAAATGTTATTTCACGCTTTTAGTTAAATTGATTTTCACGGGTGATTTCAGTCCGGCGCCCAACGTAACTTCTTTGCATTTTACATTCTTCTTGGTACCGAGTTGAGCAAAAACTTTAATTCGGGGATATTAAAATTTAAGAGAATTAAGGATTGATCCTATGAGGGAATGTGGCTAATTTTTTTTTTTAAATGGGTCTATCTATTTTATACTCATAGGATTCAACACCATAAATGCATGGATTATAAATGCTGACCGGGTTCTAAAAATTAAGCTAGTGTTAGACTCCTTACACTAGTCTCCATGAATAGGTAATTTACAGATAGAGATCAAAGTGTGATGATGAAGTTGGGAGGAGGCATATCTTCCTCTGTCTGGCGGAACTAGACTACTGTGTTTGAGCTATTTAGATTCATTTTAATAAGTACGTTGGTTATTGAGTGTGATCAGGTCTCACGATGGAGTCGAAAAGCGGCTCTAATGACCGCAAACCCTTAGTTTGGTGGGTTATAAACATAAACGAATCGTAGGTAGTTAACGTAATGATTATTAAATTAAAAATATATGATACATAAATAGTTTATATGAATTGTAAGTTTTATTTATATACCTATATACCTGTATATATATACATATTCAATATATGTAAAAATAAAATTTTATTAATTTTGAATAAATATAATAAAATAATAACACGCTTAGAATTTTATAAGTCTACACCGAACACCGTAATGGAATTTTCTGAATAAAACTTTTACATCGAAACAACTGAAATCAAAGTACGACCTGACTAAATAAATTAGTGATTAAATAAATTAGAGGTAAATTATTGAATAATTGGTCGTAATAGATACAAAAGTTTAATTTAAAATATTCGGTAACTGCGGTCATACCGCAAAACATTCAGATTCATATTATATAATTTGTAGAAAACAAAATGTTGCAATTTCTACAAATTAAATAATCATTTTCTTTGGTTTAGTTTATTCCAATGAAAGCTTGTTTTTACAATATTTTTTAAAAATGCTCTCTTATTTATGGTTAACGGTTATAGTAAATATTTTTTTCTCTACTTGTTCTGAAAAATACAAGAAAAAATTATCTGTAATATTTATATGAATCATCATTAGGGAGAAAAAATTTATTTTATAAAAACAAACCTCTTATTATTTTATACATGTTTTAATTAATAATTACATACACTTTAACATTTCGTTATCATAAACAAACAACTCGATATTGGAAGCTCAATAAATTAGGTACCGCGTCCATTTGCTGATTCCGTCACATTACGGTAAGCTTCACTTGACTTTAAACTCGAATTAATATCGAAATAATATATCTCGAGTATTAAGTGAGACACGAAAATATTTTTTTTATTATAAACATCTTATTTTTTAAACAGAAATTCCTAGAAATTCCCGTATGCTATTCGAATTTAAAAACACTGTAATGTGGCTGCAAAATGATTTTTTTTATTCATTATTTCCTAGGAAAAAATTATGTAATTGAATATGAAGTAATTAAAATTATAAGGCTTGACCATTTTACTCGTTTCGGAAAAAAACATACCAGGTTTCATATAACGTTAAAAATAAATAAATAACCGCAGAAATTTCATATACGATATACACATTTATTTTTTTGTAAATTTGAGGACATATCAGTATATTTTATTCTGAGCATATAATGTGGAACTTTTAGCTGTGATGATGTGAGAAAAATTATCGGATTAAATTTAATACATTTAATATGGATGGAAGGACTCATTACAGATTATATACGTAAAAGCGAATATATATATATATATATATATATATATATATATATATATATATATACACTTTTCACATATCGAATTATGGTTGACATGTAGCACAAAGGAAGTCACCAACTAAACAAAAAATTATTTCATGAAAAGTTTATTATACGTTCACAAGGCCATTTTTCAATTATTATATTACGAAAACATAAAGAGAATGAATCAGGTGGTGAATAAAGTTTGAAATTGGTTATAAATTCGACATACCGACGTTACAAAATACAATGTATATTACGTGAATAGAGAGAACAAATTTAAAATTTTATTTCCAATCCTTATTTCCTTCGGAATAATATATAGAATATTTTAAGAACGCATGCTATGAATAACCCAGCCTCTGCTCGCTTATTCATCCGTTGTCTATCAGTCGCCACTTTGTAGATTTTAAACTGCATGTGAAATATTGGCTATTTGTATAGGTTTTTTAAAACAACGACCCAAAATCGAAAGCACGAAGGTTGCTTGTCCTTTTTCACGTCGTAATGGAGCAACAGATCTACGTTAATTTCGCCCGGAAATAGTTGGCAGATCAGGAAATAGCATAGGTTACTTTTTAACCTAAGAAATATTTTCCTATCTGAAAAAGAAAATTCTAACCAACTTAAAAAATGAAAAGTGTTTGTTGGTTTTTCTTTAATCTCGCAATGAAGCTACATCAGTTTTACAACTTCCATGTAATTTGTGTGGTTGATATTGAGAATAATGAAGTGTTACTTTAAACATATAAATTACAAGCACACTTCAATTTCATATACCTTACTATTCCTCTCCATATACCTTTTTCTCATATACCTACTGTACGATTATTTTATAATATTTGACGAAAATTAAGTTTTATTTATTTAGTGCGTAATATATGTCTAAAGGCTCATTATATACGTTTATTTTTGGATAATTAAATGTAATAATTTAAAAAAAATTGTTCGAAGAAAAACGGATAGGGTATATCAGCAAGTTTTTATTTCTTGAAATATTTAAAAGTGCCAAGTGTGCAAACAAATTATTTTAAATTATGATTCTTATAAAACTTGACAAATTCGAAGAATTATGCAAGAAACGATTTAAGTCCATTGCATTTTATCTTATCTTACATAAATGTACCTAAAATAGTAAAGCTTTAATTTGTCTGATTATTTCAGATTTACCTACGTTACATTACAGTAAAGGACATTTTTTATTCCCTACGGACATATATTAAAAGGTTATAAAAGTCAATACAATAAAGATATTAAGTACACTTCAAGATTTATGATATGCCCTGTAGTTTTATTTGTCCAAATATTCGCAAAGTATATTATTCATATTTTTACACTTTCTTCCTACTCACACACGCGATATTACATCCTTATAAATATAAACTTTATTTCGTCAAACTGAAATCATTAAACATAGTAAGAATAAGAATGAATTTGTGAAAATACATCAAAAGAAAAAGTTTACATAAGTTCATAATAGATAATATTAACAAAGATATAAAAATTCAGAACGAGGCACAAATTGAAAACGCTGCCATGACTGTTTTCACTTATAAAAATTATATTCGGGATATTAAATAATACCGCACCAAACCAGGTTTTCATTTGTGAAAATTTTATGATAATAGGAGAGGAGAAAAAAGACGTGGAAGTCAAACCGTATGTCGCAAGAAGGTAGAAACATTTTACGAGAAAAAATACATGTATGGAATAAATTAAGTGTTATTTTTCTTTTTTTTACCGAATCTTTACTTTTTTTTATCGAAATTTGTAACCAAGAACCTGATCGAGAGAAAGTAGGTATATGAAAAAAAAGGTATATGGAGAGGAATAGTAAGGTATATGAAATGAAAAAAAGTGTGCTCGTAATTTATACTTTTAAAATAATACTTCATTACTCTCAATATCAACCACACAAATTATATGCAAGTTGTAAAACTGCATGAATTCTTCTGAAATTACGAAATTTCAACTTATATATCACTAGAAACGCTGTTCGATTGAATATATAAATGATTTATAACTTTTCTGTATCGAACAAGGTGACGCTATCTTTATATGTCCTCTAATATATTCGAAGATTCACATTCAGTAAAAGCAATTGTTTCTGATTTAAGAGTCACTATTTAAGTGGACCAGTAAATGTGGTTGAAATTGAGATTTTTCCGCTAAAGGGGCTTATTCTATTAGGACGGAAGGTAACCAAAAATTCTTTTAATGGACCCCCATTACGTTCTCTTAGTGGAGTAATGAAGTATCAAGATCAACTTGGACGTTGTTCAAGATAAGAAATTATATTTCGTCATAAATCGCTGAAATATACGTATATGTATATATATATATATATATATATATATATATATATATATATATATATGTATATGTATATATATATATATGTATATATATATATATATATATCATATATATATATATATATATATATATATATATATATATATATATATATATATATATATATATATAATAGACAACCAAAATAATTACAATGAATTTTTTTCGAGATTTTACGATAGTATGCGATATGGCAATTATAAGACTTTCAAATAATTTGTAAATAACCAACCAAGTGCATATCAGAAGAAGTACAAAATTAGTTTGCGTAGATGTTTATATCTCTAGAAACTATTGATTCGAATTGACGAAGGGGATGAGGATTGTACATCCAATTGATTTTTCTTTCATTTCATGAAGGAAGCCAAGAAAGTATTTCAACATTTATTATTTACTAAAAAAAGTCTGAACACAAGAAGTGCGAGCAGAACTCGCCACACGAGTATTTCGCACTCATTTGAATGGAAATATCTAAGGTTAAAAAATGTTTTCCAAACCAAAATATTAACTTTATTCTATTTAATGTATTTATATTGCTTAGTATGCCTTTTGTTGGGATAAAAATGTGGTGAATTTTTCATAAATATTTCGGTTTTAATCGTTAAGACTTTTTCACTAATTTATATTTGAGCATTTTGTTTTTAAAAATAAAACATGTTTAATTTTGAAACTGAGTTATAATGATATATTTAAGTTTTTTAAGTTGACCTTGTGACAAAATAGATCAACTTAATCAATTTAGAAAAAATGGTTTTATGCTTTAATTAAAGCACTTAATAATATTTTTACACACTATAGCAGACAAATTGAATGCATATTTCTTGCCACATAACAATTGAAATGACCACGAGAGTAATTGAAATCTCTTTTGCGAAATTTATTATATAGGTCTAGAACTGTCGAAAATCTGAAGTTATGATAAAAAACGAACGAAGTGATAAGATGAAATTATACAGGTCCTCATTTAACAATGGAACCAAAACGAGAACGGTTTTGTTTAATTCCTTTTATCATTGAAATGTGAACCTTAAGAGCACCCCTGCTCTAATATACTTGTAAATAGAAAAAATCGTGATTCCAATAGCAATAGCATTTATTGTTTAACTTTATTCAATCATTGAATTAAAATTCTTACGCGAGAGCTGTGTATGTATATTAACTTTATCAGCAAGAAATGGCCAATTTACAGGCCGCATTTTGTTCTTTATTGCTTTTTGAGCAATTTTTCTTACAGCTACACAAAATTCATTGGCAAGAGTAGGAAACGGAAATATTTATATATCGATTCCAACCACTACAATCGACAGTGTTTACTGGGCGTAAATTACTCCTGAATCAAGTTTTCCCGTAGAGTCTCTAGATTTTATTTTGAATATCTTTATTTCAAGTTGAACATTAATTGGTAAAAGTTTACCGTAACAGGTGTGGAATAAATATTTGGAATCATAATTTGTTAATTTAAATTTTACTTTATTTATGTTGCAGAATGTATTTAAATATCTTTTTGTCCCTCCAAAGATCAGCAATTAAAATGCTGTAATTCTAATTAAATACCAACCTATTTTGAATAATATGATTACTTTCTGTAATTAATAATTTTCTATTTACATCTACAACTTATTTTTCTTGTAATAAAATGAAGTGTTCTTTTAAATTGCTAAGCGTGTATAATACCATTTTATATCAAATATTATATGCATAATAATTAATATATAATTATATATATACATATATATATATATATATATATATACATAAATATATATATATATATATATATATATATATATATATATATACATATATATATATATATATATGTATATATAACCAGGAACGTGTCTATTATTTATATAGACGATTTTATGCATAAAATTGAGTAGAATATATTCGGATAGAATTAGTTTCGGGAAAATCGTTTTCAATTTTGCGATTTATACGAAAATAATTTATATGTTTTATAGAATAACACATGAAACATGTTCAATTTTAAGCAAAGTATCACTTGTATGAATAATAGACCTCTTTTTCTTACAGGTGTTCATTTCATATATCGTAAATAAGTTTTCCGAACCTTGTCCTTGAAATCGTTTTCCAGGAAAAGGAAACATGACGTATTTAATTTCTATGTGCCAGTAAATTTATAACTTAGTAAGAATCCGACAGACTTGAACATAACACATAATTTTCAAGGATTTTAATGCAGTTTCACAAGGCTCAGCCGATTCCGTTTTATTGCAACAACAGTACGAATAGTAAAGCGAAAGGCACCCAAACACTAGCATATTAAATATGAAAGTGCAGCGCAAATAACGAAATCCATTAACGTTTCGTAAATTTAAATTTAAATTTCAAAATTTCAAATGGCCGGCGAATAAAAGTAAATCATTTTTTGCACCGCAAACTCTACCAATAAATAAAATAGGGAACGTCTCGACTGAAGAAAAGTTCACGAACACTTAACCGCCTTATCCTTTGCAAATTGTCAGCTAATTGTTTCTTTTCAGCAGCCCATTAAAATTCAAAAAGAATACTCACTTTTCATACTGTTCGAATTTCCTTGTCTGTTGCTTCCGCATTTTATTCAGCTCTACGTCTTTTTTCGCTCTCACTTTTATTATCATAAAATTCGGAGATGAAAACGTGGTTTGTTGCTGTATTGTTTAATGTTGACAATGTGAATGGAATCAGATATGAAAATGGATTCTGTTTAAACTATATTCTGATATCTGAAGTCTGTTTCAAACACTAAGATAGCCCTAAACTTTCTATTTGCTTAATTTTGTCTATTATTACGTTATGCGATTATTTTTAAGGCACTTTTACCATTTAAATTTTTTCCTTTAAACTGCGTGATTTTGACTGATGATTTTGATTTAATTAAAAAAATCATGTTTTAAAGAGTACAAGTTGCCGATTAACGTAAGAAATAGAATATAAAATCTAAATTATGTCCTTTGCGATTATTTAGACAAATAAAACAAGAACGAACATCATAAATTTTGAAGCGTTCATATTTTTATTGTTGTTTACATATTAGTATTTTTATAAGTTTTTATGTATGTTTTTAGAAAATAAGAAATATAATTTTTGGAAATAAACGACAACTCGAAACTTTCACATAAATTAAAACTTCTCCACCTTTAGTTGATTTATATGATCTCTTATTGCGATGCTTAAGGCTTAAATATTATATTATTGGTAAAATTATTCAAATACGTCTCATTTTATAAAAGTTATAATTTTTATTGATATTTATACTTACTTTGATACTTTTGAATACTTTAAAAAATAATAGTTTTCTGATGAAAACTTTCCATCATCCTTCACACAATTTTTTATTTTAATCATGCTTTGTGGAAAGTGTTTAATTACGCGTAACGGGAGTTAGAAATGAGAATAAAAACAAAAATTTCTTTTCTTTTTTAGTATATTCACCTGCTACCTTAACAAATTTTGCCAATTTTTCAATTAGCTCATGTGTATCTTCATAAAAAATATTTTATCTTTTTCCGAAACGTAAGTTGAAACTGTTTCCTTCACTTCTTCAACGCTTGAAAATTTCTTCCAACGAAGTCCTTTTTTTAACTTCGGGAATATATAATAAATGCTGAAAGCCAAATCAAGATTTAAGGGTGGGTGATCGAAAATATTGGAGTTCACCTTATTAAAAGTAGCCATCGCAATACGGCACTTCTAAGTTGCAAGAAATGGAAACCTAGCATACCCAAGAGGAAATCGGTGGTAAATAGAAAGAGAAGGTAATCATATACTCTTAAATAAAGATATCGAAGCAATGTCCTTTATACTCGTTCAATTATCAAACTGTAACTGGCTTCGTGTGGGCTTCAAATAATGGAGCCAGATTCTAATCGGCTCTACGCCAATGAAATATACAGCAGACGAATGATGATATAGATTTATTATCTTTTCAATTATTTAACACGGAATCGAATTTCCGAAATGATTCTTTTACTACATCCACCACGAAACGTCAATCACATATCAAATCTGAATCCCAAATCAATGACCTTATACGGACGATGCAGTGGAATTCGCTCGGCTGTAACAAACTCTTGAACATTTGCTTGCATTAAACTCTAAGACGCTTGTTGCACTCCACTCAATTGTTGGCACTGTTGTGATACTGCAACTGTTGGCCACCTGCTGCATCCTTGATGACAGTAAAATGTTTCATGTCGTCCACAGATAAGAAACAACGTGCAGTTTTCACGTCACGGCCAATTTTATTTACCAAAATCATGAAAAGTATAGGTATGAGTTTTGAGCCCTGGCTCACTGCTGACCTCGTGAATTAAGTCTCGGCTGTAAAGTTGCCCACTCGCAAGTATTGCTTTCTATTTGCAAGATACGAAGATAAAAATAAGTAAAAGTGGGACGGAGAACCCTGCCTCATCGAGACGATTTAATAAGATATCGTTATTTACACTGTAGACAGCTTTCTGGTAGTCATATTATGCAAGATCTACTTGAAATCCGCAGCCAATATGATGGCAATATAGTCAAGGAACCATAAAAGGTTCATGACCACCGAACGTCAGACTCAAACCCCATGCTGACCATCACAGATTTGACCTCTGAAGCTATATGTGGCGACATATCTTCCTCTTATAATAAATTGGCTTTTTTGGGATACTGTTTTTCTGTTTTGCAGTTTGTTGGTCCAAACGGGACACTGTGGTATACCTGCATAGTACCGTACTTCTTTCTATTTTCCAAAAGAAAAAAAAATCTTTTCCTCTTTTCTACTTACCATATCTCCCCGGAAGGAAGCTTTAGGGTGTATACGATGGTTGTTCTAAAAGTACTCGGTCTAACAGAGAAGCAGAGCAAGTACGAGTAAATAACTGTAACATGTGTCAAGAATGATTCTTTATTTAAAGTGCTATGCAGTTATATATAGATGTGTTGAGTCTGGAAAACTAACAAAATTATACATAATATAATAAATATACAAAATCGTTAGATTCTTCCATGAAGAATTGTTTGTTTTTGTTTACAATTATTAAAAGTTGGCTGCAATTTAACACAATATCGAAAATTCGCTCAAGATGAATAATGTCAAGCCTTCTGGCTTTTAAGGTTAAAAATCGCTGTAAGCAAAGAAATGTTCACCAAATTTTAATTGTCGTATTCGACTATCGCCGATTTAAATTACGTAAGATTGCTAATATTGCAAATATCTTAATAGATCTTGCCCACTATATTTTGAACAAGGTTTTGGATATGAATATAATTTCCAATCCATGAATGTCTGGTTTGTTAAAAGCCCATCAAAGAAGCATTCGTATGCACATGTATACTTATAAAGACTTGACAAGTTTATATAAACGCAAATTCACTACGATGTTTCCAAATTTTTTAACCATAGATAAACAGGGATATATAATTTAAAACCAAAAATGTAGCAAAGTCCAAACTGTAAATGAAATCAATTGAATATTTCTCGTATTAAGTAAAAAGCGTACCTTCTTCAAAAAAAGCATTGCTGATTTTGTAAGATTTTCACGTTTCAATGCTCATAAAACATTTGGAAAAACGCATCAAAATGGGCAACCACTTAGACCGGTTCCTCAAAAACCATGTTACATATTTGGGATTGTTATTGGAAAAATCTGTAATATAGGCTTCCAGTTGTTTTTCCGTACACAACTTTCACCATATTTTTTTGCTGTGATTATTTAATTTGCATAAACTATAAAAAACTCTTTCCGGTACGAAGATTCACTTCAAATAATAAGGTTAAACATGAAACGAATACTTATTTTTAGAATCACACAAATCATGTCATACTGAGTTATAGTAAACACTCATAAATCAATCGGTCTAAACGTTGAACTTTGAAAAACTAAAAAAATCCCCATTCTAGTGTTTTTTCCCAGGAAACATTGATTGATTTGTATAATTTTTAATTTAATTAAGGTGAAATAAATTTTTTTTCAAATATGCTGACGTAAGTATTTCTTTAAAATGAAAGAAATCTCGGTTAAAAGCATATTCAAACACCACTAATATTACAACCTTTTCAAAAATTAATACAATAATACGATAAGAATTAAGACACAATTTTTTTTTATTTTCAGTTGATGGTTAGTGATAAGAGAGTACTTACATAACAGCAAAGCAAATCTTATTTTAAACATTCGTTAAACAAGACCATGAAACAATATCAAATGTAACTGTGGCAGTAGCTCGGCCGCATTTTCGTAGAAGTGGCCGGTAAAGCCTTCCCAACGAGAAACATAACGGAAATGGGACGTTGTTAACTTGGGAATAGCAAGCTTTAGAAGCTACGTCATTGCAACAAACAAGGCATTTAGGAGGCATGAGAAAAAGATTACCAGACATCTGCTTTTGATACCTTTTTTGTAGCGGTTGTTCATTTCCGGACAGCGTATGCTAATTGCCTTTTTTGCTTTCGATAATATGATAATGTGTAGTTGAATAATGTCTATATTTAAAATTTTAATGCTTTTTCCTATACTTTGTTATAATTTCCTTTTTTTAATTCAATGTGAGTATGGGAGGAAGAATCAGGAGGAAGGTGTCAAAATTACTATGGTTAGCCTCTTGTTTTTAAGATATTGAAGTAACTCTTCCAATTTTCTTCTTTCTGTTAATATTAAGATATGAAAACTTTAGGAGGGTTGAAAAATATTTTATGTCCCGTACATATAATATTTTTATACTGCACTCTATATAAATAAACATTTATGTAAAGTGCACAATTTTTTATATATATTACACACTTCCCTTTATATGACTAAGTCAAAACTTTGACCCGATGATAATAAAATTTAGGAGATTAAAGGATTAATCTTATAACGGAATAAAATCACAGGTTTTTTATTCGGGAGTAATATATTTTTACGGTCTGGGGTCATGGAGTTCATCAAGATAAGTGCATGGGTCATAAATGCTGATAGGTTTCTGATAATGAAGCGGAATGTGGTAATTCGGTTTCTGTTCTGACGAAAATAGATACCAATATTTAGAGTCGTTCGATTAGTTTCAATAAATAGGTAGGCTACAGATCTTCTTCGATCTGGCGGAAATAGAGTACCGCGTTTGGGTTCCTTGGTTTCATCCTAATGAATAAATGGACCATAGATGGTGATCAGGCCTTAGGATGGAATCAAAAAGAGGTCACAATACTCCAAACAGAACAACAAGTAAGGCTCTAGCAACCCGCGAAATATAAATGAATAAAAGATATTGAACATAGTGACTATTCAAGTAAAAATATGTGATGTGTAGTTTTTGTTTGCATATACATATATGTATATATATATATATATATGTATATATATATATATATATATATGTATATATATATATATATATGTATATATATATATATATATATATATATATATATGTGTGTGTGTGTGTGTGTGCATGCGTGCGTGCGTGTGTGTGTGTGTGTGTGCATTTTATTTTATTAACTGAGAAAAATTCCATATTGGCAATTTAATCTTTTATTGAAAGAAACTAAATAGAAAAAAATATTCAGTTATAACAACTCTAAAATGTTTGAAACACATGCCGAGAGTAGTAATAACATTTTCTGAAAGAAACTTTTATACAAAAGCAACTGAGGTCAACATACGACGTGATTATATATCGCGACAAGTTTTTGGATCACTTTTTTACAATGTTTTGTCAAATTAACTTAAAACATTTCATTACTGCGGTCGAATTGGGTCTTAGACAATACAAAAGAAGATGAAAACATATTTAACATGGTTGAAAGAAATAGTAACGTCTACTTAGGCGACTATGTAATGGGCTAAAACTTGGATATAGATCAATAGAAGGACTGCGCACTTTAAATATTTATATAGTGGAAGTAACTATAGTGGGACCTCATATGGGGCCAAATATTTTGCATTAATATTAACTTGATGTAATCATTTGGAAATGTCTGCTTACCTCTAAAGTTTGGTTAAAGGATCTCTTAAGACAAGATTCTCTAACCAAACTCTCTATCCATCTTCTGTGAATCACGTTCGTATATATTCTTAACCTTTATATAATTCGATATTCAAAAAAGTTTAATATTCATCAAGTATTAAAAGATATAATTAAAAATCATATTTAACTGCAGTATTTAAGAAAAAAAAATTATAAATATATATATATATATATATATATATATATATATATGTATATATATAAATATATACATATATATATATATATATTTTTTTTTTATTTATTTATTTTCTTTTTATTTTTAAGTTTACATAAATTTTTACATTTAAAAGTTTTTGATTTCTTGTTAGTATGCTAACTAGTGTATCAACTAAAATAGTTTCATTCCTCTTTTCTTATCGGAAATGAAATCATGGATATCTCGTCTAGAAATCAAAATTAAAAAAAAAATATTAGGATTTTAAAGTATACTAGCGAATAACTTGATAGATTTTCCTATTAAGATTTTTAGGTAGACTAACCATAACATATAAAACAAACTACTGTAGATATAAATATGTAAGTTTCATCACTCGAAAAGTTGGAAAGAAAATGAGCACATTTAGCTTTTAAAGTTTAACACTTTGAAAGCTAAATTATATTTGTGAAATGTGCTGCACACATTTCAGAAATATAATTCGTTACAATCGAATGTCATTTAGTAATTTTCCGAACTTATTCTGGCAGTAGATCACAGTGCAATAAAGTTAAAGATAAAAAGTAAACGTTTTAAAACGTATGTACGACTAATAATTTATTTACATGCTCTCTATCCTGTAAATAATCCAAAGTCTCGTAAGACGTTAGTAGGTAAGTTTTTTTCATAAAGTATGGTACATTTCTGAAATTCAGATTTATTTTTTCAATTTGTTTCAAAAAGTTTATTAAAATATAAAATTGAAAAATACATAAATCACTTTAATTTGAAATGGTGAAATTAACGGCTTATTAAAATGAAAATTACTTAAGAAATATTGTTCTCATTGCTATTTTAAAATGGCATCGTTTTATTCTAGCTTTGGAATAAGCTCGGATAGAACTGATTGCTTAATATAAAGGAAAATTAATATATGTCTTTTGCAGCTGAAAGACTAACGAAAAAACTTTCTTTTAACTTACTTCAAAAAAACAAAAAACAATTTTTTCTGAGACGGCTGGTTTTATATAATCAATTAATGAATTAAATATGCAGGGAATTAAAGCTATTCCCTTATGCTTGTGGAAATATTATCAGGAAAATGACTTAGTTTATAGCAAAAATATCATTAATATTTAGAGGTATTTTAATAGGAATATTATTCTAAACATTTAAACTTTTGTATATAAGTGAATGTATTAACCATCGTAATGCAGGTAAGCGGGTACCTAAGATTACGAATAATTATAGTATGAGTACTTAATGTACAAGTGCTTAATATATATTTTAACCTTCAGATTTACTTTATTTCGAACAATTCAATTCAAACAATTGAAATAAATTGGAATTGGTGATTTTTAATTGGTGTATTGATATGTTTTAAAAAAGGCAATAAATAATATATTTGCAACGTTAAAATTAGATATCTGCTTTGATTGCTGTTAATTCAACAATCGATTTAAAAGCGGCGTTGTCTTTGGTATCTTAAAGGGGAAAAGGGACACACAGTTTTTTTTAGGAAACGTTTGGCGTGAATACTTGAAAATTAGCATAGTGTCAAATCATATTAATTCACATACATACTCAATGGCTAATACTCATAAATATTTATGTGGAAAGAAACATTTTAAAAATGTAAAAATTTTAAAATTGGGTCATAGTTTTATAGGACTAATTTTAGGAGCGTAAAAAATATTTTTTTCATAATATTAAGAAATAGAGTATATAGATTTGAAACTGAATCCAAAATTATATAAAATTAGCGTTTCAAAAATTGACACGAAAGTTCCAGGAAAATTGCAATAATGATTCAAAATTGCATAGCTTTTGAAATTTTCATAATAATAATCCCGTACTTATTTGGGTACTATTAAATATTTAATACGCTAAGAAGTTGATATTCGTAGTAATTTCATTTCAAATATGGTATGATGGATCCCTCGATATGTGAGCCGAATTCGGTCACTTCTGTAATTGATTCCATTTATATTGATTTTATTTACCCTTTTGAATTTATTCATAATTAGGTGTAAGCGTTACTAACACGGGTATTATTCGTTTATATTGGTCTTTTAAGCTTTTTGTAGGAGTCTTAATAATTTTATCATATACGTCGGTTCGTCTGTTCGTCGGTTGCAGTCTTACAGTTTCTACAAGTTTGGATTTATATGAAATACCTTTTGCGTTGAGACATTTTTATTAAGATTTCAGTTAAAATACAACCATTTATCAAACAAAATTAAAATATAACTTCATACATGTATACTTTGAGGATTAGTGGAAAGGTCAAACAAAGTTTGACATCCATTCTTAACTTTTTTTTAATGATAAGTCCTCCTACAAAATGTCAAGTGTCTATGTGACGGGTAATGTGATCTGCCACCCCATTTTGAACTTTGCGTCAGAAAATGTGAAAGCATTCTTTATAATATTGTGTCACGTAAAACCTTTAATATTTTGTTGAAAATCCCTAAAAAATTATGGCAAATACAAATAATTACGGGACCTTACATTTCTGTGTTTCAAATCTAAAATAAATATATTTTAGTACTGCTACATATTAGCTGTTAAGTCACCATTTATTTAATTATATACCAGCTTGTATAAATTCATATCATAATGTTTAGGTGCATGTATTTTTATATACTGAAAAAACATAGACCAATCAATTGTTTACCGTTTACTTATTTGGGTCTAGAAATATATTTCCGTCCATGTATAAAAATAAATTATAATAAAATGCGAAACATCTATGAAAACATTTTAGTTAAAATTATGTTTGCATGTAAATAAATATATAAACACTATATAAGAGCAAACGTGTCTATTATTGATAAAGATAATTATGTGCTTTAAATTGAGTAGAAAACAAAATAAAGAATTATAAATTAAAGAATTATATAAAAGTTCTCAATTGTTTCTTAAAAATCTTTCTCGAATTTGCGATTTAAATGAAAAGAATTTATATTTTCTTTATAAAAATACGCTCTAAATATATTCAATTTGTTCGACCTAATCATCTTTATGAATATTAGGAAAATTCTTTGTAACAATCTGTATATAAAATATAAGCATGTGCTTATTTTTTCTCACATATTTTAAAAAAAATTTTTGTAATTTAACGCAAGCGAAGAAAGCTCCTCATTCGTCAAGTCTGTTCTTTTGTGTAGTAATTTTAATAAAATGGTATATATCTTTCATTTTATAAAATGTATTATATACCTATAAATAAGTAATGTTTATAAATACATTATCATAACATACATTTTACTGTAAAATTTTTATAATTATCCGGGAGCGAAGGGAGCCTTATATATGTGAAATTTTTCGTTTGCGTAGTAATCTTTTTTGCGTGTTTAAAATGTATAAAAGTGCCTTCATCCATTTTTGACCAAGATTCATCACAACTTTTTTAATATGTGTTTTTCAATATAAACGAACATATTCAAGGAAATAAATTTCTCTAACTTTCTTCATAAATAAAAATTTACGTATTTACTGCGTCCATTGAAAGAAAATATCATTTACATAATTTCATTACAGCCACATGATATTAATTTTCTGAAGGAAAATTAATTTTTGTAGGTATTTTCCAATTTACACCGCCATTTTCTAATTTAAAAATTACCGCTGCATGTTTTTAATAATTTGTAACTACACTATTCCGATAAGTTTTCCCACCCAGGCCCTCGCCATTTTTTTCTGAGAAGAAAACGTAACGTACCTAATTTGCATGTAGTTGTGAATTCACATATAACTAAGAACCTAACCGTCACAATCAGAGAGTATAACTTTAAAAGGTTTTAACGCAATTTCAAAATGCAAAATTTTCCACTTCGCTTTTGTCGGAACTACAAAATGAATTATAAAAGAAATAGGAGGTACTATAAACACAAGCCTTTGAAATATTAAAAGAGCGCCCAAGTAATGTGATTCATTTGTGCTTTGCAAATATAACGATTCTAAAATTTTCAATGGTAGACCAACAAAAGTAAATAATTTTTTTACCGATAATAACGAAATAATTTTTTACATTAAATAAATATAAATAGGAAACATCTCGGCTGAAGGAAAGTTTATGAACTCTTAACCAAATATTTCTTTTCAAATTGCCATCTAATTGCCTCTCTTTAGCAGCCTATTAAAATTCAAAAAAAGAATAGTCACTTTTCATACTGTTTGACTCTCATTCCGTGCTGCTTCCGTGCGCACTTCGCTTCATGTCTCTTTTTGCTCCATATCATATTGTCATAAAAATTTTCCCAAATGAAAATGTGGATAGTTCCGATATTATTCAGTACCACTAATATGCTATTCATAAGTGAAATCAGCGAGGAAAATGAACTATATTTAAATTATGCCCATTGCGAAATCTTTTTCAAAAATTGTAATAGCTCTGAATTTTATTTTTTCTTTTCTATTATCTATTACGATGTTAGGTAAACTTTTTTTTCCAAAAGATTCTTAACGTTTTTTCTTTTGCTTCCTATGTTTATTTTTTACATTTAATGCAATAAAATTTATATTTCAGGGGATATAATAACCCGTGTAACAATATGAATAAAGTTGCAAAAACTAAATAATGTTATATGCGTTTATTTGAACACTTAAAACGATAAGTATCATAAATCTGAAAATATTAATACTTTTATGACCCGTTCTGATTCATAACTTTAATAACTAGTCCCTGCAGGTCTCAAGAGAATAAGATAGGTCATTTTTGTAAATATACCAATTGTCTGAAACTAACAGACCGATTAGAGTTTCCCATTTTCAGTTTATTTATGTACTGGAAGACCATAATATATGTTGTGCCTACTTTTATAAAAATCGAAATTTTAATTCATATATTTACACAATTTTCGCTTTTACACATTTCAGGAAGTAAAAACTTGCCTATGAACACTATCCGTCTTTCATCGCTCAACTTATTTAGAATTATTATACTAAATTACCCAAAATTAAATGTAATTTCGGCTAATTTAGCGTATTAATTCTAAAGAAGTTGAGCTAAGAGGGACGGATATTGTTCATATGCAAGTTTTTATTTCCTGGAATGCTTGAAAGAGAAAAAGTATGTTTTGAGTCTAAACTATTGGAGTAATACTTCATTGTTCGGAATGTATTTGTACACTTAATTTAATAAATTATATGCAAGTTGTAAAACTGCTTGAATCTCAATGAGACCAGGAGATTGTAGCTTAAAGGTCACTATAGTTGCTCTTCGACTGAAATGTGTTTTTGCGGTATTTTCATTTCATTCTATTACTTGAATATAATTCGGGATGAAATGAAGTTCGTAATTGATTTTTGAGTTTCCTTTGCAAAAAAAAACGATGCCATCTACATATTTCTTCTAAAAAAATCCAAAGATTTCTTTTGCAATAAATTAAATTGTTCATAATTGTAAGCTCATTATTTTAGTGGATACGAATCCGAAAGAGTGGTCACCGTATTGACGTTCTTATTCTTCCACAGATAGCATTTGGGTGAGGCAGCCTTAAACGTTGCCTGACCTATTCCAAAATGCATGTCAAGGGAGTAAACGATTTTCTTCTTTCCGATGTGTTATCCGCGGGAATTTAATTTGTGTACTTTAATTCGTGACTAAAATCGATTTTTTTTTATTTTCGTCCTGTGTACGGGAGAAAGTAAAGTACTTTGCATATATGAGGCCGTATTTTATTTGGACAAATGAAATGCTAAACGAAAAAGCATATCACAGAAAAAATGCTCGAAATTGTGTAAAACACAGAGCATTCAAAAAGTTTCGAGCATTTCAAGCATTCAAAATGAAAAAAGAGCTGCAATTAAATTTTGTTTCAATTGTGGAAAAACTGTACCAGATACGTTTTAAATGATGCAAATTGCTAATAATAAAAGGTATTTGAGTCGTTAGAAGGTGTTTCAGTAGTTTTCGTGATTTAAGAAGGGCCGTGAGTTTCTTAAAAATGATCCGCGAGAAGGTCGGTCGTCAACCAGGACTCTGGATCTCTTTAATATGTGTGCTCATTGTTCTGCCGCGATTTAGCATCAAATTGCTAGTTGAAGAAGTAGGAATTAGTGTCGGTAGCGTCTACAATATTGTACATAATGTGTTAGGGAAGAGAAAACTGTGTGCGGAGTTTGTTCCGCATTTTTAACGCCTGAACAAAAGGAACAGCGTGTTATGTCGAATGGGTCGACGCAAATCGCGAATTTCTGCGACATATTGTTGACGTGTCATTGTGCTTTCAGCATGACCCGTCCACGAATTTCCAAACTGCTGAATGGAGCGATCTGGAGGAGAAACGGCTAGTCTAGGTGGGGTATATTTTCGTGATCAAAAGGTCTTTTGAAAATATGGAATTTAAAAGTAGCCAGCATAAATAAAACTTCCTCCCTACCTTTTCACGGATATTCCATGAATACTAAACTACGAAAATCATATAAAACTCTGACCTCTGATCTGTTTAGGGTTGTTATTGGGAACATTTTTAATAAAACCTACTAGGTGGCTTTTTTCACTATATTTGCCTCTCTGCGATTACTTTATTTTCATAAACCTGAAAAACTTTTCGCTGGATGAAGATTAGCTTGAAATGATAAGGTCAAATCCGAAACAATTGCTTATTTTTAGAGTTAAAGAAATTGTGTCATATTTAGTGTTGGTATATCGCCTGAAAGTCTTTGATTTAAACAAAGTGAGTGCATTGTTTTTTGAAATAAAAAAACATCAGTCTAGTCTAATCGAATCTTATGTATAATAGTAGTATACGTAACGGCAAAGTACATACTCTTAATAACATTTATTAAACAATCTCATGTAGCAATATCAGACTTAACATCCACGGCGGCGACTCGGTTGCAATCCCGTGAACGTGGCCGGTAATGCCTTCTTAATAAGTAATTGGATGAAAACGGAACATTCGTAACTTACCAGCACCGATATTTAGAAGCTACGTCACGGTCGTTGCAACAAAAAGTAATTTGGAACGCAGAAGAAAAAGCTTAATAGACGTATATTTCTGGTACCAATTTTTTCTGGTACCCATTTAACACCTTTCATTTCCGGATCGCTAATGTTAATTGTCTTGTTTTGTCGTAATTTTCAAATACATCCACAATAAATTTGTATTTAGTAATTCAGTTTGATAACTTTACAGGTGTCGAAATGTGTTCGGCGGTCTCGAAATTGATATTTATTACTTCCTTGTTTTCAAAATAATAAAAAAGATTTTCGTTTTTTTTTCTCCCTATCTGTACTATTATACATATATATTCTCTATGCGAACAATAAACATTTTTATGAAGTATTGGATTAAGGGTGCCTTATGATTAAATGAAAGCCAATATACTTCCTTCAGAATTTTGTCTCTTTATTTGCCGGCCTCTCTTTAGCCTCTATGATTCAGGGAAAGAGCATTCAGCCAATATGCTTTCCTTGATAGCTATTGTGTCTTTATTTGCCCGTCTTTCTATTTATTAGGGAAACGTTTAAAAACTGTGAAATCGATTTGAATGAGATAATAACCGGAATTATATTTAGAGACCGTATTCAAATATAAGCCCCTGTTAAATATTTTCTGTTTTTGCTCTATTTTACCCTTAACTTTATTCCTAATCTTGATTTAAATATAGTCAAATTTCAGGTGCAGGAATCATTCACGTGATATATAAAAATTGGAAAACTTTCTTACAAGGTTATTTCAATCTTTTACCTGAACTGTAGGGAGGTTTTCATTTGGGGCATAAACAATATTTCTTTCCATTTTACCCCCTTTCCATCATCCGGCCGAACCAAGATTTTGACCCAATTATATCAAAATTTAGGATATCAAAGGATTTATTTTGTTATGGAATTGAAACGGGGTTACAAGTTTTTTATTTGGGGAAAAATGAATCCATCGAGGATAGGCACGTAAGATTCATAACAATAAACGAATTGATTATAACTGGTGGTCAGGTTTTGATGGCGTAGCCGGAATATGGCCATATTCCGATAGCTTCTGTGTTCTAATGAAAGTAGATCTACAGACAATGCGTTCTCTATATTTATCTCGACGACTACGTACGTAGGTTACAAATAGGGATCGGCCTATAGTGTGAAATTGGTAGGTGGCATATTTTCTTAAATCTGGTAGAGCAGCAATCGGCGCACGTTATGTAAATTTTGAAAAATTTTCAAATTATTATTTTCTTTTTAGTTCATACCGATGAAAGCTTCTCTCTAAAATATTATCTATAAAATTGTTTAATAATGAACACAGCGGGATTTTTTCCCGAATTATTCTGCATATATTTTGAAAATAATCTACAATATTTTTTAATTTTTGCTGATTCTAAGAAGAAACATAAAATATTTGTATTTTTAACATTGACACAATTTATTGCTTTAATTATTATATACACACAAAAAATAATAATGAAATCACTGAATTACGAGCATATTTTTTCTACGGAATAACATTCACATCACCCAATATTCATAACCTAATTAAATGTGCACCTCGTCGCTTTGATAATGCAGTGCTACCTGTTGCATGTGTACTGCAAAACGCCTAATATTTGCGTTTACATTGAAATAGTGCATCTATAAAACCAGATATGAGAATTGTTTACTTATTGTGATAGTCTCATTTTTTACTCCCAGAAGTTCCGGCTTGCTATGGCAATTTAGTAAAGTGTTTGTTGTATTAGTAATATGAATTTTTTCATTCATTATTTACTAGGAAAAAAACATGTAATAGAAAATGAAACAACTATAATCATAACACTTGGGAATTTTCATCCTCATCAGAAACAAAATATGCAAAGTTATAGTTACCGTTAAAAATCATTAATATGTGAGGAATTTTAAACATGATTTACACATTTTCTTTGTAAATTTGTAGATTTGCAAGTGTATTATATTCCGACACCACATAATATGGGTTTGGTAATAGCGATAACTTCAGAAAATGAATTTTCGGTAACGGAGAGAGTTTAACATTTATGAATAAATATTTGATATATGGTGATGAAATAAAATATCACATATCATATACGATAATATAAAATCAAAGAAATTTTGACAAAAACTCGGCCGAGGTTTCTGGACTGTTTAAGATTTTTACAAATTTAAGTAAACATAAGTGTAATAGAATGTGAAGTGCATAAATTTCAAGAAATTTACAAGTAGTGCTTTGAATCAAAGAACGGCCATAACAAGGTTTCATTTAAATTTTGAAAGTTAAATTAACTTTCATGTATTTCGCTCACACTTTCAGGCTTATAATGAACATTCTTTTTACATGGAAGAATATTTGACAAAGAGTACAATGACGGATGCTAAATTCGTCTTCTTCTAGAGCATAATGAGAATAGAATAGGTTATGAAGAAACTTCAAAATAGATTGAGCCTTATCTGCTAGTTTTAATAAATTGAAAGTTCGAATATGCTGAAACAAAATTCATTTTTTTTTGTTTCTATTTTCGTTTCCTTCGGGATAGAAATAATTACGCAAATTTTTGTTGGCATAATTAAAAAAACCAGTCAAACACATAGCACTAGAACTCTTCATTAATAAACGATGTTAAACAGTTAATAAAATTAACGAGCTTTTTGGTGTCGAATTATAGATTAATTTTTTATTTCAGTGTTACGTATATATATATATATATATATATATATATATATATATATATATATATATATATATACATAATTAAATAATTTCTTTTAGTTTTAACTAATTAATACTTTTATAAAATATTCCTAATGTTCTAAAACGAGTCGAGTTAGAGTTTTTGTGTGATACTCTGTGGTTAATAGGTTCGTGCCAACTTAAAAATTTAAGAATATTTTTAAAAATAATTAAAATTATAATACCTTTATTATGGGACCATTAATTAAAATTCCTACTTTGTTTTAAAATTATTATTGTGCGAATTGACGTACGACGTGAAAGCCTCGCGTAGTAGCTATTCACTAGGGCGGCCCTGGCTGACCTGTGGCAGCTACATTGTAGCGACGTATGGTGGGTTATTCATCGTGAAAATATTACAATTTTTTTTCAAACCGTAATGCATAGGGTAATCACAAAAGTTACATATTTATATCAAACCGTAATGCGTACGGTAATCAATCTATTAATAATATTTTTAAGTGATTATGTGACGCGCAATGTGTCTTTTTTCTATTCAAGGCCAGAACATTTTGTATGTATTATTATGTCTGAATAAAAATTGTTTTCGGTGAAATTGCCTCAAAGTTTCAACGGATATAGATTAATAAGCAATCCTACTTTATCTGTATATATATACATAAAAACAAATATTTTCTAGCCCTGTTATATAATTAACATTAAGATGCCATAATTTTAGTAAGATCCATCCTATATTAATTGATTTGGTAATATTTGGATCTAGGTATTTTAATACGTTTGGGTAGACAGCAATTATCTTAAAATTCTGAACATGTACATTAACATATATTAATAAAAATATTTGCATATAAATAAGTATTTGTACAATATATAAAAACGAACGTGTCTTTTATTCACATAGACGATCGAGTAGAAAGTATTAAGACTCTCTATTAATATTCTCAACCGTTTCTGAAAAATCTTTCTATCGTAATGAATTTATACATTTTTAAAAAGAAACAGTCTTATTATACTCAGATGATACTCAGTTTGATGCACGGAATCGCCTGTATGAATAATAGACGTTTTTGTTACAGGCGTATATCTATAATATAAAAATAAGTCGGGTTTTCCTTCCTGACGCTATAACTCCAGAACGCACGAACCGATTTCCACGGTTTTGCATTCGTTGGAAAGGTCTCGGGCTCCGTGAGGTTTATAGCAAACAAAATTTAGAAAAAATTTCAACAGAAAAGCAGGAAAATAGGGAATCATTTTTCACATACAGCGCCATCTCTGATACATAGCATGTACTACAAACCAATATGGTTTTGCATGGTTGTGGAGCAGATGGCGCCAGTATTTTAAGTAGGTGGCGCCAGTGCGTGATACACACGTGTTTGACAGCTACTCATTGTACTCTGCTCAGTTAATTTCATGTGACATTTATTATGCGCACGTTCTTTAAAACGTTAACTTAAAACCGGTATTGTGTTCACTGTGAAATTGTGAAATTGAGGTTAAAGTTATTCGTTTCCTAACAGTTCAATTGGAAACCATCAAAACAATCACGCCTGTTGTGCAAATTTTTAGTCAATTTCAACAGCAGGCATTTGTCATTTTTTTGCAACTGTGTAAATTATGTGGATCGTGCATTTGAGTCAGTCTGTCCATAGTCCAAAATGCCTAGAGGACGACGTGCGAACATCGGCCGCAGCACAAGACATGCAAGCCAGCAACAAGTGTATTCACAGAACTTAAGCGAAGAAAGACAAAATATAATGAGAGAAAATGCCCGATTGAGACAACGCATGAGCACACGAAGATCATTGGCATCATACAATCGCTTGGCATTCCAATATGATCCAACTGCGAACTACAGTGATGATAAATTATTAATGTATGTATTCCTCGAATACCAATGATTCCGACTGATCTTCCGTTTGACTTCAAACGATTGCAATTTCCGGTTCACCTTGCGTTCGCAATGACAATTAACAAGTCGCAAGCCCAATCGCTTAGTGTTTGCGGGATAAATTTAGAAAATCATTGTTTTTCACATGGGCAGCTATACGTTGCGGGTTCACGAGTTGGGAAACCAAAAAACAAAAAATGTGGTTTACCAAAGAGCACTTCAATGAAACGAATAATTTGCGGACACGTATAACGCTTCGATTCAGTATTTACTTCGGATTCACTTAAATTTTTTACTTAGAGAAGTTCAACTAAATTATACTTCATTTTTGTAATCGAAATGAATTCATTACTGTTGTGAAATGAAATAAAATTTTTCCTTTTCAAATATAAAACAAAAAATTTTTCTTCATCTTTTAATCCCCAAACGAAATGTTACAAAAAACCAAGCCATCTGGTGGCGAAACGGAGTTCGCCGGGTTTGCTAGTCATGTGTAAAAATATGATACACATTGTATTTAAAATTAAGCAGAATATGATGAGGAACTGCGTGAAAATTCTAAATCGTTTCAAAATATATCAATGATATGTATCAAGTTCAATCAACAAATTCACTTTTATAATATTTACTTTTTTATTATATAGAGACGTAATAAAAGTATATGTCAAAATGAATATAAAATATCAAGAGGCTATTTCTTTTTAATTTGTAATTATTTTATAATAATATTATTTTAAAATAACATTATTTTTTTTAATTTGTAATTATTTTTTAACCCATCCTTTTTAACTATGTATTTGTTAATTTTATACATGTAATCATATTATTCTCATATTTTGAATGACATTTTTTATAAACACAAGCAAATAAAGTAAAGTCTGCAGCAATTTTCATAAAATGGTATAAATCCCCCATTTTATACAACAATTTTAATGTAAAATTTCTGTAATATACCCAGATTGGAGAGAGCTTTACAAATATCTTTCTTCATCACTTTACATGTTAACTCCGTCCATTTGAAGGAAATGGCTTTCATGTAATTTAAAAACAACGATGTGATATTATTTTTTCTGGTAGGCATTTCCCAACTTTCACCAAAATTTTCTTATTACAAAACAACCGCTTCATTTAATATATCAATTGTAACTACGTTATAACAACTTTTTCGACTCTCGCCTCGAGATCGTTTTCCGAGGAAAGCGAAAGCGGGAACGTGGAGTACCTAACTTCTACGTGCCCGTAAATTCATAAGTGACTAAGAATTCGACCGGCATGAACAGAGCGTGTAATTTTCAAAAATTTTAACGCAGTTCCGTAAGACTTGTAACTCGGTTTGGTTGGTACAACGAAACGAATTATAAAAGGAAACGGAAGGCACCGAAACACCAGGGTTGGCAATATGAAAGTACCGCAAAAGTAACAAAATTCATTTGCGCTTCGAAAATTGGAATGATTACAAAATTTTTAATGACGGGCAAAAAACCTAAAAAATTTTTTTCACCGCAAACTTTGCCAATAAATATAAATAGGAAACGACTCAGCAGAAGGAAAGTTTATAATCACTTAACCGCCTTTCCCTTTGAAAATTGCCAGGCAATTGTCTCTGTTCAGCAGCCTATTAAAATTCAAAGTCTCGCTTTTCGTACTGTTTGACTTTAATTCCCTGTTCCCCCGCATTTTACTTCTCTCTAAGTCTTTTTCTATTCCCTCTCTTATTATCATGATATTTTCATGGGTAAAAACGTGGTCTGTTGCCATATTGTTTGAGGTTGCGAATATGAATGGAATCAGACATAATAATGTCTTCTAATTAAATTTTGCCTCACTTTGAAGTCTGTTCCAAATGTTAAGATAAACCTACTATCCTTGTTAAATTTTATTTATCATTACAGTTTTTAATTTTTTCTTTCAGGGTTTTCTTTATTTAATAAGTCCAGTGATTCTGATTGTATTAACTCAAAATTATGTTATACAGAATACAATTTCGCGCGTTACATTATGAATAAAGTATCAAAAAAATACATGATTATTTAAACAAATAAAACAAGAAGAAGCGTCATAAATGTTAAAGTATTAATATATTTGTTGCTTTTTGTTATTTATTTGCATTATTATGTATTAAATAAGGAATATTATTTAAAATTAGAGCTTCTAAACTTACAGTTCATGAACCCACGAAGGGTTTGCAATTTGCAATTTTCTCGTCATCGTTTCTTGGAATAATTATTCAAATGCAATTGGTTTTATAAAAGTTATTATTTTGAATGATGTTTTTACACCATTTGGTGCCTTAAAATATTTCAAAAAACAAAAACTGGGCCAATGAACACTATCCGTCATGGTGTTCATCGGCCTAGTTTAGTTTAAAATCGTAGTGATAGTTTAAATAGTTTTTATTGGTCAATATATATATGAGAGCAGTTTTTATTTTGGAAAATCTTATAGTCATTGAATGCCAAAGCAAAATTATAACAGAAAATAGGTGACCAAAAAGCAGAAAATTTTAGACACGGTTTACAGATTCTTTCGATCGTCAGTTCAAATGTAAGCACCGTCTCTATTTTGTCACAGATTACATTAGAGCTAAGTATTATTTTAATAAATGTTTAATTTAAATCACTCTGCTACTTTTTTCATTGTGCTCTAGCAAATTGATAAATAGTAAATAGGCAATTAAAAAATCGGAAATATTAAACACAGTCTACAAGTATCCTAAATTTGAACCGGGATCTTAAACAATCTTGTTAATGTCGTAATCCAATTGATTTAGTAGTTTTTATGTGTTTACCTAACAGACGAATAGACATCCAGACAGGAAACGATATTAAAAAAAGTTTTATTGGCTTTCACTCAATCTTAGGGACGCCACTGTTACAACACTTTATGAAAAAACTATTGTTTGCACATAGAATGTTTTTCAACCTTATTAAAGATTTGAAATATTAGTTTTGGGAGAAAGAATAAATAATGAAGAGTAAATGAAATTCTATTCCTCCAAAAATAATGGAGTGAAAATAGCAATATCGAGATTTTCCTTCATTACTATATTGCAAAATATCTTGGTCCCGTATTTTTAAATTGAATTAGAGAAAGAAATTATAACACAATATTAGCAAAAACTTTTATATATTTTCAACTTCGATTGTGGTGAACTGATTGCCAAAAAATTAAATGCAAAATAAGGCGATTAACATTAGCAGTCCGGAAGTGAAAAATCACTAAAAAGGGTACCAGAATCAGACGTCTAATAATTTTTTTTCTTCTGCGTTCCAAACGCCTTGTTTGTTGCAACGACGTAATTTCTATTAAAATAAAAAACACTCGCTGCTGTCCAGTTAACAATGTTCCATTTCCGTCACATTTCTCATTCGAAAGGCACTAATAGCCACTTTTACGGGATTGCGGTCGAGCCGCTGCCACGGACATTACGTTTAATTTTTTAACGAATGCTTATAATCAGAGTTACTTTAATGTTATATACACCTTCTGTTTGTAATTTGTACCTTAAAAGTAATAAAAGCTAGGTATTAATCGTTGCCATATTATTTGATTAAGTTTGAAAGTTGGGCTCTTGAATTTGTTTCTAACGGAGATATCATTTATTTAAAAGAAATGCTTATTATAAACAACTTACATATTATAAAATAATTATTTTTTGTCTTACGTTCTTGTAAACGGCTATCTTAATTTTACAATTAAATGAAACTACGTGGTGTAGTATTATTTTTACTTTCTTTATTTTCTTTACCACGACCTACGTTTCGTTGTATTATAATATCTCCAGGTTATTAGCAAAGATTTGATTTAATTATGAACAATGAATAAAAATTGACGCCAATTATTCAATAAATAATTTTACAAATCAGTACTTTCTGCGCCAAGGTTATTCAAGTGTCTCAGCCTGGAAAAGGACACTAAATACAGAATTTATTTTTATTTTTTCAAATAAACACTTCAATCCAATATCATTCTTATCAAGAACTTTCTAACTGCTTACCAACTCTCGATGAAATATGAAATCATCTTTAAAAAAAAATTGTTTCTGCTTTAATTTTATCATTTTGCAAATTTTCTTCCGGAGAGAACTTTTTTCAGCTTTAAGAAAATGAAGTAACCGTTGTGGGTAAATTACTGAAAATACGGTGCTCGGGCGCTTGAAGCACTTGGAAGCTTAAATTATTTTTGTGGCTAAAAGATAATTGATTTAAGACCAGATAGTTTTTTGCACTTGCATTTAATTTCAATTACAGTTCAGACTTCCGCTTCGTTTCCGGTGTTTAGTGTTAAATTCATGATTATCTATTGTTACAAACCGTTGGAGTGAATTGCGTTGTAGTGAGTGAATTTTAAATAACTTGAAACAGCTTGAGAAACCTTAATTTGAATGCATTTTTGATAGATTATTAAGAAGCCAGACATCCATTGAATGGTAATTATTTTTATATTTATGCGTCATTTAAAGAAGAGAGAACATGATCTATGAAGGTGTTTGCAATATTAACGATTTTAGGTGTTTCGGTAATCGTCGAAAGTGTTATTTTGGATTCTGTGAAGATTTCTTTGACTAAAGCGGTTTACCGGTACGCTAAACATTTATTATCTTGAATGGATTGAAGACACTGTTTCAAATTAGCAGTCAATATTTTTACCATTGAAAATAAAGGAAAAAACTTCTTTATATTAGAGTGTAACTTCTTTTAAATATATTGAAGTCAATCTTTAATAAGTACTTCGTAAGAGCTCGCACTATAATATTTTTCTCTTTTCAGGAAAACGTGAACAATTTTGTATTACAGGCGATTACCACAAACAAGTAATTAAATACACGCAATTGAACCTTCGCAGCATTTTATCAAAAGGACCGTTCGTGATCATATTTGAACCATTTTCCTGTTAAATCAAGATTTTGTTTATCCAACCTCGTACATGTCCTAAACTTTTCTTCTACGGATTTTAGGTAAGTAGAAAAAGGAAAAGAAATTTCCTATAATTGAATAAATCTCGCTTTTTTAATAATTTGAATACGTTGATATATTATGTTTTCTAGGATGTTGTATTTTTTTGTTTGCAATTCATTGATCCAAATGAGATACTACTGCGTTTTTGCAGAATATTCCACTTCCTATTATATGCCGGACGAAAAAAAAAAGTCTGTATTATATAGTACACGAAGTAATAAATATGAATGAGCGATATTTGAAACATTTAGAATTTTTTTGTCACAGAGGAATTTTCTAATAATTCTTTTAAATTTCAAAAGAAACATTAAGAGTATTATCGTTTCTGATTTAATTCAGAAATATTCTAGCCTCATTATAAATGAAGGTGGATTATAGAAATCTTTACGTATTCCTCATTTCCTATAACCTCAAGAAAGACTTAAAAAAACGATTATGTAATGTACGCTGATAGCAGCGTACCTTAAATATTTTTAAATTATAAATAGTTTTTAAAATATAGGACTAAACAAAAAATCCCACGAATAAAGATAAACAAACATCAAATTATTAATATATCGATAGCATGAGATTAAATTTTATACAAGGGAATGGTTATCATTATCCATAATCAATCTAAACGCACTTTATCTCTATCAAGTTCAGAAATTAATTGACCTCGGATAAAATGTCCAAGAGAAGAAAATTGTTTATTCTGGAGAAACAATTTTAGATTAAGTTAGGCAGCGCATGAAGTTATAAAAACAATAGAATTATCTCCAGATACTTTGAGTATAAAGGATTAAAAGTACTTATTTTAAAAACAAAGACTGAAATTTAAAAATAAGTTTCTATTGATAATTTCTTAAAAATAATGTATGTTATTGCTTACATTTAAATCTATCAGCATTTGTTCCCAACAGAGTATTAGACGGACAAAATTAGTTGAGTTATTTCACAAAAATAAATTCGCAATCATATTTTATTGCTAGAAATAATTTTAAAAAATTATATCAAAAAAATTTCAAAAATCAATTAAAATATTTTACAACATAACTTATTTGCACTCTCTCTAATGAGACTAAAAATTCTTTTCAATGTTATTTTAGTCACGTCAGGAGAACAAAATTCCTATTTAGTTTACATGAAAGTACTTAAAAAATAGTCTAAAGAATTGATAAAATGTCCCCTTTCTTCGTTTTTCCTAATCTCTCCAAAATATATAAAAGAGACGTCATTCCAAATATTTCTCATACACCGCTCACGTAAAACTGATTGCCTATTGCCAATAACTTCTTTCTATCTGAAATATAAATAAACACAAGTCTCTCTAAACATTATATAGGAAAACTTGACCTGGAAACGATTTACGCTACGAAGAACACAGAGTCGACAGTTCGATCGCTCAAAGGAATTACAAGTCATAAACAATCGTGCAATTTGTACTAAATATTTCAGCTTGTGCTGATAAATTGTAACAAGCACGGTATTCATGAAATAAAGAATTAAACCAGAGAAGTAAAAATCGTGACAGGAATCTATTAAAAACTGCTTGACTGGTATCCATTATGCTTTCGTTTATCTGTACATTTTTGAGAAAAAGTTTTGAAAGTATTTGGTGCTTTTTTCGAAAAAACGTTTTAGTATTTTTGAGTTTCTGCAAAACTTGAAACTAAAAAGAAATTGGAAAAGAATTGAAAACGGGAAAACAGTCCACGCCCATAGCAAAAGTTTTGGTTAAGTGTAAGAAAAATTAAATGCAGTCCTGAAATTGTTTCTTTTTTATTGAATGTAGAGATGTAAGTACAAATCTTGCTAATGAGGAGAATATGAATTTTAAATGTTATAAATGTCAGGAAAGTCAATTTTATGACTAGTTTTTAAAAAATATTTACAAACATAAAAGTTTAGATTTAAATAATAAAAGGAATAAAATTAAATCCGTTTCCATTTTTGGTTCCATTGACAAATAATAGACCTTCATAACGTCATTTTGTCAGTCTGAACAATCATCTATTCGTCATAGCTTCCGAGTTTGACATTTTCAGACAAATGTACAGAAATTTATATTACCACGTGGTAAAATATTAAAAAAAAATAGTTTTCCGTTTTATGTACAAGAGGAAAATTTAATATTGCGCATTTCATTGAGTCTTCATTATATATGGCTTTTCAACAAAAATGAGCTTTCGTTCATAATTTTTACCGCAACTTAAACTTTTCGTATTTCATAAACGAAGTTTAAATATAAATTATGATCTCTAGTACGAGTAGAACAGGCACCAAGGATCCCATACACAGTTAGGCATATGTAAATATTTAAGGATAGAAGAATTTTTTCCAATTTATTGATGATAATACTTTTATTATCCTCAATAAAATGCTTTTTTATGGGCACACAAATGTCTTGAAATTGTCAGTAATGTTTTTGTTCACTAATTTATATTCGGTGTAATTTTCTATTTTGTGTTTAAAAATAAAACACGCTGGATATTAAAGCTGAATTAAAACTTTCAATCACGTGCCATTTTTGAAATAAACCTGATAACAAAATGGGTGTCAAATGTCAACTTTTTTAGTTCATCACGTTTATGATGCAGAATGAAAAAAATAAAGAATCAGATTTAATCTCGAATTAAGAGGCAAATTATGCCAGAAAATATATGAGAGTAAGCGTGGTTAGAATCGTGTAGAGAAGAGTACGTGGCTTGCGTAGCTGTTATGGGAGTGCAAAACTTCTTCATCGTAGAGTATACTACTTTTTCCAAAACATATAAGCAATATAAATTCACAATTTTCCAGTATGTATCGTACGGAGTATATAGAAATTAGTTTCGAAAAGAATTTAAAAAAAATAGTCACTGTGTCAACAATCTTAAAAGTTATTCAAGAAAAGGTAGGCGTATATTTAGGAAATTATTTGTTTACGTATTCGAATCATGTATATTTTTATTTACAGTTAAATGTGGAGTAAAATGATATATACAAGAAAATCGTATCAAACTCGTGTTTGCATATCTAATATTTTTTGAAACAAGGTACAATATCTAACAAGGCTAGTTTTTTGCAAAATGTTTGTAAAATCAGGAAATAGCGTAATTAATAGAAACTACCATCAGTGTGGAAAATATCGTTTATTTATAATTTTATTATTGAAAAAATAACCACTCATATTTTAAAAGGACTCATTTTAAAATCTTCAATTGTTGGCATTATGAGGAATATTGGTTTTTAAACCAGCGCATCACATACCTATGTGTATTAAGCAAAATGAAGTTTAGTGTTTACTACCCGCCAAATGACCACACAGAAGTTTGAGTTTAAATCTAAATTTAAATTCTAAACACAAAAATTTAGCCAAAATTAGGTTATGGGTCTTCTTAAATTGGAAATTAAAAATTAAATTAAAAAATGTCATACAAATTCATTAAAAATAAAATAAAAAAATGTGTACATGTTACCGCTAATTAATCTGTAACAAATAAACTAAGAAGTTAATTAGAACCAGTCATTAATTTTCTAATTGCAATTACGGTGGACCATAGTCAGAGTATTAGGAAAATATTTAAACCAATTTTCAATAACAAAAAAAAAAAAAAAATATATATATATATATATATATATATATATATAAGCTCTTTTGCCTTAAGATATGGATCAGCTTCTATTAGAATAATTAAAACATTCCAAGGGAAAACCGACACTTATCTTTTTTAACAAAAATTAATGAATTATTTTCCGCCCATAATCTTGCTCGCAGTGAGGACATATGAAAAGCACTCTATGGGTTCTAACAAGTCGCTTGTTGGTAACCACGCTAATTTTTTCTTCCTTCGATTAATTTATACTTTTTAGTTGTTTTTTAACTTTATCGTCTTATTTTTGGAATTTTAGAATTCTTCCCTTGCATTTTCCCGTATTCTTTTAGCCTTATCCTTAAGAAGATAAAACAATTTTAGTAATTTATAGGCCAGTATGGTATAAAGTTTTGCGTTTTTGATTTCAATGAATAATTCCCAAATTTAGTTCTTGAAAAGTAAACATATCGTTAAAAAAATAAAAAATAGGGTAAAATAAAGGAACTTACCCGTCGTTAAATATTTTGAATTTATGTAAAAGGAAAAATATAAAATCTTGATTATTTTCGGGTGAGAGTGGCGTTGTCCTTTTGCTTAATAAAGTTTTCATTTATGTGCGCGAAATTTAAACTTATTTAGTTAATGGAAAGTGCGAGTTTTCAAGTGCGAGCTTTTTTAGGAGCCAGCCCTTATTGTACTTTATTTGTTTTTTATAATACTTGAAATCTTATCAAGACTTCTCAATGAGAATCTCGTTGAAATATTGGCAAAGCTAGGAGACATGAGTGAACTTTTGTACACCATCGGCTCCGCCCGGTTTGTCATACCATTATCTTTCGGTCAATGGACGAGATTGTAGCTGAGATTACTTTTATTTCAACTATTCGTGAATGTACGTGCTATACTTTTGTATTACACACATAACCTGGCTACATTTTAGTGCAAATTTGGGATATCTGGGTAAAATAGAGGCTAATATTTAATAATATTACCAGCGTTGTCATTATGGTGTTTTATTGGATTATTCACACGCTGACGCCTTAGGCGCTGCGGCGCACCGCGTAGTCCCGAGTTAGGTTTACGGCCGTTCGTCGAGTATCATTTGTGTACAATAAAGTTTAAAAAAACATAAGTAATATTGATAATTATCAGACCATTCAGTTTGAGATATTCCGGAATGAAACATCGAGACTAAACATTTAAGCCTCAACCCAAAGTTACTATCACAATAATTAGATCCAAGTGTTATTATCCTCGAGTTTATACTTGTACGAACTGTCAAACGAAATTGAGTATTAGAGCACAATCGCTAAATTTCTATCTGTAATAATGACTAAGATCTAGGTGTTATTAACCTGGTTTTCGTCGGAGCCTCAAATTTGTACGTGTGAGAAATGTCAATAAAAATTTTATTTTTGGACTCAAAATTGATCGTTATTATTACAAGTATATGATAAGATATTATTCGATGAAACGCGCTAAAACAAAATTACCAGCCATACATGAAAAGGAATACCATTATTTTTTAATATTTTGCCAAGTGTTAATTAAAATCTCTGCACATCTGTCTAAAACTATCAAAAATCTTAAACCTTCACTAAGAAATGAATGTCGGGATGAGTATCACGAATTTATAAAAATCAAAAATAATTTAAATCCTTTCATCATTTAAATATATAGCTTCAGAACATTCCTACGCGGATATACTTATAAACAGTAAACATCTTTCAAAAGCTAGTTATAGAATTGACAAACCTCACATTTTTTAAAAATAAATTTAAAATTCTTATCATCTAACGTATTTGCACAATGACAGTCACCATAAAATTACCAAATTCAAAACCGCATTTTATTTTTTAACGCATAAATTTTCATACATTTGTCCAATGTCTTTGATAAAGATGAGAAAAGCAAATATTTTCACATCAGTTCTACCCTTTTAATTTTAAATTTTCATCACAAACTAAAAAGTATCAAAATATTTTCGTCGAACAAAACATCAAACATTTTTAAAACACTGGTCCTTAAAATATACAGACTATTGAAAACATAATGGACATAAGTTTAATACCTTTCAATATCTTTTCCTAAAAAGCTTTCTCGGTCGCCAGCTTTCTACAATTTTTCAGCACAAGCGGCAAAATCAATTGCAGATTTCGTGATTGTTTGTGACTTGTAATTCTAGTGAGATGCCGTTGCGTAAATCGTTTCTGAGTCAAGTTTTTTTTCATATACTAATTAGATTAACTTGTGATTCATATACTAATTAGATTAACTTGTGATTATTTAGTTTTTAGGGAAAAAAATTGTTGGCAATATTGTATAATAGCAAATGTGAAATAAGTATATGGAATTGTATTTTTATAAATATTTTATAAAGATGAATTAAAATGAAGTAATGGGATTATTTACCAGTCCATAATTTTTAAGGTGTTCCATCTGGAATTAGTAGAAATTCTGCTATTCTTGCTAAACTAAATATAATATAAAAGGAAGTACGAGTGCGATTTAGTTATGCTGTCTAATATTGAAATAATCTTTTGAAATTTTGTTGACATAAGTTTTTAGAATTATATCTAAAATTAATTTCTTTATTTATATTAGTATAAAAACTCAATCCAATTTCTTCATCTAGGAATCACAGGTGAAAGAATACTACCAGAATAAGAAGCACTGGCAGGACGATTGTAAATGTTAAAATAATGTAAGAAATGATGAAAAGGAATTTATTTAAAATGTTTGTGCCTGTCTTTAAAACGGATCTACTTTTTAGGTTTTGAACTCGCGGTGTCTAAAGAAAATCTTCTCGTTACAATAGACCTACTTTTTTGTCCCATATGTTAGAATTTTTGGTATTTAAAAAGAATAAATAAAACTTGCATCTTACCCATTTGATACAAATGTTTAGCTCAGAATCGTATTTAAAATTACGTAAAATTTTGTTTCCAAATGATGCTCCTATATGATGTCTCTATTCATGTATACAAACTACTAAGGCTTTGTTACTGAATTTTCTTTTCCACAATTGAATAGTTTTAGTACCACAATCGCATGGTAACATTTGTGACGCCGTTCTGAAACGAGACGTCGAGCATCTGTTGAAGACATTCTCATATACCTTGAGATTGTTTATCAATCTCGCCCGCTTTAAGTAAAAGCTAAATTTGATCCCATATAAAATTCGGTATAATTAGTTGCCCAAATAGCCAAATTTTGATAACTAGATTGACTTGCTTTTCTTCCACTGACACTAGTTGATAGAGGCAACCACAGCTGCTACCTGACTTTTTCCAAAATATAAATCTGGAAAATAAAATTTTTTCTTTTCTAGAACATATTATCGGAAGTAATTTAATTCCTGTATTCATTAAGATTAAAGGAAGTCTAGGTGGACAGTAGCTAGTAAAAATTTTTTCGTTTTAAGTACTTTAGTCATATGATTTCACTATATAAATAATTTTGACTTTATTATATATTATAAACTTGATTATTTTGGGACAAACGCGAAGTTGCCAATTATGAAACTATATGAATGGTCATGTACGTATTTATTCAGTTTTTGAGCTCTTCCTTAATATGAGAACAAAAAGAAATATATGAAGATTTCCTGAATCTACTTTCATTTAATAGTAGTATATTTTTAAGTCATTAAAATAATATCAATAACTTTTCTATTTTGTGAATTTTACCAAATTATGTTTGAATTTCTGAGATCAAAATCAATCACAATTTTTTTGAATTTATATTATTTATATTTGGTACTTCATGTACAAAAAAAAAGAACGTATAGTATAAAACATAATATATTAGGGTATTAAAATTTTTACAGTAGGCATAGTACTTTATTTAAATTATATTTCTTTTTCTCCTTATCTAATCTTAGTGGAAGACATTTTTTTAGTATATGTGAAAGTTGATCAACTCCAAAGTTTCTAGGTCTTGCACAGAAATTCTGCAAATATGACAAAATAACTCTGGTTTCTGTTAAAATGATCATTTAGACAAAGTGTTATAGAGCTTTGGATGAGTGTGTTCTCTTATTTGTTTGCGGTTGTCAAATAAAATACCCAAATTTTGATATTTTCCTGAAAAGTCAATAAAAATGTAGTATTAACTATTACAAAATTATTTAATAAAAATTGGTACCAATAGATATACAAAATCATTAGATTCTACTAAGAAGAATTTTTCGTTTTTACTTCCAATGTTAAAAATTTGGCTGCAAAATATCGTGAATCCGTTTACGATAATGGATATAAGGTCAGTACGGCTATAAACCGCTGTAATACGACATTTGAAATGTTATGTAAGAAATCGTCATAACATTTCAAATGTCGTATTCAGCGATATCCGACTAAATGTACATGAGAATGCTAATTTTACAAACATCTTGCAAACATTTTTTCAGCTATATTTCAATCAATATTTTGAGCCTGAGATTAATTTCTATTCCAAATGTCTAGCCTGTTAACAGATTATAAAATGAAAAACTTCTAAAGAGTACTTAAGCTTCTTTAAAAGCTATTTAACTACGATTTTCGAAATTTTATAAATATATTTTAAAAAGACAGATTCGAATACTACACTAAAAGCCGGAAACGAAACAATTGTCCAACTTGTAAGTAGAACTAAGTGAAAGTGTACTATAGATACAAAGTGAAAAGCCTTCCATCATCAAAAAATTTATGGCTGTAATTTTTTATAAAATTTTTTTTAGATTTGTTTCAGTGCACATAGATTATTTGGAAAAAAATATATATCTTAGTTAAAACATAATTCTGGTGGACGTTTTTCAAATTTAATCAAATATTACGACACGAAATAATACTGAGCTTTTATTATTTTTAATATACCAATAGTAATCAGGCGGTTCACATTGTAGAAAAGTCATCTTGCCATAAACATTCTTTGAACAAGGCCATGAAGTAATATCAACTGTAATGTTCATAGCAGCGACTCGGCCGTATTCCCATGAAAGTGACCGGTAATGCCTTCCTAATGAGAAACGTGACGGAAATGGAACGTTGTTAACTTGGAAGCAGTAAGCTTTAGAAGCTACGCCGTTGCAACAAACAAGGCATTTGGGACGCAGAAAGAAAAGCTTGTTAACCGTCTGGTTACCCTTTTTGTGACGGACTTTCTTTTCCGCAACGCTTATGTTAATCGTCTTATTTGGCGTTTGATATTATGACAATGGGCTGAGTACAGTCGAAGTTGAAAATATAAAATATTTTTGCTGATATGTATAAAAACTAAAATCTAAATTTCGAAATTTTTTATATTATCAATACTAATGTACGGTTAAAAGGGTTGAAAAATAATCTATATGAAAATAAACCTTTTCATTAAAGTTTTACACCAAGGTCGTTTCTATTAATGAGTGGCGGTCAGTAAAAGTTCTTTTACAATTGTTGTTTGTCTGTTTGCCGGCCTGTTTTTTCGACAAAAGTTTCAAAATTGGTAAATCTAAGCTAAGGAGGCATTTTAAAGTTGTCATTAATGTTGCCATCCAATTACGGTACTAAAACTATTTACCTGTGGAAGAGAATATTCAGTAACGAATCAGTAGTACCAACACAAATACGCACAGAGAGGCATCATTTGAAACAAAACATTTGTGTCACATAGGTAATATATAAGTTTTACTTATTCTTTTTAAGTATCAAAAATTCTAACTTGTAAACAAAAAGTTGGATCTGTTATAACCATAAATTATCTTCAGATCCTGCGAGTTCGAAGCCAAGATAGTATATCCGTTTTAAAAACAAGTATAGAAATATTAAACAAATTCGTTTTCAAAATTTCTTATATAATTTTAATATTCTCAATTGCAATGCTAGTGCTTTTTATTCTGGTGGTATTCCTTCACCTCTGATTCCTAGATAAAGGAATTAAATTGAGTTATTATACTAAAATAAATAAAGAAATTAATTTAAGAAATAATTAAAAAAACTTACGTCAACAAAATTTGTAAAAAAATAAAATAATATTAAACAGCATAACTCGATTTTAGTCTCTCTCTCATGAAACTCATCATTCCTTTTATGTTATTTTTAGTCAAGCAAGGATAGCAGAATTTCTACTAAGTTCAAAGGAAACAACTCAAAAATTACTGACTGGTAAATAGTCTTATTCCTTCATTTTAATTAACCTTTGTAAAACATATAAAAAATACCATCCCAAACACTTTTTTATATTTACAATTTTAAAATATAACCGATGGTTTTTTCCTAAAATATAAATAGTCACAATTTAATCTAAACAGTATATGAAAAAACGTGACTCGCAACCAATTTACGTCATGGTGAATACAACGTCGATTGTTGGAAAGCTCACTACAATTACAAGTGACAAACAATCTTGCAATTTGCACTTGATTTCGTCGCTATTCAGACAAATTATAGGAAGCCGAGGAAGCTGAAGAACACAGATGAAATAGAGAGAATTAAGGTAAGACAACCATTTCTTCACATTTTAAGAGTTGCCACTTATTACGACTATTTTATTTTTTTTAATTACGACTATCCGAAGTTACTAGAGAAAATATATGTTATTGGTAGGTACGATTAGATCCTTGTGAATATTGTTAGCGTACTTAACTGATTCTCGAATATCATTGTACACTATATTTCAGAATATAAAAAAGAATACACAATTATTCAAGTTATTGACATTCTTTTTCCTATTATTATCATACTGGGCACTATTTATTGACATCCCATACGAATCACTTTTCTAATAATATAATTCGGTAATTAAAATGTAGATAGATATTTAGATTATTAAAAGACATTATTTTTAATTAAGTCTGTTATCTCTCATTTATTCATAATAATACAGAAATATTTAAAAATATATGGCACTTATTTAACAGAAACATTGAAACTTAAAAATATATTATAACTCCCTTATTAGATATCATCTAATCTAATTAGGTAGGTATTTGGACAAATCTGTAAATAGGTAATTTTAAATACTTATTTACGATGTTAGTGTATATGTTCAGCCTTTAAACTCAGTTAAAAAGCATTCGATTTCTTTTGTTGTGTACTTCTCACTTTTGGTTTGGTGTCGCTCATCGACATCATAAACGTTCTGTTCATTTTCTTTTTCTACCACAATCTGCTCACCATAATATATAACAAAATTTGGTGGTGGCTTTAGATTTTTGTCCATATTACAAAAATTATCAGTTAATAAAAACTTTTTCAAATCTTCCCCTTTCTTTTGAGCTATCTCTTTTGTTTTAAATTTGTTTACCGTAGTTTTTTTCTTTGTGCTCGTAGTTTTTTCTAGCAGAATTTTTTGACTTTTTTCTTTTCTTTTCTTAATTCCTTCTTCCTTTTATTTTTTAATCCTGATCTTTTAATCATCTTGTGCCTTCCGTTCAGCAGATGCTAATACAAAAGGAGATCTTTTTAAACTTTACTGGTCTTTCCTTTATGGTGTCTTTGGTAAAACGACAATATCTTGTAATTTTACGGTAGGGTTTATTCGTCCTCGAGAAATCCTATTTTGTTATAATCATATTGTGTAGCAATCTTAATTAGTTTTGTCCATATTTTTTCATATGTTTTTATGTCAAATACTTGGGCTTTATAAGTTGCACATACGAATTGAATATCCTTTGAAAAGCTGGGATTAACACTTGTGTTAGGCATCTCCTCTTGCATAATGTCATAACTGTTGTTTAACGTACTTTCTTCTACCACAATTTTATGTGATGCAGGTATGAAATCAGAAACAGTTTTTTGAGACTGAATAGGGGTACTAGCTTTGATGGCTCTTATATGTAATGCCCGTAGTGTCCGCTATCATAACCTCATGTGTTGCTGGTATAAAATTGCACTGGATATCACCATGAGCAATGATAACTCTCATATTTGCTATATCCACAGAGTCGTCATGTAATATTTGTCAATAGTTTTTCATTACCTTGAAAGAAATAACAATTTTTTTTGAAATCGATATTTTCATGTTCAATTTCTATTAATTTTCCCTTGCCTATAATATTTATTACACAGTGTATTCTGGTTTTCTGTTCACCCAGTACTTTTTCCCAGACATTTAGTGAAATCTATGGAATTCACATTCCATGGACACAATCCTGTTACTGTGAAACCATTTACAACTGTTGAAGGTAAAATCTATTCTAGGATTGTTTTTTCCAAGAGTGCTATAAAAGTAACTATGGTCAAAGCCACTCAAGGATACATTTGTTGCTATTCCAATACTGATTTTTACAAACCATACTTTAGTGGTTTAAAAACTGCGACATCTGCAGGTTGAAGGAGCCTTGGGCAATTTCGATTAAAAACCATTATAATATTTAATTTTGTGCATAATTCACTCACCATATAAGTTAAAGGAGATTTGTTGCCATCAACAAACATTATTACAGGGAATTTAATTCCCTTTTTAACGAGATAGGGATAAAAAACACTTTCTATATAATCGTGGAAATTTTCTGACTTTATCCACCCATTATCCCTACTCTGGAAGAATGGTCGGTGTTATATTTGCTGATAATCTTTTATTTGAAAAAATTACTATAGGTTCTTCCATTACCACCAAACGTGGACATAAAAGTTATAAATGTTTTAGCCTGGGCGTTTTCTATTTCATATAAATTTTTCGATCCTTTCGGAGCTAATGCTACACCTGTTTTAGGACAAAAAATAAATTTTGTTTTGTCTCCGTTGTATACATGTGAAGGATTGGAAAGTATATGAACTAAATTGTTTTCTTGCAGGTAGTTCTCAATTTGCCTAAACCAACTTCTGACGTCGATTTCGGAAATCGTTGCGCAGGCAGATGGAACTGTTTCTGGCGTGCAAAATGAAATATTGGAATGACGGCGCAAAAACGATTCAAGCCATTTCTCACCGTTTCCATAGTTACTAACTCTTTTCGTCTTCTTTAAAAAATCAGCAAGGCTACTAAATAAGTCTTCTTTTCTTTTTGGAAAAACATTTTTGCAGCAGACATTAATCCAATCATCTAAGTTCTTTTCTTCTTTTTCATTTAATATAGTAGAAGGTCCTGGACGCGAATTATGATCAGGACTTTTAATTTGGTAAATTAATGTGTTTTGTGACATCTGGTAAATTTTAGCTGAAGTTTTTGGTTCATAATATTTGGAATTGCTTGTAATACCTTTTTTAAAGAATCAGGATCATATTTTTTCCTCTGAATTTTATTTTGATTTTTTACAAGCTTATTTTGTCTTTGCCGCTTTGGTTTTATTCTTGAAATATGATTAAATACCTACAAACAACATGAAATATTCGCATATACCATAAATAGACATATTACACACCATTTACTGACACCAATAGTAATAATTAATAATTTAAATTATGTTTCCGGTCTACCATTTGGAAACACAATGAACACGAGCTCTATTTGGAACTAAATCACATATAAAACATCATGCAAAGCCGAAAAAAGTATAAAATATTACATTTAAAATCTTCATAACTTAATACATAATTGTGATAGTCTATTTTACACCTATAACAACATGACATGTCTATTAACAACATGAGCTGAAAACTGCTAAACAAACGAATATAAAAATAACAATTACCTTAGTGAAAACTTAAGATTTTGCCGTTGTTTTGTTCGTTTTGTTTTCGCGTCGTGATCAGAACAGGTGTTTTCTCGCCATATTGATTTTTGACAGCTCTGTGTTACCAATACGATAAAGACAAAACCTACCGACATTTATTTTATTATTTAGTAACACTACATGGAGTATTTTTCTTATTTATACAATAAAATGATTCTGTGTTGTAAACACCCCTCCGGTGTCAAAAATTAATAAATAAAATAAATATTTTTAGGATAGAATATTGAAAAGTCCTAAATTGCTGTCGATCATGCTTTCATTATTTTATACATTTTTAAGGTACACTGTTTTGAAAATGTTTGATGTTTTTGAGTTTATGATAGAAGTTGAAAATTAGAAGTAGGTAGAACTGATGCGAAAGTATTTGCCTTTCTTACCTTTATACAAAATATTTTACAAATGTTCGAAAATTTATGAATAAAAGGCGGTTTTGAATTTGGTATGTTATGGTGACCGTAAGTGTGCAAATATATTAGGGAATAAGAATTTTAATCCTATTTTTAAGAATTTTAATCTTATTTTAGCTTTTGAAATATATTTACTGTTTATAAATATATACCCGCAGTAATTTTCTGAAGGTTTGAATTTCAACGATAGAGAAGGTAAATTAAATCCATTTTCATTTTAGTTTCCAGTATCAATTTAAGGATTTTTATAAATTAGCCATATTTGACCGAACATTCGTCCGTCCGTCATGGCCTAAGATTTTTGATAGTTTTAGACATATATGCAGAAATTTTGCAAGCAGATTTTTCATATGGAGATTTCAATTAATACTTGGCTAAATGTCTCATTACATATGTGGTTTAAATAAGAATGAGCTTTTATTATTTATTATAATTTTTAAGGGTTTTTTACCCGAAGGGTCGAACGAAATCCTTTCAGTGTAGCAATACACTATGTCCGTCCGTCAGAAGTTTCTCATTTTATGCCATTAAGTAACGAATTATTTTCACACAAATACGCAGTTTCTCGGCCAGAAAAATAAATTGAGTTTAAAATGACTTAAAATTGTATGTCGAGGTGCACCTCAAACTTGTATAGGGGATGGCATTCTTTTCCACTTGAATTTGTAAAAAGTTCATTTAAAATTACTTTAATAGGCCGTTATACCCAAATTGGACATAATGGAAAAAATGTGACTTGCTAACTACCGATATCCTTTTCTGAAAAAAGTAATATGAAAAGTATTATATATATTATGATACATATGCCAAATAGGATCCAATATTAAAAACATAATAGTGAAACTTTTGTTGATATAATTTATTGTTGAAATAACCTCTATGTACAAAATATTCGTTGATGTTCCGACGTTGTTTTTATACCTATGTCATTTGAATCTACATTAAAATGAAGGTTTTAATAAAAGACAAAGGTTGTAACTCGTTTTTGAAAACATAAATTAGTAACGGATATATTTGAATTAAACGTATTTTCCATACTTTTGCGTCTAAATACCACAGTCAATACTAGCGCCATCACAGACTCTTTATTGCGCGAGAACTTTCCCCGTTAGTTGCCTTTGAGTCTTCGGACGGGGAGGCTGTTTCGCAGCCGGTTCGCTCTGCATTCACAAAAACATCGTAAACACTCGTGACATTTCTTTTATCGTTGCTAATAGACCACCTGAAGATGTAATATAACGAAACCTATGTGGGGTTAAAGAACTTATAGAAAATAGAAATAATACTATATCACCTAGTTTCATTTAATTGTGAATAATGAATTTCTACAAAATTAATGCCAAATTTATTCAATGTTAAATTTTAATAGGTAGATACTCAAACATACATTTTGAGGATTAAGTGATGACTAGGGTGATAACATCTGGACCTAAGTCAATGTTACAGCTAGAACTTTAGAGTTTGACTTCCAATATCCAGATTTATTGTCCATTTCTCACAAACACTAATTCGAAGGTCTGATAATGGTCAGGATAATAACAACTCCCAGTCACAGTCTCCCAGCCACTATTAAAGGCAAGAAGTTAGAAGCTTCAAATTTTGGCTTTGATATTCAGTTTTGGTGTTTATTGAATAATTGTTTTTAGTGTTTATTGGATGTCTATCATTCATACAGATGATTGTGTGCGAGAAATTGAGTAGAAAATATTAAGGCGCTATATAAAAATACACAATCGTCTCTAAAAAAATCTTTCTTAAATTTGTGATTTTAATGAAAAGAATTTATATTGTTATTGATACTGATTGAGTATCTTACCCAATCAGCGTCAACAAAACTATGCAATTACATGCAGTCTTCTTATATTAAATAATACGAAACTTTCAGTTTTCTTTAAGTATCTTAACAAGCGTTTACAATGTTTCCAATGAGTTTCATTAAAACAATTATTACCAGTATGCTGACTTTGAAAACTACACAATAAAACAATTATTATACTGCCTTAGAAAACTACACTACAAGAAATATCTGGCCTGGTAAGTACTGATAAATACATCAAATTTCCAATTAATTACTGGTAAGAATAATTCTTATTAAATTTATTATTCATACCTTTTTTTAGTTTCAAATTAACTTCAATAGGTGTATTTGAATGTGAACAGGCTGACATATTGAAATTCTTTAGAATAGTATGTACAAAATGCTTTCGGTCAACAGTAATACTATATTTTAATTACTTCCCTTTATATTGTATTCTTTCGAGTTTATACATAGTTATTTGTGAGGGTTGTTAAAACGGGTTCATTTCATTTAAATTGGTCTTTTAAGTTTACTGCAGGGGAGAAAGAACCTTGAAAACGTTATCATATTCTTACGTCTGTCCATCTCTCACAGCTGTACAGGTTTTGTAAGTTTGGATTTATATTCAATATATTTTACATGGAAAGATTTTACATGAAAATTTCCACTTAAATACAAAAAAATGATTAAACAAAATAAAAATACTACGTCAAACCTAATATATTGAGTATCAGTAGAAATGTCAAGCAAGGTTTGCCTTCCATTTATGTTGTTTTTTTAAATAAAAGTTCTTTTGCAAAACGTAAAGTATCTATGTGACGAGTAATGTACTTCCCCGTCTATTTTCAACTGTAGGTCAAAGAATTTGAAAATATTCTGTGTATTGTAATATAACGTGCACTAAAAATCTAAATAATTTTGTTGAAATTGCAACAATTTTCGACAATTATGCAACCCTGTTTTTGGAGTTTCAAGAAGCGAATAAATATATTTTAGTCGCTATAAATTTAATTATATTTTAACTGACAGGAAAGTATTTAACTTCATGCATTTTATATATTGTAAAAAGAAAAGAGACCATGTATTAATTTGTATCTACAAATCAATTTTCTTGCGTTTATGAAGAGCAATTATGTAATGATTCTAAAAATCTACATAAACATTTTTTGCAAAATTATATTTACCCATAATTAAGTATATAAACAAGATTAAAAAATTAACGTGTCTATAATTCATACAGATGATTATGTGCGAGAAATCGAGTAGAAAATATTAAGGCGCTATATAAAAATACACAATCGTTTTTCTCAAATTTGTGATTTGAAAAGGACTTTATCAAATCTCAAATTTATGATTTGAAAGAGTATATAAAGTCCTTAATTTTTCTGTGACCTTGAATTAATTTTTAACTATGAACCTGACGGAAGCAAAGAGAAAACGTAATTTTCAAATATTATTATAAACTCCACAACGTTCGGTCTCGGTTTAACTCGTTTTTTTTTGAAACAATAAAACGAATTACAAAAAGAAACGCAAAGCACCCGAAACGCAAGCCTTTGAAATATAAATGTGACTGGCAAATAATAAAAACCATTTGCGTTTCGTAAATACGACGAATCCAAATTTTTTAATGGCGAACGTAGAAAGTAAATTATTTTTTTACCTTAAAAAATAGAAAAAGGAAACGTCTCGGCTGAAAGAAACTTCATGAAAACTTAACCGCATTTTGCTTTGTAAATTGCTCGCTGATTATTTCTTTCCATCAGTCTATTAAAATTCAAGGAGATCACTCAATTTTCATACGGTTTGGCTTTTATTTCATGCTGCTTCTGCATTTCACTCTGCTCCGCGTCTTTTTTGCTCTTTTCCTAATTGTCATAAAATTTTCACAAATGAAAACCTGCTTTGATGCGGTATTATTTAATATTGCGAAAATTATTTTTATAACTGAAGACACTGACGAAAATGAAGCGAATTTAATATGTGGCTAAATCTGAATTTTTTTCTAATATTGAAATAATCTTAAATTTTATATATTGCTTAATTTCATCAATTAAGAACTTATGTAAATTTTAGTTTCAAGTAATTTTGAACATTTTATTCTATTTCATACCATGTTTAGTAATTTTGATTTAGTGAAATAAAATGTTTATTTCAGTGAATATAACATCGCGTGTACGTGTACGAGAGTACGAATAATATCTAAATAATGTTTTTTGCGATTATTTTGACAAATAAAAATACAGGGAGTGTCAAAAACTTTGAAGTATATGAAATATATTTATCGCTATCTGTTATTTATAACTTTTCCAAAAAATGTAATTTACCCAAGCAAGCCAACTACTTGATACAATCAGACAAATTAGAGCTTTCCAATTTTCGGCACATTTATGTAACGTAAAACAGAAATAAAAGGGGCTTAAATCGTTTCTTGTAAAATTCTTCACGAATATACGTCAATATACGTGAACTTCTATAAAAATCATAATTTAAAATAATATGTTTGCACATTTGGCGCTTTTAAACATTTCAAGAATATACTGATGAATACTGTCCCCTTTTTTCCAATAGTTTTTAGAATTATTACATTAAATGAGCCAAAAGTAAATATATATATATATATATATATATATATATATATATATAACTATATATATATATATATATATATATATATTTAGTACATACGTTAGCCATATATTACGTGCTAAATAAATAAAATACATTTTTCGTCAAATTATGGATAACAATCGTAAGATATATGAAGAGAAAAAAGGATGCATGGAATCTAGACTTTTGAAGTAATACTTCATAATATCGAACGTGTTAAAAAAAAATTAATTAAATAAATTACACGCAAGTTGTAAAACTGCATGAATTCCACTGAACTGATAAAATGTTATCTTATATGTCACTAGAAAGGCCGTTCGATTGAATTGTATTCTAGCGATGTAACTTCCGTTACACTTCTGTTACCTGAATGGAATTGGAATAAAATTAAGTTATTAACTAATTTATAATTTTTCAGTATCAAAGAAGGCGACGCTATCTAAAATCCTCTGAAAAATTCCAAGATTCATTTTCAATAAATGCATTTGCTTATGATTTAAAACTCACTATTTAATTGTTAAATGTGGTTGAAATTTAGATTTTTCCGCCAAAAGACATTCCATAATAAGCTTCCGTTAAGATGGAAAACAAACAAAAGTTTTGAATTAGAATGGTAAATTGCAATTTTTTAAATTAACCTGGTAACAAAATAGATTTGAAAATGCCATCTTTACTGGCTTACTATATTTAAGTTATTCAATGAAAAATTAAAAAAATGGTTTCGTTCTCTAATTAAAGCCCTTTTCTATAGTATTATTACCAATTACAGTAAACAACTTGACTGCATATTTTTTGCCACAAATTAATTGAAATCATCACTAGACTGATTCAAATCTCATTTTTTGAAATGTATTACATAGGTCTGGAACTGTCAAAAATGTGAGGTTATGACGAATATACGAACGAACTGACATGATGAAAATAAACAGGTTCACATTTAACAATGGAAAAGCAGAACGGTTTTATTTAATTCATTTTATCATTGAAATATGGACCTTAAGAGCACGTCTGCTCTGATATTCTTGTAAATAGTAAATAGATCAGATAAATATAAGCCATGGCATTTATTTTTTTTTCTTTATTCGATTGTTGAATTAAAATTCTTACGCAGAGCTGTGTGTGTATATTAATTTAATCAGCAAACAATTATCAATTTCCGAACCGCATTTTGTCCTTTATTGCATGTTGCACTTTTTTTTACATAGTTACATTAAATCATTCGCAGAAGTGGGAAATAGAAATATTTATATATCGATTCCACCCACTACCGTTTTTCAACTTTAATTACACAAATTTACCAAAACATTTTGAACGGAAAAAACACTTTCAAAATAAAAGGTCTAAAAATGTATAGACTATCGCAAACATAATGGACACCAATTAAGATACTTTCAATAGTCTACCCTCACAATGTTTACTTCTCTCTGCTCCATATAAATCTTCCAGCTTCCTCAGTCAATTTGTCTGCAAAAGCAGCAAAATCAACTCCAAATTGCACGGTGGTTTGTAATTTGTAATTGTAGTGAGCGTTCAAGCAATCAACACTGTGTTCACCGGAGCGTAAATTACTCCCGAATTAAGTTTTTCCCGAATATCCTTTAGATTTCATTGTGATTATATTTATTTCAAGTTGAAAATTAATTGGTAAAAGTTTACCGGATGAAGTGTAGAAGAGAAATATTTGGGATTCTAATTTTTCCATATTTCATAAGACATATTCTTATTAATTGCGAAGGATAATGATCAATTATTACGAAGGATGACCAAATCTGGAAAGATATCATGGTAACTAATCGAAAATTAGAAAGATGTCATGGATATCAAAACTGATATAATTTCATTTGATGATATAATTTCAGCGGATGAGCTGATTCTGGAGGCATAGCCTCAAGTATCAGCTCATCCTCGACTATCGAGGTCAATGAAATTAAAACATCATTTGTCACTTTCCATTAGTGCTAAGAATTTGAAAACGAAAAGCTAAGATGATCAGAATAAAAGTTACGCCCCGACATTTTTATAGCTATTTCTTCTCCTACTTTATATTTTTAAAAGGAAAAAAAAATTAAATAGTGTGTGTGCTAAATAAAAAGGTTTTGTCATGACAAGTAAACAGTTATAAAACAAAGTATTTTGAAAGTGAAATTTGGTACATAAATTTAATTTTAATTAAAGAATTTTACGCTTCGTCATACAAGAAATGTGGCGTCTTCAGCAATTAGTATATTTCGTAATTTTTAGTAACAATTAATTTCATATTTTCGTTCACGCATTCACGTAGTACTTTTTAGTTCTTTAATTTGCCTCATTTATTATTAATATCTGTTTTCAGGGGGGTTAAGAGAAAGCAGATTTCAGTCGTTTGTGGTTTCCTTAGGACTCATTGTATAAAATATTTAAATAAGTGTATAAAAAAATTCCCCTGCGATTGTCCTATTCTTTTGTCTTTATGTTATTGGGGATTGAAAACGATTAACGTCGTGCCTAGCTACAGCTGCCTCGATAAAATCGCATGTGGAAGATAGGATCATTGTATAGCATTTCCGGTTAATTGGATTTGTCAATGTATAAGATCTGACTCAAAATTGTAACATGACCAATATTATTGTTATTGTTTTGGCATGATATTAATTATATAAAATAAATGAAACTGAAAAGGAAATAAATAAAATCTAAAACACGTACATTCATTTTAGTTCAAATTCCAAAAAATGTATAGCCTATGCGCGTCATCAAGATAATGCTAATAGTTTATAAACTTGTTACACACCTACAAGCGGTATCGCTACGCGTAAGTTTAAGGGTCGGATGTATTAGATAAAATATTTTGTTTCGCACACACACGCGCGCACGCCGGCCCCGACGGTGCTGTATGACTCTTAGTAGTGTGCATTACACGAACACGCTCGGCACAATGGGATCGATTGGGACACTTTTTAGACTAATGATTAAAGTAAAACCGAGTATGGTTTATCTGTTATAATGTCTTTGTAAATCTCTTGATACGGGATACGATTCAACCTTGGATATAGTTTAGATTGGTTTTTAACTGAATTTGGGGAATTCCAAAATGAAAAAATGTTGCACATATTTTGTGTAACTATTTTATATGTATAATCCTTTTGTAAATTAGTATGGCAAGCATAAACTAAGAAAAGAATAAAAACAATAAAAAAATGTTGTGCAAATAATGATAAAATAACTGCAATATCACACATTTGGTCAAAAATATTTAAAAATTGTTTTCTTGGCAAATGATAATATTTAAGCATTAAATACGAAAAAACTCAAATTGACCAATTTTTTTGTGTACTTATTGATTGACTTCCGCTTGTTTATTGTAGACATAAAGCAGCATAAAAATTATCGATACAATTAATAAAATTATAACAGAGTGAATTTTATACATTGAAAATATTTAAGGAGTTATTAATTTAGCGTATAAAATGAAAATAGAAGCCAGAAAAACTTTTTTAGAATTTTTGTGCTAATAGTAAAATAAAGAAACAATCAACATATAAAATAAAAAAATGCCTAATTACACGCGAATGAAGTTTTAGGGACATATAGTATAAACTAATGTTATACAGTACGAAGTAATGTTAAAATAATAAAACTACGTATGAAAAAAAACTTAAAAAATTATTTGTGAATAAAAAAATAAAGCCTGTAAAGGTTTATAATAAAAATATTTTTAAAAATTATTAAAAATTAAAAAGTTCTTATAATGTCTCTATTACGATGTTCTGTGAACCAGTTGGATAACAAACGTCTCAATATGTAATAATTTATTAAAAGATTATTTCAGTAATTTTTAAATTTTACCCAATATAAATCTATAATATTTTATAATTCCATACCACATGTATATATCAAGTCTATGTTTCAACATTAGGTGTTAAACTTTAGATGTTTAATCAATAACTGAATTAACAATTTTTAAATTAGTTGACTTTAAATGTTACGAATTCCAGCGACGTCGAATTACAATAGACACATTACAAACAGAGTCGGAGTCGGATTACGGCCAAGATATCAAACCCGGAAACAGCACACGCACACACATATATATAATATATATATATATATATATATATACACACACATACATACATACATGTATATATATATATATATATATACATATATATATATATATATATAAATTAACACACAAGATTATCCTTTGATTCACTATACGCTGACTAGACCTGGAACTATCATATAAAATTAATACGTTAATCAGATTGGTGGTGAAATGTAACACGCAAACATTTTAAGTTATCTCGAGAGTATTATATAAGACGTAAATTTTCTGCCCTAGTACATTCCAGTTCTCTTTCAACATTACCTCTTGTAGTAGCTAATATTCCTAAATATTATATGAAAAAAATATTTCTGGTATCACATATTATAGTTCTATCAGATATTAATAAATATTTATTGCCTTAGGAAGTCGATAATATCTGTTTCTACAATTTTCTATTTATTATATACGTTACAGTTTAGAAGAAAAATGTTATGAGAGGATTTCAATTAAAATACATAAATTATTTAAAAAATTCAAAATACAATTTCAAATATATTTAAATTGAGTATCAGTGGAAGGTCAAACAAGGTTTACTTTCCATTTATATTTTTTTTAATTATATGTCCTCTTATAAAGTGGTAAGTGTCTATGTGACGAGAAATATAGCTCCAATCCTCTTTCAATTGCAAGTCAGAAAACCTGAAATAATCTACGTATTAGTAAGACACATGACCTCATAATTAAAATTATTTTAGTTAACTTGCGTAAAAGCTTTTAACAGATACAAACGACTAGGAACCTTTACTTTGTTTATGTTGCTGCACGTATTCAAATACTTTTTAATCCCTCTAAATATTTGGTAGTGAAAGGCTATAACTTAAATTAAATACGTATTAGGTAATATGATTATATTTAGTTATTAACATTTATTCATTTAGACCTACAAATTAATATTCTTGTAAAAATTAAATGTAATTTTAATAAAATGCTAAGCGTATATAACACGATTTTATATGAAATACTATTCGCATTACATATATATATATATATATATATATATATATATATATATATATATATATATATATATATAAACATATAAAACTGAAGGTGTCTATTATCAAATTGGGTAGAAAATATTAAGGAACGATGTAAAAATTCTCAGCGGTTTCGTAAAAAATTTCCGATTTCAATGAAAATGTATATATTTTATAGAACCATACATGAAAAATATTCAGTTTGATGCAAAGAATCACTGTACATGCCCATTTTTTGTTACAAGCATTTATCTCATATACCGTAAATAAGTTTTTCGACCTGCCCTTGAAATCATTTTCCAGGGAAAGAAAACATGAAGTATCTATGGTATATACGAAGATATAGAAGTATATATAAATAACTATGAATTCAACCAATTCGGTCGACAGACAGTAAAATTTTCAACAGACAGTAAAATTTCCAAAGATTTTAATACAATTTCATAAAGCTCAGTTAGCCAATTCAGCATAAATTATAAAGTAAAACGGAAAGCACCGAAACACCAGCATTTTAAATATGGAAGTGCCGCTCAAATAACGAAATCTTCTAACGCTTCATTAATTTAAACGATTTCAAAATTTCGAATTTTCGGCGAACAAAAGTGTAACATTTTTTTCACCGCAAACTCTGCCAATAAACAAAATAGGAAACGTTTCGGCTGAAGAAACGTTCACGAACGCTTAATCGCCTTATCCTTTGCAAATTGTCAGCTAATTGTTTCTCTTCAGCAGGCCATTAAAATTCAAAAAGAATACTCACTTTTCCTACCGTTTGAATTAACTTCCGCGTTTCATTCACACTTCACTTCGCTCTACGTCTTTTTTTGCTCTAACTCTTATTATCATAAAACCCACAGATAAAAATGTGGCTTGTTGCTATATTATTTAAAGTTGCCAATATGAATGGAATCGGGTACAAGCATGGATTCTGTTTAAACTGTTTCATTCTGAAGTCTGTTTCAAACAAGATAGCTCTGAAATTCATATTTACTTTATTTTGCTTATTATTACATTATATGATTATTTTTAAGGCATTTTGACAGTTTTGTTCTTTTCTTTTAAATTACGTGATTTTGATTGCACTAATAAAAATTATATTTGAAAGGGCACGTAACGTAAAGAATAAGGATAAGAACTTGAGTTTACTTAGCAAATATTTGATAATATTTTTATTGATGCTCTAGCAAAATGATAAACCATAAATTGACAACAAAAAATGGGAAATATTACAGATTAAAATAATGTCTACAGATTAAAATAATTTGAAATAACGTCTCAAACGTGTTCTGGTTAATGTATCTTTTTATTGATTTACCAGTTTTTATTATTGTTTTCTTAACAAACGTACCGACGAGTGAACAGGCAACAATTTAAAAAAAACGTTTTATTGACTGCCACTCAATCTCAGAGATGTCACTGATACGATTCTTTATAGGAATACTTATCATTTACCCATAGAACATTTTTCAACCCTCTAAAATATTTTGTTTTGGAAGAAAGAAAAAATATCGAAGTGTTAATTGAATTTTTTCTTTCAAAACCAAGGGAATAATAATATAAATTTCGAGGACTCCCACAAATTCTTACCCTCATATTTTTAAGTTGAATTAAAGAAAAAAATTATAACAAATTTAATAAAAGTTTACCAAACCAGAATTCAAATAAGTTTTTCTCCAACTTTCCAAACGCTTTGTTGGTTGCAACGACGTAACTTCCAAAGGTCGCTGCTCTCAAGTTAAGAATGTTTCATTTCCATCACGTTTTCATTAGGAAGACATTACTAGCCACCTTCACGGGATCGCGGCCAAACCACCTTTACGGACGTTACGAATGTATTTTATAAGATTTACTTTATTGTTATGTATGCATCCTGTAACTGTTAATCGTATGTTCAAAATATCTAAGGTTATTCCATGGCATATTACTTTATTAAATTGTTAATGGATTTTAATTTTGAAATTGTTTTAATGGAGATTTCTTTTATTTAAAAGAAATACTTAAAACTTAAATTATAAATTTTAAAAAAGTAATTTTTTGTTTTACACGAATAATCAATTTCAGTTTTATAAATCAACCTACGAGGGTAATTCAAAAAAATCTCAGCCTGGCAAAAGAGAATTGATAGAGAATCAGTTTTTATTTTTCAAAGTGAACCTTTCACTTCAATACGTTTGAATCAAAGACGTTCTAGCTGCTAACCAACTCTCGATACGATGTGTAATAGAATGTAGAAGTAAATAAACGTTTCAGTATTAATCTTATCATTTCACGAATCCCTAAGGCCAAATTACTATCAATACGGTGTTCTGAAGAAGCACTTTGAAGTCTACATTACGGATTTCTAAAATAAAAATCTCGGGTGTTCATGCAGATATATTTTCGTGGTTAAAATTTAATTGCTTTTTGATCAGATGGGTTTCTTACCAGCTCATCTAAATCCTTATCTGCCAATCCAGTAGTGAAGTAGAATATTTAGCCGCGATTTTGATGTTTTTTCAGGTAATCCATGAGAAATGTACTTTAAAAATCCCGCAGAAACGTTGATATAAACTTTTTTGAAAATGAAACCTTTTTCATTTCTTTTGTCGCACTTTCACTTGATTTCGCTCACAGTTTGGACTAATGCTTCACTTCAGGCATTTAGTGATAAATTCGTGTTTATCTATTGTTACAAAACATCGAAGTAAAATTGCATTTAAATAACCTTAAACACCTTTGCAAAGCCTTAATTTGAATGCTTTTGATGGATGGTTAAAAAGCCTCGCACTTATACAGTGGAAATTATATTAATATCCAAAGCATTATTTAAAATACAGAGGACATAATCTATAAAGATATTTGCCGTATGAGTAATTTTATGCACGTATTTTCGTGATCGTCCTTTTTACGAATTTTGTGATGACTTCTTTGACTATAACAATTTATAAGCGTTCTAACCGTTCATTATATTGAACGTGTTTAAGACACCGTTTCAAATTAACTACTAACTTTTTTACCACCAAAAGTACAGTATACAAATTCTTTACGATATAACATAACTTTTTAAAATAACAGAAGTCAATCTTTAAATGATGATACATGATCAAAAATGCAAAATACATGAGAACTACAAAATATAACGACGAGAAATTTACTTTTACTCATTATAAATAAATCACACTCTGGTGCGCTGCAATCAGGTGGTTAAGCAGTTGAACACCGCGGGGAACTGGAGAGTTGATAACAAACAGGCGATAATTGCGTGAACGCAGGAAATTATCAAGTACGAAGAATGAAAGTTTACTCAATAATACAGGGCACAGAATGTGTCCTCTAAATAGCTGAAAGGTGATTTTCATTAGTCCAATATTTTTCTAAGTTGCGTGGGATTGAAAACCTAGAATAATCAAGAAGAAATCGGTTGAAAATTGAAAGAAAAAGTAACCATACCCTCTCATACAAAGATATAGAAGTAACGTTCTTTGCAAACGTTCAATAATCAAGTTGTGCTTGGCATCGTGTGTGCTCCAAAAGAACGAAGTGTATAGCAGACAAATGGATATTGATTTAAAATGTTTTGAATTATTTCACACGAATCCACGGTTATGAAATGATTTTGATATATTTGGTATAAAGGTGAGAAAAACACAACAATAAAGGATAAAATGCTGTCCTGAAATTGATAATTTTAATGAAAGTGATGATAATTATATATATCTTCCATATGAGAAGTATAAGAATTTTAAATCTGTTTAAGAAAAAATGTGAAAAAGTCTAATTTTATGAAAATTTATGTTTTCAAAAGATGTTTACTATTTATATCAATATGAATTAACACATGGATATGTCATATTCGTCATTATCATTTAAAACATGCATTTACGGAGCTGAAAAACTCAACAGGTAAATATCGAGTTTTGCTATGCTATTACGTATATAAAAAATATAAGCAAATACATATAAAAATAAATTATATAGCCTTATTCGCAGTTTAAAATATAAATGAAGAAGGCGAAATTCCACGGTATTAAATAGGTAGATTTATAAGCGGCAATGAAGCAGTATTCTATAGTTTCCAATATATGACTGTGATCCAGCAGTTATTCATTTAACAGTACATCTTCAAAATGGACAACGTGTGTATTTTAATGAACAAAATGCACTGAACAAAACATTAACAGCATTAAAAATTATGTTAACTTAATTTTTTTAATTATGCAAACAACTAAATAATTTTGATACATTTGCAAGAACCTTATTTGCGATCAAGAACTAAAATATTTTATATGGAATAAAATATCAAAAGAATGAAACCTCGCACAAGACACGGTTTGGTCCTCGATGCACGGTGGAGCTTCTTACCACACTCTTAAAATTAATATTTCTGTGACGAAAGTAATAAAATAAATCCCTTTACATTTTCGGTTCGATTTATGAACGATTTACTTTTACAACTTCATCGTGTCCGTCCGAATATTCGTCCGTTCATCATAGCCTCAGAGTTTTGACAGTTTAAAACATATACAATTTTTGCAAGTAGATTCTACATTTTGTCTATATATTATTAAAAATTGTTTTTCTCTTCATGTCCAGTAAGGCAATTTTGTAGTTGTATGTGTCTTCGAATGAAAACCTATAATATATGTCTTTTAAATAAAAATAATGTTTTGCTCATAATTGTTTTGACTCCTTAACTTTAGTGTCCGAATGGAATACTGCCGATGTACCAATCCAATCTGACCGTTTGTTAAACATGGTTGGCTCATCGAATTTATTCAAATTTTAAACGAAATAAAATATGTATTACATTCAAATATAATACGTTCTTGGCCCGAAATACATATTTTATTTAAATGAGGTCTTTTCGTACTTACATAATCTCCCCGGAAAGAAGCTTTAGAGAGTACACGGTGGTTGATCTAAAGTTCTCCGTGTAACAGAGAAGTTAAACAAGTAAGAGTAAATAACTATGACATGTATCAAGAATGATTCTTTATATAAAATGCCATGCAGTTATGTATGGGTGTGATACGTTATTTGTTATACCAGTTGAGTATAATACGTACGTTTTGATATTTTTCTGGAAAACTAACAAAATTGTAGTACGAACTGTTACATAGTACTCATTCAAAATTGGCCTCAATAAGTATACAAAATCGTTACGAAAAATTTTTCGTGTTTGTTTACAAAGATTAAAAGTTGGCTGCAAATTTAACACAATACCGTGAATCCACTCAAGATAATTAATGTCTAGTCAGGAAGGTTAAAAATCGCTGGAAGCAAAGAAATCATCAACCAATTTAATTGTCGTATTTGACGATTTAAGTTACGTAAGATTGCTAATATTGCAAATATCTTAGTAAATCTTGCCCAATATATTTTTGACAAGGTTTTAGTCATTAAAATAATTTCCAATCTATGAATGTCTGATTTATTAATAATCCATCAAAAATGAATTCGAATAAATACTTCTAAAGTTTCTTTTTTTAAGCTTAGATAAATGCAAATTCACCACGATTTTTTGAAATTTTGTAACAATAGACAAACATGGAAAAATAATTTAATGCCAAAAACGAAGCATGTCCAAACTGGAAATGAAATCAATTAAATATTGGTCGTAGGAAATGAAAAGAATTAATTTAAAAAAAAAACATGGCTGCAATTTCGTAAGATTTTTACGTTTCAATGCTCAAAAAATAATTAGGAAAATTCTAAACTATTTAGACCGGCTCATCAAAAACCCCATGTCACATATCTGGGATTGTTGTTGCAAAAATCTGTAATATAGGCTTTCATGTGCTTTTCCATACACGATTTTCACTGTATTTGGCTTTCTGCGAATATATAATTTTCTTAAAGTAGAAAACATTTTTCCTTTACGAAGATTCACATAAAATAATAAAATTAAAAGATGACGCAACTACTTATTTTTAGAATCGAACAAATTATGTCATACTAGGTTTTACTAAACAGTCATAAATTAATCTGTCTAAACGTATTTACTTTGAAAAATTTAAAAAAAATCTCCATTCCAGTATTTTTTGCCAAGCTGATAACTTTTCAAACGACCCTCATACATGAAACATTGGCTTCTAAAGTAGATATTTTTTAATTTGATTAAGGTAAAATAAAATTTTTAAAAATATATTTTCGTAAGTATGCCTTTGAAATGAAAGAAATCTCGGTTAAAATCGAAGTCAACCACCACTTTCAAATTTAATATTACACCCTTTTCAAAATTTAATACATTAATACGATAAAAATTAAGACATAACTTTTTAATTTCAATGTACGGATAGTGATGAGAGGTACATACATAGCGGTAAAGTACGTGTTATTATGAATATCCATTAAACAAGAACATGAAACAAAATCAAATATAACAACCTTGGCAGCAGCTCGGCCGCATTTTCGTAAAAGTGGCCAGTAAAGCCTTCCTAATGAGAAACATAACAGAAATGGAACGTTGTTAACTTGGCAATAGCAAGCTTTGGAAGGTACGTCATTGCAACAAACAAGGCATTTAGGAGGCGGGAATAAAAGCTTACCATCAATCTGGTTCTGGTACTCTTTTTGTAGCTGTCTTTCATTTCCGGACAGCTTAGGTTAGTTGACTTTTTTGCTTTAGGTAATATGATAATGGGTAGTTGAGTGATGTCTGTATTAAACATTTTAATGTTTTTTTCTGATATTTTGTTATAATTGTTTTCCTTAATACAACGTAAGTACGAGAGAAAGGATCAAGAAGAAGGTATCGAAATTGCCTTGGTTACTTTCTCGTTTTTAAAAAATTAAATTGACTCTTTGAGTTTTTTTTTCTGTCAATATTATTATAGAAAAACTTTAGTAGAGTTGAAAACGTTTACGTACGGGCAATAAATATATATATAAAGTTTAGTATCATGGTCGTCTATAAGTAAGTTCTTTTACAATTGTGGTCTGTTTGCTTGTCGGTCTGTTTTTTTTTTCGAGAAATATTTAAAAACTGCTAACTCTATTTGAAAGGAAATTTAACCAGAATGATTTTGTTATTAATTTATTCTGTGTAAATTTTTATTTAAATAATAAATCAGGCTGATTGCAGACCAAGTCTAATATTTGTTATTTTTTTATTACCTATTTTCTAATTATCATTTGTGAGTTTCGTACGGTATTTACTGCTATAAGATCATGCGAAAAATTCTATACCGATGTGAATTAATTTTTACTAAAAAATACTATGAGATTTAAATTGAAACTTTGACTACATAATGTTTATATCAAAATTTTGTAAGTAACTTAAGCACTTACACAATAAAGACCGGGTTTATGAATAAACTTACCAATAAATATTCTTCAGATCATCACTCTGATTTAGCATAGAGTGTAAATTAACAAAGCTAACTAAGATAGAATGTTACAGTAATTTATTTTTATCTAGATTAAGGGTAGTATAAGATGCTAATATTATTTTTGATCCCAAAAATAAAGTAAAACACAACATGAAATTACTATTTAATAAAGCTACGGGTAATAATTAGTAATAAGAAAATTAGCCCGTAGTTAATATAAATTAATTTAGTAGCTATTCAATTTATAGCTAATCCTCAATCGAAACATAAATGGATTTGATGTAAAGTCATAGAAGATATCATGTAAAAGTTCAAATGTTATTTCTAGTTTTGGTTAGCTTGACTTTTACGGGTGATTTTGGTCCGGCGTCTAACACAATTTTTTTTACATTTTATCCGTTTTCCATTATTTGACTGAACCAAAACTTTGACCAGATGATAATAAAATGTAAGATTTTAAAGGATTGATCTTATAACGGTATAAAATGATAGGTTTTTTATTCGGGATAGATCTATACACTTTGGGCTCATAAGATTCATTAAGATATGTGCATGGGTCATAAATACTTAAACTTAACTGTTTTTCTTATTCGAGTATTTTATTATGAGCATATAATGTGGCAGTGACATTGTGTGAAAATGAAATTTATGTAAAGCAAAAATAAGAGACAAAAAAAATTTAATATGGATGAAAGAAATAGTTGCATATTATACACCTAAAAAGTTTGATTTACATAAATAAATTTGAAAACAATCATATTTATAATATCGCATCGAAGAAATTTTTACATCGAAATATATTGAGAGAGATATTTGAACTCTTTGATCATATTTCAGTAAAAATAAATCGTCTGGGAATTTAAATGTAAAGTACGAAACTGTACAAATCTAAGAACACAGTTCATCACAAGGATTCAGTGATATTTTGAAAATAAACTTAACGTTTTACGAGTTTTGTTCATACTTTTAAGTTTATAATATATATTTTCATGTATGAAAAATAATTGATTATTATATATTGATTTTCATATTACCATACATCAATTATTTTTCATACATGAAAAATATATATTATAGGGGTGAAAGTATGAACAAAACTCGTAAAACATTAACTTTATTGTCAAAATATCACTAAATCCTTGTTATCAAGTGAAAGAGATTCGATACTGACTTCTAATGACCTGTATCAATTCTATAAATTGAATTTGATATTTTTTAATAATTTTAAATGGACCAATCATCAGCACGTCTAATATATTTCTGTTTACTTTGTTCCCATTCTCTACATATGCCATGTATTTAAATGTAATTGAGTTCTATTTTTATCAAATATTTGTTTATTGTTGTAATGTGATTTTATTGCATTTTCAATTTTCAAATGCTGATCTCTGATCCATTCAACTTCTGATTTATTTTTTTTTAGTTCAGTTGGCAAAAAAGAAACATCAAAGTAACTGTATGTCCTGTATATTTATCTACGCAGTTATGTGCAATAGTCATCCATTCCATAATATTATTTTTTTCATTTATTTTAAATGGGGCATTTACTGCAGTAAATACCATTGGCATTGATTTTTTATATAAAAATGTTTTGAATACTTTTGAGCTAATTCCTGGTTATTGATCAATGAGAAGTATTCCAATTTTATCAGATTATGTTACATTATTGATTAGTTTAACAAAATAATTAACACTTTGTGTTTTTGAGGTAAGAATGTAAGAATATCGTGTAAAGTGGTCTACTAAAAGATGTAAATATCTCTTTGTTGATCGTGAGCCTCCAAAACCTCCAGTTGTGTCTATTGAGACTATTTCAAAAGGTTTTGTGGCAGGGCCTAAATGTTACATTAGACCATACTTATCTTGTCCTCTCGTTTTATGTTTTAAACATATCTCACAACTTTTAAAATGTCTTTTAATATTTATCGTTAAATTTCTTGCTGTATAGGATGGAATAGTTTTGTTTTGCATTTGTTTTACACCTATATAATAAATATTTTTTTAATAAGTTTCTTACTGAAGTCTTCCGATAAAATAATTCTTTCACGATTTCTAACTTTTTTATAGTAAACATTGTGTCTTGATATTAATTTTGATTTGTTATTTTTCACATCTGCATGGTTTTCTTGATCTGTAATAATGTCGTTCAATCTTATCATGTTAACAATTTTTAATTGCTCATCTACGTCCTCTTCTGCTTCCAATACTGGGTTCCTGCTTAAACAATCTTCCTCTATATTTTCTCTTCCCGAGACATATTTTATTTTAAAATCATGCTGTGATAAGTAATAGGTTAAATTTCCTAACTCATCATCTATCCTAGACTTAATATTTAAATTTTCCAAAGGTTTATGGTCTAAATATACTGTAAATGATTTACCTATTAGCCAGTATTGCCAGTATCTTATTGCTTCTTAAATAGATAAATATTTTAAATAAATTGCCTTGTTTTCTCTTTAATCTGATTTAACTTTTTCGAAAAGTAAGACACTCGTTTTTCTTTTTCATTTGCTTTCATACTTCTCCAAGACCTTCCAAAGATGTATGTGTATGAATATTTATTGGAAAATTCTGATCAAATATTTCTAAGATTGGTTGTGAGCACAAGACTTTTTTATATCTTCAAAAGATTTTTGACAATCTACAGATTTGTTTTTTTTATTAAATTATAAATAGGTTCTAAAATTACCGTACTTTTTGGTATATACCCATGATAGAAATTAATTTTCACCAAAAATTGTCTTACATTTTTCTGAGTTTTTGGTATTGGAAAATCTTTCATTGAAACTAAATTATCCGGTATTTTACTGGTTGTATTATATTATTTTGTATCATATGACCGAAATATTTCACTGAATCTGAAGCAAATGTACTTTTTGTAAACTTTAGTCTAAAACCATCCCTTTTATTGCTTCTATAATTGTGTTAAATGGTTATTGTGCTCAGAATAAGTGTTAGAAATATATCATCTATGTATTTTTGATGCAAAATCTGTAAGCTTGTACTTTTTTAAAACGTTACCTAGTATCCTTTGAAAAATAGCTGGTGATGTATTTAAACCAAAAGGTAAACATGTCCATTAATAATGTTACACTTAATTACACTGTCCATTAATAATGCTACATTAACCTGTGTTTCAAAAGCAGTTTTCTTCCTATCTTCAATTCGTAGCGGGATTGACCAGAATGCTGAATTGATATCCAGTGTTGTAAAATATGTTGAGTTTCTTGTCTTGATCACTAGGTTGTCGATCAGTGGGAATGGTTGAGCTTGAGGTACCACTATTTTATTTAGATCTCTGAAATCTACACATAATCTTGACCTTTTGTTGTCTTCTTTCTTGAAAGCCTAAGTTACCGGTGCCGCAAATAGATTATAAGATTCCTCTATAAAATGTTTGTCAATTAACTTTGCTATTTCGTCTTCTATCTCTTTTTTGTCTTGAACCGTACATCTGTAAGACCTTTTACTACAATATTTGTCCATGAATAGATCCATAAATAGAGATGAAGCACATATTGTACTTCATATTCTTTGACCGTGCCAATGTCATATTTGTCGTGTGCAAAGACTGATTTGTAAGTGTCAATTAGCTTATATATTTCTGAATTTTGTTGAGTATTTAATTTATTTATATTTATTTTGAAACCTTCTTCATTTACGTGTTCATAAATTTTTTTTTTAATATTTATTTGTTTCATTTAACACCTCTTCAGGCGTTTTGTTTTTATCATCATCCTAGTATACAATACGTGCTTCATCTCTATTTATGGACCTATTCATAGGATCAGTCTCTTCTTCTATTTATGTTTTTTCTCTTTTTTGAATGATTTTCAAATTTTCATCTTCAATCAGTTTAAATGTTTTATGATATCCAGTCCTGTTGGAATATCTTATTTGAATTCTTCTTCACCAATGATATAAACATCAGTTTTTCTTGAGTTGTCAATCTTATAGTTGTCAAATCATTTGTCCTTATAACACCATTAATTTTGATTAAATTACCACTTTTTGAATTATCCTCTCCTTCTTCTTTCAGTGTTATTAATTTGGAATTAATTAGAGAAACCATTGAGCCTGAATCATGTCTCCCACATATCTCTAATTGTACATTCAATAGTAGTTTGACTTTAATTAATGGTGTTAGTATTCGTTTTTTTTCATTGTTTTTTATTTCAACATCAATCACTGAATTGTTCACGGCATTACTACTGTTTCTCTTCTGGTTATATACTTTTTTCTATTTTTCTTCAGCATGAAAGCACTTTTCTTCAGCATTTTTCTTCAGGGTGAAAGCAAATACCTTTATTTAAACTTTCACAATTCTTACATGGTATTATTTTATCAGCCTTTCCTTTATAATCATTTGATTTTTTTTTATTCTCACTGAAGTTCTTTTTTGTTCGCCATATGTTCATGCTGTCCAATTTTACTATAGAGACTTACAGTTGATTTTACAGTTTCTTTATATATTTTATTCATTATGTAACCTGGTAATCTCATTTTAATAAGATTTATCATTGTTTGGGTGTCGATATGCTTGTTGACCTCTAATAACAGTCTTTCGTTTTTTGTGGCATATTCCAATAACGAGCCACCTTGAAATCTAAATGTGAATGCATATTTGACTTGGGACCAACCTTTATTGCCATATGTGTCACAAAAGTTATCCCTTCATACTGACAATTCCAAATTTACTGTCAGTTTCTTTGTCTTTTAGTCAGTGTCAGTTTTGTCAGTGTCTTTTTTTTGGAAATTTCTGATTTTCATAAATACATCTGACGACGATATGGCAGTGTGCTTATTTGCCAGCTTTAGATCATCTGGGACATCCAAAACACGTCCGTCGGGTGTCTCAATAGAGGTTATTCAAATAACATTAGTTTTTCCGTCCGTCGATCCCAGTACTAAAATTTAAAGATTAGTTTTTAAATTTTTCTTAATTTTAACTAGAAATGTCGTTTTATAAGACAATTTCTTCGAATTTATTAGGAATTGCAAAGTTCAATTAAACAAAAAAAAAAAAAAACGTTGCTCTGAAAACAAAGTTTGTTTGTATTAGTACTAGTAGTACCCATAGAAATAATTACACAGTTTAACTTAAATTGTACTATGCTATCTGGAAACAAAGAAACGACATTTAAAGTTTATTATTTAAATTGTCAATTCCTTTTTTATACAATTCTTTTAATATGACGAAACAATCTGAATAACAATGCGTCAACCAAAATTAATTTACTTTGCTCACAGAGTTAGCCGCCAATACTCACAGCGCCATCTATGGAGTACATGAGTACATAGTCACTGTTTACCGACTGAAGAGTGTTATACCAACTAAAGAAATATAGTTTCTTTACAGATATATTACCTATGTATTTTAAATGTATTTAATTAATAGATATAAGTTTTTTTACAGGCCTGCAAATTTGACCTTTTTCCATAATGACCAGTTTTATATGCAAAGGAGGCAGTAACACTTTTTCTCGAGGAACCAAATGTTCTCGAAGTACATTTTTAGTCTCAGGTATTAGTTTATTCCTAGAAAGCACATTTGGGTGGCTTATTTGCTGTTCAGTTTTTGAACTGTAACCAGCCACACTATAGCAACAAAAGTAACAATCTGTTCCATGATCCTGAGGTATTTTCCAAATCCTGGGTGTCTGTTTTGAGGAAGTAATATTTTGCCCTTTCGACCACTTGGAAATTTCGAGAACGCACGTCGTACAAACTTTGTGAGGCGTCTACAACTTGTCCTGGTTACTGATTGGTAGGTCAAAATACATGTTGAAAACATTTTTTCAAAATCTGTTATAGCCCATTGTTGTTTTAGTTTGCATATAAATTAGTATTCATACAAGATATAAAATCGAACTTGCCTATTATCCACATAGATGATTCCTTACATTAAATTAAGTAGAAAGCATTAAGGAACTATATGAATATTCTCAACAGTTTCTGAAAAATCGTTGTCAAATTTTACTATTGTAATGAAATAATTTTTTTGAAGGAACTGCCTTTAAATATACTTAGTTTGATGCACGGAATTGTCTGTATGAATAATATACCCGCTTTTGTAACAGGGATATATCACGTATAAAAGTGTGATGAACAGTGTTTGTTAAACTGAGCAGAATATGTTCAAGAACTGAATTGTTTCAAAAAAAAAATCAGTGTTACGTATCAATTTCGATCCCCAAAATGACTTTTATAAATTATACATACGTTTTTATTATGCCTTGATTTGCTTCCCTTTTCGTTTTTATTTAATTAAACAGAAAAAATCAAGAGACTATTTAAATTGTTTAACACAACTTTTTCAACAATCTATACTGAATATATTTGGCGTTAATTTTGTAGAAATTCATTATTCACAATTAAATGAAACTACGTGATGTAGTATTATTATACATCTTTGCTAATAACCCACCTGAAGATGTTGTAATACAATAAAACCTAGGTCGCGGTAAAAAACTTAAAGAAAGTAATACTAAAATAAAAATAATACTACATCACGTAGTTTCATCTTATTGTGAACAATCTATATGTAAATTACACACATGTATTATGCTTATTCATATATCTTTTAATAAAAGTTTCTATAAATTAACACAAGCAAATAAAGTATTACATACTTCAAATCTGTCACCCCCGTAGAAATAAAAAAAAATTGTATAAAGTCCCCATTTTACATAACATAATTTGTGCCTATAAATATATCTAAGTATATAAACGCATGTACTTGTTTATCGAAACATACATTTTAATGTAAAATATCTATAATCTACCGGGAGCGAAAAGAGCTGTATATATATATATATATATATATATATATATATATATATATATACATATATATATATATATATGTATGTATAATTTTTTTTATTTTGCATAGTAGTTTCTACATGTCCCTAATTCAAAGGTTTTTAATACTACATATTTATATTTATTAATGAGTATACCTCAATAAATTAATTTAACAAACTTTCTTCATCACTTTACATGTTTACGCCGTCCAATGAAAGAAAACATATTTTACGTAATTTAAAAACTACGCTGTGATATTATTTTTTCTGGTAGGCATTTCCCAATCTTCACCAACATTTTCTTATTACAAAACAAACGCTTAACTTATTCTATCAATTGAAACTACTTTATAACAACTTTTTCGACTCTCGCCTTAGAATCGTTTTCCAGGGAAAGAAAACGTGGAGTACTTAAATAGTATGTGCCAGTAAATACATAACTTATTAAGAATCCAACCGACATGAAAAGAGCGTGTATTTTCAAACATTTTATGGCAGTTCCGGGAGGCTCAGTTAGCTAACTCGGTATTGTTGGAACGACGAAACAAATTATAAAAGGAAACTGAAGGCACCGCGACGCCCGTGTTAGCAATATGAAAGTACCGCGTAAATAACTAAATCCATTTGCGCTTCGTAAATTTAAATTATTTAAAATTTTTGAGTGAGGTGTGAAAAATATAAATTATTTTTTTCTCCGCAAACTTTGCCAATAAATAGAAATAGGAAACGTCTAGGCTGAAGTAAAGTTTATAAACATCTAACCGCCTTTCCATTTCTAAATTGCCAGCCAATTGTCCCTTTTTAGCAGCCTATTAAAATTACAATTTTCACTTTTCTTACTGTTTGAGTTTAATTCCCTGTTGCCCCCGCATTTTACTTTTCCTATTCTATTCCCTTCCTTATTATCATAAAATTTTCATAGCTGAGAATGTGGTCTATTTTTGTATTGTTTAAGGGTCCGTTTTTTGCCTCATTTTGAAGTCTGTTTCTAATATTAAGAAAGCCCTACAATTCTTACTTGCTTTATTTTATCTAATATTACACTATTTACTTATTTCTTTCACTGCATTTCTACTATTTTCTTTTTTTATTAGTTCTATGATTCTGAGTATTTCAACTAAAAATTATATTATAGAGGATGAAATATCACACGTTACATTATGAATAAATTATAAAAAATTAAATAGTGTTCTTTGCGAAGACTTAAAAAATAAAACAAAAAGCATAATATATATTGAAGTATTAATATTTTTATTGATGTTTATTTTTTCCATTTTATAAATTTTTCTTCACAAAATTAGATAAGAAGAAAAATTATTTATGTAAATAAACAATTTAAAATTCTCAGAATAATTAGAGCTTCTGAATTTAGAATATATTCATGGGTAAAAACCCATTATTTACGATTACAATTTACTAGTAGAAGGCTTGTATTCTTTTTTTGGTAAAATTATTAAAATGCACGTGATTTTATAAAAAATATTAGTTTTAATAACGTTTTAATACCGTTTGTGCTTTTAAATATTTCAAAAAACAAAACACTACCCATCACGGTGTTCATCGGCCTAGTTGAGTTTAAAATCGTAGTGATAGTTTTAATAGTTTTTATTCATCAGTATGTACTTAAAATCAATCCTTATTTTGCAAAATCTTATAGTTATTTAGAGAATATTTGATCGACAAAAGAACTTCAAGGGGAACTTCAAGTATTATCTCATCAGTATTTCATTTATATCGGTCTGGTATATTTACAGGGTGCTAAAGCAAAATAATAAAAAGAAAATGGGTGACCAAAAAATTAAACATTTTAAACACGATCTATAGATCCTTTTGATCGTCAGTTTATAAATAAGCCAGGTATCAATTTTGTCAGAGTTTGCATTAGAATTATTTTAGAAAATATTTCATTTAAATCGGTCTGGTATTTTTTTATAGTGCCATTGCAAAATGATAAACAATAAATAGACAACTAAATAATTGGAAATACTAAACATAAACTACAAATATCTTATATTTCAATCTGAATCTTAAGCATTCTTGTTAATGTTCTAACCCAATGATTAACAAATTTTTTGTTTACCTAACAGACGGACCGATAACAAAACAAGCAATAATACTAAAAAACTTTTATTGGCTTTCATTCAATCTTTTAGACGTCACTGATACAACACTATAAAAACATTTATTGTTTGCACATAGAATATTTTTCAACCCTTCTATAGATGTGATATATAAGTTTTGGGAGAAAGAAAAAACAAAGAATGGTAACTTTTATTTTATTCTTTCAAAAACAATGGAGCAAAAAAACAATATCGAAATATTCCTCCATTATCATGATCCAAAATATCTATTTTACACTCGTATTTTAAAATTTAATTAGAGAAAGAAATTATAACACAATATTAGCCAAAACTTTTTGCATTTTCAACGTCGACCCATTGTCATAATATCAAACGCAAAACAAGACGATTAACATAAGCGGTCCGGAAATGAAACATCGCTAAAAAAGGGTACAAGAACCAGGCTTCTTATAAACGTTTTCTCCTGCGTTCCAAACACCTTGTTTATGGCAACGATATAACCCCTAAAGCTCGCTACTGCCAAGTTAACAATGTTCCATTTCCGTCACGTTTCTCATTAGGAAGGCATTACCGGCCACTTTCACGGGATTGCGGTCGAGCCGCCGCTATGTACGTTATGTTTGACATTGCATCATGAAATTTTTAACAAACGCGTATAATAGGAATTACTTTACTGTTATATATGCACCGTTTAATTATTAGTCGTATATAAAAAGTAATAAAAGCTAGATATTAATATGTACCATATTATTTGATTAAATTAGAAAGTTGGGCTTATTAATTTATCTTAACGGAGATATATTTTATTCAAAAGAAATGCTTATGATCCTTCAGTTCAGTATTTTTACAACAAGAACCATCCAACTGCTTGCCAACTGTGAAATCAACTTTAAAAATAAATATTTGTTTCTTTATTAATCATATCATATTGTGAATTTTCATCCGGCGAGAAGTTTTGTTCAAGTACTTCTTAAAAATGAATTAATAGCTTTGGGTGAATTACTGTGAACACAATGTTTAGGTGCTTCAAGCATTTTGAACATTAAATTACAAATTTTTGAAATAACAATTCCAGCATATATATATTTGTTATTAAAAGATAATTGCTTTAAGACCAGATGGTGTTTTTAACTATTTTGCTTAAATAATTTCTTTTTCTTTAATCCGGTAATGAAATATAATATTCAGCGGATATAGTAATATCCTTTGTCAGGTAATTCATGAGTAATGAACCAAGAAAATCTCTGGAAACCGTTATCATGACTTTTCTTTTTTCAAAATGGAACCCTCGTCATTTTTTAGCGCAATTTCATTTAATTTAACTCGCAGTTCAATTTGCTGATTCGTTTCAGGTAGTTAGTACTAATAGCCTTCATTTGGATGCATTTTTGATAGGCTATTAAGAAGCTATAGAATAGAATACCCATAGAATGGAAATTATTTTCATATTTATGGATAACTTAAAGTAGAGAGGACATGATTTAAGACAATGTTCGCAATATTAGCAATTTCACGCACCTTAATGTTGGTCTTTATTATAATATTATTATTATGTTAAATACGAGTTTTTATATCTGTATTTTGTTATATATTTAATAATTTTTATTTTCGTTTTCAGTTATTTCTTGAGAAAATATAGATCCACACATGGAATGTCAAGTATTGAGGTGGCTAAAATAAGAAAACGATGAAGTTCTATCAAGTGAATCAGATGACTGAGAAGACAGCACGGTTTCTGCGCCAATACCAATGGAACAAGATAGCTCTGACCTCTTACTCGAGACCTCTCTCTAAACATCCATCAACTAATGCGAGTAGAGAAATTTATGTCTCTAAGAATGGAACACGATGGTATAAAACATGTCCTTTAGAAACGCGGATGAGATCTCAAAATATTAGATTTCGACCTCCAGATCGAAAGGGTAACGCAAGAAATGCAGAAACACCATTGTCTTGCTTCGAATTATTTTTTGACCAAAAGTTTTTAGAAATGGTTGTTTCTAGTACAAATATTTATATTGATAAAATTCAAGACCGTTTTCAAAGAGAAAGAGATGCAAAAAACTTATTTGATTGAAATCAGAGCTCTAATTGGATTGTTGCTGGGGATGGGGATGTCACATTTTGGTCGTCGAAATCTCAATGACTTTTGAAACATTTCAGAAGAAACTGGCTTGCAACTTGTATATTACACAATCTCAGTAAATCGATTTAGATTCCTTTTGCGTGCTTTCCGATTTGATAAGGTGAATGATCAAGTAGAACCATGGAGTATTGACAAACTAGCCCCTGTTCGAGAAACCATAGGGATAATGGCAAAATAAATTTTCCAACTAGTGATTATATCACGTCAGACGAACAGCTAGTTGGGTTTAGAGGAAGTTGTGAATTTATTGTTTATATTCCGAACAAACCAGATAAATTTGGTATGATATTATACATGGTTGTTGATACAAAGTTTCTTTACGTCTACAATTTTGAAGTTTATGCCAGAGCACAGCCAGAAGGGCCATATCAACAGTCCTATAAAATAAACGATGTGATTCTTCCACTTTCTAGCTTGGAATTCAATGTGACTGTGGACAATTATATCTCAAGTCTTCCTACAAGCTTAGAGCTACTGAAGGAAAAAAATAACTTTTGTAGGCACTCTGAAAGCAAGCAAGCTTGAAATACTAAATAAATTCCATAAACGTAAAAACAGACCTACTAAAAGTAGTATTTTTTGGGTGCCAACCAATTTGCATACTAATATCTTATGTACTTAAACAAAATAAATCAGTTACTTTGTTCTAAACTAAGCTCTACGACAATGCCATAGACCCAGAAACTGCTCGAAAACCGAAAATGATAACCTGTTATAACAGAATTAAATATGGTGTCGATATTTTAAACTAAAGGTGCAAACACTGCAGCGTTTTGACAAATTCACGACGGTGGCCGCTTACCCTTTTTTCTCAATTATTTGAATATAGCTAGTGTAAATGATTTGATCGTCCATCAACTAAATAAAGTCAGCAAAATATTGTGCGGTGTAATTTCCTGCTTCTCTCATATCTCATTTGAACTTGCAAAACCCATCATGGCAATACGTTATATTAATATATTGGAAAACCTTCCTTCGGAACTAAAAAAATGGCTTTTGGGCTATACTGATGAGTTGTCACGTAATGAACCCAACAGGTTTGAAAGAGTAGACAAATGTTCCATATGCTCTTGAGCCCGTAATCGCTCCACTAAACAGTGATGTAAACGTTGTACCAGGTGGATCTACCCTGATCACCAGGATGTCTTATGCCTCGAATGTGAATAAGAATATAAATAAAAGTCTGAACACTAAATATATATATTTTTTATGCGAGCTGATGTCAAATTTTCCAAAAATGTTGTTTTTTTCGTAATAGTTACTAATATGTTCCTAAAATAGGTCGTAAGTGTTAAGAACTCCTCATTTTTATAGAATCGTATTTATTAATAAACAAACTCTTAAACCAAACTTGTTTTATTTGTTTTAATACTTTTAGTTAGAAAAAATTACATTTAACTTTTTCTATCATGGTAAAGCACTGGAGCAAACTTATATAAAAAAAGGGTGGCGTGACTGTAGTGTTAAACACACGTATCTGAACTTGCGCAGCATTTTATCTGAAGGACAGTTTTTGATAATCATTACAGTTACATGGTCATGCTTGCACCATTCCAAGTAATTCTCGTTTTTGTAATAATTTGGGTACGCTGATACATTATGATTTGTGGGATGCTGTATATTTTGTTTTGCAATTTATTGATCCAAATAAGATACTATCGCGTATCTGCGGAGTACTCTACTTCCTCCTGTTTGCCGAACGAAAAAAAGTCTTTAGTGTACAGTGTATGAAATAATATATAGGAATGAACGTTATTTGAAACATTTTTTGTCACAAACAAATTCTAATAATACATTAAAGTTTAAAAACAGATAAATAAAACATCATTATAAGACCCTTTAGTTTTACATCCTCCAGAATGGGACATTGAGACTGAACATTGAAGCTTCAACCCAAAGGTTCTATCATAATGAATAAGATCCAAGTGTTATTATCCTCGAGTTCATATTTGTACAAACTGTCAAACAAAATTGAGTATTAGAGCCCAAACTCCAAATTTATAGCTTTAATAATGAGTCAGATCTGGGTATCATTAACCTAGTTATCACCGGCGTCACAAATTTGTACATATGAGAACTGCCAATAAAAATTGAATGTTTGAACTTTGATTCAAACTTTCTAGCTATAATAATGGCTAACATCCAGCTATTATTATCCTGACCATCACCAGCGACACCAGTCTGCGCATATAAGGATTCTCCAACAAACACCACTAAATATCAGAGGCCAAATTCGAAGCTTCTAACTGTGATAGTAGCTTAGAGGCAGTTATTATTACAATGGTCATTATCAGACATTCGAAGTAGCGTGTGTGTAAGAAAGGCCCACCAGAACTGAATATTGGGGCCCAAACTCTAAAGTTCTAGTTGTAGTATTGACTTAGGTCCAGATGTCATTACCCTGGTTATCACCAAACCCTCAAAATTTATGTTGTGATACTTGCCAATTGAAATCTAAAATTTTAATTTATTTTGGCCAAGATCAAGTTAATACTATCTTGATCATCGTTAGACCTCTAGTTTGAGCATGCACGAACTGTCCGAAAAAGTTAAATATTGGTGCATAATTTGGAATCAATACTTACACTGAATTCCGTATCTATAATTTCACTCTCAATTCAACCGCACGAATCAAATGTTATTAACAGTCGATATCTATTTATACACCCACACACACACACATATACATATATATATATATATATATATATATATATATATATATATACATATATATATATATATATATGTATATATATATATATATATATATATATATATATATATATATATATATATATGTATATAAATCCGTAACATAAACTATCAGATGTTTTTCCGTACATGGTTTTCATGTATTTGGCTATTATTATTGAATTCCCATAAACTTGAAAAACCCCCCTTTTTGATGAGGATTCGCTTAACATGATAAGGTTAAAACTGAAACAGTCATTAAATTTTAGAAATGAACAAATCATATCATACTTATGGTTAGTAAATACTCAAGAATTAGTTGCTATAAACGTAGTGACTGAAAATGATAAATAAATTCCCAATATAGTGTTGTTTTACGAGAGTGATAACTTTTGAAATTAACATTTGATATAAAATTCTTATGTATAAAGATTTTTTTCTTTCATATTTAATTTAGATAAGATAAAATACAAATCTTTTTAAATAATATTAATTATTCTAAACATTACTTCCAAAAGATAGTTACATCGATTAAAATCAAATTGAAATGCACAATTTTCAAACTTAATCAAGAGCACGAATTAATATATAGATTTTATTACGTTTAATATATTAGTAGTAATTAGATGAAACATACGTAATGGCAAATATATTTTATTACAAACTTTCATTAAACAAATATTTTTAAATAATATTAATTATTCTAAACATTACTTTCAAAAGATAGTTACATCGATTAAAACCAAATTGAAATGCACAATTTTCAAACTTAATCAACGGCACGAATTAATATATAGATTTTATTACGTTTAATATATTAGTAGTAATTAGATGAAACATACGTAATGGCAAATACATTTTATTATAAACTTTCATTAAACAAAGCCATGAAGCAATATCACATATAAAATCTGTAGCAGCGGCTCGGTCGCAATTCCGCGAAAGTGACCGATAATACCTTCCTAATGAGAAACGTGGCGGAAATGGAACATTGTTAACTTGGCAGCAGCGAACTTAAGAATGTATGTTTTTGTAACCAACAAGGTATTTAGAATGCAGGAGAAAAATCTTTTTAGATATTTGGTTTCAATACCCTTTTTTGTCTTCCGTTTCCGGACTGCTCAAGTTAATCGTCTTGTTTTACGTTCGTTAATTTGATAATGGATACTTGAGTAAAGTCGATGTCGAAAATATAAAAGGTTTTCTTTGATATTTTCTTATAATTGATTTCTTTAATGTAGCTCAACATACTGAAGCAAGCATCGAATAGAAGATATCGAAATCGCTGTTATTACTCTCTTGTTTTCAAAGAAATTAAACTGTATCTTTGATATTTTTGAGCTATCAATACCAATATAACGAAACGTTGAAAAGTTGGAAAAATATTATATTTGTGGACAATAAATATTCATATGATATTCTGTACAAGGAATGTCTCCTGTTTCTTTGTTTGTCGGCCTGTATGTACGGGAATTATTGAACAACTGCTAAATAAATTTGAAAAGGACATTAACCAATCAGACTATTTTTATATATGAAGAGTATTATGAGAGGCACTAGTTCTTTGTTTTCCAAAAAACAATGAAGAGTAAAATATGAAAGCTACGGTTAATAATTATTTTTATGAAAATAAGCCCGTAGTTAATTTAAAACAAATCAGTTGTCGCCAACTTCATAACTAATCCTGTCTTGAAATATAATCGGATTTGAGATACAGTAATCAAAATGCAATGTAAAAGTTCAAATACTATATTTCCATGTTATCTCAAGTTTTTTGTTAAATTGATTTATAAGGCATGTTGTTCGGCATTCAATGCATACTTTTTTGTACCTTTGATCCATTTCCTGTTATTTGTTTGAGACAAAACTTTGAGCTAATACTATTAAGATTTAAGAGATTAAACAATTGAACTTATATTGGAACGTAGCTAAACGTTTTTTCTTTGGGAAAAAATGGATCCATTCAATTTGGATTCTTAGGCCTCGTCACAATAAGTCCATTGGTCATAAAAGCTAATCGGATTCAGATACAGAAGCTGGAATGTGGTGATATGTAGCCTCTCGGCTGCTGATAGCGATCATGGTGTGATAATGAGGTTGGAAGGTGGCATATCTTCTTCGGTATTGCGGAACTAGACTTCTGAGTGTGGTCTCTTTAGTTTCACTTTGATGAGTATGTGGTGTATAGATGATGATCTGATCTCATCGAAAGGCAGCAACAGTACTTCAAAACAGGCTGACGTCGTTGGTTAGAAACTTAAATGGATCATAGCTAGTGCGAAAAAGGAAAAGTATAAAGTATAAATTTAATATATATATATATATATATATATATATATATATATATATATATATATATATATATATATACATATCAATATGTATATATATATATGTATATATATATATATATATATATATATCGCGACAAGCCTTTGAGTCACTTTGTCACAATGGATTCAAACGTTTAATTTATAATATTTGATTACTGTGGTCGACTCGCTAAAGGTAGAAATTGTAAAACGTGCATACATTTTACAATTTCTACAAATTACACAATATTTTTTTTCTTTTTAGTTCATTCTAATGAAAGCTTCTTTTTAAAGTATTTTTAAAAATGTTTTTAATTTTTTGTTAATATTTATAGCATGGTTTTTCATCGAATTCTCTTGGAACATACAAGACAAAATGACCCCTAGTATTTTATTTCATTCTTCGATATAGAGAAAGAATTTATTTTACATTGACAAAATATTTTTTTTTATTTCCAACATTTTTTCAATTATGAATAGGGTTCAAATTTTTGTTATCATAAACAAACAACTCAATATTCATAGCCCAAATAAGCGTACACCGTGTAACTTTGGTGATGACGTAATATTCGGTTAGCTTGTAGAATGCTTAAAGTCGAATTCAAGTTAAACTAATATATCTCGAGGACGAGATAAGGTAAGATAATATTTTTAACGATTATGAATTTCTTATTTTTTACACGGAAAATACTGGAATTTCCGGTTTGCTATACAATTTAAAGGCACTCTGTATTGAGTAAAAAAAAAGAATTATTCATTCACTAATTGCTAGGAAAAAAGTTGTAAATGAATATGAAGTTTTATTTATTTTTTGTAAATTTGAGGTCATGCCAGCGTATTTTATTATAAAAATTAATCTTCGGTATTGCAAACAAATTTTAGGGACGCAATTAAAAATTAAAATATTAAATTATTTTCCTAATATTATACCAAAGACGTTTTGACAGAAAATATGTAGACTGTTTGATCATATTGGTCTGAAATGTTTGACTATATTTTACTAAACATAAATAAAATACAAAGTGCTGCGAGGCTTATAACTGTTTAAGTGAACGGAACTGTACAAATCGAAAAACAGAAAACAGTAGAGCATAACAAGGATTCTAATAATTTTTTTTTCAAGTTTCATTAATACTTTTACGATCATAACATAAATTCGTCCTATATGGAAGAATATTTGACGTACAGTACAATGAAAGTCACTAATTAAACATAAAAAGCATTACGTAATAAGTATATTTTACGTTCAAAAAGCTCGTTTTGTAACAGAAATATATTTACATCCGATGTGTTAAGATTGAAAAGAGAAGGTGTTTTATGTAGATAGACTGAAATTAAATTTATTATTTTTTTTATTTTCATGTCTTTCGGAATATAAATAATTTGCGAGACTTTTGCTTGCTTGATCAAAATCATGGAAATCATTTACGTGAATTTTTTCCACGTTTACCTTCGTGATCATTAAAGTTTTTAATTATTTGATAAGAAATGAATTTGGACGGTAGGAATGAGCCCGATTATGAGAAAGTTTTATACAAGTTTAGAAAGCAAACAATTTGTTTTCCTTCTTGCTTGAACACTCATCTCCTTTTAGAATAGTATTCAATTCAAATCTTCTGTGACTTATATTAGGATTCCGTAGTTGAAGATTTTGAATAGAGCCCTTTTACAAACATAAATTATATGTAACTCAAAACCCTGCTTGCTTGTTCTTCTATCTGTTCATCGATTGCCACGTTTTAGCTTTTATACTGTAATTGCTATAAGCATATTTTCTGTTTGTGCAGATTTTTTGAAACGACACCCCAGACATGAAATAAAAACTGAAAAATCTATGTAGTTAAATTATTTTGAACTTAATACCGACAAATAAATCTCAATCAAATAAATATCTAGTATCAAAAATCATAAAAATCTTTTCTTTTATTTCTTTTTCTTCATTTTTAAAGTCTTTTGACAAAATCATCTCTTTCCTTTTTTCTTATTCTTAATAATTACTATTTAGATAATTAGTTAATTACTATTTAAACATCTTAGATAATTACTATATAAAATTAGAGATACGACGGGTAAGTTCTCTTATAGGAAATTAATTGGGGCTCAAAATACACAGAATTACATCCACTAAGAAGTGATACTATAGTACTTTCTTTACTGGGCGGGAGAACTACTGTCTGCGTATATGAATAGATCATTCTACCTATTTTTTCAACACCATTATTTTAAACCAGCTAAGAAATTCTTGTTCATTAAGATACTCTTGCCAGAGGCCGTTATTCGTATAGATGGGGAGAAGGTATACGGAGGATAATTATTTCTGATCAGTATTGACGCATTAGCGCATGTAATTAGTATTGAAGCATGTAATGGTTTTCAGTTGCTGGTAATTGATTGTGTCGCATGTTTATTGTGCTTCTGCGAATCCCGCGGTTTCTTTAATCAGATTTAAGTAAAGTATTTCTGCTCAGAATTGAACCGTTTTTTTTATCCACTCGGCCTTGCACTACAGGTCGTTTCAAGTTGTATTTCTATTTCAAAACTTGGCTTATGAACTTTACTGTCCGTGAACTGCACCGCTACTACGAACCATTCTTCGATTTCATCAGTTATTTTCAAATAAATATGTTAATAAGAAACGCAGTCTGAGAGATCCTTAAAAGACTTCTTCAATTCTATGTATCCGGCTAAGTGATTAGTAGAAAATAAATAATAGCCTCATGTAAATATCATTAGTTTTGCGAATCATCATCCCAAAAAATTCTGCATTTATTTTCAATATTTAACCCAATGTGGGCTGATTTAATAGAAACATTGAATTTGTCGTATTCTCTAAGGTATTAGGATTTAATTATAAAATAATAAACAACTGCTCCAATAACAAATTGAGAAATATAACCATATTACCAGCTTTAAATTATTGATAAATTGAGATATAACTTGTGACTTGCACAGTCGTTTTATGTGTTCTCCACTATATAATGTTTTAATATAATCTATATAATCAAGTTTATAACAATTTCTCATTTTCAATTGACTTGCATCAAATTAACATTTAATTTTTGTATTTCAACCCTACACAAAAATTCACCCCGATAATTTTTCTTAAGTTCAATAAGTAATTAATTATATTTTTACAAATTGTTCTTATCATCTTTAAACGTATATACAGTTACAGTTTTTTTTCGTAATACTGTATTTTTATTTCGTTCATGCTAATTTTTTTACACAATAAATAAATATAAAGAGAAAAAACGTGTGATAAATTTAACAATCGACGTTATGTTGTATAGTTCTTGTTTATTTTGTATTCAACTTTGATATATAACTTTTTTAGTTTTAATTTTTTACCCATTAATTCTTATCATTCGAATAGGTAACCTCTAATGTATCGATAAATGCAGACAAATATGCGCATGTGTCAGGGCCTGGGAGAGCGAACGTGCGTGTCAGCGTACGTGTACGCGTGCGCGCGTGCATGCTTGCGCGGGTGGATGCTAGCGCGCGTGCATGCGTAGGGGGCAGGCCCCCTATCCACTTGCCCGCCTGCCCACCTGTCCACCTGCCCGCATGCCTCCTTTCTTGTCAGCCGGCCCATTATAATTCACATTCATACTCAATTACGTAATACTCAAAAATATTTGCGGAAATTTTTGGTAAAATTAAGTATGAAAAGAAAAATGTTAAAATTCTGTGAATTTTAAATTTGAGTCATCGTTTCATAGGGATAATTATGGGGGTCTTAAACATATTTTTTTCGTCACTTTACGAAGAAATTTCATCTTAAAAGACATATCATATTTTGAAAAATATGCCCCTCTGAAAAATATATCTCCTCAGTTCCGAATCTGAATACAAAATTATATAAGAACATGGTTTCAGAAATCGACCCAAACTTTGAAGGGAAATTGTAATAATGATTCTAAATGTTAGTTTTTGGGTTATTATCGATTATACATATGTCCCTCGTATTTATTTATGTCGGGTACTATTAAATATTTATTGCATTTAGAAGACCGTTTTAGTAGTAATATGCATAATCCTGAGACGTACTTAGCTGTTTCTTTTTTTTTAATGGATTCAGTTTATATGTACAATTTTGAATTTATTTATCGTTAAGTGTAAATGTTGTCATAACTGTTTTTTTTTTAATTTATATTGCTTTTTTTAATATTTTCTAGGGAAAAACCTTAATAATGTCTAAAGATAATATTGGTCTGTCCATATATCCGTCTGTCACAGCCTTATGTTTTCAACAAGTTTGAATTTATATGTAAACTATTTTGCATGGAGAGAGTTTATATGAAGGTTTTGATTTAATATATATCAAATTATTGAACTAATTATTAAATTCTATCAATTGTAACTATGTTATAACACTTTTCCAACCCTTGCCCTCGAAACTGTTTTCTAGAGAAAAAAAGAAATGAGCCGTCACGGGACGCCTGGCAGATGTGAAACATCGTGTGCGTAAAAGTAACATGCATAAAAGGCAAGATTATTACAGGAACTAAATATAGCATAATGAAAAAATAAAGTATTACGAATTTCTTACAGAAAATTGTGACTTTGTTTAATAAACATTTATTTACAATTAATGCGAAAATAATAAAGCACACGTTATGTGTACCGTACTAAACAACAGCGTCGAACTGAGTGAGGAGGGGGTCGCGTAGTCGGTTGCGCATGGCGACACGTCGCCATACCGTACACTCTACTACATATAAACTATATATATATATATATACACCTTAGTATAACGTGGCGACCCGTCGCCACGCCAACGATCCGGTTTATACCTGCGCCTATAGATGTTTCACATCAAAAAAACTTAAAATACCTAATTGCTATGTGCCCGTAAATTAATTTCTAACTGAGAACCTGACCGACACAAACAGAGAGTATAATTTTCAAAGATGTTATCGCAGTTCCACGATACTCGGCATTTCATTCGGTTTTGTTGGAACAACAAAATCAATCATAAAAAGAAACGGAAGACACCTGAAACGTAAGCTTCGACATATGAAAGAGCCACGTGAATACGGAAATCCATTAGTGCTTCTTAAATATATGATTCGAAAATTTTGAATGGCGGGCGAACAAAAGTAAGCCATTTTTCCACAACAAACTTTGCCAATAAATGTAAATACGAAATGTCTCGGCTGAAGGAAAGTTTATAAACGCATTTTCTTTCGCAAATTGCCAGCTAATTGTCTCTCTTCAGCAGCCTATTAAAATTCAGCGAGAATATTCACTTTTCATGCCGTTTGACTTTTATTCCGTGCTGCTTCCGCATTTCACTTAGCTCATGTCTTTTTTTGTTCCTTCCAAAGAATTTTATGATAATAAATTATAAAATTTTCGAGATGAAAATATACTATTTTCAAATGAAGTCAGTAATGGAAATTAAGTTCTTATAATCTGTGCCTCATTCTGAAATCATTTTCTAATATTGAAGTAGTCCTAAATTTATATTTAAGTTAGTTTAAGTTTACCTAAAGTTTTTTTCAAATATTTTTAAGATTTTATTATTTTCCTTCCTATGTAGAGTGATTTTAATTTATTGCAATAAAATATATATTTCAGTTGACATACTAACGCCTGTGACAGTATGAACAAACTATAAGAAATTGAGCAATGTTTTTGCGATTATTAGGACAAATAAAACGACAAGAAATATTATAAATCTTAAAGTTTCAATATTTTTACTGTTGTTTGTCACTCATGGTTTTAAAACCTTTTTACTGCATATTTGTAGAGAATAAGAAAGGTTGTTTATGTGAATGAACCTATTGTTTGAAACTATCAAGCAAATTAGAACTTCCCAATTTTCAGCATATTTATACGCTCTAAGATAATACGATTAAATTTTTTTTGGTAAAATTTTATAAAAATCGTTATTTTATATAATGTGTTTACATAATTACCGCTTTGAAACATTTCAAGAAATAAAAACTTGCTGATGAACTCTACTCGCCTTTCTTTGGACACAAATTAATAGATTATATATATATATATATATATATATATATATATATAAATATATATGTATACATATATATATATATATATATATATATATATATATATATAAATATATATATATATATATATATATATATATATATATATATAATTAGTCTTCAGCCATGTATTAAATACTAAATTAACAAATTTTAATTTTCGCCTAATTTTGGATAACAATCGTAAGATAAATGAAGAGAAAGAAATGTGTTTCGAATCTACCTGTTAGCTTTTAAAGTAATAATTTATTATTCCAAATATTGGAATGAAAACTTAATGGAATAGATTACATACAAACGTAGGACTGCATAAATTCTACTGAAATGACGAAATTGTAACTTATGTATGGGATGTGAGATTAATTAGATCCATGTTTTTTTTTCAATTTTCGTTTAGAAACTTTTTAAATATGTAGGAATAACTAAAGTGTATGTCAGAATAGGCACAAAGTTTGGTTGCCTAGTTGCCTATTTATATCTTTAGAAATTATTTTTGCTAGTTAAACGAAGGAGCGAGGACGGGCACTCAGTTAAATTTTAAAATTTTACGGCGTTAGCATTTTATTTTTCATAAACAAGGGTTAAAAGTATACAATTTTTTCAAGTACAAGTAGAACTCACGCCACAATTATTACACATACAGATATATGTAAAAACTTAAGGATAAAATATTTTCTTTTGTTAGATAATATTAATATTATTATGCTCATTGTAAATATAATGCTTAGTATTTGTTGGGCTAAAACTGTCGTGAATCCTTTAGAAATATTTCACTTTTATTACTTAAGACCTTTATACTAGTTTTCAGTATTTTGTGTATAAAAATAGGATGCGGCAAATATTCAAAGTTAATTAAATTGACGTGATGCCGTCTTATAGACTGACCTGTCAACAAATGTATCTGAAGATGCAAACTTTGTTAGTTCACCAAATTCATGACATTCAATAAAAAAAATGGAAAATAATTTTATACTGTAATAAATGCACTTATCAATAATCTTTTTACAAACCCAAGCAAACAACATGACTTTGACAAGATATTTTGCGAAATTATAGACATCCGTCTGTAACTGTCAAACGATGATTGTGACGTTGTGATGAACAGAAAAACAATGGAATCTAAGATAGCAATGGTTTTATTTCATTCCTTTTATCATTGCAATGTAAACCTTAAGAGCACACATGCGCTGATATGTTTATAAATAGTAAAGACTTTTTATATATTAGGTAGGTATGGCATTTATTTGTAGACTTAATTTTAATATAGAATTAAAATTCTTACGCTGAACTGAATGTGCATAGTAACTTAGTCAGCAAAAAATGGGCAATTTCAAAACCGCATTTTTTCCTTATTGCCTATTACACAATTTTTCTTACATTTACCCAAAATTAATTAAATGAGTGAAAAGAAAAAATATTTAAAAATAAAATATCAAAATATTTTTGTCAGATACAACGTCAAAAATACAATATATCTAAAATGTATAGATTAATGCAAGCATAATGGACACGAATCAAGGACCTTACGGAATCTCACCCTCACAATATATACTTCTCTCTACTCTATATACATCTTCCAGCTTTCAGAGTCCTGTTTCCTGCAGTTTCTCAATACAAGTGGCAAAATCACGTGCAAATTGCACGATTCTTTGTAACCTGTAATTCTAGTGAGCGGTCGAGTAATCGACGATGTGTTCAAATGTGGGGCGTAAATTGCTCCCGAGTAAAGTTTTCCCGTAAACTCTTCAGTTTTCCTTGTGTTATCACAACGAAATCTGACTCAAGGAAATGTATATTTGAAGTTGATAATTCATTGGCAAAAGTTTACCGCAGCAGATGTAACATAAATATTTAGGATGACAATATATTAAATATTTCACAAAGATCAAGAAGAAAAAAGAGGTTGGACTATTTATCAGTTCTTGATGCCATTTTTGAATGGCTTCATTAGAATTTGGTTAGAATTTCGTTCTTTCTGCCCAACTAAAATAATATTTAGCAGAAGTTAGAGTTTAATTAGAGAAAATGAGCGTGAACTAAGCTGTCTAATGTTTACATAGATCTTAGAAATTTTGGTAACAACAGTTTCTGGAAATATTACAACCAAGGAAATATTATTGCTCGTGTATTATAATATGTAAACTCATTGACTTTTTCAACTAGGAATCAGTTATGATCAAATGTTACTAGAGTTAGTAGTATTACAATAGTAATATGTAAGAAATTTAAAAAATTAATTTATTAAAAATTTCAATGCGTCTCCGTAAAATTGGTATCTATTTGAACACATTTTTACTTGATGGGCCTCAATCCTTGTGCTGTGGCTATCTTGTCTCTCTGAATATCTGTTAGATTTTCTAGCAAATTAGAAGGAATAGATAAGATTCACGTACTACATATTCTAAATAAATGTTAGGAAAAATAAAACTTACGTACATAATAAAAAAAATCATACGTGAAATTATAGATAATTTTATTTCAAAATGATACCCATACATTTATATTTCGGTGCCTAAACTGTCTAATGCTAAAGGCGCATATAAAATATAATCTCTAACAATTAAATACTTTTGACATCGTCATCAGATAATATCATTGATGATGCAGTCCTGGAAAGAAACTTGGAGTATTCGTTGTGGACATCATTCGTTTATAATACATTAAGTTTGATAAAGTCTGATTTAAGTAATGTACAATTTTTGTACCTATAAGAATGAATCGCAAGGTTTACTGCAACCTAACCTTGGAAAATCTTGGTTGCTTTATTGACGTTGCTTTTCTTCCACAGAGAGCATTTGAGTGAGGCAACTTCAAACGCTACCTGACCTGTTTTAAAATGTATATCCACACTATAAACTCTTTTTTTTTTTATATATTATGCGAGGTAATTTAATTTCTATACTTCTTGGAGTTTAAAGTGCGTCTTAATCGAAGTTTTTGATATGAAAATAATTTCCCTTCTATGGATATCTGGCTAATTACCCGTGGGCCGAAAACGCATTTAAACGTGTATTCCTAAGGGTGTTTAAGCTTATTTAAATACCATATCACGAAGCTTTTTCGATGTTATATAACAATAAATGTACACGGATGCCTCACTTAGGCCGATAATGAACCATTTATCCAAATATATAATACAATACACTGCATACACATATGGGAGTGTTATTGCAAACGTCCGTAATTTTTGACTTCAACGCGGTTTTTAGTACGTTGTGTTAACCGTAATTGGCTTTCAACTATTCATATTACTTAATTTTTTTTTTGACTTAAAAAACTCCTCGCTCTACAGAAATTTGCTTCAAGTGATAAGCTAAAACCATTTAATATTGGAAAATATACATCTTGCGAAAATTGTAAATATTTTCGTATTTTTGTAATATTTTCCTAAGTTTTATTTCGTTTACTTGATATTAAATTAAACAGTTCGTTTGATATATAAAATATAATTTACAAAATGAAACTATTTAAAAGACGTACATTTTTAATACGTTTCTATAAATATGCCAAATAGAAATTCTGATTTTAAACATCTTCTCAGTTAATGATCAAATAACCAGAGAATATTATTTAAAGTCTAATGAACATACAATTCATTTACGAAGACTTTTTCCTTAGTGGACTGTATTCATATTAGCTTGAGCTTCATGAAATTTCATGGAAGAGTTTATCAAAATATGGAAGTCTTTTTGTATTGAGAATGTTCAACTTCGCATAAATTTAGTTACTGCCGGTATCCCGAGTCAAAGGCGCTGGAAGCTGCTGAGAAAGTGAGTGTTTTGTTGCGCGTAATACAACAATTCATAACGCTCCAATGCCTCAAAGTATACAAAGTCTTTAAAGTCAGCAGAAAAATTTCGCTCACATATTTTCAAATCTGGTGTTACCTAAAGTTGTTAATAAGTCTGAATGTAAAACATATATGAAATTATTATCTTTAGTAAGAATTCTCTTTCAGTAATAATTTATAATGAAAAAAGATTTAAAATATTTTAGGTATTTCTATTGCGGTACATTTTAAAATGCTTCATAGGTTAAAACAGAAACAATTATTTATTTTTATAGTTAATAGCAAATTTTATTATACTTAATATTGTTAAACGGTTGAAAAATCATTACTTTAATTAAATAGGTAAATTAACTTTGCAATATAAATTAACGATTCAATCTAGTTTCTTTTGGCCAGGCTAAGAATCTATCACTTTTCTTTACCGTATTGAAATGTCGGGAATTGCATATTAAACGAAGTAGTGATTTGCCAAGTAAAAATCTTTGTTGAATGTTTAACTTAATTTAGGCAAGCATTAATTTTTTCTGAAATATGTAAATTGCCATGACTATTTATTTTAAATTCTTTCGATTAAATCCAAACTCAAAAATATAATTACCAAGTTTAGACAAATAATATGACACCCACTAACACAAAACTTTAGGTACTTTCAATACACGAATAGTAATCTGTCGCTAAAACATAACCACAAAGTATGTATTATTATAAACATTCGTTAAACAAGACCATGAAGCAATATCAAATATAACGTTCGTAGCGGCGGTTCAGCTGTAATCCCGTGAAAGTGGCCGGTAAGCCTTTCTAATGAGAAACATGACGGAAATGGAACATTGTTAACTTGGCGGCAGCGGGCTTTAGAAACTACGTCGTTGCAACAAATAACGCGTTTGGGGCGTTGTAGAAAAACTTTATTGGACATCTGGTTCTGGTACTCTTTTTGTAATGGCTTTCATTTTCGAGCCGCTTATGTTAATCGTCTTGTTTTGCGTTTGATATTAGGATAATGGGTAAAGTAGAGTTCACATTGAAAATATGAAATATTTTCTCTGGTGTGCTTTTTATAATTAAATTTAGAAACGCAGAAGTTAGAATCGGGAAGGATTTGTAGAAAGTTTTATCGTTTCTTCTTTGTTTAAAAAACAATATTATTTCTTCGATGTATTTTCTTTCTATTAGTAATATTATACAAAATTATTATTAGGGTTAAAAATAGTCACTGTGTGAATAATGATCAGGATGTGATGTTGAAATTGATAAGTAGAATATTTTTTCCTGCTTGGCAGAAAAACAAATGAGGCTCCAGTGACCAGTAAAACCATAGCTGATTGGCGTGGAAGTTGGATACATAAATAAAGCCCACGTATAGTGTCTATTAATGAAAAAATACACGTAGGTATAGGATACGCTAATAGTTTACATATCACGTGAGTTTTATTTTTGTGTATAAAAAAATGTTTAAAAACAAGGTTTCATAAGAATAAACAAAGAAGAAATAAATAATGACATTATTGCAACATAGGTAGAATTTTCAAACATACATCGACATCTAAATTTTCTTTTAAACCTACGCAGCTGAGGTCAATATAGGACCCGATTGCATATCTCGTCAATCACATAGTTATAGGTAGTGGATAAAAGAGTTTCGTTTAATGCATTTTATGTTCACAATTAAATGAAACTACGTGATGTAGTATTATTTCTACTTTCTTTAATTTCTTTACCACGACCTAGGTTTCGTTGTATTACAACATCTTCAGGTGGGATATTAGCAAAGATTGACTCTTAGGAACAACCAACAGCATTTATATGTTTCAAACACAATAGCGGAAGCCTGGTTTGTGCGGATTTTTCCATTGCTTATTTTAATGAGTTTATTGCAGGGGCGCAGTGTAGGTTTTATTATATTACCGAGATTTATACAATATACCAGTATTTTAGTGAGGGTAATAAATTCAATTGTTGTTATTATGTGAAGTTATACAATGCAAACTTTACGGTGTATGTAATAAAATTAAATGGAAGTTATTATCAGTAATATCTTTATACAAAATCAAGGGTATTTGAAAGTAAGGATAAGGTAATACACTGATTCTACATATCTCCGGTTTTGTGTATTCATATATTTATTTATCTATTTTTTTAATTTTTGTTTTTAATAAACTTAATATCCTAGAAACATTAGAAATAAACAGACATAAAAAGATACCAAGGTTAATATATTAAACGAACAACTAAATATAATATCATCACCCATTCTTAATATCTTCTAGATATAATATAAATATACAACATTGATACCACAGTACCCTTGAAATTATTTCAGCACTAATACACATATAAATATAAGTATATATAATAAAAACAAACAATTAAAATAAGTAAATAAATAAATATATGAATACACAAAACCAGAGATATGTAGAATTAGTGTATTACCTTGTCCTTACTTTCAAATACCCTTGATTTGGTATAAATATATTATCGATAATAACTTCCATTTAATTTTGTTACATACACCGTAAAGTTTGCATTGTATAACCTCACATAATAACAACAATTGAATTTATTACCCTCACTAAAATACTGGTATATTGTGTAAACTCTCGGTAATATAATAAAACCTACACTGCGCCCCTGCAATAAACTCACTAACATAAGCAATGAAAAATCTGCACAGACCAGGCTTCCGCTATTGTGTTTGAAACATATAAATGCTGTTGGTTGTTCCTAAGGGTTAATCTTTGCTAATATCCCATCTGAATATGTTGTTGTACAACGAAACCTAGGTCGTGGTAAAGAAATTAAAGAAAGTAGAAATAATACTACATCACTTAGTTTCATTTAATTGTGAATAATGAATTTGTACAAAATTAACGCCAAATATATTCAGCATTTTATGTTATTAAATTTTTATAAATCTTATAACTACTTTTTTCTTTTTTAGGTCATTCCACATGAAAGCTTTTTTCTAATAGGTTTTTTAGCAATGCTTTTATTTTTTATTATTGCCTAATGAACGATTGTTTCTCGAATTACTCTGAAAAATAATTATCAAAAATAATCCACAACATTTTTTTATTTCTACTTTTTCTTAAAAGAAGTATTTGGTTTTTTAACAACAACATATTTATTTTTTTCAATATTTTCTCAACCATAATTCAATTTGATTGTTTCATTATCATATGCAAACAGTGATCTTCATATTAAAGAGATCATTAGAGAAAATCATTATTATTTATCCAAAAAAATATTTAAAAATATCACCGAATTAACAGCACATTTTTGTCGATGGAATAATATTCGTATGGCTAAATTTACTTAGTCTAATAAAGGGTGCATCGCGTAGTTGTGACGATGCTCGTTATACTTGCACTGCAGAACGCTTATTCCTTACATTTACATTGAAATAGTTTATCTAAGGTCAACATAAGTTATGATTTTTTTTATTTGTTATAATCGTCTTATTTTTATCATAGAAGTTCTGGCTTGCTATAGCAATTGCCTAACATCTGCATTATGATATTCATGTGAGTTATTCCATTCAATATTTCCTAGGAAAAAAACATGTAATTGAATACAAAACAGCCAAACTTATAACACTTGAACATTTTTGTCTTCTCTGGTAACAAAATACATGAAGTTTAGTTACAGTTAAAACTTATTAAATATGGCAGAAATTTCAAACATAATTTACAGATTTTTTTGGTAAATGGGACGATACAACAGTTTACTGTATTCTGAGCGCATCCCGTGTGAGAAAATGAATCTGAGGTAAGGGAAAAATTTCATAAAAATAAACTTAACATCGATGAAATTAAACATTACAGATTGGACGTAGAGAAACTTATTACTACATAAAAATAAAAATAACTAATTAGATTCATAGTATGGTACTGATAAAATGTTAATAACGAATTTATCGACAGAGATATCTATCTGAATTTTTTGACCAAATTAAAGTAAACATAAGTGCAATTAAAAGTGTTGTGAAACAAATCATTGTCCAAATATTTTCAGGTTACAAGGTTTCATTTTAATTTTGATAGTAAATTAATTTTTTTGTGCGTTTCGTTCATACTTCCACGGTTCCTCTTATATGGCAGAATATTTGACATACAGTGTAATGATATGCACTGAACAAACGTAAGAGAGGTTTTTTAATAGGCAGGGTTTTCCTGCATTCACTGAGCACCCTTTCAATTATCTTATTCTGGAAACATAATTTAAGTGAAATAGGTCACAAAGAAATAATAAAATTGGTCATAAGTTCGACCCCTTAATTTTAACGAATTCAGCTTCCATTATCTGAATGAACTGAAACAAAATTCATAATTTTTTTCTATCGCTTTTTCCTCCGAAATATAGAAAATTTCGCACTTTTTTGTTGGCATAAATAAAAAAAATTTCAAGCACGAGCTACAATGAATCCATGTACTTTTAACGTTTGAGATATATTCTGGTTAGTATTAATTACATTAATACTAACCAGATTTAAAATTTACCAAATTTAAAATTTTAGTTCGCGTAATCTAAGAAAAAGTATTATAATGAACAGATAGAGACGTAAATGATTTTCTAAGGTTCTTGTTTTACTTTTAAGATATGGAATCCTAATAACAAATGTTGTTTACCTCATTTTTCAACTCTTCCTTAACCATCGTTAGGATTAAAGTTTTTAATTATTTGATATTAGAACTTTAAATTTAGACGAGAAGAATGAACACAATTACAGCAAAAGTCATGAACAAGGCTAGAAATCAAGCCAATTGTTTTTCTTCTTATTCAAAATATTTCTGTCTATAGAAGATCATCCCATTAATACCTCATATGACTTATTATTACAATTCCGTACTGAAAGGGTTCGATCAAAACTTTTTACAAAGAAAACTGACGGATAACCTACACCCCGCTCGCTTATCTGTTTGTTTGTCCAGTGGTCGTCAGGGTCTAGCTTTTAAATTATAAATGCTATATGCATTTTTGCGCCTTGTATACTTTTTTTTTAAATGACAACTAAAAGTCAAACGTAAATTAAAATTACTCAATTTTATTATAATATTTTTTGTAATAACATTTTTTTTTTAAATAAGCATTTAAAAAAAGAATATTATTACTTGTATGCAAGAGTCAAATCGTGAGAGAAAGCAAGCTAAATCGGAAATTCTTTTTTTAAATTAGAATTTAAGAAAAATATACGTATATCGAAAAAAAATTGAAAATGTCTATATAAATAAATTACTTTCATCTCAATACCGATAAATGGGTGTCCATTGTGACATTTCGTTTCGTGAAAAAAAATCATTTTTATTTTTTTTTCCTACTCTTTTCAAATCATACTAGTGGAATAATTAATAAGCCAACATTTGTATGTAGTTTAACAGTATAGTAATATACAGTACTGTGCACCTTTCAATATTGAAATATCAAAAGTAAATTAGTGAGTATTAAAAGTAATGACGTCTAATGCAAAGCCAAATCTTTGACATTCTTGTTATATACTTTATACATTCGTTAAAATTTTCTACATATTTCGCTAAAAATATCATGTGACCGTTTTGTTAAGCATCACTAGTATAGTTTCTATCTGTATTTAGAAATATAACGGTTAAGTCGAATTATACTAGTGAAAATACCTTTGGAACTCAAAATACGTCGATTTATTTCTAGTAAAACATATTTTAACAGTGCCGTCTCGACTTGGTAGGAAAATCACTGTAACCATAATTGTATGAATAAATCTATTTCATCAATATTCAAATAAGCTCAGCAATTATTGTTCAGCCTCTTGCCAAATTGGTTATCACTTATGTATATGAGGTGCAAGGTACAAGGAGGTGCACGGTAAATATTTGATACTAGCGAGAATTGCTGCATTTGTAATATTTTTCCAATTCTGGCTATTGATGGTAACATAAGTTTATTAGGCTATTCGGTATCCCTTCGTTGTTTTAATTAGATTTATCTGATGTGTTGCTAGTCAGCCCTAAGACTTGCATTCGATTCAACTTTGTACTGTAAGACGTTCCAAGGAATCTTCGTTTGTAGAAACATGGCTAAGGGAATTTACAATTAAATTAACGCCAAATATATTCAATAAGGAAATTTAATTATATCGTTACCGTACCGTCGACGGCAATTCCTTATTTTGATTTTCAGTGTATTTTAATATGGACAAATTTATAGGAAATCGTAAGCATTTGGATGTGCCTAGTAGTTCCATTAAGCTATTAAAGTGCCTAGTAGTTCCATTAAGCATATAAGTATTAAATTGGTTTCCACCATGTAAATTTAGTATATTTTTCACTGCTGTAAAATTCTCATAAATTTTTCTAAAACTGCATATATCATTTGTACCATAAATATCTAGGACAGAGATTACAGCTATTTTCCAAGATTTTTGATTAAGAATTTTGGTTAAAAGGAGGAAGAATGCAATTTTTGGTTCATTTGGAAACTATATCCCACCCGCTTTATAAAATTAATTGGTTTGGTGAATTAGCTGAAAATATGAGAGATAATATGATCTCTTTCTACGCAAAGCTACAAATTTCTGCGTCAAATTATTTCTGAAAAAATAATTTGTGACCCGCTGAAAGTCAGATATACACGTAAGAGGTTTTATCAGTAATATATTCGTTTTAGTAATATTACTTTTAATATACGTAAAAATGAATTTTGGAATTTTTCCGTTTTTATACATTTTCAATTTCTGCATAGTTTTTATTTTCACCGTCACATTCGTTACGTAAACCTTACTCTCTTTCGAACACAAACACATAATCTATTTTAGTAATAAAGTACCGCCAATTACAATTTCACACTTACCTTTCGTCACATATATTAAACTAATTACTTCAGTATTTTATAAATTACGATTAGTGCATTAGAATAGACACACAAATAACAGTGTCGCAGTACAATAACTACGATTTAATAAAATATACTTTACGAAAACATAATGTCCTCAATTAAATTTATGTAATAGCGTATCTTTCGCGAATGAATATTTATAGAGTTAAAGTCAAAAATACTCCATTTCTGTTGAAATTGTAATTGAATGCTGAATGTAATTGCATTTCAATAAATATCAAATTATCGCAATTTGAATTAGTTTTTCTAAAATTTCAGTCAATTGAGTTATAAGAGAATTACTGATTTTGACTGTCAATTACAACTTTATATTGCTGTTCTTATAACACACAAATAGAAATATTTGTTTCTAAAAAATTAATAGAAAAACTAAATAAGGCCTCTTATCGCCCATCTCGTCTGCTACGCGAAAGAAAAGTACATTATTACATTGTAGCGTAGCTCAAACGAATATTGCTTTGAAATTGCAAAATTGACAACATTTATTCTCAAATATATCTATTGTTTTCAATAGAGAAACTATGTTGTATAAAATTTGGCCTATGAATTGTTGGAAATTAAATAATTTCCTTCCAAATATTTTTTTCTTAATATTTTCAAAGAATGAATTTACATTATGGATACAACTTTTTGCTTTAAAATGTTGGCCATAAAGTTTTTAAACGAAAAGAGAATATTGTTAATGGATAAGTATTTTTTTTCCTTAATTACTGGTGCACTTACTGAAAATAAAATTTACGTTTCTTAACTAGTTAAAAGAAGTTTAGCTTTAATTTACAGTTAAAGAAATAAGCAAACAACTTCAATTAAAAATGATTTAAAACTAGTCCCTAATGTAGTAGCTTCAATTTAGTTTATTTTAACTTTTATACTTACAAAATAGACGATGGAATTTATAAAAATAGAAAATTTTTAGTGTTCTTTCTTCTCGCCTCGTTTTTAACATAAACCTAAATTTTATTCCAATTACTTCAACTTGAAGTCATTTAATAACGATTTAAATTCTTAAATTTCAAATATAAAGATATCGTTGTGAAAAAAGTGACGATCAGTTTTGTTAGAACAGCCATAAACAGAAAATGTATAATTTCCATATTTATGTGGTTACAGTCTAGAAAAAAAGAAAGAAATTTATTGGCACTTGATGATTTTTAGCTGAGTTTCGGAAATATTATTTCTATTCCAGAGATTTCAACTTTTGAATATCGAATTTGGAATAGTGTGGATACAAAACCTGGAGCCATTTTAAGCTTATATATATATATATATATATATATATATATATGTATGTATATATATATATATATATATATATATATGTATATATATATATATATATATATGTATATATATATATATATATATATATATATATATATGTAACACCACAAAGTGTTTCACAATTTATAATATGACTTTGATAAATACTGATAAAACTCTGCTAAAAAAATGCTTGTGTATGCAAACATCTCGCATTGCTGAAAAAGTGCATAAATTACGAATGTTTCATACTGCTTAGCGATTTTAACATTTCGAATATTCAAATTTTTTTAATATATAAGTTACATTGCGATAAGTTTTTAATTAATAAATATGAATACTAGAATGAAAACTTATACTAGAACTCCTATATGTAGTTTTTCTATGTAAAACGAAGATCAGAAACGTCATAACCATTGTTGTCAAAATTTGTCTCAATGTCAGTACAATTTAAATAATTGAATTAAGAAAATATATAGAGCATAAATGACAAACATTAACAAATTTAAGATATAGTAGAAACGTGTTCTTGTTTCTTTTTAATTTATTCCTTCTTCTTGAGTTAAAAAATTGTCTGGGAAAATCAAACTGAATAAATAATTGCATTTCCATAATACTAGCAATCACTCTTATCGTCCTTCGTATTTATTTTCGTAACACATAAATATAATTTTTTTTTCTGTAACATATTATCAATTTGCATTGTATCAAAATATTATCAAGTTAAGAAAGTTCAAAATTATAATATAAATAGGGATATGTGTTTGGATTTTCTTAAAAAAAGTTAAATTTTGACAGATTCTCACCTAGCGTATACTGCACGCTAAATCGGTAACGGCTGACGTGAGCGCTCGTCCATTTTATCACAGTGACATGTTGTGGTTAATTACAGGCAGTGGCTCATTGTGACGCAGCGTGGGAATAGGATCAAAGACATAATGGTTTCATTGAACTTTCGAAAGGGTTTACATTAAACATCTCTTTGCGGTCGCTCGAAATATTTGGTTAGCTGCATATTTGACGAGGTTAATATCCGACATTGTCGGAAACATCTATATTCTTTCTCATATATTACAGTCTTTTTGTTATTAGAAGAAAAAACTATCAAGCACGAGTAGTACCAGCACTACGAGGGTTCCGTATACAAATAAACACTTATGGAGATTTAAACGTATGTAGTTTTCCCGTTACACTATTTACGAATAATAATTTTACGTAAGTTAAATATATTACCTACCATATTTTTGACAAGCATAAGATCATTGGCCATATTTCGAAATATACAAATTAACCATTTTAGCCCTTTTTCCTTTACTTTTGCGGTGACACCTCGCTGTTTGTCAAATTTCATGATTCCAGGAAATTGAAATTACCCTATGGGTTTTTATTTATTTACGAGTGTCAAAATTTGCGGCATAACCGATAGTATTTTCAGGGCTTTTTTATTAGGTTGATTTAGAAGTTTGATTTTTTATGGCCCCAGGGGATACTAAGGGGACTCAGGGCCTCAGGGGACAGTGACATTAATTGACATTAATTTCAACTTGATACCTCCAAGTTTTCCTGATAAAAATGGATTTGAAAGACAGATAGATAGACGGACAACGAAGTGATTCCTTTTTTTCCTTTTGAGGTACGGAGCCCTGAAAATCATATCACAATAAGTGCATTATGTGTTATGGATACATCGATTGCTTTGTGAACAAAAAATGCATTTATCATTTCTTTTTGTTCTAGATTGATTTAGTAATAAAGACAAATAATAACCAATAAACATACATATGAATATCGACGTTAATCTAAGATTCTTACGTTTTTAAGCGTTTTAATACGAAATATTGGAAAAGTTTAACGATTATGAAAACTTATATGTTATTCAGTGGCGGAAACACGCCACAATGTACATATTTGTGGAAAATAAATTTTTAACAAGTTTTCTAACTTGAACACCTTTCATTTTTGTCTAAATAGTCTATTTTTCCGTTGTTTATTGAAAATGTAACTTATGATAACCTATAAAATTTTGCAGTTTACTTAAAATTTTAACAGAATAGAAACAAAATATCTTTTAACCAAATTATATTGTAATGACGACTTAAAAATATTAAAAAAAATAAACTGGCACTGTAATTAAATTCATCAATTTTCTTAATCATTCTTGGAATACGTGGGTTCGGAATTTAAAGAATGCATTATGTTAATTATCATCGATATGGGTATTTAACAAAAAATTATGTTTTTTTTTCATTTTATTTGTACCACCCAATTTTATACAGTTTATAAGCAGTTTTCTAGATTCAGATCAAATCATTTTGCAGGAGGTGTAATAAAAGTATCTTTAACATAAATTGTTACTTATAATATATCACAAAGAAATATGACACCATGAGTCTAATTGTTATTTAACTGACTTGCCAACAATTTATTATTTTGGAGACTTTAATTACATTAAATTAAATATTCCTTTCATTTAATATAATCTACCTCTATCCGTGGGGTCCAAAACTAAATAAAAAACCGTACATATTTGTTGACCCTTTTCTGAATCAAAATCAATAAGCCTTTCGTATTGTATTCTACAATTAAATAAATGAAATAAAAACCTTAAATACTAAATTCATATCGATTCATAAGAACAAATGTCGATTCTCTGATCAATGGTAAGAAATTTTATTCGACTTTTGAGTACGATGAAGTCTCTTCTTTATTATTGATAAAGACATTAAAATTGTTTTCTGATTTTGCAATCAGAAAACAATTTTACAACAAAATTTTTTTTTGATTTTGCAATCAGAAAACAATTTTGTTACAAAATTTTAGAACAACACCGTTGCAAAATTTTTGATATTAAAATTAATTTTATTTTAAAATTAAAAATTATTCTTAATATTAATATAGAGATATATTAAACTTTTAACACGTACCATTATTACTTCCAGTAATATTAATAACACTGTGGTCGCTGAAAAATTATATTGTAACCTAAATTTATATTGTATCTTGAATATTATGCGTGATAGCCTAATCCATAAAAGAAATTAAACTACATACTTTAGTCATTTATAACTCAGTTTTAGGAAACTCTAATTTGTTCAATTGCAATGTTATTTACATGCCTTTTTTATTTAAAAAATTTAATTGGCATTGAGTTCTTAAGTTAGTTTATAGGCGTAAGTCAATGACTACTGGAATAAAATTTAGAATTTCATTTCATATTTAAATATTCTACTGTTCTTAACCGACTTCAAAAAAGTAGGAGGTTTTCATTTCGACTACATTTATCTCCATGTATGATACCTCATATCTCCAGGAACTTACATGGTTCTTTTCATTTTTTAAATTTGATTAAAATTTGACTATGAAAATTGAAGTTATAACATAGAATTCCTCAACAATGAAGAGCAAAGGTGCCGAGATCTTGTTTTAACGATTTAAGTCGTATAACAACCTAACAATAATATCTTAAAATTTTTATGAGGCTGAGGGTGACATAAGTCAGCTCTTTAGCAAAATCAGGAGGCAATGGAGCTGGAAGGTAGTGACAGGAACTCTTCCCTATTGAAGAGTATACTCATCGACTCATCTCTCATTGTTTGACTTCTTTTATCCCAAGCAACGAAGTAGAAAATGATTAGTATTTAGAGAGTTATATAAGCATACACAGGTATTTACGTAGCATAAACCGAATAAATAGGTAGGTAGTATGTACAGGTGTATACAGTAGGCCTGATTATGTTAAACCCAAAAGAGGCAATACGGTTTATGCATCCGTGTGAATTAGTGGTGATAATAGGAATGCGAATGCGAACATTTCCCACGGGTGTTCGCAAATTCGAATCCACCGAATCCATTCGAATCCATTTAAATACCGCCTTTTTAAATCTCATGTCATTTGACTATAGAGGTACAATTATTCCCAGTGAAAGCATGTTTAAAGTAGCTAGTTTTTTTACACACATCAGCAAAACAGATCATAAGAAAAAAAGATATCAAACTTTAATTTTCTTTATTGTATATTTCGTTGCTCAAATTTGATTATTAGCTGATAAACATTTAATATCTGATTTATCATTTATACTATTATAGGAAGTTATATTTAAAAGAAAAGGTTTTATTTACTATGCAAAAAGAAAAATTGCATTAGTGTTTAAAATATAATTTGTTGTGTGGTAAAAAGTTGATAATTTACTTTGCAATAAATAGTATATGGAATTTAAGTAATTTTGTTTTCCTATACGTTTATTTTGAAATCAATACGAAATTTCGCTCCAATAATATTTGCCAAATATTCGTATTATTTTTGTGAATATGAACACGAATATAAATATTCATTATATGACTAGTATATGCATATGCGTGTGTGCGCGCGCGTGTTAGTACAAGAATATGTATGTAGATATAGATATATAGATATATAGATGTAATATATATAAATATATTTAGATTCGTTAAAACCGTAAATGTGTGTTTCGATTTTAATAAATGGTATCTCATTTATTGAATTCTTCGTTAGTTCGTGGTATTGTAAGTGACAGAGCATATACTAAGTACTAAAAATGAAAAAATTTAAATATTGAATATATTTGGCGTTAATTTTGTAGAAATTCTTTATCCGCAATTAAATGAAAATTAAATTAAAGAAAGTAGAAATAATACTACATCATGTAGTTTCATTTAATTGTGGAAAAATTTTAAATAATTAATCTAGTTGGATACCGTTTCCGAACCTAAATAAGTTTGTAAAATACTGCTACTTCTAGACATTTCTGGAAATGGTAAAGTTTTTGGACTTTGGAATGGTTAAATGGTTAAAATTCCAATTTTATTACAGGCATTTTCATTATTTTATACTTGTTAATGTGTTCTTTATTTGCGACCAGCAAATTTGAAATAGGTTCATTTTCTTTTATTAAAAAAAAATAAAATTCGGTAATAAATAAATAAAAGAAAATTATTAAGAAGTAGAGAATTATACGCATATAAATGAACAAAGTTGACTTGAGAAACGTGTTTATAAATGAGATTAAGTTACGTACTAATTTTTAAATAATAATACGAAAGAAAATTAAAAGTAATGCAAATGGATTTTAGTTTTATTTTACAAAATAAATTTTATAGTCGTTAATATTAGACGAATATTTTATTACAAGTACATGCAATTATCGGGTACAACGTCCCAAAATAATGAAATAAACATTTGTATCTCGATTTACTTTTTCATCCTCTGTCTATCGGAAATGTATTGTTAATGTCCTTTATAACTAAGCCTCTCCTTTGACAAATTAGGACGTATTAACCCATTGAGATATCATTTAAAAAAATGGTTAAATAAGTATAATACACCCATATTTATATTTTTATAACCATTTCATGAATATAATTATTTCGTATGAAAATAAATAAGTGACACATTGAAAAATAATTCTTGCAATATGATTTAATATTTTATATCTTGACATTCAAGAGAGTTGACTACGAAAATAATAAATAAGCTATATGCGTATGGTGGTTGCTCTATTTTTGCGTTATGTAAAAATCTAACTTAATGTAACCTCCTACCGACCCGAGTCAAATTGAATATCTAAATTAGAATTAGGTAGGATAAAATATGTTATGTATTCGAGTATAACGAAGTAAAACTTGGCGCGTGAACTTTTAGTAAAAGTTGATTTAGAATTTCCTATAATTGCAGACAGGACTTCTCTCTAAATTGCTTTCTTCTGCAATTTACATTTAGCCTTTGTTACATTTAATTCAAAATATTATATCTAACGAGTATTCCTGATAACAATATAAAGATATGACGTGGGAATTATTACTTGAAATTGGTTCTGATAGCTAAAAGTTTCCATCACCTTTGTAAAACGTACCATTATTTATTTAAACAGGTTAAGAGAAACTAAATGTGCAACCACTGTGTGCAACCACTTAGTTGAGAACTAATGCACTTTACTAAAAAACATTGTGAAGGTCACTTTATTAATAGGAGTTTGAGGTATATAAAAGCAATTTTAATTTGTTTTCTATTCAAACGTTAAATAATATCGAGCACTGTCTGTACTCGACTTACAAAGTGTCAGATATGGTAATATTTAATGTTATAAGAGAGTAGTGTGGTCTTCTTACAAGCTAAAATTTATATCACAACTGTACGCCAGTGATGCTGATTAACTGTGATTTTGATACTGATTCATGACAGATATGGATGTATTTAATTTATTCTTCGTCAACTAAACTATCTCTGTGTTTTAACCGGTCATCATTCATAAGAGCTACGTTTGTTAATCGGAAGTGGGTTTTTATATTTCCTCAATGGTGAAAAACACCCCGTCAGCAAAAATGCCCCGCTAAGTTTAGGAAGGATACCTAGCAATCGAACGAAGAAGTTATTGTACTTTTCGGTAGATGACACTAATGGTACTAGTCGCTGCTTACACCGGTTGTCTTCCATGTTTCGTCAATAAAAAAATCGAAATCTTGAAAAAATACTTGGATTGAAACACAATTTTCTTGGGTGAGTTTTATTCTATATTTTTTACATGGTAATGATATAATATTAAATGAAGGTTATTGATTTTAATTATTATTCTAGTTTACAACATTCACAATGTTGACATTTTCTACAAGACCAAACTAGTTTTATCTACATAAAGCCAAGGCGTTCTGCCTTCGCTTAGTGAAATAAGCTCTAATTTCATAGGTTAAATATGACTCTATTTCTAGTACATATTATTTTGTTTTTTTCAGATTTATTTTCCAGATTATTGAAAAAGATCGTGGACTGTTTAATCTCTTGAGGAGGCTTTGTCAATAGCCATTAATACAAAATTAGGAGTCAACTAAGCCAGCAGGGACTATGGAATTTCTAGTCGAACTCTAAGAAGACTTCTTAAATCGAGCAAAGGAAAAAATCCATTGGGTAGATGTTCAAAGCTGAAGGTAGAATAGAAAAAAAATTCGTCAGACATATTCAAACTCTTAAAAATATTGAATTTTCTCCCAACAAAGACGATGTTCATTTCTGCATAGCTGAAAGAATTAATTTGGAACTTGATTTTACGACAGAAAATGAAAGAGTTGGTGATGATTGGTTCTATGCATTTATGCGACGTAATAAAGAAATAGTATTACGAAAGTCTAAGAGTTTATCTCTAGCACAGAGAAAAGGAATTAACTGCAACTATGTTGAAGATTACTTTAATAAATTGAAAGATATCCTGATTGAAAACAAGTTGATGGATAAGCCCGGAAAAATATACAATGTCGATAAAACTCATATCCAGGTCAATAATCAAGCTGATAGAGTCTTGACTAAAGGTGTCAAAGATGTTTACACCATAACAAGTGCTGAAAAGAGCAAAAATGTCAGCATTATTGCCTGTTGTAGTGTGACAGGGCAGCTTTTGCCTCTCCTCCTTATTCTTAAAGGGAAAAATAAAAGACCAGAGTTTCCTGGAGGACGGCCACCTGGATATGACGTATAAACGAATCAGAAGTCATCATGTATTAGAACCATAAGTGGTTTAGAGAGCATTTTGTATCCAAAAAACGTATAGGAAAAGCACTGTTGCTTTTGGACATCATGGTTCACACCGCAATTCGATTGATTTGCTTGAGGCATCTGCTGTAAATGATTTTATACTTCTTTGCTTCCCCAGCCATACTAGACATGCTTTGTAGCTGTTAGACCCAACATTTCTCATACCCTTGAAGACATATTTCAATCATGAAGCAAAAGTATTGATGGCAAGTCACAAGGAAAAAAATTTACTTGAAACTACATTACTCAGCTAATTTTAAACACGCATGCGTGCGTGTGTGCGTCCGTGCGTGCGTGCGTTCGTGCGTGCGTTCGTGCGTGCGTATTTACGTGCGTTCGTGCGTGCATGAGTGTGCGCACGCGCTCGCGTTCGGTCGTGCCTGCGTGAGAGGGTGCGTGAACACGTATAATTTTCAAAGTTATTATTTAAAATTTATGTAAATTTCGATATTGTTTGTTTAAAATCAAGTTCAACTGCTTAAAAAGTACTAAAGTTTTATCTACAAAAATGTGAAAAAATTTGGTAAACAGATTACGCCAATAATATTTTTAATTAATATCTAACGAAATGTAATTAGAATAACTGGAAATTTTCAGTCGGTTCATAATTGAAAATTTCGCAGTACGTTATGTTTCTTTACTGGCTTTTGTTTATATACATAATTAGGACAGAAACTTTTCAAAATGGTAATGTCAAGGTTGATGTACTAGTATTATTTTATATGCTAACGCTATATAATAAAAAGTAAAGATAAGACTTGTCAAATTTAATATATGCGGCATTTCTGAACGAGCCGCGTAAATTTATTCGTAGCAAATTTTGATTTTGACGTAGTATTTTTAATTTATATTCTGTGATAAATAATGGCTGTAATGCTTGCCTGGGTGATGGGCTGCTGAGGTTTTTTATTACGAATCTTTTTATGTTTTTCCAAGCTTAGGAGTTTTTAAATCTAATTAAACGATGAAAAACTAGTATTTATTGCATTCGATTTAATATTAAGGTATATATCATTGCCTAGATACCAACATATAATGCGGGTTCATATCCGCTGCACAAGTGCCACAATTACTTGTTATTGCTAATCACGTTGTAAATTGTTAGGGGAAAATAGAAACATTAAAATGTTTAAAAGATTAATGGATACTATCGCATATTTAGGTAATCGTGTATTAACTTTTGTGATGACTATGAAAGTTGTGGTTCAATAAACTCGGTTGAATATTTAAAGAGTTCCTTATATTAATGTGCCTATGATTCAGTTTTTGACATGTATTTTTACTTTATCACCGCTTCAATGCTATTTTTAAACACACTGGCGAGCATAAAACGGTTTAATGTCTATTAAAGCGAATTCGTTTCGACGAAATTAATTTAGGATTTGTTCTGATTAAATTGATTTCAACAATAATAGTCCTAACACCAATTGTATCAGGAGAACATATCTTAAAACTATAGTAAAACATGTGTCAGATAATGGTATTGAAGATCATTTTTTTCTTTTTTAGGGTTATTTGATAGCGATTAAATCAAGTATTGAGAAAATATTTTTCGTCAAATAAGCAAGAATAATATTGGTAGAAAACTCGTAGAGCAGTGTTATTATGGTGCGTCGGGTATATCATCGGCTTTAAACTGTGTCCAGAAAAAAGTAAGACATAAATCATCTTAAGCAATGATTTTACTCTAGTGTTCCCATATTATTAATTAATTTTTATCAAAATTTGCAAATAATATTACGAAATACACAATGCTCTTTTGCTCACCTTAACAAATTACTTCCCATCCAAGAAATGAAGCAATACAATTACTTCCCATCCAAGAAATGAAGCGACACAATTACTTCCCATCCAAGAAATGAAGCGATACAATTACTTCCCATCGAAGAAATAAAGCGATGGTGATTTAGCCGCCTTGCAAGCAAATCATAGTATAATTGTAATGGAAATTATGTTTTTACTAGTTTGTTTATTATAATATTAAAATATTTTGAACTTTATGTTTATAATAATTGTTTTTAAATATGTAAATTTCAAAATTTTATTAAATACATGGGTCATTAATTTGATCTATACATTAATTAATGAAAGGTAGACGGAGAGAGGAAGTGGAACATCATATAAGCATGGTGAAAAGCACAGTGATTCGCTTAAATAAAATATGAAAATATAGAAACGTGTCCAGGTAAACTAAATCACGTTTAGTAAGAAATTATCGTTATCACGGGGACTCGGGTTAATCAAAAGCATGCCTTCTTTAAATGTGCGGTGCACGGCGTGGATCCATGTTTGATTCTGGGCCGCTCGCTTGGCAGGGCTGGATTGGTTTTCTGGTTAGTAAATAATTGACGCTTTTGAAACATACTGCTAGAGGAAGATACTCTACATCTGTTGATTCGGACACAGAACTAACGTCACGGTTATTAAAAAGCTTTGAAAGAATTCTCAAATAATTTCGACACAATACGTGGAAACCTGATGATATAAGGAGAAACTCAATATTACTAGCGTACGGAAAGGAAGGAAACCGCGAAAGGCTACCCTAGACGCTGGACAGACTACATTCCAGAAAAGTGTTGGCACTCCATTATATAATGATCTAAAATGCGCCGTGAAAAGTAAATTATATTGAAATATCCTAAAAGAATAAAGAGTGACCTGAAAAGAATCGCAATACTCAGCAGTTACAGGGCGACTCAGTAGAACAGTAATAATTTATAGCTCGCATTGACACAAAGAAACCATAAAAGAGAAACATTAAGAAGTTAATTTGAAAAGATTAACTTAGCTTTATAAAAAATTGATTTACGTTATGGAAATACTAAAACATTGTGAACTTACTTCGGCTTTACCAAAAATTTAAAACGTTAATCATTTGCCCATTTAGTAAACCTCCGCGTTGAATTACTATTAATTTAAAAGATATAATGAGACATTTTAACGTAAATAACGGTACATAATTGACCCACGAAAATTAATGGTCTCTGTTAAAGAGAAACATTAGATAATTAAGTGAAACTAAGTCCAGCGCTAAATATTTAATTATGTAAACAAAAATACGTAAATATTTAAAAGAAAGAAAGTGTAAGAAACAATCAGAAATTTAAGGAAGTTTTGCAACTTAATTGCATGAATTTTAATTAGGAGATGAGCTTCGGAAAATAGGTAATAATTATATATATATATATATATATATATATATATATATATATACATATATGTATATATATATATATATATATATATATATACATATATATATATATACATATATATATATGTATATATATATATATATATATATATATATATATATATATATATATATTGTGTATACTTATTAAGTAGCATCAAAAATAGTATTTAATACATTATAGTACACCATAGATAGTTTGCAATAGACATATTTTTTTAATATACCGTTTTATGTTCTGAAATTTAAAAATTGTTATAAGTTACTAACATGGATATGCAACGACTTATACCTTTTATTTCGATAAACGTAAGAAATGTGGCGATATTTCATAAATAACCTTCTTAGCGATTGATAGCAAATTTAACTTTTCTAACTATCCTTTTAATTTGCATGGTTTTATAAACAAAGATAAAAAAAAGGAAAAAGATAAAAGGTAACAAAATTTCAAGGGCGATTTCATTCCAAGGTCAAGGTTTTTTACAATTAGTAAATAAAAATTATGGCCGTTTGAAAATATTTGACATCCATAATTCGCCCAAATATCAAAGATTATGAAAAATACCATCGTCTATTTTTAAAATGAACTTATCGAATAACCCTAAACTTATTTTTTTCATTTGTAGTTAGATAAATTATTATGTGCTTCTTAATAATAATATTACTTTAATTTTAATTGCGATTTCAAAATAAAACTTCGTAGTTCATTTATAATTAAATATGACAAAACTTGCAAATACCTAAACCAATCAGAACGTTTGAATGAATTTAGAGATATACTTATTGTTTTCGAAATGGTAGTTGATTAGTGTTCGAATACTGCGTATCAGTGCGCTTTATAGTATTTTTGTAATACGGTATCGAGTGTATGGAATTTATTGAATATGTCTGTTTTTAACGCAAATAACATAATTTTAGTATATGCCGAAAGCAATTATAATATTGGCGAAGTCTTTCAAATGTTTGCTGAGCGGTACTTAAATCGGAGACGACCAGGAAAGACTAAGTAATAATTAATGACATCACAAGAATACATAAAAATATACCCATCATTCCAGTCAGACTAGGTGGTACTACCTGAAAATATCAGTAAATATGGAACAGAATGTGCTAAGTCAACTTAAATGGGAGGCACATTCGAGTACCAGACATTGTGGTAGATTACTGAACTCGAGTAAAACATCAGTACACAGAATTTTAAAAAAAGACACAAAATATCCGTACGCTATTAAATATCACACAAGCATTAAAGGCGATGGATTATGTATATGAAGTAAATAACGCTGAATGTACCTTATAAAAATGTACTGAAAATCCTCGCTGGTTTGAAAATGTTCTTTGACTCAATTGTCATGTACAGGATGTCCAGTGACAGATTTCAAAGTTTGAACAAACTTAGTTTCTGAACGCAACACATAAGAGGGGCGGGGGGGCGTCGTTAGAAGCGCAAGCGGTGCAGATATTTTAGTAGCCATGGAACAGTGGAGTGGAGCGCACCGCGCTTTTGCCATCGAGGCGTACATTTCGAGTGGATTTTCGCTGTCTGTAGCACGTCGTCGATTTAATAATCGTTACAGTATTCGTCGATTACGTGGTGGACCATCGGTCAACCTCATTCATTCATGGATAGCAAGGTTCAGAGCTACAGGATCAACATTAAATAGGCCCAGGCCAGGACCTACACCATTGGTAGCCACGGATGAAAATGTCGAGCGTGTTATGGTTTCTGTCGTTGAAAATCCCCGTTTATCACTGCATACACCTTCATCGATATTGGGAATTCCGAAATCAACTTTACAGGTAATAATGTAAAAAAAGCTAAAGTTCCATCCATATACATTCATATTGTACAAGATTTACACGATTCTGACTTTGAATTAAGAAAAACTTACGCGGAGGTGATGTTGTTGAGATTTCGTACTGCTACCCGGATGAGCAACATATTCTTTAGTGACGAAGCTCACTTTCACATTGGAGGATATGTGAATAAGCAGAACTTTCATTACTGGGATGTCCGCAACCCAAGACAAATGCATCAAGAGCCTAAAGTAACAGTATTCATAAGCCTAAAGTAACAGTCTGGTGTGCCATGTCTGCATCTGCAATCATAGGGCCTTATTTCTTTGAAAATCAACTTGGCCAAACTGTAACTGTGAATTCGGAGAGATATGCCCAGATATTAAATGACTTTTTCTGAGTAGAACTACAGAATAGTGCATCCTTTAACCAAAACACATGGTTCCAGCAGGATGGGGCCACAGCTCACACTGCTAATGTGTCCATGAATGCAGTGCGGCAGTTATTTCCAGAAAAAAACATATCCCGAAAAGGAACCGTACCGTGGCCATCTAGATCACCCGATTTAATCCCATGTGGTTTCTTCTTATGTGAATACTTAAAATCCGTTGTTTACAAAACAAATCCGAGCACTGTGACACAACTTAAAAAAAACTATTCGAGCCGAAGTCAGTAGGATACCCCAGTCGCTCTGCAAACGCGTTTTTGAAAACATGCGTGCTAGACTCGAAGAGTGTGTCAGACTCGATGACCACGTGGATTTGGAAAACGTGGTTTTTAAAAAATTAAATCCGCATTTGTTGTTATAAAGTTAAAATAAATTTACTTTGTATTAGAGGTGTAGTTTTTTTTTAAATTTTTCAAACATTGAAATCTGCCACTGGACACCCTATATGTCGACTAATGACAATTGAGTCGAAACACATGATTACATTGTTCGCAAAAAAGTAGACATCTACATATCATGCGCCAGTTAACTGATCAAATAAGATGAACCATCAATGTGTTGACTGGTATACAGCGATACGGTTATCGGTACGTTTTTATCAATGGTACTTTAAATTGTCAAAAATATCTGACGTCGCTCAATGATTCACGATACTTAGAAAGTATTCCGCCTACTAGACCGCGAGATATGTGGTTTGAGCGTGATGGCCCTCCACTCCACATTGGATCCGTCTCTAAAAATTGTTTGGTGAGCAATGAATAGACGGGTTTGGTTCTGTGCAGTGGCCTTTGTGGTCGCTCAACTTAAAATCCTAAATATAAAGCTGAAATGAGATATCGGATTCCTCAGGTATTCAATACAATACAACAGTGTATTTTAGAGGATCCCGATTTAACGAGAAGAGTTCACGCCAATAATTGTCGTCAGCCGCGAAAGTGGTAGGAAGCTGGCACGAAGAAGACGCTAGTTAAAATATACGTGATTGTAAATACTTTTTAAAACAAAATAATTTGAATTTACTATACAAGAGTATTACGCTTTGTTTTTTTAGTTTTTCTCCTACAAATAAATTGCAATTAATTTCAAAATTTAACAATGTGTAATACTTTGTTGCCAAATTGATAATTATCGCTATTTAAACAGGTTGCTAATTTATAGGCAATTATGATTTTATACAAAATTTTAATTTTGATTATTTAACAAACTAGGCGTCTAATTGAAATAAAATATATTTTGCCGGATTACACATGATTAGTTGCACGAGAGTAAGTGGCGCTATTAAATAATGATACATACTGTATATTTATTAGATGTTTTCATTGAAATTTAAAATCGCTTTTACATAGTTAACGGTATTAGAGATGAATATAGTATTTTATCTGGAATCTTTTGTTTGAGATGTTAGGGATGTGCTAGCTAACTTATCACAAATGATATTCTCACCACCATTCGAAGTACTGAAGGGCCACTTTTAGGACCATAGCCTGAAATTAGGACCATTAATTAACTAACATTATAAAGCAAGGGCTTTGAAATTCTTCAATTCATCAACGCTTCCGCCAAATAAAATTAAATATTTCACCTACTCAAAAACAAACTCGGACGCTCCGTTTTTTCTTCAATCATACTATTATTTAAAACTATGTCCTAAATAATATCGAGGCTATTTTACTTTTTAGAAACATGATTTTTAATAAGCTCTACGAACATTGCAATTCATCATGCCGTTCAATGAAATGTGTAACGGAGAGTATTTTATCCAGAATATGCAGCAGTATACCTTGAGAATAAGTCACCGAACGTTTGCACAAGACACAAAAATAATTGAATTAGGATCAAAAATATTAAATAACTAAATATTAAAGGCAACTTAGTTAAATAACTAATCGTCAACACTTTCTTTTTTAATTTCCTCTAATACTGCATAACGAAAAACATGCTTAGCCTTTTCTATTTAAAAGGTAATTACTTTTTAGCAACAATCTTAGCATTGGCTTAGATACAAGGAAAATAAATTTTAAAAAGAGAATTTGAAATTCATGATAATTAGAAAGATTTGTCGCACTTGGAAAATGTTGGGTTTTCAATGTCGTAAATATACATAACTTCGATTGGAGTGAATTTATGCGAATCTATATATTAATGATATTATAGTCTCTATCGATAAACTTGAACCAGTGTTATATGAGAGATATACTACTATTATACATAATTGATAAATGATAGATATACTTCTATTATATATGGTTTAAAGAGTGCAAGAATAAATTTGGAAGGATATTTTTTGGTACTTTCATCGAAATTTTTCTAATAAACGAACTAGGTCTCAAAAGGACCGTAATGAATTATTTTTCATCAAGAATATTGTGGATTAGATATCAGCATATATATATTTTGGTTCTGAATGGTCATTTTACAAAATTCACTATACTCTCCGTCCTTGGGTGAAAGTATAAATGACATAAGAAAGAGAAATTGGAAACCAAATATTTCAATATGAATAACAAATGCACAAGTTACTTCTATTTAGTGTACCATGACAAAAAGAGAAATTTATAATTTGAACTCATCTGTCTTATAAGTTCCTTATAAGTTCATATATTACAGCAATATAAATCTTTAAAGTTAATTTTGGACATAGTTAATTTTCAGAAGAATACGTAAAAAAATTACAGAAATACACAAAAAATAAATAAACTGACATTATTAATTTCGTTTTTTGTGGACAACTTTTTAAATTAACCTTGGATGTGGGAAATGTATTTTCGCTGATTCTATAGAATGCAATTGAAAACGAAAAAAACATAATTTTGATACCGTATCTACTTCAAGAGATGTGAGTTTTCCAAATGTCCAAAATTGCCTTCCTATCTTTAATTCTTTAGTTATGCATGATATAAATGTGAAAAAAATATGGCAGCGCGGTTATCGCAAAGTAAATTTTTTTGGTTATATTCCTTCTTTAATATCGCTTTGATTTTCGTTACTAGAATACTAACAATAAAATTAATCAAATTCATTTTCACAACACTCAGTTTCGACTATACTCTTGAAAGTTCACAAGGTTTCATTTCTAAATGAAATAAGTCTCTGGTAAGGTAATGGAAGGTTCATAAAAACACATAGGTTTAGAAAAAAATATATAGCTCTTCTTTTATAGTAAATGCGAATTAAATTTGTACACCTGTGAGTTTAAAAACAATGTGTCTTACCTTTGGGATTGAAAGGTACTGTAGCAAATGCAAGCCTAGGCGTTTTCATTGAAGTATATTTTTTAGAATGGTTTGTTTGTTTAGTAATGGTAAGTACTGACAAAATAGTAATAGCATTTCATAAATATTATTTGTAAATTTTACTTTTTTAAAGTAAACAAAATGCAGAATTTGCCCTTTTAGGCCCAATCATCAATTATCAAAAAAAAAGCAACTAATATAGTAACCCAATCATCAATTATCAAAAAAAAAGCAACTAATATAGTAAATAACGAAATAACTTATTTCGGAAAGAATTTATAATAAAAATATTACTTTCATGATAAAAGAATTCGTTTCATTGCTGTAAATTATTTTTTTTATGAATATGGTGCTGTAAATTAATTTTCCTATGTGCAAATATTTTTTCACCTTTGATATGACTTAGATCAACGAACGTCAAATCTGATTGATGAAGTGTTTTGTAACATCGAGCCTCATGTAAGAGAGAAAACAAAACTTGTCAAGTACTAATTAAAACAAACGACGTTTTCAATAAAGATCAGAAAGTCTTTGTTATCTATGGAAGAGGTATGTATCTGAAGTATCAAAATAAACCAGGGGCCAAAATAATCTACTCTCGGAAAATTTGCAAATAGGCCATATTGTTATTTATAAAGCAAAAATATTAAAAAATACATTTCTCTTTAAAGGGTTATTATCCAAGTTATAGTAAAAAGTTGCACAAAAATAATTTTACTCCTTATTTTACATGGCTGAAAAATGGTCAGATATATATATTTATATATATATATATATATATATATATATATATATATACACATATATATATATATATATATATATATATATATATATATATATATATATATATAGCTGAGGTTAAGATACACGTGTCCGAAATTAAAATATTATGAGAAACTTTTACAGTTTTCTTATTAACTCGTTAATTTAATTCGCGTAGTCAGCCCACAAAGTGTCTTCCCACACATAGTCAGCAGATCAACGACTACATACTTTGTGTACTTTCTTTCAATAATTTATTAACTTATGTTGTGTTTCCACTTTAAATTTTATTTCATTCCCTACGTTTCACCTTAACAAAGGCTGCTAATTTTCTCGTCTCGATCTTGTAATTTATTTACTGTGAATTTTGGTTTTAGTTCTAATTTACTTTTAATTAATAGAAATGAAGTGTTCCATTTAATTAAGTTGACAAATATTTAAACTTTGAGTTCTTCGTTAGCTTCAAATTAGTGTGTTAGGTTTAAACAACTGCGAAGTACTTATAGCCAAAGTCGAGGTAGAGTTCTTGGCGTATTATACTTCTTTTATTGTAAATTATAGTTCATAAGAAACAAACATGGGGCGAGGAATCAGAATGGCAAAAAATACTATATCAAGACTCAGTGAAATAGCGAGGAATATAAGCATTTCAGCAAATATAAAACGCAAGCTATGAATGCCCTAGTAATTTGTGGTTTCTTATTTACAGTTGAGATAAAGCACTTACAATAGCAAGTCTTTCGTCTTTCCTTTAAAAAGTGGTGCTAGAGAAAAATGTTTCCAGTCTCACAGATGGTACATCAAAACAACGACTGCGGTCTAAGTACATCAAAAATTACCTACAGACTCTCTTCCGTATGTTTTTGTAGAATCTTTTAATACTTCATTTATATTGTCGGAAATAGGGGTTACAGTACTTTACAATTATCAGTCCGATCCGATTCGCTCCACACATGAGAGCAATGCCTGCAACGCATACTTTCGAAAACAGAATTAGATGGCCTAATACATTACGATTCGTCAAATATGTAAATAAAAGTTCCACAGTTTTTCTTAAATAATATTTTTACACTGGCTTATTTAACGTAAAATATTTAAAAGCGTCATATTGACACACTTTTTAATTACTATATTGTTTATATAGAAAATCTAAAAATAGACGTTTTTATATGTCTATTTTTGGATTGAAAATTTTGCATACGTGATTGAAAAAACTGGAATGCGCAAGCTCTAAAGTCGGTTCTGAAAGATTTTTGAAAGCGAATTACTTTATATGATTTTAACTTTGTTTATTAAAAATTATTCTGGTCTCATGTCTAATGTCTCTGGCGACCATCATTAAATCTGATAGTGACAAAGTTTAGTTTGTTCAATTCAATAGTGGCAAACTTTATTTAGTTTACTCCTTGTATTTCTGAATTTTCTTCTTTGAATATCTGGTTTCTTTGTTGTCAACATGTTTGAAAAAGAAATTGTATTCTTGTCCAATACCAATAAAAATGTGATTTATTATAAAAAAAAAATTGTCATTAAAATTCATAGAAACAAAAGTATGGAAAATTCAGTAATTTTTTTTAACGGACGTCATCTTCTCATTTAGAATTAATTGGAACACCTGTCATTAATCTGCACTTCTGATATTAATCTCAATGATTTTGATCCGTTATTGATATGGAATATTTTTTACATTTCCGTTACAGAACCTTGATTCAATGCACATCTAAGTTAAATGCTGTTCAACAACCACTTAGCAGTTTTTTTATTCTTTAGTGTTCCATATTTAAAAAGGAAAAACGGAACCCTCATAAGATCTGTTAGATTTCTGTATGTCCGTTCGTCAAAGCCGATTTTCTTGGAAACAACTTAACCCACAAACATCACAATAATATTTAAATGAAATTTAATGCAGGAGAGGGGAGACAATTTAAGTTTTCATCCAATATGTAGTGTGGGATGTAGTGTCAAAAAGCTAGCTAAAATATATAGTTTAAACCCTGACGGTTTAAACTATATATTTTACATATATTTAAACCTTCAAAATGGACTGATAAATGGGCACAAAGTATGCCAAAACTAATGAAACTAATAAAAAAAATAGGATTTTAATAGGCTACGTAAATATCATAGAATATGTTGTGATATTCACGAAAATATATACTTCATTCCTACTTTATTATTACAGATATTAATAATAATTAGAACAACAATTCCTGTACGGTGTAATTATATAATTTTATCTCATGAATATGCACGTTGTTCTTTATATATATTATTAGATTACGTCTTTATGAATATTAAAACTTTGTTGAAGAAAACGCGTAGGTTAAATTTAGTGACCACTAAAATATTGCGCGTTCACATTCCCTATTAATGTAGAATTATAACTTTAATTTTATTCACGAAAGGGTTTATAACATGTATTTCGGCCTGGCAATAGCTAGTTTGTGCGACACGCGTTCGTGAATTTTGAAAGTGGTCGAAAGAGAAGAATAATACCTTTAATTTACAATCGCCTATGTTATTGAGATAATCTCAGAATCACACCAATTAAAAATAAAAAAATATAATCGTTGCTTATTGATAATCTAATATGTGTACATACTACCACAAAACCGTATACATTAAGTATTCGCGTTACAAAATCAAAATGTCTCCTTCATTCATAAACCCACACTCATAAACTCTTATAACATTACTTCTTTAATTCATGAATGCGCATTGTCTTTAAACATGGAATAAAGTTGCGGTGTCACGATCGGTCGGTGAATATTTTAGTTTGGATCTAACTCCTTACTCGTATAACACACATCACCTAAAAAAGGGGCGAGTGACACAGATGCGTGCCGTTTGGGATGACAGACGGCGATGCGGCATGTAAGGCTTCGTCTAGAGTCGTTGAAACGAAAGGTAAATTTCATTTATTGAATATATTTGGCGTTAATTTTGTAGAAATTAAATGAAACTACGTGATGTAGTATTATTTCTACTTTCTTTAATTTCTCTACTACGACATAGGTTTCGTTGTATTACAACATCTTCAGGTGGGAAAGATAATTTTATCTTTGCTAATATCCCACCTGAAGATGTTGTAATACAACGAAACCTAGGTCGTGGTAAAGAAATTAAAGAAAGTAGAAATAATACTACATCACGTAGTTTCATTTAATTGTGAATTTCATTATTTTTTTTCTTATGTATTAGGGATGCAAAATTATTAAACATTTTTAAGATTGTCTCTGAATTTTAAACTGGTTGGTAACAAAATACAAAATATACTTAATAAATAAAATCGACCAAGAAAGTACGTTGTTATTATACTTTCATTTATGCTACATAAGGCATCCTTCTTTCTCCACTTGTATATAATTAATAAATATACAGTTTAATTTCAAATAAATAATTTTAAAAAATTTTCTATTATACGCCCTTTTAAATAATACAAGCTGCATGACAAAAAAATGTCACGTCAATGAAATAAGCCGATTTTATGCTTTGTCACTAATATATATAAATAAAAATTAAAAAAAACCCTTATGATATAAATATAATTATAATTAAAACAGTGTTAACGCAGAAATATTGTATAATTTTGTTTTTATGACAGAGTTTTTGTTAAGTAAATACTAATACTTACGCTTATTGAATATCTGGATTGCAAATAAATTCTCATCACATATTGAAGCTAGACCTAACTACCACAAATATAACGAAAGTCAACATCGAAACAAAGTTGAAGCAATTACGAAAACCACATACCAGAGTTACATACTTCAATGTAATCGGATTTACTGCACAAAGCCACATCGTCCTTAATTAAAGTAATAATGTATCAGGAAATGACGATGTAATATATGAGGGGTAGGCTTCCGACCTTCTATCGAATAATATGAATCAAGAAATCAACGTACGAGGCAAAATGACTTCAGTTGACCATTGATACAATTTAACCACAAAATTTGAGTCTTACTTATATTTAAAATACCGAGAGTTATAAAAGTTACTCGCAGTAATCGAATTCGATATTAATTTACATTTTAATAGATAATTCCTCACTTCATTGAAATTATTTTTGTGGATTCTTTATTTGTTCATTCACTCTAATCTGTGTATTAACATGTTCAATTTAAAAAAATAAGATATTTACATAATATTTTTCTTTTAGAAAGTCCTTACTTCGACAAAAATTATATGTCATATCATTACGCCATGATTAATAAGGGTAGAGAAGTGATAAAAGAGAAAGAAAATTTGGTAGTTATGTGAACATATAGTTCTCTAATTTCTAGAATTACAGATTTTACTTAAAACTATACATTTCTCTTATGAAGCCCATATTTACGAAACATTATGGGCTATATATTATACATCTATAATTTATGAAAAAGAGTAGTGATAAAAATTTAAAATAATCTGGAGGATACTGTTTAAATAGCGCAAAGTAAAAAGAAATCGGTCTGCTTTTTATTGACTGATCACTGAAAATATTCTTGTTAATTTCCCGCCGTTCCCGACAGTCGGTGACTTTAGAAGAGAAGCACAATCCACATATGATTCGAATAACTTTACTTGAGCGAAACAGTCGTATATGGCTGCAATGAAATAGAAAGTAAAACAATCCATGTATTTAAATTATTTTAAACTTTTTATTTAGTAATGAGTCACTCCTTAACGTTTCAAAAATCGGGCTATTTTTCTTAATCTTGTCCAATTCTTTTGAATGGTGTACAAGGCGACTAAGCGACGAAGCAATAGAACACTATGTTTGTATTTGATATATATATATATATATATATATATATATATATATATATGTATGTATTTTAATACAGTCATAATGCACAAGAAAACCTATATAAGGTTCTTACTAAGTTTGAGATCCTATGTGGAGGATACTTTTATAGCATTCTTATTAACTTTTGTACATTCGTTCGTTTATTCATTTCATCCCTGCAAAACTTCTACATATTTTGATAAATAATATGGAATGGTTATGCCATTATACAATACCGGAATTCTTAATATTTATTTATGTTTACATTTATGACGGTTAACTTATGTTATAGTAACACAAAGATATGCGCGGTTCAAATTACACCGAATTACTTCCAATAATGGGTGTTTCGGCGGTACTTGATCGACTTACCGAAAGAACCATTACGCCTCTAAATATCCACCTACTAGACCACTAAATGGTCTTATTTACTGGTTAGTTAACATTTAAACAGGCACAGAAAATAATTTTTAGTCACCCACTTCTACCAAAGTATTTTTGATTCTTATAAATTAGGAATATTGAAATATTTGCAATAATTCTTCGTCTCGAGCAATATTATGTACGTGCATTAAATTATTGTGAATCTCTTCATTGCCTTGATTACATCTATAAAGCGTACTGCTACTCGGTCTCGGAAGCTTGTGTCTTCCATTCTACCTCTTACTACAATCCGTTCCAGGGAATCTTCTTAACTAGAAACGTTGCTGAATGATTTTAGTATCCCCAAGTATACCGTTCTTGAGCACCTTTCTTTAATTTCAACTCTATTATGAATACATTTTGCTAGAAAATTAGTCCAAGGAATCTTTAAAAGACTTCAAAAACACCACATCTCCAGCTAAGTAGCTAATAATATTTTAATAATAGCCTATTATAACTTTCCTTGTCGAATTTTTATTAAAATTGAATTTTATTAAAAGTTAAAATGTTTAATGGTATATTCAGATTGCGCTGATTTATTAAAGATTTAATGATGTAATTTTAACTACTTTTTCCATGTAATAATACATATTTTATTTCCCATTAAAAAATACAAACTTATTACCAGCTTTTAATCAGTTGTCAATTGGGACACGATTTGTAACTTCGTAATTTTAATATTTGCTACTATTACATAATGTTAGAATGTAACTTATCTTTATGAAGGTCCTATTCTTATTTTCTACGTTATCCTTTTCTTATTTTCTACGTCGCCTTAATGATGTATCTGTAGGAAGTCAACACTTTATTATCACACGTTCTAAAAGGTTTTTTAAAACTGTTTGGGCTCAATGATCGACGATAAATGATTGTTTGATACAAGACGTATTTTAGTAATAAACGTAAATGAAATATATCACTTTCTCCTAATTTGAATTGATTCTCCTTTCAGAAAATAATCTTATTATTTTCAAATCTGTTGACTTCGAGTTTATTTTTGTGATATTGTGTTGTTAGTAATATTGAGATACTAATCTTTAACCAAGAATATTTTTCAAAATACTAAAATTTCGGATTAACTATTTTAGATATTTTAGTTAAGACTTTGATGACTTTCACGTTGCGCGCACGCTATTCGCGAGGACGACAACGATTGACTGGCAGAGACCAATAGTTATATCTTTCTCGATATATCGTGGGTAACGATGAACATCGAACTTGTGGTTCTGTAAATATGATGAGTATGATTGTTTCATTGTGTATTATTTTATTTATGAATATTCAAGAGCTTTTTTTTACATTTTGTTTTGAGTAATAGCAATTTCATAACAATGATAAATTGTTAAATATTACAAATCTATTTGTTTATTATACCATTTTCCTTTCACTAGACGTTTATATCTTTAAAAGAAAGAGAAACCATTTTATGAAAATGTAGGTCGAAAATATAGAAATAATTTGGTTTAAGTAACATTTGTCCATACCTACATTATAAAATAAATATCAAGGAAACAAAATTACATTAAACGGCAGAAATACTCTCTGAGGTATAAGTATAGTTCTAAGAAATATCAATGTGCCTATAAGAACCTTTTAGTAATAAAAGGCAAGTTCTAGTTAAGTAAAGTTTTTTAGTCACGTTTGTCTCTCAAAGACATCGGAGCAAACTTCAATTGAAAGTTTTAATGAATCAATTTTAGTGTAATCTTCTACGAACTCTGATTTCTTCCAGGATTTTTGTGGTAAAATGGTGAAGAAGACTTACTTAAAATCCTAATAAAATAAATTTTTTGAGTTTTGGAAATATTTCACTTCATATAAATATTTCTTTCAAACCGTATCATTACACCGTAATGGAAATTAAAAAAAATCCGATGTCTTTAAATTACCATCTCTAAAATTACCATAAAATGTTGATTACTAAAAAGCAAACGTTACAAATATATAGTTAGAGAGACAGACACGTAAGTGATTTGTATATATATTATTTTGATATATTCCTTTTAATTTTTAGAGAATGAAAATCTAAAAATAAATTTTGAAAGAGTTTATCTTATATTTTTGATATTCGCTTAATTTTGTTTTCATTGACAAGTTCTAGCCTAAAGTTTGTTCTTTAACTTCAAACTCATTTTAATAATAATGCGCATTTAATTATAATTTCAAATTTGGCTTTCATCATCTATATTAAAATAATAACTCTATTATTTTAAACATTAAAAGTAAGGATTTAGGCACATTAGAAAACCAACTTTGTTTTAATCAGATTTATTCCATGAGAGGAAAAGATTCTTGAGTAAATTGATATGGAAGCGTAATGCGAGTTTTATTAGTCAATTATAATTTCATATTCATTAAGTAGGAGGCAAAATATGTAATATGTCTTTTTCCACAAATCTAATTTAAAACTTAAAAAATTTTAACTTCACTAAATATAGAAATATAGAAATTTAAGTTTTGTTTTCTAAAATTTATCACTTGAGTGAGAGTTCCAAAAAAAATTATTGATTTTGACTTAATGTTATACTTAGTTCCATGCATCGTCACTAGTCTTTGGAAAAAATAAATATAAAAGTCAAATTTCTGGAAAAATTACCAATCGGAATTACTCGACGGTAAAACACCACACCGGTCAATTAAAAATTACGAAGTTTTCAATATTTTTGTCTGAAAAATATCCACTTTAGCGAATTAAAGTGAATAAAGTTTTTTAATTAAAAATTATATAAAACTTAAGCAAAATGGTCGCGGTTTAACCTGTGTACATGAAATGTTTTGTTTTGTTTAGTTTCGGAGTCCTACTTTATTTTGAAGGTATATATTTTTGTTTCAAACTGACTATACTTCTATAGAGAAAAAGAAAAATGTTAATCTATAAGGTATTTTTTTTTCATTATTGTCGATAGATTTCTGACAATTATATGCACTTTTGCTTACTTGATTAAAAGAGTTAATTTTTAATTTGAAAGTAAAAAAATGCAAATAGATTCCATTCAAAAAGGTGAAAATTTATTTAATTTCTTTAACAAAATTCTAGAATATAAATTACACTTATTAAAACTAAATCGGAACTTATAAAAATATAGAATTTTTAACAGCCGGTCTTTGTGGTCTTGCTTTTGTAATAAATATAAATTATGCCTTAGTTATTTTCACTTGATGGAATTTTGTACCCTTTATAATTACTCAATTTTAAATACTCCAAATCAGCTATCGAGGAAGGTTAACAGGCCTATCTTTTTTCAGAACATTATTTACATTTAAGAATAAGTATTTTAAAAAAGTTGCGACGAAGTTAAATTTCATAACTGCAAATTTTAAATATGTTTGTGATTAAGAACTTGACCTATTTGCACCTGGCGGTTTTATGTGAATTATGGAAACACACATCTTGGGTATATTTCTACTTTGACCATAGTCCCCATATAACAGATCCGAAGCCAGTTTGAATATATATATATATATATATATATATATATATATACACACTATGATCGGACAACGCTGGTCACAAGCTGAAGGATAAATTCCGGATAATAAACTCAAATCGGAATTCATCTAAGGTTTAGTTTATCTGTACATAAACACACAAACACTTATACGTATAGTGGGTAAATGGGACATTATATAAAAAAGAACACAATTAACAACACTCTTCAAACTAAAAAAAATTCATTCGATCATCAATGAATTCGTACCGATGTGCAAAATGAAATTAATTATCATAATGATAGATCAATTTTTTATCTCTTGAAAAACAATCTTATTTAAACACATTGCAAACATATTTTTGTAATAACGCAATTTTATGGCAACATTAATCAAAAACAGCAAATCAAAAATTAAAAGTACCTTATAGACGCGTTACGACTTGACGTTTACTAGTTTCTTAACGTCAAACTTTGTAATAATTTTTATACTATGTATTTAGCTACAACTAGGAAAATATTAAGAGAAATGTTCTGAGTTATTACTATATTATGTTAAATCACTTAAGTGTAATATTATCACTTTTTCTAAAAAAAGATATTCCACACCGTTAAATTAAAAATGAAAGTTTCAAGAGAAAGTAATAATAACACCTTTAATACGTAGTATTCAAAAGAAATTAAAGAAATAATGATGGCCGATTTCCATAAATTTCTATGCATGATCAATCAAAAATTGATGTACGAAAGACAGTAAATTTTTCGGCCTGAATTTATTTTATGATTGACTAGTAACTATTTAAGACATAAATATAAAAGTTTGTTTGATTAAAAATTTAAAAAAATAATGTAATTATAAAACGTAATGGCAAATGATCTTAATATTTTATTTCGTAAAATATGAAAAGTGGTGCACGTGGAGGTTTGCATTAACGGTGCACGAAGAGATTTGTGTTAACGAAAGATTTAGCGATGACAATACAAATCGAGATAATAAATAGTACGATATTGAAATTGTAAACAATATACATTAAAATTTCCAACGTTCAAATATTAATCTCGCGATCTCAACAATATACTTTGAAGAGTCAAGAAATTAAATTTTATATATCTTAAGAGAGTTGAAAAATTAAATATCGTAAATATGATTTAAATAAAGTTAGTTTGTTGTTGTTAGTTGAACTGCATTGATAGTTAGTCTTGGCATGCAATACAGTTTTGTGGATCAGGTATACGTAATTATGTATAACACAATAAACGTATGTTATATACGAGCCGAATTTGTTATTGTGTTAGGTTGTCACTGAGTCAGTTTAAAGGACACAACCGTCAGGTGCATCAGTTTTCGCAGCACTGAGGCATTTAAACCTGACTTTTGGAATAATTAAATGCTTGATTACTAAACAGATTTTACTTTTCAGTAAGTGTATTATATTAATTAGTGTTGAATACGGTTTTGTCGATAAATAAATCTGAATATAGAGTTTTAAAAGCTCAGTGGTGTAGCCAGTGTTTGTTTTGGAATATTCAAACACTGTCGGTTATAATAAAAGGGCAGATTTTGAAGAAAAACTTCCTTGAACTCAATGAGAGTGAAATTTCAGTGTCGCAAGGTTTTTAATGAAATACAATAACGCAATGTCTGAATGTAACGAATCTATCTCAAGAAAGATGGAAAATAGGTAGTTAGATAACAACTGAAAGAGATAGATGAACATAACAGGATAAGAAAAAAAATATACACATGTGCAAAAAATAAACAAAAATAGTACTCACTATTGCCATTAGCTGGTTTGGGTTTAACGTCGAAAGTAAACTTTCAAAATTTTGTCGATTAATTTATTTATGAAATTTGTCAATATTTTCACGTCAGCACAAAATAAAGTTAGGTTAAAATCTAAACGTGGTTCTTAAATATATACAATTGTTCCTTTACTTTGAAAACCAGGTTTTAAAAGAAATTTTCTTAAATAAAAACAGTGGTTACAAATGATTTATAAACTTTATATTATATTGAAAAACGAAAAACGCCAGGATGTGCATAATTGAAAAGACTTTGAATAATTTTCTAAATTTACACAAATTCAGTTCGTTCAATTTTTATTCTGCTCCCACATTTAAAAATAATCAAGTGATAGACAAAAATAATCAAGTTTTAGAACAAACTGCTTAATAATTTCTAACTTGGTTTTCATTAAAATTATCAAATTAATCGATTGAACCCTCTGCATGATACAAATAACACCGTTAGCGTTTAATCCTATTAATAATAGAAATGAAACAAACTAACTTTATTTAAATCATATATAAGATATTGTAGTTTAATTAAATTCAAATTAATTGGAAGAGTAAGTAAGTGAGTGTACTTTACTTATTTTCGAGCAAAATAAAACTGTTTCTTTGTCTACCAGTCAAAATTTACTACTACATTACAAATGGAAACCCTGCATTTCACGTTATGTATACAAAGTTTTTATAAAATACGAGCGAAACTTTTTCTCAAAACCAATAAAATTGATAAACCGTTTAGATCTCTACAAAAATATATAGGTTAGACATATTTTCTCCTACTTCGAAATTTGTCCATTATTAATATTTAAAATGTCATGACTTACAAGCGGTGCCCAATTAAGGAATATAAAGACCAAATCGTACTAGAACTTTAACAATTAAATAGTCGGTGTAAAACTAAAAAGTGATGAAAAAGGAAAATTGGATATCAATCATTTTTCAGTTCATATAATTCGTTATAAAACTAGCTTCTATTTATTTAATATAAGACAGACCAACGGCATGCATCTTATTACAACATCAATCTTTTATATTTAATAAGTTATATTAATATACAAATTAACTCGATGAAATCAGAAAGCAAACGTTACGCTATTTGTTATATTCAGACTGACTACGTTACAAAGTGCAACTAAATTCTTAAAATTTCATAACGTAAAGAGAAACAGTCAGAGTCCTCCAAATTGGAATTTACTTTTAACTTATGAAGATTAAAAAATTTAAACTATTTTTTTAAAAAAAAGTAATGTGTTTAAGTAGAAACTTATTCGGTTAATTTGGAGTCCTCCTGAAATAAAACTTTCCTCTCGTAAAAACAAATATACGAAACGTTTCTATTTTGTTAATACGAATAACGTTTATCTTTGTAATACGTAATTTTAATGTTTTATTATATTATTCTGTCAATAAGTGTTCTATCGAAGTTTCTATTAAAGTAATAAAATTTAAAATCATTCTAATTCAGAGCAAAGAAAAAATGCAGGTCTAAATTAGGGTGCAAACATTTGTGACAGCATGCATACCATGTCTACATTGCATGCGAAAGCGGCAGCAACTGACATGGATCCTTACTCGTTTATCATAGTAACATGTCACCGTTAAGGACAGGTCATTGTGAACAAAGCTATGGGAGTACAATTAGACACACGGCTGTTTCATTGGTGGAATTTCGAAAGTGTTTAGATTAAATATTTGTTTGGGTTCACTCAAAACGTCAAGCTGTAAACTATCATATCATGCTGTGTCGGCTACATTCGTATTATTATTAATAAAACTATATTAGAAAAATTTAGTTTTATACCACAGGTTCATAAATCGCTATGTGAGAAAAGTAAATGCTCCCACCATTTTCTTTCATTGTAGATTGATATAGTAATAAAAAAATGACATAAGCACTCAAAGTGATAAGTGAAAACTTAAATCTATGAAATAACAGCGGTTTAAATTTTAAACTTCGTGAAAAAATATATATATAATAACTAGAAATTGGATAAATAGAATATAAAAACTAGAAATCGGCTTTTTCATGCTAGTAAGATAATTCCTAAGACACTATAAAATATTCCTGGCATGATATTTTGCAAAATTTACGTCAAATATTTAAAAAATAAATAATATCAAATGTGTAAAAGCAAATATTGATAAAAATGTTGGAACAATTTAAAAATAAATGCTTCGCTTTTGTGTTATTGATTTTTCCATATAAAAATATTAACATGTCTAATATTCATTGTTGTACTACACAATCCTACAATGAAACAATTAAAATAATAAAAAAAATAAATAACAATTTAAACAATGCACATTATACATAAATTGGAATTTCCAATTTAATTTCATTTATGTAGATATATACAGACATCCACACACACACACACACACACGCATGCATATGTATATATATATATATATATATATATATACATATATATATATATATATATATATATATATATATATATATATACACATAAAATATGCTTTCACTGCAGGCCAAGTGCAACACGTCATATTTATAATTACAAATTATCGATATACTGTTATCATTAGTATGTCGGTGACGTAAACCCGTAAAATATTCCCCTACCAAAAATCGCCCAACGCGCCTAACGAAGTTTTTACTTCCAAAATTGTAACAGATAAATAGAAAAGTAGACGATGAGGTGATTCCATAACGTTACGTTTTTCTATGTTTTAATACGAAGTGATAGAGTCTAAAATATAAATTTATATTTTAGAAAATGACAAAAATATGTTACGATGAACATAATTGTAAAAATTTCATTTCGACTTGTTTCTTAATTTTTATTGAAAAGACTTAGTTTTTACCTAAATTTTGTATTTTCTGTTAAATTCATTGAAAAATGGCCCTAATGAATATAAAATCTCCCTCGGTAGCAAAGTATTGTTAAAAAAATTTTTAAACATTTACGACAATATTTTGTGGAATGCAACGAGAGTATCTGAAATTATAACGGCATAGCAAACTATCTTCTAAACAGATCATAAACTTAAACTGATTACTAAAAAAATTACACTAACATTAGATAGTCAACTTTTTTAATCTGCTTTGAAGTGTATGGATTCCGAACCTTAAATGAGAAAATTTTCATTTGAGTTCTAAAATAAATTGCTTTTTAATATGCATATATAGAGAAAAATGTCACAAAGTGAATCTAAGTTTATATTTAGCTGATTTTCAAATAAATTACTACATGAAACTAAATTAACATTTCTTCAATTTAATGATATCTATATTAATTCTAGAATCACATACTAAATGAGAAAGTGCATACACGAGTTAACCCATTTCTGTGGTGAAAATAAGTTAGTTATCTTTCTTCTTCATATTCAGAACGTAAAAAAAAACGAAAATTGTTAAAAAAGTTTAAATAATATTAGAAATATAATAGCATTTAAAATAATCAACAAGAATTTAAGTTAAGAAAGACGCACATTGCTATTATTTTTAAAGTCAAACGCTTGTAAATACCATAGTAATATTGATAAAATATTTCGCTAACTGAATAGTAATATTATGACTTTTCCCTTATAACGCCATCTATAATAAAAATAAAATCATAGAAGTAAGTTGTATATATTTCGCTTTTAAGAAACTGCATTTTATTTAAAAGCGATCTGATCTACAGATTTTCAGGCTACTGTTTTTAAAGTTTGTTTTGGATTGAGTTTGAAGTCACAGAATATATTTGGATTCTTTATTGTTAGCTCCTCATTCCGTAATTGAAATATAAACAAAAATTTCTTGGGAAGAGAGTGCCATATATATAATTTTAAAAAGATTATACGTCAGAGATTTTTTTTAATTTTAATTAAACAATATAGTATTTTATACAGAATTAATGACAGTATTCGCAATAATAACAGGAAAAGACAAAGCTATTCAATCTTTTGAATTATAATATTGCAGCTCACATAGCTCATTTTATATTTTTTTTCGTAGTAAATTTTAAGTCCTTGATACGAGTGCCAATATTTTTTTCTTCAATTTAAAAGTGTCATTTTAATAAAAAATTACAAATTATGTACCAAATAAGCAAATATTGCAAAATGGCACCATTAGATGAATTATTATAAAGAGATTATATAATAAATACGAGAGATAAAACTTATATATTAAATATTAATACCTCATGAAACTATTAGACGTTATTATCTATGTACGGGGGAAAGTCTGCAGTCCAACCTTACTCAATAAGGTACATAATAAAAAATATTTTCTCGAAATCACCATTTTTTAGGGAAAGTAAATCGAATACGTTCATAACGAAGACAAAAGTAATTAATTATTTTTACAATTTTACTATTCGGATAAAGAAGCCTTAGTTTCATGAATGTGTTGCAAAATATTAAGGTTTCAATTTAACTTTCTTTTTTATTTTTTTCCTTAACTCTTTCTATATTTCAGACCTATTATTAAGTTGACCGTGCCGTATTTTGTAAATGTTTTTATTGCATAGTGTCACATAACGTATGATAGACAGCGGTCGTATAAACGTGCCTAGAGTATGAAACAATAAGGTTTTAGTACAATTTCTCTCAATTATGAACTTTTAAGATGCGTTGCCAACTTAATGTGGCCCCTAAATATTTATAACCGTCTAGCTTATCATACCTTTTTTCAAATTAAAATCGTAAAGGTTCCGTTTGAAAAATAGTCAGGCGTCCATTTACAACAAGAATGCATAGAAAACTTTTAATATGTAATGTAGTAATTCATGTTAATTTGTATTAGATTTTGTCTTGGCTTTAGCTCTTAGGAAATAAATTTTCTTTTTTTTAGCAAACCATTTCAAAAGCAGCATGTTCATTTTCATATTTAAAGAAATGTAAAATTAGAATTGCGCGTGTAGAAGTTCTAAATTTCTTAAATTGCTTTATTTAAAGGTTCGGTTAATGTATTCAATAACTAAATAACATTTAATCAGAGCATAAACTACATCAATATATTCTACAAGAATTAAGGAAAATGTATGAGTTTTTAGCCAAATTTTTAAGTAAATGGTAATCCTGTTGAGAATCACACAATGGAATATTTGATACTACCGTAAATCTAGGATTCTTTATCTATATTATACCAAAATACTCTGATTTAGAGATTCATTTTCCCAAAAAAGGTCACATCGTTGTAAAAAGTTTCACCAATTGATATATTATTGATATAATAGTAGCAAGGGAAAACTGGCACCTTCGTTTTTTTAGGGCTAAATTTTTTCTTGTGTGTATATGTAAGTAGTACTCCAGTATAAAGTAACGTAATTAGGTATTCAATACTGCCAAGAACATGAAATTCATAAACTCGTTTAAGTGGATTACTCTAATGAAGAGATTTATTTTAGCAAAGAGGGCTTTTTATGGTAAAAATGTCTCAAAACGGTATATTAATGCTGTAAAATTTACCCCTTGTTTTTTTTCAAAACTAGTTTTCTTTTATTTCTATGCGGGTAGTAATCTATTCTAAAGTATAAATGTTACTATAAATATGAAACTCGTTATACTTAATGTAGATATTTAGTTGGATAAAAAGTCATCATTATAAAAGTTCCTTCCTATATTAAAAAAAATTTAAGGTTTGTAGGTTTTGAACAGAAAGTCTACGTTAATATAGTAATACATATCCTGCACTAAAAATAATCGCCTCGTTTTTAAAAGAATAATTGATTTAAGTCCAATGTATTCTTCGGTACGTTTCTAGAGATATTTTCAATTTCAGGTTAACCGTGCAAGTAAGACTGATTAACATTTCCGTGCTAGATAAACAAAAGATCTAATCGCAGCACGTAGAGGTATTTGGCATTAAAACTTGATCAAATTCAAATTATATAATTTCATGGTAAAGTGATGTTTATATCAATTTTTTTAGCCTAATACCAGCAATGTGGCAGGTAAATACAATCCCTCAATAATTCACACCCATTACCGGTGTCATCCACCATATTAGTTAGAAAAACTTCTTACTTCGTGTACCACCGGGGCTCTCTTCCATTTAATTTAATTTTTTTTTTATTAATTAATTTTTTTTATTAATTATTTTTTTTATTAATTATTTAATTTAATTTCTGTTTATATTTACAGTATTGAAATAATTAATTCAGTCATAAATGTCATAAATTCATGAATGACAATTGCATGACCACTACATAAGAGACGAATTATCAAACTAAAATTCTTAATATTTTAAAATAGTAATTTGAAGGTAATAAAAATGTTTTCGTTGGCTATAAAAATAGTTGGGTATTAAAATTTATAAAATTGTCATGAATAATAAAGTAATAATTCATTTAAATAACGGCTCTAATCGTAAAAACAGAATTAAGCTCTTTCAAAATATATTCCGAAGGTTTGTCTGGTCTTAAAGAGAGTTCAAATGATCTCTGCTTTAAAGCTAAACAAGAAAGCACTAGCTCTAAATATATAAAAGAAAATATGCTATTAATTATAAAAAATTATTTATAAAATATTTGTAATATTAATTTATGCGGTTTTTTAATATTTGAAAGCAATTTAAGTGATTTTTTGGAAATAATTATATAAAACAGTAGTTATAAGCATAACTAATAAAACAAGCCATTATTAATTACATTTAATTTATTTTGTTAAAATATGCATAGTCTTGTTAACATATAATGCTAACAGTTTTATGAGGAAATCTGTTTTTTTTAAAGCAAAGTTTTTGATTTTTAGTATAGCATTAAGTATAAATATTAGAGTTATATACGTATTCTTCGATTTTAGCAAAATATTCTGAATACAGAAAAATCTTTCTTTTTATTGATTTATTCACGGAGGGAAATAAGTTCACTAAAAACGAACGAATAATTTGATACTAAGTGCTATCAGTTTGCATCTTTTTTCAATACCAAAATGGAAGAAGCAATTTATATTTCAGATAATCGTCGAATCACTTTATCAAAAACAACATTTTTCTAGTTTAAATTCTATATAAAGATTGATATTAAAACTTCTTTTAAATACAAAACAAAAAATGCTCAAAAATTATAAGAGATAAGAGGTAAGATCCATGTAAAAATATTTTTTAAACAAATATAGCTTAACAAATTATGTCTTCTCATTACTGAATCAGATTTTATTATTGTAGACATTGAAAAAGAAACAGGAAAAGGCATTTTTTAATTGTTTGCACAAAACATCTTAAAAAAGTAAACTTCGCCATGTACAGACTTTTATAGATCCGAAATATATAAAATAAGTAAAAAAAATTCACCTATATCTGCCTATTTTTACTACATTTTGACACCATTTTTTTTCGAAATGAAAATATTTTGATGTGCAGAGTTTCACCAAATTTTGTTTATCTCCTAATTAGATACTTCTTTCATAAATACATTTAACAGTAGTCTGTTCATTCTTTTATTCCAAGCTCAAAAAATATCCAAGCTATATTCCAAGCTAAGTCAGTTAGTAACACTAATTTGTCACATTCGTCATGCTTATAACATATTTTTTTATGGCAAATAAAGAAATTCGCAATGCAATGTAAGAAAAAAACATATTTCACAAAATAGAGAGCGAGGCTAAAGATTTTAAAATTGTTATTTTTTAAGTAAAGAAGTCAGAATTATCATTGTCGAATTTGTTGCTATTTTAATAATTCCAATAGTTTATGGCAAATAAACTAATAATAAGATAATCTCTATCTAATTATTTGTGATAATCACACTGAAATTTCTATTTTTCGACGCACGCTTTCAGTTGATAAGTTTTAAATCAATCAATAAAACATAAATAATTTTAATGGACGAATGGATGCATGTTTTTTATTTTATTAATTAATTGTATTTCAGATAAATTCATTTGCAATACTCACGTATTTAAATTTTATCTTATTTCTATACTTTAAGAAATAAATCCGCCATCAAAAATCTATAATTACAAGTAGTGGACTTCTGTTGGTGGATTAAGTTTACAAGTTATCCATCTCGTAAAACTCTTTGTTCAATTACGTTTAGCTTACGACAAATTTTAACTAAAATAATTCTACCTAAATGACGATACAAAGTCGACCTACGAAGATTGATGATCTCTATCAGAGCAAAATCTTGGACCTTTAAATGAAATTTCAAATATAAAGTGAAACATTCGGGTACGTAAATAAATGTACGTAGAAAATTAAAAGAAGGGAAATGCGACAATTAGCAAATGAGCGTTGCCTTTCAGCTTAATTATTTTAATTTAATTGAAGGCTTAAGCTAAGAAAGAGAAGGTAACAAATATATAGGTATGTCTAAAATTTTTAAACAGGCATTTAATTGATTTGCGTTAAATAAAACTTGAACCTGTAGTTGGCAATTTAGGAATATACTACTTAACTTATAAGGTAAGATGTTCTAACCACCATCTGAGTTATTTCAGAGTCTCTCTTAAGACCTGCAGCGATCTATCAAAAGTTATAAAGCAATAGCTCTCAAAATTGTTCAATGTTTTCCATTAATATTTCCGCCACGCAGGATTAAAAACTATCCCTATCCAATGACTTATCAAGAAATACGTATTTTCATGTGATTTTTTAGGAAAATGTCGCGTGGTTACTATTTGGTCGGACTATTTTCAAAAGAACTCTACAGGGATTTCCGTTCAGTATTAAGTTAAGAATAATGTTTCACATCAGCTTTCTTATCTATCTAGAACATGGAAATGTAAAATGTGTGGCGATGATTATCACTGAACTTTAGAGCTAAATAACAAAAATGAAATCATAATTAGAGCAAGGAAATAACTACATGGACAATACCAATAAATGGAATCTTGGTACCAGCGATTTGTCAAAATCAAATAATACTTGCCAGTTATTTTTTCGTTATGGATTAGCAATGAAAGTTATTAAGCAAATTTCCTTTTCATTTTGTGGGTTCCATCCCTCAAACAAAACCCTTATAAAGTCAATTGGTTTTCCGTTCGTCTGTATGTAAAAGTGTTTTTTTTCTCAGAAACAGCTTGAAATATCCAATTGAAATTAGTATCGTATATTTATTATACTTTTATATTTAGCCTTACATTACGGTAAACCGTATTTTTTCGTCATTTTTACCTAAGTTTTACACACCGATCATCAAAACCTACAATTTCAAAAATCATAATGCCTTATAGCAAATATCTTATAACACAAGTAAAGGGAAAAATCCAAAAATTTGGGTTTTCTATTGACCGTATTTTTTTAAAATATGCACCAGGGAATGAAAATGTAAGTAATGTAAATGTACGGATATGTAAGAAGCCAATGTATTTATATCTTGAAAAATTTAAATTTTGTTATAAAATTACTAGTAATACTACGTACCATTGCTTATAAATGAATACGAAACCACGCAGTGGAAATTTGAGAAGTTCCGGTTTTTGGAAGCAAACTACACAAACTCATCAATATATATAATGAGTAAACAAAAGCAACATTATTTTGTTAATCAAGCTGCCACCAGAACATATTGAATTCTTCAGTGCTTTAGGAAATTTATACGCTTTTCATGCTGAACAAATGGCTTTTAATTTTCTTCTTAAAATATTTAAACTTTCTTTTACTCTGTCCACTTTAGTGCCTAAAAAATGACAAATAGTGTTGCTACTGTAGATACTAGAATACAATTGTAAATTCATTATTACATTAAATAAAATTTGAAAATGAAAGAAATATCATTATCTAGTGTAGAATAATAAAATTACACATTTAGGACGATAGTTCACAAAAAACATACATGTCAATATCGGTCAATCAAGTAGAACAAATTCAATAGTCAAATAGTCATAGGGTTCAAAAATAATGATGATGGTTTCTATTGTAGATACTGACCGAAAATCTAAAATAAAATTGAAAAATTTCGTTAGTAATAAATCTAATACTTTTCGCGTTATGCTTCTGTAAATAAGGTCCTTTTGTTAAAAATAAGTATATAGATAACAGCAAGTATATTAAGCTTCTTTTTACAACTCTATATATTATATTCTGTACTACTGCTAAATTTAATGGTATTTCATCACACATTTGAAGATAAGAAAATTCTAATTATCGGTAAAATGAGGTAACATGTTTGAAATGAAATTATTTTGAGAAACTTTTGCAGATCTGGCATTAACTTTATAATTTAAATTTACGTAGACGGTCGGCAGAGTATCTCCCCGTACATTCTTGATCAACTTTTATGGTCTGTCCTTCCATTTTAAGTTTTATTTAATTTCCTTGTTTTTCATCTTGACAGAGGCTACAAATTTTTAAGCGTTGGTCGCTTCAATTTGTTTACTTCGAATTATCGACCTAGCTTAAATTAGCCTTTAATTAATAGAATTTAAGTGTCATTGGCTGGAAGTTAGTTTATTAGGTTTTAAATAATTGAGAAGAACTTGTAACAAAATTTCAGATGCAGTTGTTGCCGAATTATTTCATTTTATTATTTAATCCGCATGATTACAAAGTTCCTACGAGCTGAAAATGCAAAAATGAATTGGAATGCCAAAAAATAACATATATTGCGATATATTGTCTTAGTCAAATATGGGCAGAATAAAACGTATAGTTGGGACCAATATAAGCTGGTAGATACTATGGTGATATGTATTTCCTAATATAGAGCTCGGAAAAAGCATCTGTGAAAGCAAGTCATTCACTCGCAAATAACTTTGAAAAGTTGGGGATAAAAGAAAATGTTTTAAATCTCACGAATAGTAAAACACCCACCACTTTATTCTAAAGGCATCAAAAATCGCCATCTTTTTTATACATTCTCGCAGTATTTTCAAATACTTTAGCCATATTTTCAGAAACGAGGTCATAATTATTTATAACTGAAAAGGAAAGGAACTAAGAGACGCAGACCCATGCATTGGACAAACCAGATTCTTTCCATACTCGAAACCAATATATTTAATGTCATCAATATGGCCAATAACAGAACAAAATGGCGAAATTTAGTCCAGCGAAAAGTTATTGGTATACTTGTCATAACTCTCTGCTTTGAGGATAAAGATATATATTATGACAAAATACTATTACGAAATAACAGTGCAGCAGAAAAATGTAGTAAATATAATTGCGAATAAAATAATCGAAATTATTTGTTCAACAGCTGGGGATGGGCAACTTGTTACTTATATAAACCGGTATTAAATTATATGTGTTTCTTTGTTCTTACATACTCAGATAATTCTTCACTATACGTTACATACATAGCAAGTTTTTTGGTATCCCTATAACCCTTATTACATATTTTCATCTTTAAATTGAAATGAATACTTTTTTTTAATTAGATAAATTATAAATGTTTTATTAAATTAGTTTAAATGTCTCTAGTAAATAGTAAGATAATTGTATTTTGATATGTCTAAATTTGATATATTTTGGTTAAATTTGGTTTGTCTAAGAAACGGGATCTGAAACAAACTTAATAAGTTGGAAGTGATAGTGTTCCTTTCGACAGTCTCCAGGATGTGGTTGATTACCAGTGGGATTTCTATTTTTTTTCTCATTTATTCATGAATCATTTGATAATGGATCTATTTTTATATGTTACTAGATTTTGATTAACATTAAAATGTTATTAAAAAAAGATAGTTTAAATATACGTTAAAATATTGAAATAATATAACTACCGGGATAACGTGTCACATCATGTCACTTAAAAATATTTATTAGTAAATTTGTTGTTTAATTTTTAAATTACATACTTATTATTTGATATAACCTTTTCAGATTTTTCCTCAAAAAGCGTATATACGTTGTGAATCTATCATTGTATGTGTTCAAAGAAATATATAAAAGTAAAATAATGTAGCTCACTCACATAGGATTATTTAAAAAGAAAATTAAGTGTCATGCTTTAAAATAGAGGAACAAAAGCAGACTAGGTTTTTCTATACAAATATTTTTTTATTTCATTCGACCTTTTGCATGTTGACAAGCACTGTCCAACAGGCTGTTGGAACAGAAACATTATAAACGTAATTAGAATAGAGGTGGGATACTCTACCTCTAATATTTGATCTTTATATCTAAGTAATAATTCATTAATATATTTAAAAAAATTATCATTTAGATTGAGAGAGAAATAAATAATATAAAAAAACTGATTTATTATCCATCACTGAATATAATCTGTGACCATGATTTAACCCGGTAGTGGCCCCTGCCATTACCGGATTATATCATCCATTTATTCAAAATTACACACACAAAAAAACACTGATATATTTTTCCTTTTTTTTCTCAGAAAGTGCTTGAAGTAAAAATTTAGCACTGCAATTAAGCATATTAACTTACATTTACATCAACATTTTAGAAGGAAAGTATAGTGCTCGATAAAAAGTTTATACATAAATTTAGTACTTCAAAAAGCTAGTTATAAAGGTCTGAAAATATTTTTCGTTATTGTAAATATTATATGTTTAGAAATCTATTAAAATGTATGTATTAATTCTGCACTTCACCTGTTTCCGAAAGTACTGAAACTAATATAAAGAAAAAAACAGAATTTTTAAGAGTCTACGTAAATATTCTATGTTAAATATTATAAAGTTGAATCTAGATGTCAAAATTTTGTATTATTCAGGACAATATATATGACCCCTTACTTAACTATATTATTTATTATTAAATATTTACTACATTTGTAAATCCATATTTTGTTATGACATACAGCATATTATGCCTTGTCGATATTATTTATTACCGAAAATAATGACGTAACGATTCGTCTGCCGAGTAATTTTAAAATACTATCTCATGAATCTGCATATATTATTGTTTGGGCTGTATCGACGCTTACTCATTATTACTCCTATATATGCTTCTTTCCTTTGCTTTGTAGTCATTGTTAGATTATATGTTTATGAATATTAAAAGAATTGTCACAAAAGGAATATGAATCAAATATAGTGAATAAAATTCTCGCCATTATAAAAGGCAAGACTAATTGTTTTGGTCCTGAAAACATGAAACTATCGAAACAAATTCCAGTAGTATAATGATAATTTCATCTCAATTTAAATATGTGATTATAAAGTTTACTCTCATATTTCCCGCAGCCTACAATTAAACTTTATGAAATGTGAACAAACTGACATTTTTGAAATTAGGCAGCTTAGAATACGTCATAATAATATTTTTTTACAAATTGCTTTCATTGTAAAGAATCCCATTGAATAAATAGCAACGAGTCCAGTTGTGTTCCAACTCTGTGGGGAATTTACTACAAACGCTCACAAAAAAGATTCATAAACTATCAAAAGCAAGGACTTTTCATCGAAACAAATTTTTAACGTGATCGCAAAAAAAAGTATATGTCTGGCTTTAAATTGGCTAAAGAATTCGCTTCAGCATTTTATCTTATTGATATCAAATGCTAAAGATCTCAAATAATTTTTTTTTACATTTTTTGTTCATAGGTTTGAAAACCCGCGTGTTCTTACAAATTTCATCATAGATAGTCTGACCTAAAGGCATGGGTAAATTTTTAAGAATGCATTGTTAAACCTTTTATGTCCGAAGTAAAACAGCCTTGTTTAAAAAATAATTTAGATTATATAGCTTTATTCTTCCTGCACAATGCTTCCAGCCATCCTCCGAGTATTGACGATATTGATCTCCAGAGATCTGAATGACATCATAACTAACATTCTTTATTTGGCCAACCATGTACCCAGTATTGAAGTCATTGCTTATGATAATGAGAATTTATTAAACTCACTCATTTAAACTCATTGGAAATATAAAAATTAATATCTTTTGCTAACACTAAAAAAAGGGTTCATAAAAAAAACTTTCAGAATCCTTTATATTTTGTGGAACACAATAAAGATTCTTGAGCAATATGATCTCAATTTTGAGAGAAGTCTTAATATTAAAAGGCTATAAGTGTTATAGCGACCAATATGATAACAATAAATAAGAAAGAAAAAGAACTAGAATTTATGCTTTCTTCAGGCTAAAGGTCAAAATCAATATGTTTCTTGCTAGTAAATACTTTCCAATTAGGATAAAATCACTTAGTTAAAACCAAGAATGTAAGTGAATGTGTGTACCAAAAATAAAAAAATATTTTCAAAAATATACTTTTTACGTACTTAATTTCAATAATATGGCATTTTTCTTTGATATTGAACCTAGATTTTTTTTTATTAAAAGATTTTGTAGCTCTAACCCGCAATGTGTGAAGTATGACCCAATGATGTCTGTAAAAATATTACCCACGAATAGATTATAGCTTCGATAAGCATATTGACCACTTATTATCACGAAATTTCAAATATTTCTAGATGAATACTATACATTTTTATAACGTTTATGAGATTCATAATTGATCACGTAGTATTGTCGAGATATTCTGTAAGTTTGATTTCAGTGAAGTTAATTTTCACCATGTATCCTCAAATTTGAGTGTGTTTTACGTGGTGCAAAGTACATAATTTTCTTTTTATAATTCAATTACGAAAATGCTTCTTAATGAAAACAGGTTTTGGAAATATGGAACAGAGATAAATTATAGCCAGAATTTAACTCGGAACACATTATTGCGATCTATGGAAACAAAATCACGCTTATGTTTGCTGTTAATGCATTATATAATAGAGCTGAGAGATAAAGCAAGAAAATTTACTGGCGATATAAAAAAAACTAGTTTTATACGCAGTGAAATGTCTCGACGTAATCCGAAGTTAAGTGCAAGGAGTGTTCGACACAGATTATAATATTCTGGTCTAAGTAAAAAGATTACGAAAAAACATTTTTTCTCAGAGGCTAAGGTTAAAAAAATTAAAGTAGCTAAAAGCTATCTTGAAGAGTATATAGAATAATAGAACAGTGTTAGCTGAGGTGTGAAGCCAGAATCTCTCTGCTTGGTACTAATAGAATAAAACAAGCAACGAAAAGAATATATTATATGTATTCTGATCGCATTACACTTGGCGTAAAACTTTTAGTTAGTGCTATGATCTAGCACTGTATGACATGAAAAGATGTGCTTAGAATCTAACCAATTAATGAGAACATTAGCTTATAAAATTACTTAAGGAAAATACTTGAGTTTAATCTGTAGGTTTTAACACAATATTTTTTCCAAGTTAATAACGAATTTATATTTGAACAAAATTCAGTTCCTTGACATACTATGGCTTTGTGCGCCAAGTGGTTTTAAGATGGATTAGGTTATGAATAATTCAAAGCCTAATTAAAATCTATAAAACGAAATAAAAACTTAACAAATCTTTATTTAAAAGTTTTAATTTGCTTGATAATTCAACATTGGCTTTAAATCACAACAGATGAAAACAAAAAAAATTGTTTACCACACGGGAAAGTGCTGCGAGGCCGTAATTAAAACTAGAGATGTTAAGTGACGTAGTGAGCAATCCATATATCTTTTTTTTGCGTTTTAATTTACTTTGCTATAATACGGCTATACTAATAACAAATTTTTTATTAAAACTTAGGATCGTCAAACTTTTGAAATATATATTTTTTGGAAAATTATCGCACAATTTTGGCCACCAGTGTATGCAGTGAAACGCAACTTGAGACAATATAGTTTTTGTATTATGGGAGCCAATGGAATCTAAGAATAATAAAAATTTCAAATAATTTCTATGTAATGTGCTCAATTAAGAATGCCTTGATCGATTCAAAAATCGACCATTGGAGCGACTCGTTCATAATAAATCACTGCTTGAAACGTACAAGGGTAATAAAAAATATTTTAAGAAATTAAAAACCTAGTTTAGAAACATAAATGGCACTTATTATATGGTATTTATTGTAATAGATGAATAAAGTATGGCGCACATTGAAATGAATCCTGAATTAGATATTTGAATCTAAAAAGGTCAACTTGAGTACGAATAAATAACAAAGCAAAGTTATTTTAAACATGAAATAAATAAAGAAAATAAGTAAGATATTTACAGATATTTAGCCTACTTAAGTCAACGAAACTTAAATCGTTTTCTATTCTAAAAATAATCCGCGTCATTCAAAGTAACTAATGGGAATGGATCGATTTAATAAGATTAATGATTTCTGGCATGTCTAGACAAATGACAATTAAGTGAAACTAATTTGAGCGACAAGATAAATATAAAAGTCTCTGAATAAAATTTAAAAAAGGATATATTTTAGACAAGAGAAAAAGCTATTTGCGCATTGAAACGAATACTGACCATTTTGGGTAGACAAGTTTTATGTAGATAACAGAATAGAAAAATGAAATAATAAAAGAATCTAGGAAGTTTGTAATAATGCATAGAATTTATGTAAAAATATCAACTAAAGTTTATCCCAACTTGGTATTTGCTAAGAGACTTTAAATTCAGTTATGAAGATAATATTAAAAAGAAATAGATAGAATTTATTAAAAATGCTAAAATAATTCAGCTTAAAGTTCAATCTGTGATAAAAGATAGTTTTTTCTCGCCGGGTAGAACTTTCAGATGCAAATATTACTATTGGCGAGAAACTCTACTTCGTCTATAAAATATCGGCAGATTTAATAGTTAAATGCTATTATGGGATGGTCGTTAACGGTTGCGGAGATGGAAACTGTAATGAATTTTCCTTTTTTTAATATTTTATTCATAAATTAGGCTACTGAAAAAGGAACGCAAAATAAACTTATATCAATCTTTTATTTGTATGTATTATTTGACACAGTATTGTCTTTCTTTTGAAAAGGTACAAATTCAACCTAAATAAAATAATGATTTCAGATTTACCCTGAATTTTAATTTTGTTCTAACATTATTTTTATATATAATATAATGTAACCTATTTCATTTATCACAAATATTGTGGATGGCAAACGAGGGTAAATGAAAAGAATATATTGAAATGAGAAATATTTCATGTGATAAAAAATTTTCATTTTCACAACATTATGCACGAGTCTGCAAATTTGCCCATATTGTCCAATGTATGGAATTTTACCTGAACTTTTTTGGTCTGGAAATGTTTATAAAATATCAATACACATTGAGACAAACAAAAGGAATATTTTGTTTGTAAATACTTTATTTCCCATATATGAAAATTATTTCGCTGTTTTATTATAAAACAAATGTTTGCCGTAAGTATAAGGGCGTAAAAATAATAACTTCCTAAGATGCACTTTAAGTACTTCAGAATCTACTGAACTATTTAAAAATATCCGCAATATATTTTTACTCTTTATCGATATCTATATATATATATATATATATATATATATATATATATATATATATATATATATAATAGAAGATTCGTCATTCGGTTGAATTATTCTTACATATGATAACGTGTATCTCTGACATATACGAACTGATATGAACAATTATTTCTTTATTCATAAGGGTATAAATCTTCCTAAGTTGTACCCTTATGAATAATGAAATAAGAATAAAGTCATGTAAATTTGGATAAGATCTCATTGATGGTGTACTCTGGAGACGAACAATGGAAATCCTCGTCCGATGGCAGTACATCATTTGTAATTAAAATATTTCTTTTTTGATCATGTAAACTTAGGTGTATTGAGCACAGGAAGTGAACATTATCGTCCACATTTTCATTCCTTAGCATTATAATCGTTAATATGTATTTAAAAACTTCGATGTAAATTCTTATTTGAATACTAATCTGAAGTAGTATATAATATCTCTTATATACTATGATATTTAGATTACTATTAAAATAACGATAATTAGATCGGATAAATATATAACATTTTTAAGTTTTTGGAACTTTGAAACTTCAATTTATATGTACATTTCAAACGAATCTTAATTGTTGAAACAACGCAGAGGTGGTAGAAATAAATCCTTTAATCAATTCTTTACATAATCAGTAATAATGAATTCTCACATGGAGATTGGAAACGAAAAAAATATTAATGAACGTTAACACTCGGGAGCAACGGTAAAGACAACATGTGACAAGTCTTTAAATTTAGAGACATATATCTCACCGTAATTTATTTAGTATGTCTTCAAATATCTCAGTAGATGTTTGATTAAAGTGTGCGGTAAAAGTTAGGTTTCAAACTATTTAAATATTGGATAAATATGGTGCCAAAGTTGACATTTATTAAAGGTCAGTTAAAGTATTGACACTTGCGGGTAGGCATTTCACTTGCGGGTAGGCATTTCATTGACACTTGCGGGTAGGCTTTTCGTACAAAGTATGTGTGCGGTCATCCACATTACGTATTTTTGTTTCATTTGATAATGAGTTTTACGATTATGTAAATTTGGTCACTATAAAGTTACCTTACAAGTATCAAAACTTATTACTTCGATATTTATCGTGTATTGCTGATACCAACTTTTTAAACAGCCACTGTTTTCCCATGCTGACTGTACAGTTGAATCATGCAGTATGTTTAGTAGTTTTATGATTCTGTACCTCAAAAAGGAAAACTGAACCCCTACAAGGTTACTCACGTGACTGGGTGTCCGTCTGTTACAGACGTTTTTCTTTGTGTAAAAACATGAAATTGAATTTAGTAATAAAATATGTTAATTTCCAAATACTATATGGCTATTTATTTGAAAATGCTAGGATGGGCGATACTAGCATCAAATTATGCCTTCGATTTTTTTTTAACTTCATATACTGTGCAATCTGTGGTTTGAAAGGACTAATAACATTGAATATCATTTCTTTCGATGTTCTTAGCTATATCAAAAAGCTTATTTATTGATGACTAAATACGCTCGAGGCTGGTTGCTCTAATACAAACTTCTTGCAGTGTCGCTCATTACGTTATGTTTGTCTCATTTAATTAATTTGTCCAGTAGTGATTTAGCAAATAAACAACCAACTTATCTGTAACAGTAAAAAAATATGAAATTAATAAACCTACAAAATAAATGGATTTTTTGGTAGGTATGAAAACATTTATTAGATTTCAATAATTCAGAGTTCTATGATTTTCATTGATAACGCGTAATAATAAAATGAGGACACAAAATGTTTTCGTTATAGAATGATAGTATATATCAAACTTTAGAGAAAACTGTATTTTTAAATGTACAAAGTTTTAAGAAGGTGAAAAATTTTCCATAAGACCAAATTTTTAATATTTTTATACGAAATCTGTTGAAAGTTAAATCTATTCCAAAATCATCACAAAAAATTAAATTGATTAGTTAAATTGAAATTTAAAGTATGACTTTTCTTAACTTGGAACTTTCAAATTAAGTGAGCACTTCTTATTAATGTTATCTTTATTTGGTACCTACTGATTCATTTCCTTGTTTTGTTTAGAAGCTCGCCTGTTTAATATTAAATAATTGAATTTATTTTAATATATAAAAATAAATTAACCAATTATCGTGTCACTGAAAATATAAAATAATATCATATATTTTTATATTATATGTTGGTATATTAACATTTATTCAATGGAAAAGGAATATAAGAACGTCATATACGGAAAAGAAGTCATAAGACATGACCGTAAATTAAATACGTCACGTATCCTTAAAATAATAATTGCAGCAAAAACTATGGTCGACGTAGATTGAAAAAGGTCAATGTTACTCGCACATAACTATACCATAACCTAACTTTATTCAACTTTACCTTATACCGGTGATATATTTTTTTGAATGCTACAGACACAATTATGTATGTTACTGTTTTCCGAACGTAGCAATGGCAAAATGTTACCAATTCCAATACATTATCAATATGAATTCTGATACAAATGTTGAAATATATTAAATATTGACAAGATGGCAGAAGGAACGTGTTGTAAATTCTTTTTACCCGACAACGGTGAAGCCGTAATGGAATTATAATGATTTTAGCAGTTATTGTTCTTAAGTTATTCTGGCAGCTGAAAGCTTTAATGGATTTTAATGAATATTTTAAAAAATATTTACAAAAACCACATATTGGCCTTTTTAGTATATCTTCGAAATTTTATTTACTTGTAATTAACAAAAATAAAAATGAAAGCTGAATGCTAACCTCATTGCAATTGTAAATATTTAAAACAACTATTTGAAGGATTTATTACATCGCAATTTGGAAGTGAATTTAATATCTGCCAAAAAGTATTAGGTTTGGGTGCTAATTAGGATAAAAAACTGTAAGGTAAAAATTAAAAGTTTCTCAACAACTGACCAAATTACGTTATGTAAATAATATAGAAATATTTGAAATTTTGAATGGATTTTAGAAAAAAATATTTAATATTCTTTGTTACAGAATATTATTCATTCATTAGAATAATATTCATTCATTACTAATGTTAGAATAATATTCTCAGAATATAATGCTTAGAATAATATTCATTAATTACTAATGCTAGAAAATTATTTATTTTGTTGCCTACAGAAATTGTTATTCTGACACGGTGCAAAACGATCATGCCTCTTTTTTATTCTCGGAACCATGTTTGTACATCACTCCTGTGTATAAAGATATTTGATAAAATTTTCACAGAAATAAGCATGCAGTGAAATTTATTTTTTCAACAATTCATCTATACATTTTCTGTAGTTCGTGTATTACGCTTTTGGGTTACAAATGTGCCTCTTGAATTCCTTTAGTGTTATTTAAAATATATATATCAAAGCTTTTTATGCACACTTCTTTTTTTCTTTTACTATAACTTTTTTTTTTATCAAAGCTTTTTATGCACACTTCTTTTTTACAACTTCAGTTTTCCTTTCCCACGGAGGATAAGTCATAATAATTTTGTCTTTTTTGTGTTATATTTATTTTTCTCTACTAACATACAGAGCATATTCTTGTCAAACAAGCTAAAGAATTTTCACCGCACACTTGGTCCAAAATTATCTTGTTTAAATAAAAAGTCAGTATCATTTTATTTTTACACAAAGCAAAAGCTAAGTATTACAAATATATTTATGTTCGATATAAATATGTTTCTCTTGCTGTAACAAAAAGCACTGTAACGAAATGTAAGAGCATTTCAAGTAGGATTTTCTCATTTAAAAGAAAAAAACGGAACATCATGTTGCCAAGTAAGTAACGCTCCTGCATTTAATTTTAATTAATAAGAATTTGTTTTTTATCCAGCAGCTTCTCTATAATTGCGTTCGATAAATACTCTGGTTTCGGTTTCGGAAACCTTATCTATCAGCTGTAGTTATTGTTTGCTGATGCAACTTTTTTCACAGTATGACACTTGCACAATTTGTATTTTCATCCTAGAATTATTAATAAAATTCTTTGAAATATTATTTAAAAAACAATTTTTCACCTTCCAATTTTTCACACTTTCCTAACTTTTTTTGATAAAATTCGACAAGACTACGTGTTTATCTTGGTTTTTTTTAATTTCATCCTCCTTTAGAAATTGTTTTCATTCTTCTCTTTGGTGTTTATTTTTCTAGTTTTCGTATTTTTTAATTATTTGTTCTAATTGTTTCTTCAATCTTAAATTTTCGCTACATAATTTTGTTATGTGTCTATGCGTAAGACCTGTGAAATAACTGCATTTTTATCTTCAAGAGTTGGAATATGTGAACGTAAGGTTATAATATCAGTTGATGATACTAAAGTGTGCGTTATAATATGGAGACCTCTAACTCGATCTATCCATTTAGCATTCATAGACCGCCATTTTTTTAGTGTTCAATGTCCTCATGACGTTAATTTTCTTACTAAACTCTGTTGTAAGTGATATCTCTCTAGGTTTTCTCTTTTAGACACCGCTTCCTTTTTTACATCGTTTTTAAATCATTCCTGATATCATAGTTGCGTCTCAGCAGCTGTAGATGTGGGCTTGAAAGAGCGAACAACCACAAAATGCCTGAAGTAAAATTTTTGGGAAAATTTTATAATTATTTACTATTTATTAGTATGAAACTCCTTAAAAGCAGTGGCATTACTTTTTGTACGTACATATTTTAGACAAGATTAAAAAAAAGAGAGGAAATTACAGCTCAGTTACTCAATGTACAACTCTTTTACCACGTTTTAATAGCAGAGGTGCAGAGTAACATAGTGGTAAATTCGATATTTTATAAGATATTTATCACAAAATGAAGTAAACGTAAGGCGTTTGTTTTACATTAAAGGTTTTAACCCGTTAGATTACTCGCATATTTCAAAATTATGTAGAAAAATATGATTAAATTACACAAATATATCGGTATCAAAGCGAAAAGATAATAAATACACACACTGCTGACTGGCATTGGGTTATTCCTCGCCCCAGAGTAGACCCCTCGCCTCACTCAGTAACTTTGCAATGATTTTGCATATTGCTACTAAGCTACTGGACACTAAGAAATGGCAATATCTCTTTTTCTGATTCTATTTTACTATAGTAATAAAGTTAAGCTCTGATATTAGATGGATCGTATGGAATGGTTTGTAAAAATGATAAAAATGACGTTTTATTATTAAATTATGTAAAATATATTAAATCAATTTTACACCATGTCTATACTAAGGTACTCTTCGTATTTAAATTGGTCTATATATTTTAAAATAAAGCTTTTGATTTCTTATCATTTTGCACAGCTATTTGAGACACATTGACTTTTTATAGAAAACAACTCTGTTACCAGGAATTATCAATAGGTTTTTTGCAGAAAAAGTGGAAAAAAATTGATACTGGACTCTTATATTTCGTAAAAAATGTTTAATACAGCGATATATTTCCTATTTAAGGTTTCTGTTTTATTTATAAAAAGAAAGTATATTTTTCGATTACCTGTGAGAAAAAAATGTATTTTTCTATTTATTGGTAATTCCTTTGAAGGATAATACTAATAATTCATGTAGTTTACTACAAAGCCTAGGCATCTTTAAATAGTAAAAATATAAAGAAGAGCGCATTGAAGGTTGTGGGATCCCACATGGAGTCAAACTTTTATAACATTCTTATTAACTTGGACACATTCGTCGAATCTTTATAAATCTCTACATATTTTGTAAAAGAATATAGAATAAGCATGCCATTACGCAATACTAAAATATATACTACGTTATTATGGCGTAGACATGCGGGGCTCAATATACATAGAATTATTTTCATTAAAAGTTGTTTCCGCAATACTTGCTCGACTTGGCGGCAGAACTACTAAACCCTTGAACATAAATTTAAGAACGCTAAGTAAATAATCTTTAGACACGCACAGTCTTTAGACTGCCAGAGAATACTCTGGATCTTATAGATAGCGAGTTCTGCCATATTTGTGATACATCTTCGTTTCTGGTGATGGATCTTATCGCACGTGCATCGCGTTATTGAGAATCCCATCATTGCTCCAATAATTTAGCTTGCTGGAATTTGGCCACGGATGCTGTCGCCTTTTACTCAGACTTATTACAAGTTCCAAGGTGTTTTGGTTTCTAGAAATGAATTTGAAATACTATAGTATTCAATATAGATAAGAGTCTTTCTTTGGTTTTCAGCTCTCTTAAGGACACACTGGATGAAAATGAGTCCAAAAGATCTCTAAAAGACGCAAATTCCACCCAAATAATTAGTGGTCAATGAAAAATAACTTCATGTAAATAATCTTAAGCTTTAAATGAAATCGATTATATAATTCTAATTTCCTTTCAACGCATTTCTGTTTCTTAAAAGGAACAGAAGACTCTCTTTGAAAATGTGTGCTAAAAGTTCTCTAGTTATGTTTATCTCATAAACATGTCGATGTAAGTTAATTGAATTCAAATTGAAAATTGTAATGAAAGGTTAATACCTACAATTAATTTTAATTTTTCATACCTATGAATGTTGGGGAGGTGTTGCATATTATTTTAACCTGTATAATTAGGTAAATGTGATTTGAATATCATGAATATTAAAAACATCCACACTTAATTATGAAAAACCCATTCAAATATATACCTCGGAAAGCTAAACAAAAGATATTTATTGAAATACTCGTATAATTAAACGTGTCAAGAAGTATGTTAAAAGAAACAATACTTGCTATATATTATTTGCTGGATGGGAGTTCCATCTGGAGCACCTATTTACAAATTTCTACGTGCATAGACTACGAACTGTAAAGACTGTGAGACTATGACAAAAGGACAGATGGGAAAACGGTCACAGAACAACAAAATAAAAAGAAAAGAAATATGGACGAGTACGAGCGTAAGCTTATTGTTTCTTTTTTGTTATGTCAATTTAATATGACGTAGATAATTAAAAGTTTACGTGGTAAATAGTTATAAAGAAATTAATTCAACTGACCTCGATTGATAAGCAATTTTCACAATAAATTATCAACAGTTTATGCATATGATGAACATTTAAATATCCTGTAAACAGCTATTGTAATTTTAACACCATTCGACCACATTGGCTTCAAATTGAAGATTAATTGAAAAATAAGTCGTGACCTATATAATCTTTGTATCATTTGTTTTTATAACATATTACACAAGTAAAAAAACTAAGTCCCATTTAATTTAAAGAATGGAAATCGTACATAATATTATTTACATAAAATTTTAAAACTTGGACATCATTTTCATTGTAAGCAAAATGCATGCGGGTGCCTCAACACCTGTCACGTATTCACTGCGTCGTAGCGAAATGTTTCGAGTAATGACAAATATATACGTAAGCAAAGTAAATGAATAATTTTATTACGTATTGGATATATTTGGCTTTAATATATTTAATTTTATGGAAATTTATTATAATTTAATTTGTCGAGATTTGAATCTTTACTAAAAATATTGTCGTACTACATCAAGTTTATTTAATTTTAATATACATAAAAACAGTATCATTTCTCATTATCCGCATATTCATATTGAGAAAAAAAATCAAAATAAATTCTGAAAAACTAATTCGAATGATTTATAAAGTAAATTTTCTGTGAAGTAAGAATGGCAGATAAATAACCAAAAAGAATCCAAATTACATAAAAGTATATTGTATTGGAAAACCAAGACGCACTGGGAGGTACATAACTAAGAAAATAATTTTGAAAAATATATTAAATTTACACACTTTCCATTATAAAACAAATTTACATACTTTCCATTTTGTTCTATCTGCAAAAGAAAAAAAAACCTAGCTAATAAACAAAAATATTTCTTCATGGTAAAACCCATAATGGTTTCTGAACGGGCTTTCATTCCAATTATTTAACTAATGAATTATTATGCATGATGCAAATGGTAATGTCAGCGTGTGGATTTATTACTTGAAGAAATATAACGAACTAACTTTAATTGAGTAATAATTTAAATATTGTCGCATAAAATTACCTAATTTTATTTACATTTTCGGCAAAATAGTAATTGAGCGAACATTCATGACAAGTCAAAATTTACTACTTTATCTCGTATAAAAACGTTACATTTCACTTTGCGTATATAAAATTTTGATAAAATACGTACGAAATTTTTTCTCGTAACCACTAATATATAAAAAGCATTGGGATTCCTAAAAATATGTTAACCTTATATAAATATATCGACTTTTATATAATAATATCAACCTATCATAATAAAAGTTCTTTTTCTGGAACAACTAATAACATTATCACAAAGGGAACTCAAATCAATAAATTTGTAGGCAAGCCTAAAAATTAGAGAAATATATTAATTTCAATAATCATAAATTTACTCTGTCTATATTTTTTACTTATATTTAATGAAGAATATAAACGTAATCAACAATCTACTAAAACTCCATTTAGAAACCAAACGTTACAGCTCTTCTTGTGACTATATTTCAAAATGTAATTTAAATATAAAAATTTAAAAACGTAAAAGGAATAACTTGGCACCATCCAAATTAGATTGTAATCCTTACCTTTAAACGTTAAAAATCGAGTTGTTTTTCAAAAAATATCAATATGTTTAAATAGGACTTGTTAGTTTTCTTTTAAATGTATGGTCCTCTCAGAATTAAGAACTTGTAAAAACAGACGTATTAAATACTTCAATGTTGTTAATAAAATCGTATCTGTTCAAGTCACTATCAGTGTAATATAGTTCAAATTCCTTATAGTTTAATATGAAGAGAAAAATATAAGTCTAAATTTAGTTAAAACACATTTAATTTTGACAACATTAATGCCATGCCAACACTGCACACGAAAGCGGCAGCAGCTAACGTGGACGCCCGCCCGTTTTGTCAGAGGCATGTCGCAGTTGATGACAGGCAGAGGCTCGTTGTGAATACAGCTTTCGCAATAGGATTAAAACCATAACGATTATTTTATTGGTGGACATTCGAGAGCGTTTAGGTTAAACTTCTCTTTGAGTTCGCTCAAAGCATTAGGCTGGCTGCATATTTGAAAACCATATTAACATAATTCATTGGTATACTGCCGATACATTAATTACTATGTGAAAAAATTAAATGTATTCATCATTCATCTTAATTCCATATTGATTTAGTAACAAAAATATAGTAACAAGTAAACAGACAGACGACGAAGCAACTTAATAACTTTCCTTTTTTTCACGTTTCTATGCAAAATATTGGAGAAGTGTTACAATTAGAAATAAAATTGAATAAAAGCAACATATTACGTTGCATATAATCGGGAAAATTAAATTTCAACTAACACCTTAAGTAACAAACTTTCAATTTAAGTCTAAATTTTAACATGATTGCTAAGTCAAATGACAAACCATTCCTATCGGTAGTAAAGAAATGTAAACGAATATTTTAAACTTTGATGATGATGATTTATTTTACGTAAAGTGACGAGAATATCTAAAAAAAGTCTCGCCAAAATTATAACGGTATAATAATTAGAAAAATACTAATTTAAACTGACTACTAATAAATGACAATAAGATTAAATTCCTCAACTTTTTTAATCCATTCTGGAATATGTGTATTTCTGATTTTAAATATTTGAAAAATAATAATTTGTAGTGATTTTTCTACACAATGACTCTTCTGATAACTATAAATTATATTTGTTTTATTGTATTTGTAATAGCAATATCTAAATTTTAGTCATTCGATACGTATATTTTGAAAAATTTAATAAACGCATTTTGTTATTACAGGTAAATTTTATGTATGTCAATATTTCGAACACGATATGAGCTATAAAAAAATTGCGTTTTAGTACGTATTTGTTTAGATACAAAACCTCATACAGTGGATCTGAACCAAAAAATGTATTTGTATCTATCTAATTTATCAATTATTTAATACATTAGATACATTACATTAACTAAATTAAACTTTCCTTAAATTCTATAGCATCTATAGCTATTCTAGGGCCCAAAACTAAATAAAAAAACGTACGAATTGACCCATTTGAAGGATGAATATAATTAATTAGCTATGCTTCTAATTTTGGTTCCAAAATTAAAAAAAAGAAAACTTTGATAAGAAAAAAACATAACAGACTTAAGTTTGAATCACATTAGAAACATTATGTCATATAAAAAATTAACTCTTCTTCTAATCTTAATTTAAGAAAAGCGCGAATTGCCATGATTTTTAAAGTTAAGCACTGGCGCTTACAGTAATGTTAATAAAATACGAGTATTTCCTTCAAAAAAGTACGAGTATTTCCTTCCTTTTAAAACTTGTCTTGGACATTTTTACTAACGACACAGTCTATAATAGAGGTTAAATCACACAAATAAGTTATACATAATTCGCTTTTAATAAATTCTATGTTATTTGATACCATGTGGTCCAGAGATTTTCCACGTTTTGTTTTTTTAAGGTCTATTTGGGATTGAGTCGTGAAGGCTTAGAATTCTAAAAGGTGAGAAAAGCAATATGTGCAGTATTAAAATAATAAACCTTGTTTGAAATATAATTTAAAACTTTGAATCTTCAAATCCATCCAAGCTAACTGACTAATGTTTGAAAAAGCTCGACAGCGTGTGGCGGTCGATTGATGTCACGTGTCGCGTCACGTAAAAACTTATTTGGTCTAGCCCTCCACAGACTCCGATTCAAATTAAATATCTAAGTGTAAGGTGTAATATTGTATACTTGAGTACAAAGAATTAAACTTTGGTGCATAAGCCTTTGGTCGAGGTTTGGAGATGAGACTTCACTCCATACTGATTTTTTCTGATTATGCTATCCTTACCTTTTATTGAGAACATTGTTTCTACCAAGTAAACCTGTAAATAACATTGACAGGAAGTTGGCATTATTACCTGAAATATATTGATTATATTTGTTTAAATGGACTAAGTAGGAATTTAAAGTAATGTAAATATGATATCCCATAGTGCACATATGTTAATTAAGAAATTATGTGAATTATAAATTACGGCACCAAAAATATTTTAGTATGAATACAATGCATTTTATTTAATAAATACTTGTCGAGTATGGGTAGAATTTGCACTGCCATGGTTCTATAGAAATTTAGGTACTTGTACATATATAAGAATACATAATATTAGAATTAAAATATTTACAATTATTAAGTTTTCACAACGTCCATGTGATATTTATCGTATGTTCCATAGACAAAAAATACGGTGTAAATTTGAATAATGATGAGATCTAGGATAACCGGTATATTTTTCCTGAAGTCTTCTGGTTTGATTCTACCAGTCCTCTTTTTCATGATTTTTTTCCAATAGTATAAGAAATTAGTGGAAGTGACTAAAGGTAGGAGTGGAATGAGGGTGAGTGATGAATTAAAAATTACAGCTCAATTTATGGCTCATTTCTCTTTTTCTTTCAATTATAACCTTTAAGTACTTGCTATGGGTGACAACATTTCAATTTTATGTATCATTTTACTGAAGAAATTACAAATTATATATCTTATAAGTAAATATAGCAAAATGACACTGCTGAATATGATTGTAGTGAGACTAAAAACATAAGAAGTATATATTATGTTAATTTAACTTTTCATGAGATTGTTAGACGTTATTACGTCTATTAGGAAAAATTGCAGAGCAGTATTTCTCAGTAAAGTTTTAGTACATAAAATGAAATACTTTCCCAAATCCACAATTTTCGTTGACTAATACAATCGGATTAACGAAAGCAAAGCTAATCATATATTTCTGTTAATTTACTATTCCGGTAAAACATTTTATTTTCGTGAACGTCTTGCGAAATATTAACGTTCCGATTTATTTTAATTTCAGTCCTATTTTTAATTTACTGAAATGCATCTCATAAATTGTACTATATGTTTTTATATGATGTACAACAGGCGGCCGTTCTATTAACGTGAATAGAATATGATAAACCAGAGTTTATGTACACCTTCTCGCTTATATTGAAAACTTTATTATATTGTTGAGTTTTAAGTTCATCGCCAACTAGACTTGGTCTCTAAATTAATATAACCGTCTAGGGTAACATTTCTTGTTTCAAGTGATAATCGTAGAAATATTACCACGCCAAAAATTAGTTGTTCATTTAAAGTAAGAATACATAGAACATTTCTGAATGTTTAATGCTTCAACTTATACTCATTTAAACTAGATTTTGTTTTTTTTTTCTAAAAACTCCATTTCAAGAGCAGCAGTAAGTTATTTTTCATTCCTGCAGAAATATAAAATTAGAAGCCATGTGTAAAAATTTGAATTTGCTTAAATTGTTTTATTTATTATGTGTTCTATTCGTTTACTAAATGTATAAATAATACTTTAATTATGTATTAAATGTATAAATTACAGTTTGTCGGAGCATAAGAAAATTATCAAATTTAATAAAGCATATTACGATATTAATACTATAATGACAAAAGAAAGAAAAGGTGTCTTGTTTTTTCAAAGATCAGCTGGATTTTTACCAAAATTACTATCAAAATAGTACTCCAGCTTCGAGTTACACAATAGAATATTCGACATTGTATTAAATCGGGGATTCCTATTTCATTTTAAATCATAATTTAATAATTCAATTCGACACAAAATTCCACTTTATGGTAAAAAGTTTCACTAATTAGTTTATAATTGATATAATGATCGCGAGGAAAAATTTACGGCTTCTTTTCAGAGCTAGACTGTTTTTTTCTTTTTTTAATTACATGTAAGTATCAACTCAGTTTAAGAGTTTTCAGTTTAAAAGAGAATTAAGTTTTCACCTACTTCAGTCTTTAAAAATGTGAATAAATAAAAAAAAACGATGTGAAAGTCCACACACAAGCGTTTTCATTCTGGTACATTAAAAATGGCTAAAGTTTATTTTTAAATATTTTTTATTAATTTAACATAAAATTTGAAAATTTAGTAACCAATATGGCTTTCTCTAGCTAAAATCAATGTGCTTATCTGCTAGGCATGCTTTCGACGACGTTTTTATCATTTCCTGACAAATACGTTCCCATTCAGCGACGATCACATTTTTAAGGGCCTGTATATTTTCTTGAGCTTTACAGCTCTGACGCATCGTTTGAGATTATCCCATATGTGTTCTATCGGATTGGGAGAGGGGTACTTCTAGCTGGCCAGTCTAACCGAAGAACTCCGCCCTTCTGCATATACGTATCAACGTCTCTAGAGCGGTGGGCGCGGGCGTTGTCGTCCATAAAAATGGTCTCGCCTCCAACTGCTGTTAATGCGGGTTGGACATGAGGAATAAAAATCTCTGTTATGTAATTTTGCCCATCATTTTTATCAAGTGTGCCATTTTTAATAAAAACTAACTCGGTACGGTCATCTGAGTTAATACTAGCCCAAAATATTATGGAATCCCCACCGTAAGGGGTGATTTCCTTAAAGCACACTTCTGCGAAACGTTCTCCAGGTCTTTGTAAGACTTGCCGACGTCGATCCTCACCACTAATCGATATACGAGCTTCATCGGAGAATAAAACACTATTCCAGTCTTGTTGAGTCCATGACGAAAAACTTTGAGCGAATCTCAATCTGGCAACTCAATGCCTACGGAGCAATGTAGGGCTCCGAGCTGGGCAATAGCTACGTATATTGACGGCCTGAAGTCTCCTTCTGACTGTCCATAGACTTGCTCGTATATCTCTGACGTCCTCGAGGTTCTGTTTGAGATCCACGTACGTAACTTGACGACTTCGTAGCGCTTGACTGACTATGAAGCGGTCGTCCCGTGGCTCAGTGCACAGTTTTCTCCCAGAACCAGGTTTTCTACTGACGGAGTCCGTTTCTTGGTATCGTTGCCAGGTCCTTTGGACGGTGGAATGGCTCACATTATACTGCTAAGACACATAACATTGGCTACAGCCTTCTTCAGGCAGCGCAATAATTTTACTAGCTCTTATCGTGTTTTCAGCCATACTGAGAACAGCAAATAGACGTGAACTAATGCAGCAAACGGTAGAAATTTAATTAAAAATTATTAGTTAAAATAAAAAAAAACGTAACAAATGAAAAATAACTCAATAAAAGTTGGATTTCATTTACCGCAAAAAAATACGTTTTTTTCAGTGAAGGAGAATTTCTATTCAAAAAGAATAAATTTAGAACGTTGGTTTTTATGTGCCAGAATACTGCGCATAAAAACGAACGCATATTTAAAAAAAATATATAATAAAATACTAAAATTAATTATAACTGAAATTACAAATAATAGATTGAGTTTGTTTCCAGTACTTGACATCATTTATGTGGAAATAGATATATCATACAACTAGTGCTTTATATTCATTATGGTAGACTTAAACCTTTGAACAACGCAAAGTATTTTTAATAAACTATGGGACATGGTTGATTTCCTATACATCTTTAAAATCTATAAAAATTTTACTAAGACAGTTTTTTTCCAGAAGCTATGATACGTACAAACATGAAATTTGGCAAAGTAATACCTTTTTTATTTATTTACCACTAAATATATTTGTTTGTTTTTAAGGTGTCTGTTTTTAATGATTTATAATAACAAAACTAAGTCTCAAATATAGAATGTTTATAGGTATTAACTATATAAAGGAAACACCGTGTCGAAACACCTAGATTCCTTCGTAAAACTTATTTACATTCACAATTAACTTAGGGCTTAGTTACAGACTGAGTAGCGTGGCCAGTAGCATTATAATACAACTGCTAGACGAAAATAGTTCAGAGTACTATTGTTTTTTTAAGTTTTATAATAAGCTTAGCAGTCTTCGTTTAAATATGCTGAAAGCCGTCTGTCATGAATTATTTTTAATTGAATAATGAAGGGCAACGCTCTTGGAGTTTTATTGAAGAGCGTGGGTTTAAATAATGCATAACAATGCCAAATTTTCTTGCAGAATCATAAATATTACGAAAAAAATGTTGATATTGAATATTCATTGAGAAGAAAGAGTATATAATACTCTTTGGCGGAAAGATTAATGATAAATATAGGAGAATCTTAAAGCCTATTGCCTTATATATTATATGAGTAATGGCAGACCTTTGTAGAGCCTGTAACATAACCCAGCTAGTGCTGAAAATATTTTACCCGATAAGTTAAACTGCATATTGCTAAATCTGTCAAAAGTAAGATTTGAAATCAAAAACTTTATTTATCTTTAAAGTTACTTAAAATTTTAATAAAAACTCCTGATAAACCTATACATTTCTTACTATTCCTTCCTTCATTTAGGTTTTAAGTTAATTTATGTAATTAAGCTACAAAATATCCCTCATTTTCTCATTGCTTTTTATACTTCCATTAAATTAATGAACTACGTACACTTATTTATCTACCTAAGTGTCTAACTTTCTATTTGAAGTTTCACCTAAATGTCGTTTATGTAACTTTGATAGGGACGCTTAATCTTCGCCGGTCAACTTTGCATCGTGATTTACATTTAATTTTCTTAGTTCAAGTTTGTCTTAAATGGAAAGTAATTAAACACGGAGTTTTACTAGACGGACAACTTATAAACTTAATTTATCAAGAAAAGTCCCTCACCTGTATCGATGGATTTGTTTTTGAAGTGGCTTTAAAGCTAAATTATGGTAATAACATTTAATTTTTACGTGTATTTAAAATTAATTTATTCATGATCAAATTAATCAATAAAGTAAAAGAAAATAATTAATTTACAATCGAAGTAATTGATAAAGTAACAAAACATGCACTAACTGAGCCATTGAAATTTGTTAAACCTTAAAATTGACAATGAATGTTGTTACGTTAGTTTTTGAAGCAATTTACTGAAAACGTGATTGGAAAGATTGAATTTTCTGTTGGTTTTATAATATTAATTATGTAAACATTCTTTCATTATTCGTTTATTTCTCTAATATCATTGGAAATATTACAGCAAGCTTACAAAATACGGAATAATTTGACGATGACAATTCTGAATTCTTGACTTGACTAAAAAAATAATTCCATGTCAAAAACAACTAAAAAACCTAATTTATCCCCAAGAATTAAATTAAAAAATTTAAAAAAAAGAAGCTTCATAATTTTAGTACATTTCTTACTATTTAATTTTTTACCTGAGTGTGTCCTTCAATTGTGTTAGCGCGAATATTTATTATCAATCTTAAGATTTGATATTAGACTCAATTATTTTGAACCAAAAATTAAACCTGAAATATTTTTTACATTTGCATTTTTACAAAAGCCCAAATCAATTCATATTTCAGTTAATGCGTATTAAAAATCCTGTTGCAATTTTTTCTCCTTTTGTAATTCTCTATTTCAAAATTATAACTAATTTTTCTTAGAAACCGCAGTAAATAGAAATTTGATATTGTAATAAAGCATGTCATGAGTACTTGAAGAAAGATTTTAACTTTTATACTTAATGCGAAATATCATCTCAAAAAGCTAGCTCTACAACGGTTAGGAAAATATTTTTTTCATGGTTCTGGGCAGAATATTATTACAAATATACTGCATATTATGTAGAAAAATGTACCGACTTTCCTGTTTCGAAAACTAATAAAAATGATATTATTAAATGAATAGGATATTTAGAGGTATAGACAAATATTTTATGTGAACTATAAAGATGGATCTAGTTGCAATAATTTTGATGACATTCATGATAATTACCTTTAAACAAAACAAAAAAAATACACTATTTTATTGTATTATGTAATATTAAACATTTATCGAACTAAAACGTCCATATTTGTGATGACTTAAATTATATAACGATTTGTCGACATTAGTGACGACGGTAAATATCGACATAAAGGTTTGACTGTGGTGCAATTATGTAATTTCTTCTCATAAATCTGTATATAATTCTTTCGACTCCATGTAGCTAAATTATTGTTATATTTATCTTATTTGCTTTGCATTTATTGCCGGATTGGTTACCAATATCAAAGGCGTTATCAAAGGGGAAACATAAATTAAATGTAGTTATCACACTGTTTTCAGTTTGTTTTGCTTCTGTAAACATATTTACTCAACAGAATATTTTAATAAACTTCATTAAAAATATTACTAGTTTATTAAAAATAAATTCGTAATTTTTATTTTATTTCCATAATTCACAGAGTCTAAAATTAAAGTTTTAATTTATTAAAGGCGGTCCAGCATAAACTTTCGAAATAAAGCACATTGGAATACATCATAATAATTATAGCTTTGATTTAATTTTATTCCCTGTATAAATTCCTATAGAATAAATATTGACGCGTGCAGGTGTATTTCAGGTTTGCGGAAAACTTTATTTTGCAAGTGACACAATGTGTTCGTATATTTCCATATTCTGTGTAAATACGGAATATGAACTTTCGTACGTTTATTTAATTAGTGAAATGTGTCCTTAGAGCTATAAAGAATGGAAGATGAGCAGATTCAAAGTAAAATAAGTGGAAGTGGCTTCCCATGCAAAAATATAGGGCAAACGATTTTTGGATACATTCAACCACAGCATAAATTTCAATTATATATATATTTGGTTTCATGGAAAATTTACAGAATTGGATTGATGTCCATTTTTAAAAAATGAAGATCTTAATTATTGTCCTATTAAAGAAATATCGAAAATTCTTGGCAATAAGCGACACAAATCCAATTCTCGGAATATTTTTTTCGCTAAAATCAAATTTATCTATTGAAATTATGACTTATCAAATCAATAGTAGAACGTTTCGCTAAACGTCTAATTGTACTCTAAAGAAGTGCACACATAGTTTCTTTGAGCCACAAGCCACTTGCAACATCCGTAGATAATACTGCTGCAATCCATTACATCGTTAAAAGCTGAAAAAATCTCCATATCATGCACTACTGAGAGGTGGCGCGTCGTATTACCATTGTTTTTTATTACTTACTAGAATCGTGCATACAAAGGTTCCGAGATTGAAAACCTGGTTTAGTCTATATTGCACAAAATAAGGTAAAAATATAAAATTGATCAATCTTTAGTATTGCTGTGGAAGTAATCCGCTTGCATCAAATGATTCTACAAGATATGTATTTTTCAGAATTAGTAAACATGCCATTATTTTTTTAAATTATAACCGAGTGTATATCTACGATAAACAAATAATTAACATACAAACTTACAAATTTAATAATATGAACCTCTCTTTTCCTTAATCAAAATTTTTGACATTGACAACTAAAAGATATTATTTTCTGTTACCATTGTTGTGTGTATGTTATTAATACTCGTCGGGACAAAATCCTTTCCTAGAGAAATTTTGTCGAAATTTGTTTCTTATATCATTCTTTTGAAACGATTAACCACGAATGATAAATATGTCTGCAAATGAAGAAAACATGTAACTAGATAAAATTATTGAATTAAGAGAAAATTTAAATTCCAAAAAACATAACCAATTCCAGGAAAAAAATTTTAACTTCATATCAATAAATCAAAGTCTTTAGTTTATTTGAATTTGCGTGGATATAACATAACACCATTTCTATTGTTAATAAGTTCCTACAAATTTGAAACTGTTGGTTTCTCGGAAAATACATTATAAAGACAAAGAAAGAATTTTCTGGATATGGTTTGTACATTTTCTTCATATTTATTATATTTCAAAAGATTTGCTAACAGCCCCGGTAAGTAGAAATGAAGCAAAATAAAGGGAAATATTTAAACGCAATATTTATTTATCAGACGAAAAAAAAGAAATAATACTTCAGATAAGGATACAGGAAAAAGTATTAATCGGGAATAATGATATGAGGAAAGCACAGAAATTTCAAAAAATTGTCTTTTTATCTACATCGCTAGTACTCATAATCCTAAGAACTATAGTCATCAAATAATACCATGAATATGCTTATTAACCTCGAGAGAATATCGCTGTCAATATTGCAGACAATTCACCAGAATATTCCGATCCCCTGAATGAACGTCGTTTTTTATTTATAATCGTTTTATCTCTTTTAACTTATGCCTGTTTTTACAAAATATACTTGGAATATGAAGTCGTATTAATTGAAGATATATGGTAATATTTAATATCTCAATATATATTTAGGATATACTAATACTTATGTTATATACCATTTACTTCCAATGAAAAGGAAACTGGTTTTAGTTTCGAGTATTTCAGATGGCAATAAAATTTTGTAATTAGTTCGATTATGTCGTTTTCTTTTGAATGTTTACTCAAATAATTTCTATATTTCGGCTGCGTAAAATATATGGAAAATATATTACATGGCCCCATAGTCTGTCATAACTACAATGCAACTCTTTACACAAGAAATATGTGGCAGACTAATTAATAAAACTTCACGTGTTATAGCCATTTGGAATGAATGCAAGACATCAATTTACATTAAAATAAAGTTCGTGTTTCAGATTGAGAGTTATGGTTAAGCATAAGGAGAAACCGTTTTATGACGATTCTAACTCTCTCTACTTATGGGCATAAAAAAATTAATATTTTTTCAATAAACAGGGTCAAAAGTTAATATCATATTTTTCTATGAAAATGTAAAGCCTCACATATCTTCGATATCCGCCAAAATACAGTATAAAACAATAAAATTATGTGTTATTTAAAAAAAAAAAATAATACATAATTTTATTATTCATAACATTTTATAATTTTATTTTTATCTGTCTTTAGAATTATTTGCTGATATACTGGTTATAATAGATATTGCAGCCCAAATACAGCTAAATATTCAAGGAATATAATATTAAGTCATTTTTAATAAGACAGATAGAAGAACAAACAGAAATCCTTGCCAAAACAGTAGGATGCCTTCCGGGCTCTTCTGACATGGAGCCCTAAAAATACATTTATTTATTATTTCCAGCTAAAGCCTTAAAGGGATTTTTTAATATTAAATGATAATTCTTATGACAAATTATACGGTGTCTTGTCAATTTTGAAAAGCAATGAAATGTTTTCAAACATTACAAACAACGCAAAAGAACGTCTTTCGATGGAAAAGATCGTTAGCCGAATTTAGACCGACTTATGGTACGAGTCAAAACTTGCACGCCGCCAATTAAATGTCTGTCGTTTAAGCTAGCACATGTTCAGGTATATGTTCTATTCTATTCTCCGTTAGCGTGTTTTAACTCAAAATTCGAATGGGTACCATTCTGGCAGAGACGTTTCAATTTCATGTGGGACAGATTTGACTGATTGTCGCCAGAAGCATTGCTATGCAGGTCATGAACGAACAGTATAAACGTGTAGTATATTCCTTTTGAATAATTTAATTTGTTTTTTTATTACTACGTACGTACTTCTCTTTTACTATGTATATACTATTAGAAATAGTTGTTTAAGATTTCATAATTACATTTTATTTTTAAAGGCGGAATTACTCGATGCGAAAGTTTATGAACATCGCACTCATTTAAAGACTTTAAATTTTTTACGAACATTTTTGTGGTTAGTTTTATACAAAAAATATAAACTATTCTAAAAAAAAATTTTTGAAATCGGCGGGCAGGACAATGAGTGTAAACTTTTATAAAATATAAGTAAGCTGATCAAAACAAACTCATTAATTAAAATATATGCTGCTAAGTACAATGTATGAAGTGGGTTTAATCTCCATCGCAAACGAATATAAATGTAAATCCTAACCGCAAATATAACAATGTTGCGTTTGACCGACGAGAAAGGTAGAAATTTTGAACTTTGGTCGTATTTGGCAAAAAGTATCTGTTATTTGAAAATGAAAATACAAGAAACAATTTAAATAAGCAAATTTTCATTGCATATGTATTTAATATAATTTATCCAAATATATTTTTTCTACTTTTCAAATTATCTTAACGATATATTAATATTCATTTCATAAGTTGAATATTTATAAATAAACTCTCACAATCAGCATATTTCTAAATAATAATTTCTTAAAAATTTACAATATAACGAAATTATTAAACACAAGAGTGTTTTGGACAAGAGGTAATTTTCTTCTGCGGCAATATTCATAAATAAAAAATTGCACATGTTCAACATGTCGTGACGAGTAAAGGAAATTTGTATATTCGACGTTATATTGTTGACGAGACTAAGTAAATCAATAGTTAATTTATTTTGTCAATTTTTCGCTATTTCTCTTTTGTATGCCGTGAAAATTTTAGGTTTTAATTATTTTGGTTCAGATATTATATTATAATGCCTCAAATTCGGTTCATCTAAAGCATTTTAAACTACTATGATATAAATGATAAAGCTAAAATAATTATTACGTCTAATTTTCTAGGTGTACATTTTCTCCTTTAAATAAAAGAAATAAATTATATTAACCCATTGTTTTATTTTTCAAATAAAATACTTGTCGCTCTTGATTACAGAATTCACGCAATTCAAATATGGATTCACAATTTTTTTTATTATTTAGAAACTTTTCTGGTATTATAATCTCAAAAATAATGACGCATTTTATACTTAACCCTTTGTCTCGGACTGCGAGGTTCAATCTGGCAATTTATTTGGCTCTGAAATAAAAAGAATATGTTACATTTCAAAACCCCCTTTTTAAATATTATGTTTAATGTGAAATTAGAATAAACAAACTTTCAAAAAGTTGATTATTGTGCACAGTCGCGGAATAGTTCTGTGGCAATCTTTCTGAAGATCAAAGCATCTTTGCTAGATAAGCTAAAATGTCTTCTAAATTTTTGTGCAATTTTTCGTTTTTTATAGAGATAGACCCCAAGCTGTGTGCATATATATATATATATATATATATATATATATATATATGTGTGTGTGTGTGTGTGTGTACACATGTATATTATTTTGTTACAACGTTATCTTTCACTAATAACTCCACATCTCTCTTTGTCATGAAGTTGCCTAAAGTTTAGCCAATATAAGGAGTAATAAAGATCTTCAGTAGAAAACAAATAAGAGTACTCAAATGACATTTATGGCATTGAGATGACTCAAACTGAAGATAAAGCGATCAGAATCAAATCAATGATGACAAACTCGTGCAAATCAGATGAAACAATTTTGTTTTAATTTCTCCAGAGTTTCATTTACTTTATCATAATTTTGCTAAGGAAATAATAAGAAATATCATCCATAATTAAACGAAACTATGTGATGTAGTATTATTTCTACTTTCTTTAATTTCTTTACCACGACCTAGGTTTCGTTGTATTACAACACCTTCAGGTGGGATATCTTTGCTAATATCCCACCTGAAGATGTTGTAATACAACGAAACCTAGGTCGTGGTAAAGAAATTAAAGAAAGTAGAAATAATACTACATCACATAGTTTAATTTAATTGTGAATATTGAATTTCTACGAAATTAACGCCAAATATATTCAATATAAGAAATATCATATTTGCTTTAAAAACTAATATTGATAATAAACTTTGTTTCCTACTTTCTTTTAAATTAAATTCTTATAATTAATATAATTAGAAAAAGGCTAATGAAAAAGATAAAATCTAATTAGAATTGGGAAGATATAGTTAGAGAAAATTTTTAAAATCTTCCTAAAATATTGGTTCTTACTAGTGTTTAATATATAATATTGGTTCTTACTAGTGTTTAATATATAATATATAATACTGTTCAGTTATATTCAATCTTTCAGCCAAAATGAAAGCATTCTTATATAGCGTAAAGAAATGATGAATAAATCAAATAGTAATCAAATAAGTATTCCATTTTACGGATGCAATGGAATATTGGTTGATTACATTAATCTGATTAGGGATGAAAAGAACGCCAATTATTGTGACAATTTTTGAAGTGGTGCTTATAGTTTTCCCCGTTAAAATATTTAAAAAGTAATTTCTAAAAGTTACGATAATCTACTAAAATTTTACAGTTTTATAGTGGAAAAACGAACTCTTACAATTTTCTCATGTACGTTCATCCGTTTGTTTGCCATCGTTTCACAGTTTCCATAGTTATATATCAACCTACACGGTATGTTTTGTCCGTTTACTCATAATAACTTAAGTGGAGATTCAAATAAATATGAAATTATTTTTAACTCCCTATTAAAATTAATTAGTAAGTATTTCTAACTATTAGAATAGAGAAAAGCGATAACAGTGTAAAAGGAAGGCGGTAATTTTTGTAATATTCTAATCCTGAAACGCAAAGTCTTTCTTTTTAATTCTTCACAAGTAATTAAATTCTAATAAACGTAAGGTTGTAAATATTTTTATATGAACAATATATTTCTTGTTTTGAATAATTATATCATGTGTAGACAAGGTATACGGCGTCGAGCGCCTAGACGGCGTTTACGTCTTTTGGGCGTCAGAAACATGTCACTTAAAACTTGACTGGGGAGATGCCAAAAAGGAAAGATAATTTATATCGTGCTTTGCTTACGGAACTTGACATGAATACTAATTTAGAAAAAGGTCCACTAACATGTAAACAAGTCTTAGGGTTTTTGAAATAGTTCTTGAAAAATTGGTATAGTTCCTTTAAAATTATATCTAATAAATTTTCTTTCATTCATGGGGCTACATTCACAGGAATGGTAACGATGACAAATCACTGAATATTTAGCAACATAAGGAATTGTTAATAAATTTGATTAATCGATTGTAATGCACTTTGAAAAGATATTACGTCTGAGCTTCTAATATGAAATTCAATTATTTAAAATTACTGAAAAATTTAAATGTTTTTGAACTACATGTTTTATCGGGCGTATTATTTTACATAAATGTCTTCAAATCACGAGGCATCACATTTTCTTTACAGTTGGCGGCCGTAAAATAGGTTTGTTTGTCGTCACAAAATCGATTGCTAATTTAGCTTTTGTTAGCTAGGTTAAAAAAAATTAATTTCAAGCTTATACAGAATTTAGAAAGACTTGTTTTCAATATTCTAAACAAAAAAAAACAAAACATTCAATAAGCTAGTAAATTCTTACAGGTATAGAGAAATTGGATAATTTTCTGTTATAATAAGAATCACAATATTTAATAGTAATATTTTATTTATTTGATCACCTCTTTAAAATTTTCTAAAAGTAAATATAGATGCCTTTTGGTATTTCAGTTTCTCGTAAATATGCATAGCGAAAAAATCAAATTTAAAAGAATTTCAAACCTATATTTGAAAGATTAAAATTATTGTTTTTGAAACTAATAAGATTTTCTTTATAAGTTTACCATAAACTAATCCTACACCATGATCCTTCAGGTTGGGGGTTGGACGTGGGGTCAATAGTAAGGAAAAACCAAACCTACTCACCAACTTCAACAAAATTCAAAAACCGCACTCCCTTTACCTAGACGAATCGGAAAGGAAATGTATTTGAAAATTGGTACTTGGAATATTCGCAAACTGATTAAATCCGGTGCACTGAAAAACTTTATTGATGTATTTGAAAACTATGGTAATAATGTACCCGCAATTCAAGAACATAGATGGTTGGGATACGGAATCATGGATAAAAAAGAATGTAAAATATGTTACAGCTGTTTATATATAATTCAACGATTCGGTGTCGAGTTTATTATGACAAAAAGGCTAAAAAACTCAATTGTAGTCTTTCAAGACTTTCAATTAATATAAGGCTATGTAAGACAAGACTAGAAGAGAGGCACTACAATACCACTTTGATCAGTGACCATGCTCCTACCAAAGAAAAGGATGGCAAAATGCTATATCTCTTGTTTTGTACAGGGCATGAAATTGATTATTGGAGATTTTAATACCAAGTTCGAAGGAGAAAGTTTGTTAGATCCCATGCTGCTGGGAAAAGTTTTCTTGCTGAGACCAATGGAAATAAATAGAGGCTATTGAGTTTGTTGTATCAGAAGATGCAAAAGTACACTTGGCGATTACCGGATGGCTTAATTCACAACCAAATAGGTCTCATACTCGTGAATAGAAAACAGTAGCAACGAGGTAGATGTAAGAAGTTACTACGCCCGAGTTATCTAAGGATATAGAGCTAGAAAATGGACAAGATCTGCACAAGATCTGCACAAGATACGCCTCCAGAATAGAAACCTGGTACTAGAAAAAACTGGTTTGATGAGGAGTGCAAAGAAGCCACTTACAACAAAACAAGGCATATAGGATGATGATACAGAAACGCTATACTAGAACTTTAGAACTAAATTATAAAGAAGTGAGGAAGATGGAAAAAATATATATAAAAAGAAGAAGAAAGCATTTCTTGAAAAATGCTAGAAAATATGGAAGACCTGAATTACCCGACAGAATTCTAGAGATTGTATAAAAAAGTTGATCACATAAGAAGGGAATTTAAGCCAAGAATTATCACGTGTAACAATGAGAATGGAGAACTTCTGGGCGAACCATGAGGTATTAGAGGTATAAAAATACTATTTTCAAGATGTGCTTGAAGGTGAATCCAACCTATTAAATGTCATCCATAAAATTATGGTAAAAACTTGGATTGTGGGGATAATATCCATTAAACGGAAAGAAGGCTCCATTTGCTCTATTTTTAAAACGAAAAACCAACTTGAATGTCCTAATTATACAATTATGAGATTGCATTACAGCCCTTAATATGGCACGTAAAATATTCACCAACCTGCTATTTACTAGACTTCTAACCTTTGCCGATAAAGTAATTGAAAAATGTCAACGTAGATTTAGAACCCAAAGATCTACCCAAAGATCTATCGATCAAATTCAAGCGTTAAGACAAATCTTGAAAAATCTAACAAATATGATATTAAAACCTACCACTTATTTATAGATTTTAAGGTGACATACGATATCACATGGATGGATAAATTATTCTGAGCAAAGGCTGAAATTGGATTGAAAGAGATAGAAAGAAGAGATGAGATAGAAAGAAGCCTACATCAGGAGGACTCCCTTGCTTGTTTATTATTCAGCTGAGCTCTGAAAAAGTGGATCCTTGACAGTAGTTTAGACCGAAAAAGAACTCTATGGTAGAGATCTCTGCAAATATTGGCCTACGCAGATGACACAGAAAGTGTTGCAAGGGCAGAAAGGGCAGTTAAAGCAGCCTTTTTAAGCCTTGAATTCTCTGCAAGAAATATGGGCTTAACTGTCAACCAGAATAAAGCTAAATATGTGGAAATATCACATTCCATGGCGAATTATAATACTTCTTTTTGCATAAATGGCTTCACCTTTGAAAAGTTAAAGAATTAAAATACTATGACACAGTAATTAAAGACAAAAATAAACTAAAAGAAGAAATTGATGACAAAATGAAAATGGCAAATAAATGCTTCTTTGGATTGAGAAGACAACTGAAGTCTAAACTAATTAGTCGGAAGACTCAACTAAAAATCTTTAAAACACTGCTAAACTGAAAACTACCAGTCCTTCTTTATGCAAGCAAAACATGGACTCTCTAGACACAACGATCATTGGACACGTTTGAGCGAAATATCCTCAGACTTATATTAGGCCCAGTGCAAAAAGATAGAGGAGCAGATATAATTTTGAACTTTATAAATTTTACGGACAACCAGAAATTACCCAAATAATCCGTAGTAACAGATTAAGATTGATTGGTCATATGTGGAGATGCCTAGAATTTAATCTTACTAAAATATTACATACAAAAAGTACCCTCTGGTAGTACCGAGAGGTAGACCATACTCTAGATGGACGGAAGACGTCGAAAAAGACATAAAAACTTTGAAAATAAGTAATTGGAAACGAGTCAACTGATAGGAGACGCCGGAAGAAGCGCGTAATAGAGATAGCCAAGGCCTACAAGGGGTTGTTGCGCTTATAAAGAAGAATAAGATGCACTCATAAGTATATTTTTTCCTATAATATATTTTGGTCTAGGTACATATTTTATTCCAGTTCCTAGTTCCTGGCGTTTACGCTAAAATTAACATAAGCCTCCACTTTCATCTCCTATAAACAAATATTTTAGCCTCTCGTCGGGTACTCAGTAGCTCCAAGCACATGTTAGCTCTTCCTAAAGTTGGGCTGATGTGATAGCTAAATTGAACCGTTTCTTTCTTTCATTTCGTTTCCACTTCTTTCTCAAAGCATGAAGTTGTTTTAGCATTGCGTATATATATATGTATATATATATGTATATATATATATATATATATATAGGTATATATATATATATATATATATATACTTAATGGTATTTTCAAGACTTTAGGTATACCGTATATATTACCGTATTCAGGACTTTGTCGGACGTGGACCTGCATTACCCATACATCAGTAACACTTGATTCTTTAAAAAAATATTTTCATGTCGTCTGTTTAACTAAAAATAGTTCCATAGTCTGATTTTCCAATAAAAACCATTCATAACAAATAATAATTAACAATATATAATTTGTTAAATTGTTACATTCGCTACATTATCTTCATATACAAATTTAATATAGATTCTACTCCACCGCTTTTCACCTAAATCGTTAATGAAAAGTAATATATTCTATCACCATCTGAATACTGCATGGTGATGAAAAAGTATGCAATGGTACTTACCGTCTTAAGGAATAAACATAGAAAAAAGTGTTCTATGTTTATTATTTACTCTACCAAAATAATTAACTCTTTATATAATTACTAATATTTACTTTTTATAAAATTGGTTTAATTTATAATATAGCAAATTTACCAATTAAGAGGAACTTTGAGCATAATTAATCCATGTACTGGTTAAATTAACAAAAAAATGTTATTTCAAAATTAATTTTTTAATTTTTTTTGATAAATTACAACAAAAACTAAAGAATTCTATAATTACATACATCTATAGGAATTCAATTAAGTTTCCAAACAGATGTTCTCAAAACAGAGATCACAAGTATCAAATTAAAAGGTTACATTATAATCAAATATCATGTGCCTTTATATAGTATTCCTGATATTTTTTAAGATATAATCAAATTTAATGCATTTTTGTGGAAGATTACGAAATGAAAGAAATATTTTTTTGTATTATTCGTTTAATTTTATTATCGCTATAATTATTGTTAAAAAGCCTATACATTTTCCATGTAATCGCACTATCAAAAACGTTCAAAATTAATGAATTTACGAAATAAATCGAATTGCCAAAATTTAAGATTCTATCAATATAAAAATCAACTTATTACTCGTAGTCATTGACTTTACCTTCCACCATCGCTCAGCGCATTATTCGTTTGAAATTAAAAAAAAATAAAAAATGACCTTCGGTCATAATCGCACACGCAAAAATTCTTCCAACATTCACGTATGTGCATTGTCCTCAAACATGAAACCTGCGATGTCACGAAAGCCATGAATATTTCAGTTTAGGTCTCACTCCATACTCGTATATTGGTCTCGTCACCTAAAATAGAGGCAAGTGTCACCGATGCGTAGCCCTTGGGACGGCAGAGAGCGATGTGGTACGTAAGCCTACTGTTGGGACTCGTCTGGGGCCGTCGAGACGAGAGATGAATTTCATTAGTGTTTGTTTTCTGATACTTTAGGCATGAATTATTATTCAAGACATTTTATGTTGTCATTAACATTTAATCTATACAGTAACAAAATTTACCTAACATAGATAAAAGGAAAGAAAAACTTGTTGTTAAAATGTACTTTTATTTATACAACTGCATTAGACAAGAGTCTTTTATCTGCCAGTCTATACCTAATAAATATACAGTACGATTTCAAGTACTGTCACTGGAAATAAATTAGAAGACTTTTTTGGGATATTTTCTCTTTATATCAATAAAACAGTTACAGTTTATTAGGAATAAAAGTAGGAAAAGTGAGAAAATCTACATTTTACATTTTTAGAATTAAAATCGTAACACATTTTGAAACGTTTGTGACAGGAGCTTTTTAACAATAGTAGCTTAACAAATTTTGTAAAATTTTCCGAATATCATCCAAAATGACAGGGTATCCAGTGGCATATTTCAAAGTTTGAATAAACATAGTTTCTGAACGCAACACATAAGAGGGGCACAGGGGGCGTCGTTAGAAGCGCAAGCGGTGTGGATGTTTTAGTAGCCATGGAACAGTGGAGTGGAGAGCACCGCGCTTTTGCCGTCGAGGCGTACATTTCGAGTGAATTTTCGCTGTCTGTACCACGCCGTCGATTTAATAATCGTTACAGTATTCGTCGATTACATGATGGACCATCGATCAACCTCATTCAGTCATGGGTAGCAAGGTTCAGAGCTACAGGATCAACATTAAATAGGCACAGGCCAGGACCTACACTATTGTTAGCCATGGATGAAAATGTCGAGCGTGATACGGTATCTGTCGTCGAAAATCCCCGTTTATCACTGCGTACAAGTTCATCGATATTAGGAATTTCGAAATAAACTTTACAGGTAATAATGCAAAAAAAGCTCAAGTTCCATCCATATTAAATTTTAATTGTTCAAAATTTACACGATTCTGACTTTGAATTAAGAAAAACTTACGCGGAGGTGATGTTGTTGAGGTTTCGTACTGCTACCAGAATGGGCAAAATATTCTTTAGTGATGAAGCTCACTTTCACTTTGGAGGATATGTGAATAAGCAGAACTTTCGTTACTGGGATGTCCACAACACAAGACAAATGCATCAAGAGCCTTTACATAAGCCTAAAGTAACAGTCTGGTGTGCCATATCTGCATTTGCAATCAGAGGGTCTTATTTCTTTGAAAATCAACGTGGCCAAACTGTAACTGTGAATTGGGAGAGATATGCCCAGATGTTAAATGACTTTTTCTAAATAGAACTACAGAATAGTCCATCCTTCAACCAAAACACATAGTTCCAGCAGGACGGGGCCACAGCTTCTACTGCTAATGTGTCCATGAATGCAGTGCGGCAGTTATTTCCAGCAAAAAAAATATCCCGAAACAGTACCGTACCGTGGCCACCTAGGTCACCCGATTTAAGCCCATGTGACTTTTTCTTATGGAGATACTTAAAATCCGTTGTTTACAAAACAAATCCGAGCACTGTGACACAACTTAAAGAAAATATTCGAGCCGAAGTGAGTAGGATACCCCAGTAGCTCTGCAAACGCGTTTTGAAAACATGCGTGCTAGACTGAAAGAGTGTGTCAGACTCGATGGCTGCCATTGGGAAAACGTGGTTTTTAAAAAATGAAATCCGCATTTGTTGTTATCAAGTTAAAATAAATATACTTTGTATTAGAGGTGTAGTTTTTTTTTACAATTTTTCAAATATTGAAATCTGCCACTGGACAACCTGTATAACCAGATAATTATAAAAGTAGTTTTCATTATTTATTTTATAGTTTTAATTTTTTAGTTTTCCTTATTTATTTATTATTACCAATGAATACGACCCTTTGTAGATCCAATCAGAAGTCATATTGTCTTGGAAATGGACTAGTAAAATTTCATCGGAATTTATTTTTAATCTTAACTACTATTATAATCACAAAAGTTGATTAATGTAAGTTTTTATTCTGTAACTCAATATCTGGTCTATGCAGAAAAATAGATTTTAACTTGAATATTTCGCTGAAAAATAGATTTTAACTTGAATAATGATGTCGACTGTTTTATATTACCAAATTTGGAAAAGTTCTTAAGACATAGTATATATTTTTATGATATTCTTCAGAGTCATACTTGATCAGCTATTATTGTCTCTAAGGAAAATCTTGTAAATTTGATTCCAGCGACATTAATTCATAACGTATGCCTCTAATTCCTAAATCCGAATGTGGTTCTGCGGCGCAATGTATGAAATTATTTTTCGTTTTAAAGTTTAATCAAAATATAACTACTTAATAAGAATATATATATAATTGAACCATTGGAAGGAAATAAATAAATCTGCATTGAAATGCAAAAATTTTACTGCACAAAACACAAAAAATATCGTTGGACAGAAAATAATTTTACAATTGCTATGCTATGAGGTGAAGTTAGAAAATTACCTGGTGATATAAAAAAATCGACTGGTTTTATACGAGGTGAAATGGTGCAATGATATCAAAATTAAGTGTAAATAGTGTTAGGTGCAGATTACAAGGTCCTGAAGCATATAAAAAAGAATCAAAAAAATGTTTGTCGCTGAAACTAAGGTTAAAAAAATTAAACTTGGCTAAAATTATCTTAAATGAACAGAATAATAATAGAATAGTTTTAATTGGAGTACAAAGCCCACATATCCCATTTTGGTACTGATAGTATAAAAAAGTAAAACGTAATAACGTAAAATTATTAATAATTGCCATTATCTTATGAGAAGGTATGCATAGAATTTGAGCGACTATTAGCGAATTTTAACTTTAGCACATGATCTATTACAAGTTAATTACGAATTTATATTTCAACAAGATTCAGCTACTTGATACACCGCAGCTTTAAAATCTATTGAGCTGATTTAAAAAGCTAAATAAAGTCCAATTCCTAATAATTCAACATTGCTTTCACATCACAACAGGTGGAGAACTAAAAATTTGGTTTATTTATAAGGTACTGTGAGGCCCTAACTAAAACTAAAGATGTTAAGTGACATGGTCAGCAATTAAATATAACTTGTTTCCTATGTGCTTCAAATGACTTTATTATAACATTAATTTAATATAAAAAAATATTTCAAAGCCTTTACACTTTCTAAAACGCGTCGCACGATTTTGGTAAGTAGTATTCAATAAACCACGACCTATTATAAGAAGAAATATAATATTGATATTAGATCAAAAGGTGCTATAAAATAAATATAAAATTTATTACGAAATTTATGAAAGAAATGAGTACTACTGCAAAAAAAAATGATTATGCGAACGGAAATTATTTTTAACCATATAATTGTGCAAGTCAAAGCAAAATAATAGTTTGCCTGTATATTATGAGATAAAATAGAATCTGAGACTAATTATATTTTAAAATATTTCTATTAAATTTAAAATATTGAATCATAAATAGATTAATTAGACGATTGACCAATTATTTTTTTTTGCAATAAATTATCATTGGATATAACTAGAAATATAGAACATAATTTTATAACATAAACACAACGTTTAAAAGGCAAAATACATTTGGTTCCAACTAAAATAAATATGCAACAACAACAGAAATTCCATCAAAAATATTTTTAAAAGTGCTTAAAATATGAAAGGCCTGTATAAAGTTTCTGTCCAATAATCGATGAGTAATGTAACACGCGTATTACAATGAATCTTAAATTAGATACGTATACTTGAAAAGGTCAACTCAATACGAATAAATAATGAAGAAAAGATATTTTAAACAATAATAAATAAAAAAAAAACGCGTTAGATATTTTGAAATAATTAGTCTATTTACAAAACCTGCTCTTAAATCGTTTTACTGTTCTAAATAAAGAGACTTCACGTCGTTCAAAGTAACTAATGGGAATGGATCGATTTAAAAGATTAATGGTTTCTGGTGTGTCCAAACGAATGACAATTGAGTGGAACTAATTTAAATAAAAAGATAAAAATAAAATTCTCTGAATAAACTTTGAAAATAAACAAATTGTAGTTACGAGGGAAAACGATTTATGCATTGAAAGGAGTTTTACTATTTTGGGTTACTGGCTTTCGCCCTAAAAATTTAAAAAACAAATTTGAAGATTGCTTTGTTCATTTTATCAATAAACATAATATTAAAACTCTTAAAATTATTTAATGGAAGACAGTGCCATTACGATAGTGTGTCAAATGCGTTTTTCGTTTCATTGAATTATTAAAAAGAAGGATAGTGTTATAGAAGTTTTATAAATAATTATTTATTTTACCAATCATGAGTATTATTAATATCATTGTATAAAATCGAAAGGGATTAAATGTCGTGAATTGAAAATTTTTCAACAATTTGGTATTGAAGTTATATTTGAAAATTAGCATAAGCCAAAAACAATTTTTAGAAATTTTGCTTCTTTGTGTATTGGAGCACTAAGCCAAAACTCTTAAATTATTTGAATAGAACTTTCACATTAAACAAAATTATGCTTGGGATGAAAAGTAAAAAATAGGATTACGTTGTATTCAAATAGAATTCTTCAAATATTATCTGCTCATTTTTTCCTTACTTATTTGTGTGTATGTTAAAAGGTCACACAATAATTATTACTTAGTTTAAATAAAATTCATCAAGAAAAATTATATCTACGATTTAGGTTAAAATGTAGGCTATCGTATGTCTGTATTGAATATTTGCTAAGGGACCTTAGCATTCAGTTATTTACCTTCATGTACTCAACGTCGAGCGCATAATATTTATATTTATGATGGATGAAGAGAAATTGTTGACTGTTAAAATAATTTAGTTTTAACTTCTAGTGATAAAAATTAACTTTTATCTCGGTGGGTGGGCCTTTGACAAAAAAATTTATTATTGGAGAAAAACTCAGCTCTGTTAATAAAAAAATTGTCAGAATCAACAGTTAAATGTCATTATGGCATGGTTGTTAACGGTTGCAGAAATATAAAATGTAATGTATTCTCTTCTTTACTATTTTATTCATAACCTATGTTGCTAAAAAAGGAATATAAAAAGAATTTCTTTTATTTTTTCTTATTTGTAATATTTCGTATATCTTATGTGTCCTTACCTATTATAATATTGTCTATTGGCGCAGAATTGTTAATAGAGAAAATCAGTCGTCAAATCGTTTTGAAGGGATGTAGCATATCTTAAAATATTTTGCAGATGAGATGAAATTGGAAAAAAAGAGAAAGCATGAAAAAAAAAGGAAAAGAAACTAAACAAACTAAATTTACAGTTTTTAATATAAGGTTTGATCGAACAAAACATATAATTCATATTGTCAAAGCAAAATATTAAAATGAAAGTCGTTATCTAGTTATTTATGTTTTCTTTTTTAACTTTTCTTCCTTTAATTATTCTGACATATTTTAGTTTGGTACCTAGAAATGTATTTTATGTACTTTAGACTTTTTTGAGTCATATTACAAATATACTATGGGTCCTTATGCTTTATCTATCCACGTATTTTTATTATATTTTTAAAAAGTAAAAGATTCTCTATTCGAATGACTTTTTTTATTTGGTGATGCATGTATCTGGCATGAACGAATTGATATAAATAATTTTTTAGTTATTCATAAGGATATACCTCACGAATAGGCTCTTGTATATCGGGGTAAGATTTGTATTCCAGAGTATATTCTAGACATGTACAATTTAATTCCTCGTATAATGATAGCACATCATCATAGTTAAAGCATTTTTTTTATAAAACAAACATAGGTGTATCGAACAGATGCGATGAACATTATCCTCTGTGCTTTCATTACTTAGGATCATAATCGTTGTTACGTATCTGAAAAACTTTGATATCAGTTGTTATCATAACACGAAGTTAGATATATTAAGTACCTTGTATATACATTGAAATAGATTAGTATTATTATCAAAACACTAAGATAGGGATAAGAACTGACATTATTAAATTTCTACACTTTCCTAAAAAGTTTTAAAATCTATTTTAATATCTATTTTATATATGCTAAATATGAGTGCGTTTTAAATGAATCATAATTCTGAAAAAAATAGCACAGGTGGTAGAAAAAATTCTTAAAATATATTCTGAACATAATAAGATATAATGAATTCGGATATTAAGATATAATGATTGGGATTAGAAGCGAAAACAATATTAACGAACATTATCACCCGAGATCAGTGGTAAAGAAATTATATGATAATTTCTACTTTAATTCGTACACATGTCTATCACCGCAATTCAGTTAATTTTTTTTTAAATATCTCAGTGGCGGCTTGATTAAAATCTGTGATAAAAGTTAGGCTTCAAAACTACTTTAATATTGGATGAATACGGCGTAAAACTTGACATTTATTAAAGGTCAGTGGAAATATATTAATACTTACGGGTAGGCATTGCGGTTTCCCTTTTCGTGGTGAGAAAAATGCGTTCGGTTATTCACATTACGTATTTTTGCTTCGTTTAATTAAACATTGTACGAATATGTCAACTTAGTTACTATGAAGTTTGTTGCAAGGATAACTACTTATTACATCGATATTTATCTTGTGTAGCTGATACAAATTTCTTAAATAGGTACTGCATTCCCGTTTTAATTAGCAGTATAGCAGAATTATGTAGCGTGTTTTATTCGTCTTAGGGTTCCGGACCTCAAAATAGAAAACGGCGCTCTCATACGGTCATTCGTTCGTCTGTCCAAACGTTTGTCCAGTTGTTGTTGTAAAAAATTCGCCTGACATTGAAATTTCAAATTTGACCTAGTAATAAAACATGTCTCACTTATATCTGAGTAGGTAATATTAAAAAATGTGGAAAAGGGAGAAAGAAAATTATGTACTTTATTTTTATTTAGTAGTAGTGTAGGCTATGGTTTGAAAGGAGGACAAAATGTTATATTCAATATCGTCAGAAATATATTGAATATACAAAAACATATCTAAGCTCCCTCTTATTTCCACAAATTACTCAACCTTAAATAATGAAAAAATAATTTTCAGAAGCATACCCAACAAATATTTTGCGATTATCCTTGATCTTTAAATGTATTTTTTTTTAAATATTCGCCCCGTTTTCACGCCTGAGGAAAACTATTCAGTATTTACGTGAAAACGTTTTGTTTACGTTTCTAATGAAACATTTACAATAAAATAAACTAATATTTTCTTTAATCTTAAAACCTCCTTTTGTACCTTTTTATTTTTGGCCTGATTGTTTATTTTAAAAAAATATTAGTTATACCCAAATTCATTAATTGTTGAGTAATATTCGATTTTTCATATATTATTTAAAACTATCATCTAACTCCAAACCCGCACTATACTATTTAATTTAAATTTGTATGTACTTTCAGTAGAGCTCATGTGCTCTGTTATCTGCTTCTAATATCAAATTAGCTCATATTCTAATTTTATTATAAAGAAATTGATATAAATATTTCAGATATTACTAAAAGTTTCCATTAGTAATTATTTTCACTAAGCCAATGACATCTTTAATGTTATATTTGCATTTTTACATTGCATTATAGAAAAACAAGTAAATATTTATGAAAGGTACAAAAGGTACAAACATTTCTCCGATGTTCTGAGCTATATCATATATTTGTCATATTGATGTGTTTTAAATAAAGATGGCCATGATATGGAATTGTCGCTCAGAGAGAAACTTCTTGCAGTGTTGCCAGTTACATAATATATGAGTAATTTAATTAATTTCTTATGCCTTGTGTGAATATTAGTTCCGATATTATGATGGGTTAATTAAAATATATACTTTTTACGGTAATTACTTTCTTAAAGCTTGGAACGTAGAAATACGTAATAATAAAAATATATTTTGCCTTGAATTAACATATCTAAAACAAAGGTCTCTTAAAATTTATAAATAATTGAAAATAAAAGGAAATATTTAAATGTTTACGAACTATCCATGCTTCACTGATTATAACACAGCCAATGTTTTTAAATACATTCCATTTCCTAAAAAGTTGTTAGCCGACTTGTAAAATTAGAAAAATTTAATAAGTTAACAAAATAAAAGGATTTCTTGCCAATTTTGCAAACATTTACTTTTCATTAATTTAAGATTGCTATATATGTTTTCTTGTATAGATTTTCCATTGGCACACGTAATAAACCACGAAGCGCACATTAGTTACCTGCGAAAAGAAAAATGAAAATTATTTGGAAATAGACGAGACTTTCAAGAAAAGGAAGAACCTTCTCTTAAGTTCATTTTTAAAAATTTTCCATGAAGTTTTCGTAGAAATAAAACCAATGACAAAAAACTCTCTTCAAAATTAAATTTATTAGGTAAAGTCAAATTTAAAGTATAACAAATTTTAGCTTGAAACCTTTCAAATGTTTTGTTCACTTCGAATAATATTACTTTGTGTTATATTGCGTCGTTTGATATAGAATCTAAAATTCCCAATTTTCATTAAATGAATTTCTTGTATATAAATATAATCAATATTCATTTAGTATTTAAGGATAATAAATAGTATCATACGTTAGTATTTATTTATGTATTATTATTTATTTAATAAAATGAAAAAAAGACAACAATAACATTTTAAATGAAGTAAGAACGAGTGATCAGATATGGACGTATATTTTTGAAAGAGGTCACGTATTCCTAAACTTATAAATAATTCAAAAACTATCCTCGACCTGGGCTGAAAAAGTCATTGTCCTCAAGTTAATATTATCCAACGTTACTGTATATTGATACTATTTTTCATTGAACGCAGTAGGCAAAGTAATGTATATTAATGTTCCCAAAATATAGCAATCGCAAAATGAGAAAATGTCACCAATTCAATATACTATTAATATGAATTATGAAAAATATATTGAAAATTTAAAATATGTTTAAGTGTAAGCCTGATATTGACACACATAATAGAAGGAAAATAATATAATATTCTTTTTACCCTACAATGGTACAACCAAAAGGAAAGCCAAAGATTTTATAAGATTTTGTTTGAATATAAGTTAATGATTTCAATAAATGAGAGTTTCATTGATTTGTCTGAATAAGTTAAATGACAAAATGTTAGAGGTTACAAGTAAAATAAATTAAAATCATTATGGCGGTCATGAGACGCTATATTACTCAGTTATCAATATTATTTTTTGAAATCTTTTTTGATCGGGATCTTTAAGAAATATATAATAACAATTAAAAAAAGTATATATATATATATATATATATATATGTGTGTGTGTGTGTGTGTGTGTATATATATATACAATTGAAATAAGATAAATATAAATGCGAATATTGACTTCAGATTCTTTCTTTTCAATATTTCTAAAAATTCATTATGATTAACATTATTAAAATATGAATAACAATTTTTAAATCTAAGGGATAGCCCTTAGATTTAAAAATTGTTATTCATATTTTTACCAAAAAAGAAGTCGTTTTCTATTCTGTTTTATTGACATTAAAATATGATACATTTGTTTTTTTTCAACAACAATGTAGTAAACTGAAATAAAGATATATTCTGTTTTCTAAAAACGTAATATTTCAATACTACTTAAACAATTTTACATATCTCTTAAACTTTATTTTAGCCCGTTATTTGATTTCTTGGAAGTTTTCAATGTTAATATTATCTTTGTAATAATTGGTTTAATTATTTTAATATTGCTAGCGCCTAGACTCAGTCATCACCACTTTACCCGAAGTAACTTAATTTATAATTAGGCCCTCCCAAATCTTTGCACTAAGTGGAAGCGTCAAACTTTAGAGATTTTACTAAAATGAACTAATCGTTGAAATTAAATTTTCCCATTTTTATACTTTTATAAGATAATTCAATTCAACATTACGCTACTCTTGAACACGCTCACTTCACTAAAAATATAAGGTGCTTCCCTATGTGAAGTGAAAAGTAGAGATAAAATACAGAGCTATATTTATTTTTTCTTGTTAATCCAAACCAGTCATTCTCGTTGAGGCATTAAGCTATGGGACGCGATAGAAATCTGGTTTCGAAATTTGAATTTGATGTTTATTTTAATTTTTTCATGAAAATTATGTTTCCTTTTATATAATACAAATCAAAAGTAATTAATTTGTAAAAATTCACTTAATTTAAGTAAGTTTTATATGAATTTAAGCATTATTCTAAGTTTTTATTAATGCAAAAACGATACATCTAGGTATTAATTGTATATCTTTGTGTATTTATAATAGCAATATTTTATTTTTATTCAATTAATTAATAAATATTTTTTTATGGCCTATACATTTTTTTCCTCCTATTCGTTTTACTCCCTTTCCTCAAAATGTTTGACAAATGAACATTTTTTTTTCAGTCGCCTTGTAACTTTTTCGGCATGATATTTAATATTTTATATTCGACAACTAAAGCAACAAAACAGGAAACAAACACTTTTAATATTAGTCAAATACATACACGAAGACTTTCTCCACATTATTCTGATTTTGTTGCCACTTTCACTAATCTTCTTATTAAAATGGTTATTATTGAACGATGCAAACACTCTCTTTTATAAAGATGGCTTATGAACTAAGCAACTTTGCGAAACATTGACATCCGCAAACTTTGTTAATCTTCCCGCATTTTCTACATTTTCCATTGAATTTTGTTATTTCCTTCTTGACTTTATTAATGATTTTATATATCTTGACCCACTTACTACCCATTAGTTTTCTGGTCATGATTTTATTTACATATTTCTCATCATTAAGAATCCTATGTCTTTATTCATAATATAATATTGTCGCAATTTTAGTCGAAAAAACACTTGAGGATGTAAAGTCTATTACTTGAGATGCGATATCATGTACGAATAATATGGATAATATACTTCATAATTTTACCTTTGAAATTTTAAACTTATTGAATATACTGAGAAAAGAAATATCATTAAGGAAAAGTAAGCCACTCCTTTTCTCAATTATTCCATACAATATTTCATTAAAAAATGGGACAGGGTTAAATCTGAATGATGAGTATTAGGAAACAAGATATCGCATAAAAAATTAACGCGTGCACATAACAAATATTTGTAAATATTTAATTACTCTGGTTATCGTTGAAAACGTGAGAAAATCCAAATTCAATAGACATTAATTACTTCAATATTTGCATTGTTCCTCCCCCTGTTTTATTAGGTACCGCTTTGAGGTCGGAAACTCTGAACAAGGCAGTACCTGCTTTGCTTAGTGATAAGGAATGGATTATGTCGGAAATTTCATTACCCCAAGTAAAAAATAATCTTCTTAAAATTAAATTAAAATGCGTTGGAGTTGAAAATCTAAGTATTGACGCTCTTGCTTCCACTATCAGCACTATTAGTACCATATTTTATACAATACATTCAAATTAAGCTCTAGTTTTCTGTGGGTTTGGAAAAAGATCCATATTTTTCTTATATTCAAAACATCTTCCTTAAATCAATATAAAGGTTTCCTACTATTATCGACCGATAATTTCAAAAGTATTTAGATGGATTACAACTTCTCAATTTGTTAGTCTTTTAAAAATTCATAATTTGCTAAAAACTCTGCTTTAAGTCATGGCATAGTCCTTCAGTTGCACTGCTTAATTACACTAACGATATTTTATAAATTATATTAAATTACCTAGAGATGAAGAATAGCAAATTATGCATTCTTTTTTTTATAGATTTCAGTAATATATTAAATTTTTTTGTAAACTTTGATATTTTAATACATCAACTTAAATCATTTAACATGTTACATATATGCACTGACTGTTTCAACTTCTTTTTTTTGTAAATAGGCAATGAAAATTTGTGAAAATTATTCAAAGTAGATACCACTTTGAATAAGCCAGTAAGGAAGCTATCCTTTATGGCTTATTCAAGGTGGTCTTCATTCCTGTTCTTATTTATCCAGTTAAATTATTGTCTTCCAACCATCATTTATTTACTTATTACCTTTAAAATGTACTCTAAATTTTGGTAAAATTACTCTCTGTAATAATATATTAAATACAGATCCATATTTATTCAGTCAGTGGGGTAATAAACAGGACCTTTTAAACAACCATAGTCCATATCGGTAGACAGGAATTACTTTCAAAAGTGTGTATAGTTGATTTGCCGTTTAGCGGTTAGTTGATTTGCCGTTTAGCATTAGAGTGGATTTGCCGTTTAGCGGTGGCTTAGTCCACATACACACCTATATCTCACACCTCAATCAAATAACGATTGTCGTATGATTTTCTTTGAAAAATAGCCTCTCAAACGACTTTAAAATTTTCCTCGGCTTCAAACTAAAATTAACGCTTGTTAAACTTTACTACTGATGTTCTTTGATTAAGGCGACATGTCTTACCTTAATTGTAATGATTATTTACTCAATAAATTGGAACGACAACATAACTTTGAGATTTTTCATCTTAGAAAATTTAATCTATATCCAAGCATCGGCAAATATTTAAATTGTTAAAGATTCATAATCGACTCGACCGCCGTCCTCCATGTTTTCTAAACAATATCCTCAATAATCTCGTTTCACTTTAATGCCTTATCCTTTTACCTGGATAGCTATAATATATATCATTCCGCGATCTTGAATTACGCCCTAAAAACAACCACACTTTCCTAATCCTTCAACCTAAAATAGCTTTTTCTGGAAAATGTCTCACCGTATATTTTACTAGATTATGAAACCAATAGAACAAAAATATGTAAGGTTGACCCTCATTTTTCGTATTCCAAAGTTATCCGCAATTATATTATCCAGCATAACTGGCAGATCGAAATAAAATATGATGAAAATAAGATAAAGTATGTGTTAATTTAATATATTCCTTTTATTTTGAATTCAATTACATACATAGACTATAATGGTGATTATCGGAAAAAAATGTGAGAAAAGACTTTTATAAATACCCATGTTTTGAAAAGATTTAGTGAAACGGGGTTAAATTTTAATAACACATGTATTTGCCAATTATCACCCAACATTTTACCAATTATCATATTCTCATTCATGATCACAACACTTGAGATTCGAACACAGATTTATGCTGCAACGTTTATTTTTCCATATAAGAAATCACATAAATTCATTTATTATTTCACCAAGGGTCTATAGATGTTTATTATGAGAAATAGTCCTCATTCCAACTATAAACAATACCAACTTGAAACTTTAAAAAATATACCTTGTGAAATCACGTGTAAGCTAAAGTTAGGAAGTATTATAAGCGAACAATTTTACTATACTTCCAAATATTTATTATTATGATATTGAACAACTACCATAAAAGTATTCCAATTTTATTACCTTTTATGTTGAAATTGAGGTGACGTTCGGAAAACTTGAAAATTTCCACTTGTAATACATGTACGGAAGTTTTTAATTTAAATAAAAAACACGTTGAATGAAGGTAACTTAAAGTAGTCGCTAAATGAAATTGAAATGGTGGCAATGAAATAGCTGAATTTATTTAGGAAAAGAGAAAATGTTATAAGGATGAAATTCCTCAAATCATTTTAGGTTTCAAAGCTTTAGAAGCAGTCGATTTCCAAACCAAACAACTATGTAGAGGAAGAACAAGCTGAAGTTTTATAAGTAGATTTGGTGGTACTGGGATGAATATTTTAATAAAAAACCTGAATACAGGCTGCGACGTCACTTAAGTTAAAAGTAGAAGATGAATAAAATATTATAGAAAAACTGTATTATCCTTCTTATAGTTTCAAATATGTTCAGATGTAATAGTTTCGTGGTTTATGAGGATCTCATATTTTTTTAAAAATTCACGATATTTTTATGACTGAAAAATATAAAAATATAAAATATTTTTTAGAACCAATATTAATATTTGAAAACAATATTAATATTTGAAAATAGTTCAATAAAAATTCTACGAATTGTTCGTAGGTACTTATGTGTGAAAGGATCCCTGTCAATATGGTTTCTAAATCTACTTAATATCTTCTATTTTAAGCTTTATAGTTTTTATGCGTTGATATCTATGCATTATATCTCATATTGTCTTTATATCTTTATCCAGGCATTTGAAATTTTGTGAATAGGTATTTCAGAGGGGAGATTTAAATAATTTATAAAAAGTATGTATTTTTTTAAAATAACGTTTTATTATTATGTAATTTACCTAATTATCACTTTTTTTACAAACATCATTTGCGAACTATTAAGCTTTAAAATATGAAATGTTGCAAACCTCTTCCTCTTCCTTTTTTTAACTTTTCATCCACAGATGTTAAAAATATAAGAAAAGTTTCGATGTTAGCGTTTGTTTAAAACTTTTCATTTTAATTCAGTAAAATTGAGTCAGCATCTTTAAGAGAAGAAGAAAATGAGTGCACATTACGTTACGGATTCCGTTTAACATTTTACTGTTATTTAAAATTTTACACGTATACACCAAAGCGTATCTTTGTCGTTTATTACCCATTTATTATTGTCGTATATTATTACTTATGAGGAAATATTATTTTAACCAAATTAATTCTATAGATTTCCTGTTAATATTTTAATAAAATTTTTCCGTTTCTTTTCATAGATTCAAATGCAAACAAATGCAATAAATTATACAGATACAAATGCAATAAATGATTTTATGTCATTGAATTCATTTCAACTGGAAGTGAATAATTTTCACGACATTTTTAAAAATATATACGTATCATTACATTATGTAATGTAGAATGTACTTAGTTCGTTAATGGAACAAATATATATACAATAAGTATTGAAGGAATTCCGAACCAAATATCAGGAAGAAGTTCTTCGAAAGCCAAGCTTTTCAGCTGTCCTCATTCTATTCATATAGTCGCATCTTCTGATTAACTCTATTACATTACTCACGATAGTTGCTGTGATGTAACTGTCAAGTGTAAGTTGCTACTATAATAATATTTTAAGAATGTTTAATAATGAGGAATTCAAAAAATTAAACTACTGAATTTTACTGAACTTTAATTAAGAAATTGTTACACTGCATTTTATGTTGATGACTGCGTATGTTATAAAGCAACATGCACTAGCAAAATTATATAGGTATATAAAAGCAACAAGCATTAGTGAAGATTATACAAGTCATAAATCGTTTCACAATTGAGCAGAATCAATATGCCAGGAGTGTCTTATCATAAAACGTATTTCAGTATTATAGGCAGTTGTTGAATACAAATTTAGAAAAAATGAAGGAAGTTACACTATTACAATGTACCTTATTTAATAAATCAGCGCATGTTAAATACCATATTGAAATCTTTCAGAAATTCTTCCTTCTAAAACTTTGGTAAGGTTTATAAGTTATTACTCAACTATAACTAGCTACTTAATTAGAGATATGGAGCTGAAGACTAAATTCCTTGAACTAAGTTTCTCATAAATGTATCCATATTAAAATAGTTGATAATCCGAACAGACTCTCATCAATGGATATATCAGTTTTTTGGCCACGTTTCTTTCTAGAAACGAATATTTCTTGGAAACGCTTGTAGTAAAAAGGTTCGAGGTTGAGTACCGATACCCTAAACTGATCTGATGAAGGCAACGACGGTATCTACTCTAGCGTGAAGCATGCGCGATGGCATCATCAGCTAAACGAAGGACTATTGCAAACGGGAGAAACATCTCAAAAACATAGTGATTTTCCTCACCATGTTTATGAATCACGACTACATTGGTAAAAGTAGCCGACTGAAGATAAAGTAGTTAACTTAATTGAAAATTTAGGAATCAGGAAATAAAATCATTCAATGGTGTATTAAGTGCCAGAGTACTTCTTCTGGCAAGTAGAGCAATTACGAAAAATAACCATTTACCAAAAAAAAATAATTTACCAAAAATAACTCTGTGTATTTTGAGACCCTCATATATTTGCGATATAATAGTATAACTAAACTTTTACCTCATTAAATTGAATTGGCAGAAATTCCAGTGTTATATAAGGGCACAGTCATAAAATATTATTTTAAAAATATTCGCAATATTTTACATCGTTAATTTTGTTGCTCATTCTCCGCGGTCACTAAACGTTTCCGTTCCGTTCGTTTCGTGACACAAATCGTTGGGATTAAAAGTATATCAGGGGGAATATTCAACAAGATCAGACAATAAGCAAGTCGATTTCTCTATAATTAGCCCAAATTAAGCAGTGCTTCCCAGTTTTTATTACTACCTTTTCTCTCTAAAATTATAAAATTTAACTTAAAATATTTATTATTTTGTAAAATATGTACTTTCTAACATAAATACAATTTTTGTAACTAATTGTTTAATTCTAGATATTAACGCGAACAAACACAAAAAGCGAATAAATTGTTTTTGCTTCGCCATTCATTTGCTTCCCAAATTAGGAGACTTCGAACATAAAAAAAATTTGTAGTCCCAGAGATGAACGCAAACAAACTACACTTCGTTTCTTTCCCTTTCATTTGAGTACTGTCGTAATGGGATTTGATGACAAAAATAAAATTGAAAATACAAGGTGTGTTCGGAATTTTATTATAACAGAAATTAAAGTCATGGTTCAGTCAAATCATGGGTTCATGTGTTTTCCGTGCAACATTATATTTTATTATTGAGAATAAATTTTATGACTAGGTTTTTAAGTATCAACTTGGTGATTCAACCGTTATTAATAGTTTTGTGAACTATATTTCTTGTTTATGTGCCGGAAGCATACCCCTCATAAAATATCTCACACATGGATATCAATCGGTTTTGAGGTAAAACAGCTATGCTAGATGGATTGATGAATACAGGAGATTTCTTATAAGGGTTTCGTTATTTCTTTTGAGGTACAAAACTCGAAACACGAGAATACGAAGACATAACAAAAATAATTTTATCATCTCAAAGATGATCTCTTTAAAATCAAATTAGTTTTATGCCTCTTTCATATAAAATGGCACTCAATTATTACGAGTAAAATTTATCATCCTCGTTATGTTAAATATAAAACACAACGCAAAAGTTGATGATCAAACTTTTATTAATATTCGACTGTGGTTATTTCGATATGCGCTTTGGTTTTATGATCCACATTATTCGGTTGTGTACCGGAAGCTTATACTTCACATATTACGTCGTAACTTCCTGATGTATTATTACTTTAATTAATGATTCTGTGGCTTTGTGAAGCAAACGCGATTACACCGAATTATGTAACTTTGGTATGTGGTATTCGAGATTGCTTCAACTTTGGTTCGACGTTAATATCCATTGTGTTTGCACTAGTTAGGTTTGGCTGAAATGTGCGACTAAGGTTTAAGTCAAATCGAGATATTCATTAAGTATTAATATTTACGTATGTAATAATAGATAATAAAATGAATTAATGCTCAACTCCTTTTATTTAAATTTTAAGAAAAGAAAGTTTTTGTTTATAATTATTTGGATTTAGCCCAAAAACAGCTTATTTTTTTGAACTCAAAACTTTCACTGTGCTATGGCTTATATTGTTGAGATATATATATCACGTGCAAAATATTTTCTCGACTAATAAATAATTGAATGATACATTTTAAAGTGGAGGTAGAAAATTATGAACTATTAAAATAAATCAACCTGTGGATATATTACAAACGACATCGGCACTTATAAAAAGGCTTAATGTCATTTGTTGCTGATTATAACATATTTCTAGCTATGATAAAATTTCTATCACGAAATCGGACCATCAAACTATTTTTGTATTTAGCAATCGATTTTAACTATATCAAATTAATGTTAAAAATGATTGTGTATACACAAAATAGTTGTAACGTGTTTTTAGATAATCATTATAAATTACTTGTTTTAAGTGTTACTTTGTAACAATACTGGGCATACAGTTGTCTACTTAACTAAGCACAGAATACATGATTTAACCATTGAGAATTCCATAAATAAATAACCCTAAATAATAATGTTATGAAAAATTAAATTAAGAGAGGCCACGGCCAAAGTCAAGCCCCACATAAACCTAGCCACTCCTTATTTTTGTAGGATTTTATAACGCACTAAAAATATATTTGTATAAAAATAAATTTTTCTATGTCGTTAAGTTTTTACTCTATTTTTTAAATATACCTCAATAAATTAAACAAATCTATATAATGTTCGATGTTAAAAATGAGCCTTACTGTACGATATGTTGACTCTATGGCATCACTTAATTTTAATGACTTGATCAATTTTTAAATAAGTCCATTTTTTTTTCGAAACTTGGAATAATGAATAAGAAAAATGGGTAAAACTTTGGTGCAGATACTGGTTTGAAATATTGTGAAATCCTTTCGAAAAGTTAGGTAGTTTTCGTTGATTTTTCTATCTTTTTTATGCTTCAAAAGCTATCCTATTTTGAGGACGCAAAACTGAATGTCAATTAATTCACTTGCTAGAATCGATAAAAAAGTTTTTGTCAAGAACTTTTTAAAAAAGTATTGTAATAAAAGCTTTCAAAAATATGACATTATTTCATTACATTGACTTTTTATTTAGGCTTTTAAATAATTTTCCACATAAAGTAGTATCCAGCGAAGAAAAAAGTTGTTCTGAATTTAAAAAAAAAATACTGATTAACAATTTTAAGGGGTAATGAACTTACTCCTTTTATTTTATTTATCCTTCTCCTTTTTATATAAAGTGAAGAAAGGACGGTTCATTTTTTTAATTCCTTGTAACTTGACTTTTAAACTACGTACCAAAGAAAAAAATCGAAAATTTAATTTGCTCTAGCTAAAATTATGATATAAATGTTTCAATTTGCTTCTTACTCATAGAGTGACCAATACTTATAATACCAACATATTTTAAACATTGAAGCGGGTAAAACTGGTCTACTGTTAATACATATGAGATATAATAAATTTAAGATTTGTACGCCAAAACGGTTTCTGAGAAAATCAACAATGGTCAAGAGATATAATCGTGTATGGTTTTATAAGGGTTCCGTTTTCATTTTTGTGATACCAAAAACTAGATATTAATTATGAAGATTTTATCTTTTAATATATTTTAAATTTGTACCTAACTGCACTGTTCTTTCCTTTAAGCTAATTGTCGTAACGTTACTCATTAAGAAAACATTCATTTTTAAAAAAGTACACTAATCTTAAGTGAATGGACAGTGGTTGATAAATTTGATTAACTGTCATAATATTAGTAAGTCCCAAAGTGAACGAATATTGGAGGTCCATACTTTGTAAATCAAATGCATTAAATATTTTTTGATTTGTCTCTAATATGATGAATAACGACCTGCTGTAAAGCAAACCACTGGCTAGCCAAATAGAAATATTCAGTAGAAATTTAAATATTTAAGTATATAAAAAGACGTAAGTAGATAATCGGAATGAGCCATATATAGCAAAAAATTATCAAATAGGAAATACCTTGCAGCTTAATTATATATACGTGCTTAAAAAGGCAAGCTAAGAAAAAAATTAGCTACCTCCATTTTTTCTCAATTCACACATTTATTTAGCAGCGAGTCCTAAAGGAATACGTGATTACTTCACCCTTTAGACGCATGCCTTTCAACAAAATTCTACGAGCGATTCTGTTAGTCATACAGTGAAAACAAATTTGTGACAGATAGTTTTTTATCAGTTGTTTACCCAGGATATAATGAAGCAGGTTGTGATTTTAGTGATCGGACATAAGAGTATAAGACAAAAAATGTAGTCAATTAGAAATTACAATATTGAATAATAATAAAAACGTAAGAAATAAAATTGAATAAACAATTGTTGACACTTTCTTTTTTTATTTCCTGTAAAACGGCATAACGTCAAATTTGTCTAACCTATTATAATTAAAGGCGATTACGTTTACCATCTATCTCAATATAGGTTTGGATAAAAAATATTTTGAAACGAAATTCTTCCCCTTTTTTTAGTAATTTTTCTAAAAACTAAATTTGGACTTTGTGAGCGCTAACACTGTGATGAAATATTTCTTACTGTGAATGTTACGGATTAGGCAATTGGCATATATGCGATTGATCTAAATAATTATAAACATTTTGCTGTCGGTTGTTTCTTGTCACGACATAAATTAATTTATTTCCTGTGATGATTTGTAATGAAAAAAAAACAATTTCCGAATGATAGAGAAGAACTGAAGGCTAAGTACTCATATATCGATATGAATAGTAAATAAAATTTTCAAGTTTTTGTAGCCGAATGGCAAAAAAAGACCGTCTCGTCTTTCATGTTTATCAACCTGTCCGTCTCTATATCGCAGTATCATAACTCTTTCAATATAATTTCGCTCATAATACTACGTTGCAGATAAAATTATAGAACCTGCTTATTTTAATGTTGATTATATCGAGTAGTCGAGTTTTAATATATAAATATTAAATTGCTTTAAAAGCACAATTTAATATATATATATATATATATATATATATATATATATATATATATATATATATATACATACATATATATATATATATATATATATATATACATATATATATACATATATATATATATATATATATATAAATACATATATATATATATATATATATATATATATATATACATATATATATATTTTTTTTTAACATATCTCTTTCAGTATTTGGTATGGAGAGACGTATAAAATAGTACAAACTCCACTTGCTCAAATTCGTCCTGACAAAAATATATTTAAATTAAGTCAAACAATATTTACCTAGCTTTAAACGAATGACTATTATCTGGTTTGCAAGACCAAAATGACCCTTAATGTTTTGGCCCTAATTATCGACTAAATCGGAAACCAGTTCGAATAATCAAACTAATGATGAGATTCTTAATTATATAGGATATGTCTGAATATCAATGAATCCTTTACTAAACTAACCTGGGAACTTTCGACACCTGGCAGGCTTTTTACTCTGAAAACTCCTACAAGCGAGGAACTGAAACCTCTGACACCCGATTAATCTTGATTTTCTTAAATGGAATATATTGGAATGATGATGCTCCCGTTCGATGAAAAATTGCTCACCAGCTGATTCCTTTTTATTTCAACTTCAATTATCCGATTCAGATTTATTCCGTCAATGTAATTCTTAACTCTGTAACTCTTCTTCTTTTAATTTTTCGAAAATAAGTCACCACTTCCGTCTAAACTAGTAAATTAATTATTATGAGATATATTTTAAATATTTTCCTCGAAGCTTTTGAATAAGTTTTTTCTTTCCTTCTTTTTTTCTTACATTCACTTTTCCTTTTTTTCTCTTTCCATACACTTTTACCTTTCACAGAAAATTGTGATGCTTTATCTTCAAACTTCACATAAGACAAACTACCTAAAGTGATAGCATATTTCGTGAAGTTATATGTTTCTTGTTTGGAAACTACAAAATATGGAGCCAATTTACGATGGATGCTGCATTGTAAAGTGTAAGAATAGCAAGGAATGAATTCCCGAATGACAAAAATATGCTCACTCTCAGCCCCGGGTACAAGCAATTAATCAAAATCAAACCCGATGTCACTTGGTTTTTTCATTTCGTCATTACGATATAGTTTCAACTAAGGTTTTGCGCTAATTCTGTTTTTATATTTGGAAATAAAACTAACTAGCCTCATGAAAATAATATCAGTAATAACCATTCCTTCTGTAAAAGTAAATTCATCATCTTTAGTACAATACTGATATTAAAGGCATTTCAATTAAATTAATTAAATTCATTTTTCAAGACAATCAGTCAACGCTTATACCTATAAAGTTCTTAATGAAATGAGCCACTGCCATCGTACTGCCATCGTTGATAGTCACAATCTGTAACCTTCAAATATCTACGTATGCTTTAACAGAAATACATAGATATAAATTAACTACAAATCAAATTTAGTCATCCAAGAATTCAAAAGCAATTTACATTATATTTGCATATCAAAAATGTTATGATAAAGGTGGGTCTACATGGTTTCGTTGCAGTTCATATTTTATAATGATTTAATACATTAACAATACAATGAATATGTACCAATATTAATCATGATCATTAATTGTATATTTTAAAAGTAAATAAAACATAAAATCTGATTTATTTGGCCCAATCGACAGTAAAAACGACGGAAATAATATTTTTATAATTATTCAAGTAAAAAAAATCAAGATAATAAAATAACTTTAAGAAAGAATTACGAAAAAATATTAAAATCACAAAATAAGTAATTTTTCATAGAAAATCAAATTGTGTTATCAAATCTGATTAAAAAAACTGATGTAGAAAATCAAGATAATGGAGGAACTTTAAGAAAGAATTACGAAAAAAATATTAAAAACACAAAATAAGTAATTTTCCATAGGTAATCAAATTGTGTTATCAAATCTCGTTTGTAACTTAATAAAAGATATAATCAATATGGACCAAGAGGTCCAGATGTGTATTAAAGTTATCAAAATATATATGTTAAAAATGTTCTGGTTTAGGGAAATTTTGAGGCTTCCTCGTCCTAGTACTTACTTATATATATATATATATATATATATATATATATATAGAAGTACTTTATACCACACAAAAATTTATTTTCATCGGTACGGCCGAAAACTTGGCTGAACACCATGTGTGCCTCTATTTTACACGACTGATGACAACTTCAATACGAATGAATAAATATTTCAGATATATTAAAAACGATTTTAAGTTCCAAGTTAAAGTAACATGTAATACGTATGAATTTGAAACATAAATTTTTCCATTTAACAATAAGCCTCTAATAGACGGACGCATATACAATGTAGTAAAAATAATATCGTTCCTATCTTTTGGAATTTGAAGGGTATCTGTGATTACATTTGAAGTGTAAAAATTACAGAAATATCTAAGTTATAATTAATTCTAAGAAATATAACAACAGGTGTACGACTTGAACACAAGCATAATTATAACAAATAATACTTTAAAATATTCTCAGGTTACAGAAAAAAATAGGTTCAAATTTAAATTTAAATATTCATCAAGTAAATCGTCATTGGTCATAGGTCAAATTGAAAATACGACACCTACCCTACTGTATCAAACGGCACACTTTTTAATATTTAAGGGTACATACTGTTTTATTTAATTATTTACGCATTAAATTTTTAACAAACCATTTAAAATAATATCCCATATGGCACAAAAAATTAAAATATATTTTTTAGACTCTTATATACCTCCTCTTTGTATATGAATACTTTTAAAAGTTAGCTAGTTCAAAATGTATAGATTAAATATATGTATTAATATGCCAATTACAAGTACATTGTATTTTTTTGAGAAAATCAAAAGTTTTGAACACAAAAAAAAACAAAAATAAATTGCTTTTTATATCTTCCCTAGACGCAAATATATTGTGTATATTAAAAAAGAATCATTGATATAGTTTTCCTTAAACATTTAGGCGTGTTTAAAAAAAACATTTTTAAACAATTTTAGGTTGAGTAGTTTCGAAAATAAAGGAGCTACGAACATAATTTTGTAGACCTTTGTTAATAGCCCTTTAAAATGACCAATTATGCACTGTTATAATTTTTTTCTTCCCTGTAAATACTTTGATGGAAATAAAAAAAAACATTTTTTTTCTTCCATATAAGTACTTAATATACCCTTCTAAAATTTACAAACAAATATTTTGGAGTTTTAGCAATGGAGATACGTGCGAGGTGATATATTTTATTACCATGCCTAAATTAAAAATCTTCTGACACCCTACGTAGGGCATGTACATATATATCATTAATCACTTTGCCCAAGCATCCAACGAATAATGAAGATAAAGTAATAATTAATCTGCAGGTTTAAATGCATTGTTAAATTAAGAGAATTTCTTAAAGATAGGAATTATCGCCATCCAATAACTAATGTTAAAACTATCTATTGAAGTTTGTAAAGAAGTATAGGCATTGTTTATCGTTATCTAGGAGAAAAATTAAAATAATTGTTTAGTCGCAGACTTAAAAAATAATCTTGACGATTGCTAATATAGATTTTAACCAAGACTAAAATAAAACCAAAATTTAATTAAATATTTTTAATGGCTTTTATATCATACGTTTACAGGCACGGCCTCATTTCATTTTGCTCGAAGTATTTAGAGATATCTAATAATACGTTTTAAGTGGTTGTTTCAAGTTGAATTATTTTAATACAATTTTGCATCGGTCTTATTAAATTGATAATTTAAATTCACTTAGGCAGTCGGTAAAGTATCTCACTGTATATTTCAAAGTTTTTTTTGTCCTTCCTTTATTAATTTATTTACATTTCCACGCCGTTTTCCACTTTCAGTTAAAACTAGTTTTCCTGCGTTTTACCTTAACTATTTTCTCGCGTCAATTTTGTTACTTTACTTACTCTGAATTTTTGTGTTAGTTTAAATTTGCTTTTAATTAATACAAAATAAGTGTTCTCTTTAATGAAACTATTAAATAATTAAACTTTGACTTCTTTGTTAGCATAAAGTTAGTTTGTTAGGTTTAAGCAATTGTAGAGAACTTATAACAAAAGTTTAGGCACAGCAGCTATCGAATTATTTTCTTTTGAAGGTAGATTGTATTCCACGTGAAACAAAAATTCTGAAATGAATCGATTAAAAAAAAAAGATTCCATATCGCGGAAAATACTCACTGAGAGAAAGCGTGTCAGTAAGTACGAAACAGAAGCTGGTGAATATTCTGTTGTTCTGTTTTTTTTTATACAAACTTTAGAGAAACCACCTAAGAAGCATGTTATTAACGCGTAGATGCTTTTTAAAAGTAGTGCTAGAGGAAAATATTTTTAATTTCGTTAATGGTAAATCAAACCAAAGACTATATTCTAAAGATATAAAAAACTTCATTGGATTCTCTTTTACATGTCTCCGAAGAATCTTCAGACATTTCAGTTACATTGTCAGAAATAGAGGTCATACTTTCGTAAAATCACTTTTGACCAGAAAGGCAAGAAACTGAGAGACGCAGTCCCACATGTCGTTTCAATCAGATTAGTCCTAAATTTTAAAACAATATCTGTGAGGCCCTTAATACCATTGAGTACTGAACTAAATAGTAGAATATATGCACCACCCTTACCATTGAGGATAACATTATGCATTTTTATAAAACATTATTATAAAATACTAGCGAAGCAGTGAAATATAATTAGGAAAAAAATAATCATATTTATTAGATCGACGCCTGCAAAAAACCGGGGTGCATCGTTTGTTATTTACATATTCAGATATTAATGTTAATATAATTTTGGTATATCAGTATAAAGTTTTGAAAAAAAATAATACTAATTAGATAAATCGAACACACTCATCAGTTCTGCTCAAATAATTATAGGTAATCGTAAGAATTATATCCCTAAAATTCTTTACATAAATCATCTATTGCATTTAATCGCTTCCACAAATTTAAACTCGGGTTGCACGTAATACTTATTTAATTTTGATTGAGTCAAGATGATTGTTTAGAGAAGTTATATTACAATATGTATTACATCGTTCTTGTTTTAATTTATAATCCAACCGAAAGGTATAACAAGTTATGTAAAACAGTAGCTATTTAAAACTTACAGCTATATGAGCCATCTTTTACAGTCAACGCCAATTACTAAATCTAAATAAAGTAAAATCTTCATTAAAATTTAACAATTGGCTTTAACTGGAAAATATGGCTCATATAGAAAATATGGAAAAATGGCTCAGCTTCAAGTCCTACGAAAACACAAACGTACGCACATGCGCACGCATGCACGCATATATACGCACACACATATATATATATATATATATATATATATATATATATATATATATATATACATATATATATATACATATATATATATATATATATATATATATATATATTTACATATGTAAAAAAAAGTTATTTTATATTAGTTTATTTACATAAAAAAACCTAAAAATAACATAGTTTTAAAATTACTGTGTCAATTTTTTAATTAATTTGAAAGCAAAAGCACATTGTTTTTCTATGAAAATGTTTTTTTCATTTCTGAACTACCTGATCTTTTGCATGTTGACAAACCGTCATGCAGCCTGAGACTCGGTCTGTTGGAAAAGAAATATTCTATATATAAATAGATCAGATGTGAAACGCACTAAATTTAACCTGTGTTTAGAAGGATTTAGAAAAGCAAATTACTTTTTTAATGTTAATTTAATGAATTCTTATTTAGTTGGTGATATAAAAAAATTATTTAAAAAGCTTGTTTATTAGTCACTCTTGAGTATATCTTGTAATTATGATTTAATTAGGTAATGGTTGAATTCATTTACTTACAACAAATTAGTAGAAAAATTATTAAATTTGAAATTGGAACAACGCTAAATGCTTATCTCCTTTTACTTCTTAATGAATTTTCTTTTTTACATAATAACTTTTTTTTAAACTGGTTGTAAAAAAGTTTTAAGCGAATTTCAGCCAAAAAATTAATGAGAATATGTCAATTAAATAGAAAAAAACAAACGTCATTTTTTGTCATATACTCGTAATTTATTAACAGAGAACGCTTTTTAATATTGTATTTTAGAGAATTTCGATTGTTACATTGTACGTTAGATATTAAGCTCAATTATTTTTATCCGTAAATAATAAACTGGTAGAATATTCAATACATTTGCATTTATGAGGAATCTTAAGGTAATGAGTATTTTAGTTAATAAATGTTGGAAAAATGCAGAAAAAATGCTATATTTCTGCACTTATTGGATCCGCAACTAAAACGATTACTTTTTTCTTTTCCCTTATAAAATTATATTCACAGGCGGTGATAGCAAGCATTTTCTCAAAAACCGCGGATATAAAAATTTAATACTTGGCAAATAATAATGCATTTTGACCAACACATACCGCAATAAAAAAAAATAGTCAAAAGAAAAACTTAAATTTCAAACATAGTGTGGGATACCACTCCAAAAACTAATTAAAATGGTCTCACTTCTTAACAATGGTAGGTTACATATTTTCAGAAATATACTGAAAATAGGCGTACTCCCTATGCTTCTTTTTCCAAAACTCCTGAACTTAAAAGTATAAAAAATAAGATTTTTATGAACCTATGAAAAGGTCGTAAGAAAGCTATAAAGATATTTGTAGATATCAAAATTGTTGTGTTGTTAACGATTATATCTACATCTTTCCAACCTAAGCATATTAAGTATTATTTAATTGTCATTAGATTGGGAGGTTCACATAATTAATGACTTATGATAAATAAAGTTCTTTCACGTCAAATTGCCCAATTCTTTTAACTGCCACCTGTTCATCCTATTTTGCATAAATGTCGTAAGGATAGATCATTAACGACATAACGATTGGTCTGCGGTGTAATTGACAATCTAAATTCACACGTTATTTCTTCGGTTGTATCGACACACTAACTCACTATCATACTACTCTTCATTCTTTCATATTAGGCTTCGTTAGGTTATATATATATATATATATATATATATATATATATATATACATACATATATATACACACATATATATATTTACATATTTTAAAAATTCTTATATTTTGTGTCTTTTGCGACAAGATTTTTATCTTATGTTAAAAATCTTTTTCGCAAGAGAGAAAAATCAACAAATTCTGTTTGTGTATTGTGTTAGCCCCCGCAAAAATAAAAATATCTAAACAAATTGCAATTAATAAATGAAAATTACACATCATTATAAATTTATAATAACTAAGTACCTTTTCATAATCCACAGAGTCCACAATTGAAGCTTCAGATTACGAAATGCGAGCATGCGTACACTTTTCAAATTAAGTAGATTAGAATGAATCATAATATTTAAATCTCTTATTAAAATTGCTTTCCTGTGTAAATTTTCATTGGCCTTTTATAAATGTCAACGGATCCAGCTGTGCTTCATGTCTAGGAAAATTTAGCTTTGAGGGCGACAAAATTAAAATTTATATATTTTCCTATTCCACGGTTAATGTAAAATCTTTACTCTCATACATTTATTCAGTTATTGGAATGTATATTTAAAGCTGCAATAAATGGAAGTGTAACATGCCCAGGAGAAAATCAGTTCAAATAAGTCTATATATCACCACGAATATTAAAAGAATGTTTTTGTGTATACATTCAATCGTATAAAAAGCCTATAATTCAGATTTTCTCCCGTACTTGACACTGCTGACCGTACTGTACATCATAATATAAGAAATACAGAAGGAAACATGATTACTATATCTAATACATCGGAATACGTAGAGATAAACATTTTATACATAATTTGGATTTGTTATTCAGAATTTAATTTTTGAAGTATATGTTTTAAACAAATTCTTGTTTTCAAAAACTTAACTCGTTTTAGAATCTAAGTTTAGTGTTTGATACATTATGCCGATTGTAAAATATGTTTCATCCTTACATAGTATATAACAAAGTCGTTTCCCGCCCCTGAATATACATATATATATATATATATATATATATATATAATACATGCAAACATAACGTTTGCAGAAAATATAAAAAATATCGATGTGTCGTAAAAAAGTACATTTTTGGACGCTTTCTTTGCCAACGCTGACAAAACTTTATGAGATATATCAAAATGGAATTGTTTATTTTAACAATATTCACAAAAAATCCGCAATGGAATGTATCTATATCACGGTGACCATGTTTATATATTTATTTCTATATTTATTTATTTCTTTATTTATTTATTATAAACTACTTTTAATCTCTCAATAGTATTCGGTTGAGCCCTCAAAATTCAAATATTGGCCCACATGCTGTATTAATCGAGTATGGGGGATTGATAACCTATGAATAGAAATTGACAAGACTAAAAATAAGTTAGTGTCCAATTTAACCCATAATATAAAAACCTTTCATTTCGAAGAAAGGATCTTTAAAAAGCAAAATTAGTAAAGAAAAACTCCGTCGCGTAATAAAAAATCTACCACAACAAACGATTAATTCTATTCGAGCGTGATCGTTAACAGTTGCGGATATTTAAACTGTAATTCACTATAATTTTGTACTGTTCGATTCATAAATCAGATCAATAAACAATGAATTGAAAAATGGGCTTTTTTACTGTTCTACTTATTTCGTTATATTACGTGCATTCTATTTTAAATTTAAAAATTTTAAGTTGAAGAAATACTGACTTTCGATTTAATTAGATTATGGGTTTCTGTATTATTATATTATATAAAATACGACGTAACTTATTCCATTTAGCAAACAAAATGTTTCCGGTTGATAAAAATTAATTAGGAAAATATTTCGAGATGAGAAATATTATGAATAATAGAAATTTTCATAGATATTTAAAATATTGTACCTCAGTTGAAAAGATGAAGAGAAGTGTGCCAATATTGGCGAATGCGTGAAATACATATGCAAAGATTTTGATGTGAATGAAAGATGATAATGTTTAAATAACGTTTTTATACGCTGAGGTATATAAAATTAATATTTAATATATTTAGATATTAATGTGTATGAAAAAATGATATATAATTATAGTATATTTGTTACTATAACAAATCTATCGCCAAATTATTTTGGTAAGAAGTAGTATATTTTAAATTATTATTGTACATGAGATACAATTGGAAAAGAGTAAGAGATTTGGAATATGAAGAATATTTCTGAATTGTTGAACAGTTTATTTATAGAGATAAATATTCGTTAATTTATCAAAAATAGTAAAAGCAATAATTATGGTTTTGATTGAAAATTTAAAGCACTTAAACGAAACTCGTTATTCATATTTTCCCTTTCAACTGACAACTCTATTATATTTTCATTATAACTTTAACTTAACATAGTGAAAAGATTAAAGAAAGAAACCTAAAATCTATATGAATTTATACAAATAATCATTTAATTTATATTTTACCTCACGATTTTATTGAACTACCTGGTGCTTTCTTATATTTTGTACGTATATATATTTTCAATTAATGTAAAGAAAGAAGTCATTCTCAATTTGACTATTTCTTTATATTTGGTAATGCATGCCTTTGGTATCTATTAAACAACTTGAATGATTCTTTTTTTTCAGAAGGGTTTAACCTAAAAGTCTTTCCATATAAATTTGGTCAAGATCCGCTGATGTGGCTGATAATACATCAAATGTTATTAAAGATATTATTCAGTTACCCACATATTTGTTAGTGCAGTAATCCGAGTATCTGCTAAACTAGGGTATAATTGTAGTAAAAGAGTTTATATCAATGGAAATCGATGACAGCACGTCATTCGTACTCAAAGTATTTTTAATGATTAAGTAAACACTTGAAATTCGAACTGTTGTGGACAATAATTTTTAATAAATTCTTAAAATATATCGATGTCAAATTTTATTCCATTTTAAAATTTGGGTAAATATTTAATATGGTTTCTTTACAATACTTCATGAAAAGTTACTTTCGAAGTCAGTTTTTTTAATTTAAATTTATTTATGTGTTGCTTATTATATTTATATTTTTAATTTAAACTTATTTATATGTTGAACGGAGGTGAGGAAAAACTTTTTTTGGCGTGTTTTCTAATCGAGAATGGTCAATTTTCGTATTGAGATTGAAAAACCAAAAAAAAACAAAATTAACAAAAATTTTCAACCGACATCCGTGGTAACGATATCATTTGATATATTTGTTACTTTAATTTTTTAAATTAATTTATTCTCAAGTATCTCAGTTTATTAAAATCCGTAGCAAAAGTTAAGTTTTAAAACTATTTTAATATTGAAATGGACTTTTACAGATTTATGAACTTATTTTCCATTGTCACTTGTATATCATTATTAGCATGTGAATTAGCATCTTAAGATCTAATTATAAATATCCTATGAAAAGGACGAAATATAGAACCAATAATTCCACAATATGCATGGATTTATTATCACATTAGCAATAATTTACATTTCATCATTGGTAATTGTAGCGTTATAGATTTAGCAGCGATAAACCTAATTATCAAACGAGGGAAAAATGTATCTACGTCAATACGGAACACTATACATGGAAGTAAAAAAATATATTAAAAAATTAACTAAACTTTTCAGGGGATGATGATAAAGCTTCATTTAATTAAATTTAACAATTTTTTGCGAAGTTTTCTTAAGAGTGAAACTAATACAAAAACACTCTTCCAAATGGAATTTAGTTTGGTGAAATTTAAAATATAAGAGTAATATATCTTATTAAAATACTGTATTTGGTATCTTCTATTTCATTGCTTCGTTTTGCTTTGAACCCAACTTTTAAAATATTTATTAATTTAATTTTTTTCTATACAGAGAAATTCACTATGAAATTGCCATATAATGAAAGCGATAAATTAAAAGCATTTAATTAACAAATACGTGTTGCTATTTATTCTACAAAATGAATAAAAATGTTATAAATCAAGTAGGGATGAGTTATTAGCCGTAAATTAGTCCAATGTGTCAAGTATTCCTAAAACTGTAAATACAAAAATCTAAGCCCAACGTAGGATGGAAAAGGTTATTGTACTTAAGTTGACTTTATTTAACTTTATGACTACTTCGGACTGTGATATAGAACAATTAATAATCTCTTCGTCTGAAGCCTATATTTGGAAATATTTACGATAAATGTGACATTAAATTTAACAAAGTGTACTTGGGTTGCATCTTATCAAGTTTGATGTCAGTTTAATTACTAATATGTTTATTCTGTATTTTTTAAAATTTCTTTTTCAAGCAGTTCTCTTAAATTAATATATTTCTCAGTAATTTTTAAACAATGTGGCTTAATATCGCTTGGATTTAATATTTTTTACATATATTTGAAATAAAAAAATGTAATCTTTTATTTTGTTGCCTTTATATAAACCTTTCTTCACCGTGGTGTGTTGGGTACATATCAAGGCCTACGGACTTTGACGGCGCAACGCATCTCTGGGACCTGACCCCCTCTGTCGAACCTGACCCCCAGCCGCCCATCAAGTGGTCTAGACTAGTGTTCTGGTTGGCTGTAAGAGACTGCTCGTTTATCGACTGCTCGTTATATTAATTGCATATACTAAAGTATTTCTTGTTTTTAAATATAATTTCTGCTCACTACACCAAAATTATATTTGATTTATTTTGGATATAAAATTTTAATAATACATCATTTTTTTTTAAATTTACGATTTCTTCAAATACGTTGTATAATATTAATATCCTCATGCGGTTGGAGTCTTTCTGAGCTTAGAAAAATTTGTATCACTATAGTTTATTTCATCTCTTTTAGTAATTTTAGTAAAATTATGTTAACTCCTTTAATATCAGGGGGTACAGCAATGCCTCCGAAAAGTCGAGTAAGGATAGCCGTAAAACTTGTAATTGAGAGAGCTCAGTGTACTTCTGCTACTCCCACTGTAATTGACTTTAAATTAGAAAGCTTAGTGCTCAAACTCAACCAAATTTCAGTCACCTATGTTTTGTGAATCATAAATATAATATTAATTATACTTCTATTTCGTCATATCACCTATCCACACATAACACTGGACTACGGGACGCGACGGGAATCTGGGTTGGAGAATCACGCTGCTTACGTTAGTCTTTTTTAATTTGAATGAATAAATATTATTCATTTATAGAATTTAAATAAAATGAAACATTTTTTAAATTTGTTTTATTTTGACATAAATTGTGTGCAATAAACTAGAAAAAATAAAAATCTCGTATTACAATGGGTTTTGATATTTTTTTCCCGATTTCTTAAGATCGCATACTGAAAGAGCTTTGTTAATAACTCAAAATAAACGTAACGCTTTGTCAAGAACTCAATTTAAAATAATAAACAAATATTATTTGAATTTATAAAACATTTAACGTATGTCCAAAATTAGTTTAAAGTACTTACATGTACGCTGTTTAAAACGAAAAAAATTGTTTGAAGTTTTTAGGGTAAAAATAATTTATTAACAAATAGTGAATAAAAAAAAATTAAAGTAATACTTTTTGCTACCTAAATAAAAAAACATTTAGGAGCATTATTTTCCTCAACGCTTTCCAAGCTGAGCTACGTTGGGCTTTAAATACGCAAAAGAAGGTGTATTGCAGTAGATTTTCATGACCCTCCTTCAATCTTCCATTTCCATTCTTTTGTTAACTTATGGTATCCTATCCATAACTGTACTTCTAATGCGCTCTTTTTATATATTATTTAGCATCATTGAGCACATATACGAAAGAGAAATTTTTTTTCTGAAATTGAAACATTTTTCTTAATATTATTTAATAATTTAGCTTTGATAAATTATTGAATATATTTATGTTTTGACGTGTCATAAAATAATAAAGTACAAAAAATTTTAAATCGGAAATTATTTGTTCTCAAATTAACTAATCGTTTAAAAGTTTTAAATCTACAGACATAATAACTTGCGTTTTGATAATCTTTGCACGTTTCAAAATATATATTTTTAGATATTGACGACGTTTCTTTCTGGCTTCAAAATATTTTGAATTATTTTAACAAGTCTCATTTTAAAATAGAGATTTATATAAAATGCTTATGTCGTCTTGAACAATATTTGGTGAAAACTATAATTCTACAAATTACTTTTCCTTTTCATAAAAGAAAAGTAATTTGTAGAATGTACAGCGTGATAAGAAGTAAATTTCACATTATTGTTTGAACGGGCCACATGAATTTCCAAAATATTTCAAAGATATACCAAAAAATATTAAAAAAATTTGTCCCACCCCGTACTTCTGAAACTATTCAACATAAAATTATTAAAAGATTGAGCTTTTAGAAATCTAGGGAAAAGTTGTATGTAAATTCTTACGATGATTCTAGAGATGTTAAAGTTCCCCTATTTAATACCATTGAATATTTATCGCTCGGAAGTCTATATTAGTGATATAGTCTATATAATTATAATAAATAAAATTGGAACCCTCAATGCGAGAGCCAGATTTGCTTGGCGGTGTTCTTTTTTAACGTAGCTTTTACATTAGAGATTTTGAAGGTTATGCTAATTATATATATTAAAGTCCTCAAATGATTTGTCTACGGAATTTGTCATTGAAAGAACAAGATATTTGCCTGTAAACGTAGCGACATAAAAGTGGAATTCTGGTAATAAATTTGCCAGTATGCATCAATAGGTTCATACAAGTACTCAAGCATCGATCTTTCTTGTTAATTGCTATATATGTTTAATATGGTTAATTTATTTTGTTGATTATCTAAATTAAATTACACTTGTGTTATGTTCAAACATTCAAAGTAAACAATTTATAGTACCTATTTATAAAAACATTAAAAAAATCATTTATTTTCATGTCGTTTTTAGTTTTTCAAAAAGTTTATTTAGATTTAAAATATTGCAAGCTTGAAACAATGCCATAGTCATCGAAAATACATAGTATAAGCTGAAAAGTGGTAGACTTTTCCAGTTAATTTAAATCGAAATAAGGAAACTATGAAACTTATATTTATAATATAGGTGAAACAGAAATCATCGTAAAAGTTATTAGAGCTTTTAGTCATTTTTTCTTAATTTTGAAAGAAAAAATTCCGACTGTTTCTTTCTTAGGTAGATAGAGTACCTTAATGGGTTTACTGGCAGAAATTACTTGCACGGACAATGTTTGGACAAACAATTCAACATTTTTAGGATGATTTTAGAATGTTGTTGTAACTAACAATCGCAAACGAAAAAAAACTCTCACGTATTACAAAATTGCGAGTGTGAGAAGCATTATTTTTTTATAAATATTGACAGGTGTGTTAATTGATACTTTGAGATACATATATAGTATGAATGTTATAATAAAACCATTCTCAAACATATAAAACCACGTACTAATCATTGTTCACTATACCTAATACCCTAAAAATAGAATAAATTATTTTGTCCGAAAATAACAATAATTTTAAGCTTTTTATTCTAACAATATAAATTTCAGAAAAACTTTGCAGTTCACGTACCAACTGATTAATGACACAGTAATTCCAAGTTAAGTGCAAAATTTTGTAATTGACATGACATCATTCCTGATGGTGTATCATTTTTATTGTATTACTTTTAAAAAGAAATGTTATTTTTCATTTTTAATGTTATTTTTACATCAATATTATTTTTAACCATGTAAATAAAAGCCTTTTACGTATATTCAGTGGTGCAAAGAAACGTGAATGTCTCAATAACTATATTGGAATTCGAAACATTTGCTCCAATTTTTTTATAATTTTTAGACAAGCCTCTATTAATGTTATTTCTCTTTCATAATGTAGACTTTAGCCGTTATGAAAGCGGGGAGGCAGGGAAGCGACATATACTCTCATTTTCTTGTATATTTTGAGCAATATCGCCAAAATTATTACGTAAATCAAATTTTTTTTATATAATTCGTTCCTTCTAGTTATAGATATCGCATAATATGATATTATAGACACCGCATTTGGAATTAAAAAAAAACGAGAAATTAATAACACCCTCATAATATTTTTAACTTTCTAATATATATTATTGACATTCATGGCATTTTATTCGCCGCCAAAAAGAAATAAAATATGTCATAAAATTTAATTTAATTATCTCTCTTTCTTAAATGCTTCATTTTATTGTACATCATTATAAGTTTAATTACTCTTTGTCAATTAAATTATTGTACATCATTATAAGTTTAATTACTCTTTGTCAAGACTAAATCTCCAAAGATTTAAATTTTTTAATCTTCAATCTTTTAATCAACAAGCGTTTCGTACACCTATCTTTGACATGTGTTAAAATATAGCGAATCTCCCGGAAACTATCATATTAAAAACCACTACTGCCACTATTTTCAAATAGAGTGTAGGTAAACTTATAGCAACGCTATTTTCTCGAAATGTTTTAGTAAAATTCTGAAAAAAATGTGTTAATGGTAATAATATGCTATTTTAATTAATAGCACACACAAAATATAATATGATTTATTAAGTAATGAAATATTTGTAGGCTAATATATTTGACTATTTTCATGATTCTTCTTTAAAAGGTTTTTGAGAGCAAAAAAAGGGTTTTTGGCGCGGAAATCTTGAATAAAATATTTTAAAGAAATACAATTTTGGAATACTTAAAAATTTTTGAAATTTTTTCATTGGCAGTTTCTTTGTCTATTACTTTATGAATAACTTATTAAAATATATTCCTTCAAACGGCACATTGCTTTATCGCGGTGTTTTTTAAATGCATATTCAAAACGTTTGGTTTTTTTAAAATTCAATTAAGCAGAAGGATTTGTTAATTTTATTTTAACTTGCATTACTTGCACAAAATGCAACTAAAATAAAATATTTCTGTAGTCCCATTTTCCAGCAGAAAACTGCTCATAAATTTTTCTATGTTTACCAACACACGCCGCTAAAGTTTGTTGTAAAGTTATGTTAATTTACATGTATTACTTGTAATGTTATTTCTATTACTTATAATGTTTTATTATCTATTATTTTAACTTAACTCTAATAGTTTTAAAGTTTGAGGTAATTTTAACGATTTGTTCCACTTAAATGTCACTTTTCGTTATTTACAAGTCAAAAAAGATGTCATATATCGTATGTTAATTTATATAGTACAAGACATATATTAGCGAAAGTTTCAAGTCAACCGATTAAGTCATTTTTGTGTTGGACTCAAAATATAAACATACAAAAATCTTTTTTCTTATGAAATGAACATGATGATAACTAAAAAAGACTGTCACTGAAACAATAATTATTTTCGTTCATTATTTTTGGCGAAATAAATATTAATAATCACCCTTGCCTAATTCTTGGATTCCATATAAATCCTCTTCATATATTTAAACTAGACCTAATTAGCGCAAACTCGACTTAGGTCAACATTGAAACAAAGTTAAAGCGATCACAAACACCACATGCCAAAATTATGACCCTATTACTATTTAGGTGTATTAGGGTTTACTTTACAAAGACAAATTAATTGAAGTAATATATATATATCAGGAAATGACGTGTTATTTGAAGGCCTACCCTTCAGGTATAACCGAATAATAAGAATCGCAAAACCACCGTACATATTTAAAAATCATAGCGGAACATTGACAAAATTTAACCATTAAATTTGCGTAGCGTTTGATATTCACATGACGAGAATGAAAAAGTTAATTTACTCGCCGTAACCGAATGTCAAGTCGTATAGAGGATATACAAAACTCATTTGAACTTTAATCTATAATTATTGACTTTGTTGGAAGACTTTTGTTAATTCTTTACATTTTATATATTTCGTATTTTATTTTTGCTATGAAATTTTAGTACGTCGACACCGATATATAAAGCCGGTATTAAACAAGAATTTTGGTATCCGCAGCTGCACTGATGGCAAAGAGCTTTTTACTATTTTAAACTCTTTCAAGATGGATATATTTGTAAGAAACGCAGTGTACGGATCTTCATAAGACGTATCCAGCTCTGCTCTTCTAGCTATGTAGCTGAAAATATTTAAACAATAGCCTCATCTAAATAACTTTGACCGTCTACTTTTTATTGGAGCATTCTTCAAACATCCTTGGCAGTGCATCCACATTGTGCTGATTTATTAGAGACTTTGATATTGCAAATTTTAATTTCTTCTTTAATTTATGAGAACGTATTAAAAATAGCTTTATGTAATTTGATTAAAAATTCTATAAAAACTAAAACACATTCTAAGATTTGTCACATCTGATATAATAATTCGGTATTAGAAAAATGTAAACATGCTAACTTTAAATTATTTGTTTTAAATTATGTGTATTTGGGATAGGATTCGTGACTTGCATAATCTACATAATACGTGAAAATAACTACCTAGTATTTTAATACAATTGCGCCGCGTTGAAGTCGTATCTGTAAGGAATTCACCTGAATTCATCTGTGTCAAACCTTCTTGAACCTTCATTGAAAATATTTTCATTCTGGGGGGGGGGCATTAAACTATCATTATTTTTAGACTTCTGCATTAAAAGAAAATGAGATTCGTTAACTGAACTTAATTTTAAATAATTAACCAATTATTCTTTTACAAACTATCCTTGTTATCTTTTGTTATCATCATCAACGTATCAAGTCCGAGTTATTTTTAGTGAAATTTGACGTTAATTTCCTCATTTAAATTTTGGTAATCCAGAGTATTTAATAAAATAATAAATCATAGAATTAAATGGTTTGTTATAAAAGATTACAACGAAATATTTGTTCTAAGTTTTACATAAAAACGCAAAAAAATATATACTGCTAAGATATTGATTACAATATTGTACGGACACTATTTACAAAAGCGGCAGCGTCTATGATGTGGCTGCAGCATCATAGTTATATATTGAATATAATAAGGGACAGAAACTCAATTAAAGTGTGACTCTGTGAATATAAATACAACGATTATTCCATTGCGAACTATACTTTTTTAACTGTTAAAATCAGTGCAGTTTTCACACCTTTTGCCTTTAATTTCGAAAAATATGGACTTTTGTTCCACAGGCAGAAGAATAAAATAGGAAGAAATACCATTCAACAATATATGATAACAAATATATATCAAGAATAGGAAAATTTACAAAATATTAAGCGACGAAAATAAGTGTGAAAAAAATGGTAAATACCAGCCAAGAGCGTTTCGTAAGTCCAAAAACTAAAGTTAAGGTTAATACATAAGAAAATGGTTGGAGGGCGTGTTGCACATTATTTTGGTGATTAATATTTCTCAAATGGGGTTTAAAAGTCATCTAAAACTATAGTCATCCAATTTTATTTTGAAATTCCTCATAAATTATATTCATTGATACGCAAAATATTTTCACCAGGTTAAATATTTAAAGAAGTGAATTAAAAGAAAATTATATTATATTATATATATTGTGACTCCCATTTGAAGTGTCTATTTATAAGCCAAAAACAACGAAAATTGGGAGGCTGTAACAACGAACGGAAATGTAGAAGTGAAAAAAATACGAAGTTTAAAATAAATCCTATTGAATGAAAAAAATATACAAATAAAGAGGTGGTGCAAAAATTTAGGTCAACGTAGTATTTCCATCAACCAAATATTGATAAAAATTCTTTGCCGGGTAAATATATTGTCTAATAGCCTTCAGGCGTATAATAATTGTGAATTCTTCAATAAAACCTAAGGCTATAGTTTTCTTGTAAGCATCGTGTTAGGTTCTTCAATTTTTTGCTGAAATTAGGGACAATAAAGCACATTCAAATTCACATACACCAACTCACTTACACAGACACACACACACACACACGCGCACACACACACATATATATATATATATATATATATATATATATATATATATATATACATATACATATACATATATATATATATATATAATTTATATATGTAGATGGATGTACCTAAATTTGTAGACTCCCTTGAAGTCACATTTTGTGTTCGATCAGGATCAGGACTTGGCATTGTGCCATAATAGCTAAAAATCGAAATGGTCCAAAATATGAAAAAGTCACTAAAATTCGTCTGCCAGTAATAGTCTCCCAATGACAAAACGTCGAAAACAAATTCTTAATTTTTTATTGGAAAAATAGAAGACTCCATGACACATTCAAATAAACCTCACTACATTTTGAAAAACAAATGGTACACCTGATAACGTATTTTATTGCGTTCATGGACGAAAATCTCGGTAATTAATCAATATATCTTTTTTTTTCTGCTACCTAGGTATCCGTGCTGTGTATCTATAGAAAACATCATACAACCATATTAGTCCCATATCAAGTTTTTATTAAAAGATACTGCTATGTTATTTCCATGATTAAATAAAATTTAAAGCTCTATTATCCCAAAAAAATTTCTTTCATGTAAATTATTTCCCTAATTGAAGTAATTCAGAAGCAAATTTTTCTATCACATACAAAACATTTTTCCTTCCTGCTTTGTTTCAAATGATTAATCTTTTCTTACCAATACGAACAGTACAGGTAACTAGTCACATTTTCAAAACTGTTTGTCATTGAAATTATTGAACTCTTGATACGATGAACCAGTTATTTACACAGGAGACATTTGAGAAAATAATAATTTTTTTAGCAAACTTCAAATTTTTAATAATTTTATGTTATGACTAAAATAATTTTTTTACGTAATCTTACAAAACTTTCGTATATTTTATTCTAAGTCATAAAATATATCTTTTGGTAAATCGGAAATAACCTGTGGCAGTTCCAAAAATGATACTTCCGTTTTAAAATAACTGAATAGCTTAAACTCAATTTTGATATAAATCAGTACATTTAAATTAAATGCGTTAATCTTCTTTCTAAACCGAGCGTCACTGTATGTATATGACTATGAACAAGTTGTAGACTTAAATTTCGTATTTATATTTTTTTTGGGTTACTTACAGTTGCGAAAACATTACTAAGAGGAACTGTGAGCAAAAATAATTCATCTATTTAATAAACGAGAGAGAAAATATTATTTTAAAATTTACTTTTTAATAGTCTGGGATAACTTACAACAAAAACTAAAGAGTTTTATAGTTACCACATTTTGTAAGTACGGAGTTAAGTTTCTGAATTCACAAAACAAGGATTACAGGTATCAATTTAAAATGTTGCATTATAATTAACTATAATGTACCTATTTAGAATATTCATGGTGTTTTAATTAGCTTTTGTCAATATTTAATACATTTACGTTGAGAAGTACTAGAGTAAGTACTTATTTTTTAGTATTTTTTTCATTTTATTATTATTCGAAAGTTTAAAAATGTTCCCTATAATCATGGTGCCTCTCTTGAAAAATATTGAAAATTGATTAATTAGTGAAATAAAAGGTATTATGAAAATGTGAGACATTAACAGTCGAAAAGAACAAAATCTTACTGACGACTTACTCTCCAACATCGTTCAGCGCATTACTCGTTAAAAATTAAAAAAATGTCGTTTTTACTCCTAACCGCACATGCAAAAATTCTTACATTATTTTCTTGATTTATGAGTGCGTATTTTCCTACGAAACAAAGTCGCGACGCTAAGGCAGCCATATATATTTTAGTTTTAGCTCTTACTCCCTTACTTCTATAATGATCGCATCTTATAAAAAAGAAACTAGTGTCACGGGAGTACGTACCTTGGGCATGTAAGTCTACTGCGGGGATTCGTCTGGAGCCGTCGAGACGAGAGGTGAATTTTATTATTGTTTTGTTTTCTCACATGTAACACATGAAATATTCTTCAAGTTTGTTAAGGTTGTCACTGACATTTAATCTCCATGGCAACAAAATTTACTTAACATGTGTAAGTAAACAACAAAGTACGTCGTTAAAATTGTTATTTACATAGATACGTCAATTAAGTTTTCTCCATTTGCTAATCTATAATTGAGAAATAAGAATTCAAATTTCAACCATCCTCGCTAGAAACAACTTAGAAGAAAAAATTGTTGTGGCATATTCTATTTATTTAATTAAAATAAATTAATTTAGTAGGAAATAAAAACAGAAGATGTAAGTAAATTTATGTCTGGTAATATTTATGGGTGTTTTATAGAGCTGACTATTTTATAACATTTATATTTTTGAGCTTTGATTATAATTACTAATATTTCTTTTTAGTTAGCAATATGTTAAAAAAATACTAATGAAAAAAATGTTTAACTAGCGAAAACATGGTATATTTCATTAAATTTTCTATTTTTCATCAAACGACATAACAAAGAAATTAAAACAGAAGCACTTTCATAGGTTATTATGGAGAAGCCTCCTTTAGTTTGAATAGAACCGATAGAAAGAATGAGTGCTTGTAGAGTGAATAAGGTAACATATTTTTTGATAATGAACTAATCACATTAAAGCGGAGTTTATTTTTAATCCTAAATTTTATTATAACTGAAAAAGTTGAGTGGTGTAGGAATTTACTCCATAACTTTATAACTGATATATAGGAAACATGAAATACGAATAAATTGTAGATTGTACAAACATATGAACTACTTTTCATCACGAAATTTTAAGTAATTCTGGAGAAATATCATGCATATTTGTGATGTACATTAGATTTTCATTTGATCACGTAGTATCCTTTCTAAGGGAGTTTCTGTAAGTTTGATTTCCGCGAAATCAATTTTCAACTTGTATCCGCAATCCCAAAAGTTGAGCGTGGTTCCAGTAGTTCATTATCGAAAATTATCTTCCTTTTCTAACTCAATCACGATAACAATACTGAATGACAACAAATTTTTAAAAATTGGAATAGAGATACATCATAGCCAGGATTGAACTCAGAATACATTATTGCAGATCACGCCAACGAAACCGCAAAAATTACATAATATAATGGAGCTGAAACTTGAAGCAAGAAAATTAACTGGCGATATATTAAAAATAAACTGATTATATACGAGGTAAAATGTCGCAATGTAATCCGAAGTTAAGAGCAAGAAGTGTTCGGTACAGATTAAAAGATTCTGGTCTAAATAAAAAGATTTCAAAAAGCTAAAAATACTTTGTACACACAACAGAATAATAGGATAGTGTCAGCTGTAGTGTGAGGCCACAACCTCCCTGTTTGGTATTAATATAATAAAATAGGTAACGAACAGAACCGAAGATTGGCATCTTGCATTACATTTAGCGTAAAACTGTTAGTTAATTCTGTGATCTGGCGCTGTATAACATAAAAATATGTGCTTAGAATTTGGATGATTAATGAGAATATTAATTTTTAAAATTGCGTAATTAAGATACTTTAGTGTAATCTGGAGGCCTTAGCATATGATCCCTTCCAAGTCGATAAGAAATTATATTTCAAAACAGATTTATTTCCTTGACATACTGCGGCTTCACGCACAAAGCTATTTTAAAGTAATCACTAACAGAATGGCCTATAAATAGTTCGGAACTCCATAAATATCTATAAAAACAAAATTTTAAAAAGTAATTCAATATTGTGTTTACATCATAACAGCTGCAGAATGAATCAAATTGATACTACACGCGAATGTACGGCGAGAAACTAATTAAAGCTAAAGTAAATAAGTGATATGGTGAGCAATATTTATAACTTATTTATTCCCTGTATTTCAATTTACTTCATTATAATACTACTTAACTAATAAAAATATTTTAACCAAATTTAGTTATCAAACTTTTACAATATACCATTTCGAAAAAGTATAGCACAATTTTGACCACTAGTGTATACAATCAATCACAACGTATTTCATCTAGAAAGAAATATTGAAATACGCTTAGATAGCTTACAAAATAATAAATTTTATTATGAAATTTATAAAAATGTGAGTATTATAGCTTATAAAATTAATTAAACAAAAGGAAATGATTAGTCTTAATAAAATGTATTACGACAAAGAAAAAGAAAGGTTTGTCTTTATATTATAGAACTTTATGTAATCTGAGTTTAACAAAAATTTTAAACTTTTTTTATGTAATATGTTCGATTCACAAATCTATTAACGAAACGAGTAAGAAAATATTTTATTTGATAATCTACTACATGAAACGTACAGAGAAAATTAAAAAAATGTTTTATGAAATTAAAAATGTAGATGAAAAGTCAAAATATGTTTGATTTCAATTAAAAGTAAAACGTAAAGCTCTTTCAAGGAGCATAAATTGAATAGAAAATATGTTTAACAGTGCCCAAAATATAAAGACGCTTGTTACATTTTTTTGCATTATAATCGATGAATAAAGCATGACGCATATTAAAGTGAATCTTGAGTTAGATATTTGAACCTGCAAGGTCAACGTCACTACTAAATACTAACAAAGCAAAGCTATTTCTAATATTCCTAAATATTTAGCCTATTTACATAAATACAAGTTAAATCTTTTCCTATTTTAATTAAAAATAATTCACGTCATTCGAACTAACTAAGGGGAATGGATCGATTTAATAAGATTAATGATTTCTGGCAAGTCTAAATAAATGGCAATTAAGAGAAACTAATTGGAACCAAAGATAAATATAAAAGGTTCTGAAAAAACTTTAAAAATTAATATATTTTAGTTAAGAGGGAAAGCGATTTATGAATTTAAAGGAGTTCTGACCATCTGACAAGTTTTACGTTATGAACTTAATAAAAGAAATTTGAAAATTTTAAATATTGTCTATAGTTTGCCCGAATCGAATATTTGCTAAGAGGATTAAAATTTAATTATCGAATTAGACTAATAATAAATTAAAATAAGTGTAGTTATCAGTTGAAATTAATAATAAATTTATAAAAATTGTTAAGCGTGTTAAATTAATTCAGGTTAAAGTTCAATCTATGATAAAAGTTAGTTTTATCTCAGTGGGTAGACCTTATATATAATATATGATACGAATATAGTTATTAGAGAGATATACAAATTTGTTTACAAGATATCGGTATAATTGACAATTAAACATCATTATGATATGTTCATTAAAAGGTTGCGGAGATGAAAAGTGTAATAATGTATTCTCTTCATTTACCATATTATTAATTTAGAAATTAAATCACTGAAAATTGAACCCAAAATAAACTTCGTTCAATATTTTATTTATAGATATTTTTTCATATGACATTCTTTTACCAAGTACAAATTCAGCCAATAAAAATATTGATTTTAGATTTACTTTGAATTTAATTTTTTTCTGGTATTAGTTAACATATAATACAACGTAACCTATTCCATTTAGCACAAATATTGTTAAAGATATACGAGGGTAAATGAAAGAACATATTGAGGTGAGAAATATTTTATGTGATGAAAACTTTTCATTTTCATTAATTTAAATTTGCAGCTCAGTATCTATTTGGTTAAAATATGCAGCAAAAGTTATGTTTCAAACTATTTTAATATTGGATTAATGGGGCGCAAAACTTGACATTTATTAAAGGTCATTTGAGATAAGTCGACACCTGCGGATGGGCATTGCGGTCCACCTTTTCAGGGTGCAAAGTATGTGTGCGGTCATCCACATTACGTATTTTTGCTTCATTTAATTAAACATTTTACGAATTTGTAAATTTGGCGACTATAAAGTTACTTTACAGGACTCACAACCAATTTCATTTATATTTATAGTACCTTGCTGATAGCAATTTTTATATAGGCATTGCTTTCGCATTCTCAGTTCATCCGCATTCTAATCAGATTCAGTAGAACTACAGAATGATAAGGCGTGTTTTATTATTTTCAGGGTTCCGTACCTCGAGAAAAAAAACGGAACCCTTATAATGTTATTCGTGTTCCTGTGTGTGCGTCTGTTACAGACATTTTTCTCTGAATAGAAACTAGAGACGAGATATTTACATTAAAATATTATAAGGGGGGAGAGGAGGGGGCAGTTACGCTAGATGATGTTTTTACATCTTTCTATAGTTTAGGCTGTGATTTGAGAAGACTAATAAGGGCCTCAATTTTTTTTGTTCATTATTTTAGGTTGTAAATCGACAGATACATGCTGATTAGGCAAAAAAATAATGTAGTTATTTTTTGAGTATCTCCTTTTATTTATTAAAGTTTCTTAATTTTGAGTTATGAACAAATTGAATTTTTAGAAGGTTACGTGGAAAGAAAAAGCTTTTAGAAGTTTTAGAAGCATTTAGAAGCTTACATGTGGAAAGAAAACTGTAGCTATTATAATTGTTCAAATATGCACGTTGTTTTTAGGCTTGACAAAGAAGTAAACCATATTTACGGTGTGAAAATTAAAAATCTTCTGATAGTTTAATAGAATTTAAAAAAAATTATAATTTATTTGCCGGAAATGTACATATATGCTGAAATATGTAGGAAATTCAAGCCTACTTCTGACCGAAAGGGTTTAATTTTTTTTATTAGGCTATCGTGATTTAATGACTACATGAGCAATTTCCTTTGTCGCTTATAATTAATTCATACTGTAATCCTCGCACATGTCTTAATTTCTATCTAACTTTCATGTTTTCGTACAATCAATAAAACTTAAATACTCCGTTACTCGTGTCAAATATCCAAATAATTTAATTCTAAATTTTATTATGAACAAATTAGTGTTAATAATTTAGATATAACTTACAATTATCGACAATAATTTTGTGTAATGAAATTTTTTATTTTCCTTTATGTTTTTATATAAAAAAATATTTATCCAACTTATAATCAAGGGTTTTCACTCGATACTCATAGCCATATTGAAAAGCTTATTTAAAGACGACAAAATATGCGTAAGATAGACTTGTTGCTTAAGACTTTTTGCAGTAGAGAAACTTCTTGCAGTGTCGCTCGTTACATTACATTTGTCTAATTTAATTAATTCAAACCATAACCAAATATTAATTCTTTTAATATGATTATCTTAACTAGCAAATGTAGCTTTTGTATTCCTCAGAAAAACTACTCACAAAAATATTTTTTGCACGTTGCGTGCCAAAAATTATGGAAATTAAATAAACTTTTAATCAACTCTATTACTTATCGTATTTTTCTACACTTATGTTCTACCAAAATTCGTAAAATGTCTATATATTTACACCTGGCAAAGTAACATAACAAATAAATATCTAATATATTGAGTTATTATGAAATTACTATTTTTGACACACCAATTTTTATGAAAATCTTCAATGTATTTTATATATCTTTAGGGCCTAAAAGTAACAGAGTAGCAACACTGTAACACAATTGTTTTTTTTTAATAATATATCAATTGTACCAAATAATGGAATCATTTTCTTTGTAATTTCTTTTGAAATTCTTTTAATATCTTCATCAGTTATTAGATGTAGTTTCACTTTTCTAAGATCTTTCAGAGAAAGATAGAAATTTTGAACATCAGATAAATCCTACCCACGTGCGACAAGTTGGTCGTCACTTTGTTTCAAAAAGCCACCAATCCCGTCTGCTCCTCACTTACCGTGTCCTGCTTTGAAAAAGTTTCATATGACTTTGGTGATGTTGTAATCAGAAAATTTTACAGTACTGAGTGACTGTCGGCAAATACTTGTAAAACTTTTACATGTTAAAAATGTTTTTATATTGAAATTATGGGGTAGATATGAGTTCAAATTGCAGCTGGGTAGCGCAAAATATTTCCTAAAACTGTGCACAAAGTTCATGCATCTATTTTATTCTCTGAACCACGATTGTATATCACACTTGTATATAAAGATACCCGATTACGTGAACCGATAAAATGATAAAACTGTATCTCTTTAAAATATTTGCAAATAAGATTTTCACTGAAATAAACATGCAACGCAATTTGTTTTTTCAAAATTCATCTATACATGTTCTGTAGTTTCTGTACGATGCCTTTGTTTATAAATGTGCCTCTTGAATTTATATAGTGTTAATACAAATTTATTTATCAAAGTTTTTATGCGCTCTTCTTCTTTTTTTTTACGTTCTTTGTAACTTTGATTTTTTCCGGACTTCTCCATAACTTCAGTTTTCCTTTCCCAATGAGGATACATCACTATAATTTCGTATTTTGTTGTGTTATATTTATTTTTCACTAACATGTAGAGCATATTCCTATTATACAAGCTGAAGAATTTTCATCGCACACTTGGTCCAAAATAATCTAAATTTAAACAGGGAGTCGACACCATTTTGTTTTTATACAAAGTAAGAGCTGACTATTGCAAATATATTGTGTATTCGACATAAACATGCTTCCCTGGAAGTAACAGGAAGCATTGCGTAAAATACTTTGTATCCGGTAAAAGTGTTGTAGGAGCGTTTTAAGTAGGATTTTCTCGTTTAAAAGAAAAAAAACGGTACTTCATTTTCTCAAGTAAGTAGCGTTTCTGTATTTCATTTTTTGAAGAGTTATTGTTTTTTTCCAGCGGTTGTTCCTGATACATCATTGCGTTCGATAAAGTCTTTGATTTTGTAACTAAAACCCGATCTATCAGTTTTAGTTTTTGTTTTCTAATATAACTTTTTTTCACAGTAAGATATTCTTGCATAATTTATGTTTACTTTCTAGAATTATGAATAGAATTCTTTTCACATACTATTTGAATAATATTTTTCTCCTTCTGATTTTTCACCCTTTTCTAAAGTTTTTTTGGTGACATTTGATAAGACTACATATCTATGTTAATTTTTCTGAATATCATCCTCCTTTATAAATCTTTTGCGTTCTTCTCTGTGTTATCTCTTCCTGTACTTTTCGTATTTTTTATTACTTGTTCCAATTCTTTCTCTTATCTTAATTTTTCTCTATATAACTTCGTTCTGTTTCTTTTCAATTACTTTCTGCCGCATTTTGCCGCTAATTTGGTTGATTCAAAACTTTTTTCGCGGACGAAATTTTTTCTCGAAACTACTAGAACATAAAAATGATTTAGATTAATAAAAATATATCAACTTTTTATAAATATGTCAACCTTTTATGTAATAAAATCACCCTATTATAATAAAAGTTCTTTTTGTAAAAGAACTAATAATATTATTACAAGCGGATCTAAAATCAATAAATTTTCAGGCAAGCTTAGAGAAATATAATCATTTCAATAATTTTTAATTTACTTTATCTAAATTTTTGACTCATTTTTGAAACAAAAATAAATGTTCTCAATAATCTTCTAAAACTACATTTAGAAACCAAAAGTCACAGCTATTTTTGTAACTCTACATTACAAAATGTAATCAGTTTATAAAAATTTAAAAACGTAAAGACAATAAGTTGGCGCCGTCCAAATAAGATTATAATTCTTACTTTTAAATATTAAAAATTCGTCATAGAACATCTTAGCATTCTTTTCAATTTATCGTCCTCATAGAAATAAAAACTTTTAAAAACAGACATATTAAACATTTTAATTTTGTTTATAAAACCGTATTTATGAAGTCTCTATCAGAGTAATATAGTGAAACTCATTACAGTGCAATATAAAGAAACAATCTAAGTCTAAATTAGGTTAAAAAATTATTACATTTTGACAACATTAATGCCAAGCGAACACTGCACACGAAAGCGGCAGCAGCTAACGTGGGCGCTCGCCCGTTTTATCATAAAGGCATGTCGCAGTTGATGAAAGGCAGAGGCTCGTTGTGAAAAAAGCTGTCGGAATACGATTAAAACCATAACGATTATTTTATTGATGGACATTCGGGGGGCGTTTAGATTAAACTTCTCTTTGAGTTCGCTTAAAGCATTAGGCTGGCTGCATATTTGAAAACCATTTTAAAATAATTCATTGGTATACTGAAGATGCATCGGTCGCTCTATGAAAAAAAAATGTATTTATCATTTTTCTTAATTCCAGATTGATTTATTAATAAAAGAATTATAACAAGTAAACAAATAGACGACGAAGCAACTAAATAACTTCCCTTTTTTCTCGTTTCAATAAGAAATATTGGAGAAGTGATACAATTAGGAAAACTTATATTTTTGTCAATCAAAGAGACATGATACGTTGAATATTATTGTGAAAATTAAATTTCCACTATCTCCTTTATTTACAGACTTTCAGTTTATACCTAAATTTTGACATAACTATTGAGTTCATGGAAAAATTATATTTATATACAAACCATTATTTTCGGTAGCAAAGAATTGTTAACGAAAATTTTAAACTTTGATGTGATTATTTTGCGTAAAGTAACGAGCGTATCTGAAGAAAGTCTCGGCAAAATTATAACGGTATAGCAATTAATTTGAAAAAAAACTGATTTAAACTGACTACTAATAAATGACACTAAAGTTAAATTCGTCAACTTTTTTAATCCAATCTGGAATATGGAATAAGTGTATTTCTTACCGTAAAAATTGAAAAAAATAATTATTTGTAGTGTTTTTTCTTCGTGATAACTCTTCTGATAACGAAAAATTCAATTTGTTTTATTGTATTTGTACTAAAAATATTTAACTTTGAGTCATGATATGTTTGTTTAAGAAGAATTGAATAAACGCATTTTGTTATAGTACGTATTTGTTGAGGTACAGAAATATCACACGCTAAATCTGAACCGAAAAATATATTTGTATTTAGCTGATTTATCAATTTTTTAATATATTAGAAACATTATATTAACTAAATAAAATTTGCTTTCAATTCTATAGCATCTATATCTTTTCTAGGTCCCAAAACTAAATAAAAAAGTGCACGAATTGACCCATTTCTGGGATGAAAATAATTAATTGATTATCCTTCCAATTTTGGTTTTGAACTTAAGAGAAACGAAAACTTTGATAAGAGGAAAACATAACAGGTTTAAGTCTGAATCACATTAGAAACATTGTCATACAAGAAATTAACAATATCTTAATTCAAGAAAAGCTCATTTTGCCATTATTTTAGAGCACTGGCGTTTACAGTAATGTTAATAAAATATGAGTATTTTTTCACCGAAAATTTGTATTGGAAATTTTTATTGACATTACAGTCCATTATAGAGATTAAATCATACAAATAAGTAACAAATAAATCGCCTTTAAGAAACTCTATGTTACTTAATATCCATGTGGTCGAGAGATTTTTTTAAGGTCTATGTGGGATTGAGTCGTGAAGGCTCAGAAATTAAAATGAGCGAAAAACAATATGTGGTATATTAAAATGACCAAACATGTTTGAAATATTATTTAAAACTTCAAATATTCAAATCCATCCAGGCTAACTAACTAATGTTTGAATAAGCTCGACAACGTGTGGCAGTCCATTCATTTGTGGGTCACATAAAAACTTACTTGGTCTAGCCCACCACAGACTCCGATTCAAATTAAATATCTAAATATAGGGTAAAATACTTAAATACAAAGAGGTAAACTTTAGTGCATGAAGGTTTAGTGAAAATTAACTCATATATGTCGACGTTTGCAGATAAGACTTCTCTCCGTATTTATTTTTCCTACACTTGACATTTTGCCTTCTTTACCTTTTATTGAGAAAATACTTTCTACCGAGTGATCCTGTAAACAAAGTTAACAGGGAGTTGGCATAATTGTCTCGAAGTCATTCTGATATTTGATCGCATAATTTTCTGAAAGTCATTCTGTCAGTAATTCAAGAAAACAAACTGAATACTGAAAATTGTAATATTTCCAAACAATCTTTTGGAAATAAAAATGTTTAAACTCATCTTTGATTAGAAAATTACGTGAATTTTTTTGCACAAGAAAAGCAATATAAATTAAACTAAAATAAGGCTCTTACCTTAAGAATTGTTTGCTATAAACTATTTTAAGGTAAAATTTTAAGGTTATTTTTATCTCGAAAAAGTTTAAATGATTTCTACCATAAATCTAAGTAACATATGAAGCAATATATAAGTAACAAATTCAAAAAAAGATGTCAAGCAATAAATTTGGGATTTATATCTGAAATACTTTTCTTTATAAGAAATTATATATATTGTAACTTACCTCACTCACTAACAGAAAATATAGAAGTCATTCGTGAAAAAGCTAGAATATCAACGAGGGAAGGTCAAAAACCAAAATTCATTCTTTTATTGTTGATTTAAAAAAGCATTGTAGATATTTTTTTTCAATTTAATGCTTTAATAAACAAAGCTACACAAAAATTAATTTGTCGTGATCTTATAGATCGAATCGTGCAGCAAGGCGATGGAAAGATAAAAATTTATCGCGCCAAGCCCTATGCGGTTATATGTATATACATAATATTCAAAAAATATATGCTCTAAAACGATCATCTACACTTTTAACCGACTATGGTTTATAGCTAAGCCTTTTGAAAGAAAATCAGTAAAATATTGAATAATTATATGTACAACCAAAATTTAAAAAACTTGGATTAATTACGTATTCTTTGAATTGAGGCAAATTTTGTAATGGTTGAAAACACGTTCTTGGCGTATTTAATGATGAAAATTAAAATTACTAAAAATGAACGAGCAACTTCATTCAAATTACCATTGTCTGTTGAATGATTGAATGTTTGGTTGATCAAAGAAACAATTTATATCTTGGATAAAAATCAAAATCAATTTTTCAAATTTAAACATCTCAAATCTAAAACGTTTCCAAGTTCATTTTCTGTAATAGGATTGTTATTATTACTTTTATGAATGCAAAGAAAAGTATGCTTAGAAATTGTGAAAAACACAAAGCAATATATTAAAAAGTAAAAAAAATATTTTTTTTTTAAATTATGTCTTTTCTCTACTAAACAAGATTTCGAATGATATCCATTGTTAAGAACAAAAAATAAAATTTATATTTATTTCTTACGTACAAAAGCTTAAAAGAGAATAAACTAAAACGCGTAATATTATAAATATTTTCCGTTTGACGTTGAAGGTCAAATTTTGGACAAACAACCGAAAAAAGTCAGAAATTTGGATGGTATTCTTGTACAAAAATCTCAGTTAAAAAATGGGACGTTCAGTTTGATAGCTCTGCTGTCATAAGTTTCGATCAACAATTCAGCATTGAATATTAATATTTTGCCAAAAAATTTGAAATGAAAGTGGTGGTCATATCTTTGGTGAATCCAAAACCATAAAATTCATTAATTTACTGTATTGCATACATCTAATTGATTTCATCTAATTGTTTGTGGTTTATTTCGTTGGAAAAAATACCACCGGTGAAGGGTCGACATATCGGTCGGCGTACGCGCAACGCAAGCTAACTATACGTTCGTCGAGTCAATGTGACTAGTGAAGACCGTATACAGCGTTTTGAGGCAAATCGAACAAGAATCTCTCAAGTGCGATCAGTTATGAATCCGGAACAACGGATACAACCAAGTTCGATTCGCTGATTTGGAGCTTAGGTACAAAACAATTTGGAACGTCGACGAAACAGACGGCCAAACGTGACATTTCGAAATGAATATTCTGCATTCAGATACGATCCAACAGTCGATCACAGCGCAGATGTATCGGTCGACTTCGGAACAATGAGCATTGTTTGTCAATATTACAATGCTTTGAGGTTTCGACACGAACCTCTAGGATTATGTTGTGCGAGCAGAGTGGTCACATTACCACAATTGACCCCGCTTTCAGAGACACTGGCATCATTGCTTTCTGGCCAAGAACCTCGATCGAAGCATTTCTTGCTTTATATACAAAAGTGCAGTAGTTCCTTCCAAATTACGCCATTCGGAGCGAATATTATTTAAGAACGAGGTTTTAAAATAAATTTAATTAATTTTTTCCATTGTGGCAGCAAAAAATAAGGTCGTAGATGATTTGAACATAAAAATTCAAAGTCAATTCGTTGGCCAATCGCATTCATTTAAGACGATCGATTCCATTAGCAATCCAGGTAAAGTCGTCAGTTATCCAATTAAATCATTGAATTCGCCATGAATGCTGCCACACGATTTACTTCTCAAAGTTGGCTTGGTTATAATCATGTTATGCAATCTGAATCAACCGAAAAATGCAATGGAATAAGATTCGCTGTTAAGAAGTTGAACAACCTAATTGAAGCGACGATAAACATAAAAACTGCATTGGTGAGGATGTTCTGATTCCTAGAATACCATTGATTCCAATCGACTTGCCGTTTCAATTTAAGCGTGTCCAGATTCCAGTTCACCTTTCATTAGCAGTGACGATTAATAAATAGGAAGGCCAATTACTGGAAATATGTGGAATATACCTTCAATTGCCGTGTTATTGCTATGGATAGTTGTACGTAGCATGCTCAAGAGCCATTGGCGCTATTAATTTTCTCTTCTATTAAAAAAATATCGTTTTTAACCAAGCGTTGCAATGAACGAATTAATAACACCAACAAGTGATTGTCAAAACAATGAATTCCCATTATTTCATAGTTTCAATAAAATCATGATCATACTAAAATTGTTTTTTTTTTTCGATTCACTCGAATTGAAGGAAATATATAGTTGGAGGTTATCGCTTCGCGACAAACTGACTGACTGACTGACAGATAACATACAGTCTAAACCACTGGAGATAGAGACTGATTATAAAATAAACATATTTAATATTTTTTGCTAAGCGCATCTACTATTTAATTTATTAGCAGATTGCGCCTGTGCAAAGCCCGGGCGGGTTGCTAGTTGTTTAGACAATGGGCATTTTATCACTAATATTTTGAAATCCAGAAATAAGAATTTTTATTGTCAAATTTTTCGATGTTTTTGTAATATTTTCAATGATATTTAATTATTAAACGAAACATAAAAGAATGTTTGCCTATTTAATAATAGTATTAAACAAACAGAAAATTCAGTCTTTCCAACCAAGTTTTCACTAAATTGCTTCAAAAAACTAACGTAACAATTTTAAAGCATTTTAAAGTTATCGTTAATTTTAAAGCATAACTAATTTCAATGGCTCAGTGAGTGAATGTTTTGTTACTCTACTAATTATTTCGATTTTATATGAAATATTTTCCGTTACTTTAACGAATATTTTGTTTATGTATAAATTAATTTGAAATATATTATTTTGAATATGTATATTTTAATGTCATTATCTTGTTTCAGATTTAAAATCACTTTAAAAATTAATCAGTATAAGTGATGGATTTTTGTTGACGAGTTAAGTTTATAAGTTGTCCATCTATTAAAAATCCGTGTTTAATCACTTTTCATTTAAAACAAACTTAAACTAAGAAAAATAAATGTAAGTAACAATGCAAAGTTGACCTACGAAGATTAATCGTCTCTATCAATGTGATATGAAGGACATTTAGATGGAACTTCAAATTGAAAGTTAAACACTTAGGTAAATAAATTTACGTAGATAATTAATTTAATGGAAGCATAAAAAACAATCAGAAATAGAGAGATGCTTTATAGCTTAATTACATAAATTAATTTTAGGACTAAGACAAGGAAGAAATAGTAAGAAATATATAGGTTTATCAGAAGTTTTTATTAAAATTTAAAGTAATTTTAAAGGAAAAGATAAATAGAGTTTTTAATCTCGAATCTTACTTTTGACGGCTTTAGTAATATGCAACGTAACTTGTATGGTCAGTTATTATCACCAGCAGGTGGGTTATGTTAGGCGCCGTTAAAAAACCTGTAATGACTCATCGAAGACAATAGCAATTAACGTTTCCGACAAACACTATTAAATACAATTTTTTCTCATTGAATAATCAATTATCATATACAGGTGGGTTATTAGCAAAGATCTTTGCTGATGTTGTAATAAAACAAAACCTAGGTCGTGGTAAAGAACATACAGAAAGTAGAAATAATACTACATCACGTAGTTTCATTTAATTGTGAATAATGATTTTCTACAAAATTAACGCCAAATATATTCAATAACCAAGTTCTAATTTTTTTCTCTATTTATACGATCCTTTGGGAAAATGTTGCGTGATTATGCATTATTTAGATTCACTCTCTTCAAAAAAAATTTACGAGCTTTGTCCTTCATTACCTAGAACATGAAAATGTAGACTGCGAAGTTTGTCACAAAACTAAAAGAAAACAATAGTCCTTTCAATTATTTCCATCTAGCATTTGTATTATAATGCTACTAGCTACGCTACTCAGTCGGTATCTAGGCCCTGTTATTTGTGAATGTAAATAAGTTTTCCGTAGCAATATATGTGCGCGACGCGTTACTCTATATACCATTTATATCTATAAGTATTCGATGTTTGAGACTTAGTTTTATTATTATATGTGATTAAAAACAGACACCTTAAAAACTAGCAAATATGTTTAGTTGTAAATAAATTAAAAAGATATTACTTTGCCAAATTTAAAGTTTCTTTGTTCCATAGCTTCTGAAAAAAAAACTGTCTTGGTTAATTTTCAATAGATTTTAAAGATATGTATGTAACTAAATGTGACTCATAGATTATTAAAAATACCTTGTGATGTTCAAAGGATTAAATCTACCAAAATTAATATAAAACACTGATTGTATGATATATCTATTTCTATATAATTTATACTAAGTAATGGTAAAAACTTGAAAATCGATTATTTTTAATTCTACACGTAATTATACTTTTTTTAAAATATGCACCCCTGAAAGATGTACGAGTTAATATATCGATGTTTTAAAAAATTAAATTTTTGTATATTTTAATAGAAATAGTATGTGGAAACAATTGTTCATAAATGCCTAAAATTTTATAAGATTCAATGAAGTGCAAGATCTACTCTGGCATCACCAGTTTTTGAAAAAAAAGCTAGCCAATCTAATGAAAGGCAAATGGGTAAATATAAAATATGATAAATGTTCGCTAATCAAACAACTATTTTCCATACCACCCTTTTTTTCATTATGCTTCTGCGGACGCAGTCTTGTTTTCATTTTATTATAAGTAAGTTTATAGATTGTCGAAAATACAAAATGATTTGCTTTAGAACTCAAAATATTTTGTTGCATTAAAGCCAATGTTAATGGCCTTTTATCAGACATTTGGAGAGGAGGATACTAATTATAGGTAGGTTGAGATAATCTGTTTTAAGTTAAAGTATTTTAGGAAATTTTTATAGATCTCTGATTAATTTGGTAATTTGAATTTACGTAGTCGCCCGTATCTCCCCGTACATCGACGAGTATGTGTTTAGTGTTCTTGCTTTTAACACTAGCCTAACTTTTCTGCCATGTATTCCCATTTTCAATTATATTTTAATTACCTACTTTTTACCTCCATGGATGTTATTAATTTCGGTACAAGCTTAAATTTGCTTCTAATTAATAGCAACCAGAGTTAAGGAACAGTGGTTGCCAGATTATTTCCATTTGTTTTAGGTATATCATGACCATCAAATACGGGCAGAGAGTAACATTTTAGTACGAAGAAAACATGAGCTGGTGGATATTTTGGTTATCTGTATTATCTTACATATATCTCAGGGAAAGAATTTGGGAAAGCAAGTTATTAAGGTGCAGATAGCTTCGAAAAATTATGGTGTGTGCTTATGACTACACAATAAATTTGAAATTTGTAAAATAAAAAATATAATAACCTACGCGTATTATATTAAATTAATCTCAAATAAAATATTAAACACTAACTGTACACACTGGAAATATTACACTGATTATAGGCAATAACATACGCAGATTATTTTAAATTGCACGGAAATAAAATAATAATAATAATAAAATATAATTGTTGAAATGATGAACACCGTATAAAATACGAAACTCGCTTGGTCGATGCTGAAGACAGCAGAGTTCATATGATTCAGCGTCACCAACTGGAGCGTGGCGAATCAGTTTAGTTCACTGTTCAGAAAAAGTGCGCAGTGTGCCTAAAGAAGTTTTCACTTCAATAAATATTATAAAAACCTGTTTATTTCTCACTACTGAATATTATTTGTGATTATGATTTAATCCGATAATGGTACTATTCATTTATTTAAAATTAATAGGAGATAGAAATTTTAGTAAATTAAAAACAGGACAACGCTATGTGCCCATCTCCTTATATTTGCTTGAGAGTTTATTTCTTTATGGCATTGGTCTCTTCCCTTTTTAACCCCGATTATTAAAAAAATAATTCCATATCAAAAACAACTAATAGGGTGTCCTTTAATTGTGTTAGCGCGAATATCAATTATCAACCTTAAGGTTTGATATCAGACTCAATTATTTGAATTGACATGAAATATTTTTTACAGTTGCATTTCTACGAAAGCCTAAATTAATTCATACCTCACTTAATGTGTTTTTAAAATCCATTTAGTAAAAATTACTCTCCTTTTATAATTCTGTATCTCAAAATTATAAGTAAATTTCTCAGAAACCGTTGTAAATAGAAACTTCAAATTTGATATCGTAATAAAGCATATTATAATTACTTGAAAAAAGATATTAACTTTCATACTTAATGTGAAATATATTTCCAAGTAGCTAGCCTTACAAAGGTTAGGAAAATATTTTTTTCATGGTTCTGGGCAGAATATCATAACAAATGTACTGAATATTACGTACAAAAATGTGCCAGCCTTCCTGTTTTCAAAACTAATAAACCTGATATTATGAAATTAATAAGATATTTAGAGGTATACGCAAATATTTTAGGTGAACTATAAAGATGAATCTAGATGTAACAATTTTGATGACATTCATGATAATCACCTTTAAACCAAACAAAAAAACCACTTCTCTATTTTATTTTGATATGAATCATTAAATATATATTGCTTTAAAACATGATGACTTAAATTATATAACAATTTGTCGATATTAGTGATGACCGTAAATATCGAAATAAGGATTTAACTCTAGTGCAATTATGTAAAAATCTCCATATCATGCACTACCGAGAGGTGGCGCTTAGTATTACCATTGTTTTTTATTACTTACCAGGATCGTGCATACAAAGGTTCTGAGATGGAAAACCTGGTTCAGTCTATATTGTACAAAATAAGGTAAAAATATAAAATTGATCAATCTTTAGTATTGCTGTGGAAGGAAAAATTCGCTTGCATCAAATGATTTTACAAGATATGTGTATCTATGCAAAATAGTAAATTTTTTAGAATTAGTAAACAAGCCATAATTTTTTAAATATTAACCGAGTATATTCCTACGATAAACACGTAACTAACATAAAAACTTAGAAATTTAATAATAATAACCTCTCTTTTCGTTATTCAAAATTTTTGACATTGACATGACTAAAATATATTATTTTCAATCTTATTAAAGGCTATACTCGTTGGGACAACAATTTTCCTAGAAAAATTTTGTTGAAATTGGTTTAGAAGACATATAATTTTTTTGAAACGATTAACCTCAAAGGCATAAAATGTCTGCAAATGAAGAAAACATGTAACTAGATAAAATTATTGAATTGAGATAAAATTTTAAAATCAATAAACATAACCCATTCCAGGAAAAAAAATTGTAACTTTATATCAATAAATGAAAGTCTTTATTTTATTGGAATTTGCATAGATATAACATACCACCATTTCTATTGTTAATAAGTTCCTACGAATTTGAAACTGTTGGTTTCCCGGAAAACACGATTCGATACAATTTACATAATTCTCTTGCTGGGACTAGAATTACAAAGAAAGGATTCTCTGGATATGGTTTATATATTTTCTTCATATTTATTGTATTTCAAAAGATTTGCTAACAACTACGGTAAGTAGAAATGAAACAAAACAAAGGGAAATATTTAAACACAATATCTATTTATCAGAGAAAAAAAAAGAAATAATACTTCAGACAAGGATACAGGAAAAAGTAGTTGGAGCATTAATCGGAAATAATGATATGAGGAAAGCACAGAAATTTCAAAAAATTGTCTTTTTATCTACATCGTTAGTACTCATAATCCTAGGAACTGTAGTCATCAAATAATACCATGAATATGCCTATTAACCTCGAGAGAATATCGTATTTAATATTGCAAAGACAATTCGTCAGAATATTCCGATCCTTTGCATGAAAGTTGTTTTTTATTTATAATCGTTTTATCTCTTTTAACTTATGTCTGTTTTTGCAAAATATACTAGGAATATGAAGTCGTATTAATGGAAGATATAATGTAACATTTAATATCTCAATGTATATTTATGGTATATACCATTTATTTCCAATGAACAGGAAACTAGTTTCAGTTTCGAGGATTTCAGATGGGAATAAAATTTTGGAATTAGTTTGATTATGTCGTTTTCTTTTGATTATTTACTCAAATAATTTCTAAATTTCGGCTGGGTTAAAGTATATACAAAAAATTACTACATGATCCATAGACTTTTATAACTACAGTGCGACTCTTTACACTAGAAATATGTAGCAGACTAATTAATAATACTTAACGTTTTATAGCCACTTGGAATGAATACAAGACATCAATTTACATTAAAATTAAGTTCGAGTTTTAGATTGAGAGATATGGTAAAGCAAAAGAAAAAATCGTGCTATGATTATTCTGACTCTCTCTACTTTTGGACATAACAAAATTAAGTATTTAAAAATAAACAGTGTTTCATTAAAAAAATCAAAAGTTAATATCATATATTTCTATGAAAATAGATAACCTTAGATGTATTCTACAGCCACCAGACTACAGGTAATTTAAAAAAGAAAACATAATTTTATTATTATTAATATTTTACAATTGTATTTTTATCTGTCTAGAATTATTTGCTTCTATACTAGTTATAATAAATGTGGCAGCCCAATTACAACACCCTACATAAAAGTATTTTTGAGATAGGCCAGGTAACAAAACATGTTTAAAAAATAATCTATTCCATTAAAAAGAAAAAGAAAAACCAATTCGCCCTATGCATAAATTTCTGTTTTCGTGTTTCAAAATACTCAAGAAATATAATGTTAAGTCCGACTTATCGTACGAGTTAAAACTTAACTACCGACTAAATGTCTGTCGTTTAAGCTAGTACATGTTCAGGTATATGTTCTATTATGTTTCCTATTAGCATGTTTTAACTCTTAACATTCGGATCGGTACCATTCGTGCACAGTGGTTACACTTTCTTGTCGGATAAATTTGACTGATCGTCGCCATAAAATGATTATTCTTGTGTTCTGGATAAGAGGTAACTGTTTTGTGTGGCAGAAAATATTCATAAATTTGTATTAAATTATTCAGTATTTTATTAAATAAATTTATATTTTGAAATACAATTACAAAAATTTGCAAATATTCAACATGTCGAAACGAGTAAATGAAATTTTAATATTGGGCATTATATTGTTGGCGTGAGTCAGTTAACCAAATTAATTAATTTTTGCAATTTTTTGCCTACGCTTATTTTCCTTTTGCATAGCGTGAAAATTTTATGTTATAAGTATGCTGGATCAGATATTATATTATAATGTCTGAAATTCAGTTCTTCTAAAGTGTTTTATACTACTAGGACATAAATAATACAGATTAAATAATTATTTCAATGTGAAATATTTAAGGTGTACGTCTTATATATTACTACGAAATATTATTAAGATATTAGTTTTGTTCTATTTCCTGCTTTATCACATTTATTAAAATAAAAGAAATAAAGTTATGTTATCCCAATGTTTTATGTTATGTTATCCCATTTTATATTCAATCCTTTATCTCTGACTGCGAGGTTTAATTTGCCAATTTATTTGGCTCTGAAATAAAAAGTATATATTACATTTCATAACCCTTTTTTGACAATATTATGTATAATGTGAATTTAGATTAAACAAAATTTTAAAAAGTTACTTTTGTGGACAGTCACTTTGTAATATATCTGTGACTATCTGTCTAAAGATGCTTTGTTTTTGCTAGATAAGCTAACATTTCCTATAAATATTTATGTGTTTTTTATTCTTAATGAAGATAGATCTCAAGCTGTATATATAATATTTTGCTATAACGCTATCTTTCACTAAGAAATTCAATCAAAGGCATCTCTCTTTGTAATGAAGTTGCCTGAAGTTTGGCCTGTATAAGGACTTAATAAATATCTTGAGTAGAGGACAAATACGAGTCTTTAAGTGACATTTATGGAATTGAGATCACTAAAACGGGAGATAAAAGCAATAGGAATGAAATCAATGATGACAGACTCGTGTAAATCAGCTGAGACGATTTTGTTTTCATTTCTCTGAAGTCTGCGTTATATTTACATAATTTTGTTAAGGAAATAATGAGGAATATTATGTTTGCTTTAAAAATGTATGATGATACAAAACTTTATTTCCTACTTTTCTTTAAATAAACTTTTGGAATTAAGATAATTAGAAAAAGACTAATGAAAAAGATAAAAGCTAATAAGGATTGGAAAGACATGGGTAGAGAAGATTTAGACAATTTTCCTAAAATATTGGTTCTTACTGGTGATTAATAGGTATAAATAATGAAAATATTAAATCTTTCAGCCAAAATGAAAGAAATCGTATATAGCGTAAATGAATTATGAGTAAATAAAATTGTAATCAAATAAGTATTTTAGTTTACGGAATATTTGTTGGTTATTTTTATCTTGTTAGGGATAAATAGAACGCCAATTATTGTAGCAATTTTTTAAGTAGCGCTCATAGTTTTTCTTCGTTAAAACATTTTTAATAATTTGAAAGGAAAACGGAAGATATTGAAAAAGTAAATTTTAAGAGTTAAGACAATCAACTAAAATTTTACAGCTTTGTAGTGGAAAAATGAACTCTTACAATTTTCTGTGTCTGCCATTGCCTCACAGTTTCCATAGATTTTATCAACTTACACGGTATGTTGTGACCATGTACTCATATTAACTTATATGGTGATTCAAATAAATATGAAAAGTTTGTTAACACTGGATTAAAATTAATAAGTATTTATAACTATTAGAATGGAGAAAAGCGATAACAGTATAAAAGGAAAGCGGAAATTTACGTAATATTCGAATTCTGAAATAAAATGTTTTTCTCTTTTTTATTCTGCATAAGTTTAATTAAATTCTAATAACCGTAAGGTTGTAAATAGTTTAATACGAACAATATACTTCTTGTTTTGAATAATTGCATAATGTGTAGACAAGGTATACGGCGCCGAGAGTACCTTAGGTGGTGTTTACGCCAGCTGCGCCAGCAACACAAGAAGAATATATTTCATGCTTTGCTTACGGAACTTGATATGAATACTAATTTAAAAAAATATTCACTGATATATAAACAAGCCTTAAGATTTTTGAAATAATTCTTGAAACATTTATATGGTTCCTTTAAAATTAAATGTAATATATTTTCTTTCATGTACAAGGCTACATTTGCTAGAACGGTAATGATGACAAATCACTAAAGATTCAGCAATACATAGCATTGATAATAAATTTAATAAATCAGTTGTAATGCACATTGAAAAGGGCTCACGTCTAAGGTTATATAATGATATTCAACTATTTAAAATGACATCTTCGCACCAATGTATAACGCAACTGAAAGAATTAAATTTTTTTTTTAACAATATACGTTATTGAGCGTATTATTTTATATACGAGTAGATGTCTTCAAGTCACGAGGAGTCCCATTTTTTTTACAACTTCCGGAAGTAAAATAGGTTTCTTTATTGTCACAAAATCTATTGCTTATTTAGCTTTTGTTAGCTAGGTTTACCAGTATAAAAAAAATTAATTTCACAGTGTACAGAATGTAAAAAAGCAACTTGTTTCCAATGCTCAAAATAAAAAAAAATTACATTCAATTAGCTAGTAATTCCTTATAGTTATAGAGAAATCTGCTATTTTTCTGTTATAATAGAAATCATAATATCTAATAGTTCTTTTTTATTTATGTTCTTTTGGCATTTGAGTTTCTCGTAAATGTGCATAGCGAAAAAATCATATTTAAAAGTATTTCAAACCTATAGTTGTAGGATGAAAATTATGGGTTTTGAAATCATTAAGACTTTCTTCACAAGTTTATTATAAACTGGCCGCCCGTCATATATATTATATATTATATATATATATATATATATTTATGTGTATATATATATACATATATATATATATATATATATATTTATGTGTATATATATATATATATATATATATATATATAAATGTATTTCGAGTTTCCCATAGGAACGTGAAATTGGTGGTTTCATTGTATTAGATTTTTTTCTCCTTCCCCGTCCCTTTCCCCTTCCTCTTTTCCTCGGTTTCGCTTTCGCTACCGCCTTCCAGTTCGCTTTCGCTACCGCTTTCGCTACCGGTCGCGTTCGCGTGCGCATTCACCTTCTCGTTTTCGCCTTTGCATTCGCCTGCGCGTTCGCCCTCGCCTTCGCCTTTCATTACATCTTCCCATTCCCCTTCCCCTCCCTTCATCTTCACATCGCCAACCCCCTCCCCCTGCCTCATCACACACCTTCCCCTCCCATAAACGTTATTTTAAAATTTATTTTTTAATTTTTTTTGGTAAATTACAATAAAAACCAAAGAGTTGTTTAATTTTATACAGATTCAGTTAAGTTTCCAAACATATTTTCTCAACACAAAGATCACAAGTATCAAATTAAGAGGTTACATTATAATCAATTGTCATGTATTTTTGTACAGTATTCCCGGTGTTATTTAGCTATAGTCAATATTTATACATTTACGTGGAAGATTACGATATGAAAGAATCAAGTTTTTTTGTATTCTTCCTTTCATTTTATCATAACTATTATTATTGTTCAAAAGCTTATAAATTTTCCATGTAATCGCACTACCAAAAACGTTTAAAATTATTGGATTTATGAAATAAATCGGGTTGCAAAAATTTAACATACTAGCAATCTAAAACTCAACTTATTACTCCTAGTAATAACTAGTATAATAGGGTGGTTAAAGTTAATAAACTTTAACCACCCTATTCGTTTAAAATAAAAAAAAACTTCGTTCAAACCGCACACGCAAAAATTCTTATAACGTTCATATACGCGCATTGTCTTCAAACATGAAACCAATCTGCGATGTTACGATAGCCATGAATATTTCAATTTAGGTCTCACTCCATACTCGTATATTGGTCACGTCACATCACATAAAATAGGAGCAAGTGCCACCGATGCGTACCCCTTGGGACGGCAGACAGCAATGCAGCATGTCAGCCTACTGCGGAGACTCGTCTAGAGTCGTCGAGACGAGAGATGAATTTCATTAATATTTGGTATTCTAAGATCTAAGGCATGAAATATGATTCCAGATGTTTTACGTTGTCATTAACATTTAATCTATACGCTACCAAAATTTACTTAAAATATATGAAAGAAAAGAAAAATTCGTTGTTAAAATATCGTACCTTTATATATACAGCTGCATTAGATAAGCGTATTCTATCATCTTCTATGCCAGTCTATACCTAAAAATATGCGGTATGATTTCAAGTACTGTCACTAGAAATAAATCAGAAGAATTTTTTTTGGGATAGTATCTCTTTATATCAGTAAAAGAGCTACAGTTTACAAGGAATGAAAGTGGGAAAAATGGGGAAATCTACACTTTAGATTTTTAGAATTAAAGTCTAAACACGTTTGATATTTTTCTAACAGGAGTTCTTTTACAAATTTAGTAAAATTTTCCGAATATCATCCAGAGATATAACAATTCGTTATTTTAATATAACCAATGAATATGACCCTTTGTAGATGGAATCAGACGTCATATTGCCATAGCAATGAACTAGTCACATTACATCGGAATTTATTTTTAATATTAACTACTCTATAAACACAAAAGCTTGATGAATGGAAGTTTTTATTCTGTAACTCAATATCTGAACTATGTAAAATTGGGCTAGTTCAGATATTGAGTTACAGAATAAAATTTCAATAATTAAATCGACTAATAAATCTTAATTAAAATCTACAGTGCCAATTTAAAAGCTAAATAAAGTTCACTTCTAAAGAGTAATTTATTATTGCTTTCACATCACAACAGGTGGAGAACTAAAAAACTCGGTTTAATTCAGGTACATATACTACGAGACCCTAATTAAAACTAAAGATGTTAAGTGACACGGTCAGCAATTTACATATAACTTTTTTCTATGTATTGAAAGGAAGAATTGATAGGAGTTTTACCATTTCAGGTTATCAGGTTTCGCCCTGAGAACTTCAAATAGAAATTTGAAGTTGTTTTCGTTTATTTTTTCTATAAACATAAGAAATATTAAATAAATTCATGAAATTATTAATTGGAAGATAATGCCATTACGATAGTAATACAAACTCGTATTTCGTTTCATTGAATTATTAAGAAGAAGGATATGGTTATAAGAATTTTATAAATAATTATTTTCTTTCCAATTATGAGTATTAACAATATCATTGTATAAAATCGTTTAGAGAGAAAGAGATTTAACTTTGTGAATTGAATATTTTTCGACAATTTAGCATTGAAGTTATGTTTGGAAACGAGCACCAGCCAATACAATTTTTAGAGATTTTTGCTTCTCTCTGTATTGACAAAGTAAGCCAAAACTCTTAAATTATTTTAAACAGAACTTTCACTAAAATTATGCTTGGGTTTAAAAGTAAAAATTTAGATTAATAAATAATAATATTATGTGTTACTTTTTTGTTATTTATTTTTCTGCATGTTAAAAGAGTACATAATATTTATTATTTAGTTTAAATAAAATTTCAAGGAAAATAATAGAGAATTTAGATTAAAATTTGCTATCATTTGTCTGTATTGAATATTTGCTTAAGGAGTTGACGTTCAGTTATTTACCCTCATGCACCCAACGTCGAGCGCACAATATTTATAACGGATGAATTGATATTGTTGACCTTTGAAATAATTTAGATTAAGTAAGTTTTATTCAAACTGTTATGAAAATTACCTTTTATCTCGGTGGATGGGTATTTGGGACGCAAGCGTTTTAATTGGAGAAAAACTCGACCCTGTTAATAAAAAATTGCCAGAATCAACAGATAATGTCATTGTGGCATGGTTGTTAAGGGTTGCAGAAATATAAAATTCATTACAATGAATTCTCTTCTCTACTATTTTATTCATAATTAAACTAAAAATAATATATATATATAATAGTAATATTTCGTATATCTTTTGTTTCCTTTCCTATTGTAATATTTTCCACAGGTGCAGATATATGGTGGAATTGTTATTTGAGAAAATCAGTAGTCAAATTGTTGTGAAAACAGGTAGCATATCTTAAAACATTTTGCATATGAGATAAAATTGGAAAAAAAGAGAAAGTATGAAAAAAAGGAAAAGGGATTTGGAAAGGAGACTCCGAATTCTCTTAAGAAAAGTAACAAGTCATTTTTACAGATTATAATTTAAATGGGTACAAACTATATTTACAATTTTCAATATCAGTTTAGGTCGAACAAAACATATAATTCATATCGTCAGAATAAACTATTTAAACCTAACTCGTTACCTAGTTATTTATGTTTTTTCTTTTAACTTTCTTGCTTTAATTATTTCGATATATTTTAGCTTGGTAAAATCAGTGTTTGCAATCGATATAACGCTACAAAAATAATAATTACCTAGAATATTATTTTATGGACTTAACAAGTTATTTGACTTATATTAATAATATATTATGGGTCCTTATCCTTTATTCATTTATGTATTTTTATTATATTTTAAAACAGTAAAAGATCTTCATTCGAGTGAATTTTTTTATATGGTAATGCATGTATCCGGCATGTCTGAATCCAGAGTATATTCTGGAGATGTACAATATAATTCTTCATACAATGGTAGAACATCATTCGTAGTCAAAGTTACTTTTAATTGATTAAACAAAAATAACTGTATCGAACAGAGGCGGTGAACATTATCCTCTATGCTTTCATTACTTAGGATTATATACGTACCTGAAAAATTTCGAAATCACTTGTTATCATAACACAAATAATATATATGTGAATAGTATCTTCCACATACATACACAGATTAGTATTATTACCACAACACTAAAATGGGATTAATAACTGATATGACTAAATTTCTGCACTTTCCTTAATAGTTTTTAAAATCTGATTCAACGCCTAATTTATATGTACTGAATATGAGTGCTTTTCATATGCATCATAATTGTTAAAACAATATCACTGGTGATAGAAAAAAATCTTTAAACATATTTTGAACATATTAAATAATATTGAATTCTCAGATTGGGATTGGAAACAAAAAGAATATTAACGAAAATTTTCAGCCGATATCAGTGGTAAGGAAATCATATGATATGTCTTCAATTCCTACGTACGTTTCTCACCGTAATTCAACTAATTTGTTTTCAAATTTCTCACGGGAGGCTTGATTAAGGTCTGTGCTAAAAGTTAGGCTTCAAAACTATTTTAATATTGGATAAATACGGCGTAAAACTTGACATTTATTAAAGGTCAGTGAAGATTTAATGTCACTTGCGGGTAGGCATTGGGTTTCCATTTTTCGTGGCGCGAAATATGTGTGCGGTTCATCACATTACGTATTTTTGCTTCCATTAACTAAAAAATAGGTTCCATACCTCAAAAGAGAAAACGGCGCACTCATACGGTCATTCATGCGTTTATCCGTCCGTCTGTTCCCGTCGTTATTCGCAAGAATCCCTTGAAATATAAACTTGAAATTTGATATAGTAATAAAACATGTTATCTCATGTACATCTGAGTAAGTAATATTCAAAAATGTGGAAAGGGGAGGAGGGAAATTATTTACTTAATTTTTTTTAATTACCTGTGTTGTGTGGGCTATGTTTGGAAAGAAGGACGAAATTTTACATTCTATATCGTCAGAACTCTTATTTCCAAAATCTACTCAACCTGAAATAACCTGAATAAAAACATTAATCGACTATCCTAGGTCTTTTACTATATATATTAATAAATAGTTTAATACAAAATATTATGTACTTTAACTATTTTTAAGCACTTGAATAAGCACAAAGAAATGTTTATATTACGAGGTCTACTTATACTTAACCGGTATATGAATTTTTGGATCACATTATCCTGACTTAATGATTACGTGTGAAGATTATTTTTTCAATTACGTTTGAATTTTTTCGTAAAGAACTGTTTTAATGTCCAACAAAAAAGAATAATGTTTTCTCTCATCTTAGAGCCTTATTTCTTCCCATTTCATTTTCGGTAATGTTTTGTTGTAAAAAAATATACTTACACCCAAAGTCATTGATGTTTGAATAATACTTGATTTTTCATAAAATAAGTAAAACTATCATCACAATCCAAACCTTGCACTACCTTATTTAATTTAAATTTACATTTGTATTCAGTAGAGTTTATGTGCTACGTTATCTGCTACAAGTATCAAAATAGCTCATATTCTAATTTTATTATGAAGAAAATTATAAAAATATTTCAGGTAATACTAGTCATTATTTTAGCTAAGTTTTTATATTTATATTTTTACATCGCATTGTACTAAAACAAGTAATTATTTATGAAATATGCATCCAAAAGCTTTCTCCTGTGTTCTGAGCTATATCATAAATTTCTGACAAATTTCGGTGTGCTATAAATAAAGATAACAATAATATAGAATTGGCGCTCAGAGAGAAAATACATTGTGCTTTGAATTAACAAAATAAAAATGTCTTAAAATTTACAAATAGTTAAAAATAAACTGAACTAATTAGAGATTTACAAACTATTCTAACCTAATTAATTATAACACTTTTTTACTGGTTAAAATGAAATTTAAAATTTAACAAATTTTATTATTGTTATTATTCACTTTTACGTATAGTACATATGGCGGACTTATTGCTACATGAGAAATCTCTACCAGTCAACCATAACAATTTGTATTGAAATTTAGTTGGTAGACTGTAAGATATTTTACAATGAAAATCCTTAATAGCACATTAGACAAAAAAAAATACAAAAGTAAATTAAAAAAGAAAACAAAATATTGACATGATTTGGGATGGGAAAGACAAGATAGACAGGAAAGGGTGAGGACACAAAAGAAAAGGTTTCAGGAGATGCAGGACTTTTTCACTCGATCTTTGAAAATATTTATAAACGTGATTTTCCTGGTGTCAGGAACCAGGTGATTCCAAATTTTTGCTGCTTGGACAGTGAAGGATTTTTCGTAAGTGGTAGAGGTATGTTTAGGAATAAGTATGGTGTGTAAACTTTCAGATCGCAGCCTAAGGCCGTGAGCATACAAATCTTTAAATTTGCCGCTAAGATAATTTGGGCTATGAGGATTTTTTAATATGTTAAAAAGAAGTGTAAGTATGTGAAGTTGGCGTCGATCACGGATCTTCAGCCATTTGAGAAGTGACCTGTATTCAGAAATGTGATCATATTTTCTGAGGCCGAAGATATACCGAATGCATAAATTTTGAAGACGTTCCAACTTGCACAAATAGTCTTCATTAAGATCAGGATAGCACACGTCTCCATAATCGATTAATGGTAATAAAAGTGTTTGACAAAAGTAGATTTTCGTTTCAGTCGGTAGAAAATTTTGAAGACGTTTCTAAGAGTGTATCCTGTTGAAAACACGACGACTAACGTCATTTACTTGAGGCCGCCAATTAATATTTTGATCGATCAGTAGGCCCAGGTTTTTAACAGTTGACGTGTTAGTTTGAAACCTCCCAAATGCTTTGTTCATTTCAAATAGTATTACCGTTGTTTGATACCTTATGTTTCATTGCGTCGTTTGGTATAGAATCTAAATGTTCTAATATTCAATAATTTAATTTTTTCTATGTACATAAACTAATATCTAATTAGGATCAAACAAGAGCGATAAATAAATATTACTTCATTTTCATATTAATTTTGGTTAACGATAAATAAATATTACTTCATTTTCATATTAATTTTGATCAAAATAGAAATGAAGAGCGATAAATAAATATTACTTCATTTTCATATTCATTTTCATCAAACAAGAGCGATAAATAAATATTACTTCATTTTCATATTCATTTTGGCTAATTATTTCTTAGATTTAATAATTTTTATTCAAATTTTTAGCAAAAAGAAGTCGTTTTCTATTTCGTGCAAAAATGGAATAGGGTTAAATCTGAATATAAAAATGATCTTACTCCTATTCGCTCACAAATCTATGGGGTGTTAGGAAACAAGATATCGCGTAAAAATTAACGCACGTACACGCACGTGAACAAATATTTTTAAATGTCTAGATTCTCTTATTATCGTTAAAAAACATAAGAAATTCTAAATTCATTAGACATTAATTACTTCAATATTTACTTTGCTTCTCCACCTGTTTTGTCAGACGTCGTTTTGAGGTGGGAAACTCTAAACAAGGCAGTGTCTGCTTCGCTTAGCGATAAACCGTAGGTTATTTTGGAAATTTCAATATCTCAAGTGAAAATAAGTCTTCACAAAATTAAATTAAAATCCGTTGGAGTTGAAGATCTAAATATTGACTCTCTTGCTACCACTATTAGTATGTAGTAGCCATTATTACTACCATATTTTATAAAATACTTCCAAATTAACCTCTAGTTTTCTTTGTGTATATTGTTCTTATATCCGGGTACGGTATATAAGGTGTGTATTGTTCTTATATCCGAAACATTTTCCTTAAATCAGCCCAAATGTTTTTACTTATATCTATCGCTAATATCAAAACTATTTGAACGGATTAAAACTTCTCAATTTGTTAGTTTTTCAAAAATTCAAAATTTACTAAAATTCTGATTTAAATTACGGAATAGTATTTCAATTGCACTGCTTAAGTATACTGATGATATTATATAAATTATGACAAATTGTTTAGCGATGAACAACACCAAATTATTCGATCTTCTCTTCATAGGCTTCAGTAATTTATTTTTGTTTTTTATTAATTTTGAAATTTTAATACGTCGTCTTAAATTATTGAACATGTTACATCTATACACTGATAGTTTCAACTCCTATCTTTTGTGAAAAAGCATTCAAAATGTGTGAAAATCATTCCAAGTGGACCAGCTTCCTTACTGGCTTATTCAAGGTCATGTTCATTCCTAATTGTTTTTTCTGTTCTCTTTAATCTATTTTAAATAATATTTTCCAACTACCATTTATATCCTTATGACCCTTAAAATATACTCTAAGTATCGAAGAAATTACTTCCTTTATTGATATACTAAACACAGATCCATATTTAATCAGTTAGGGGGAAATAACCTGTCTTTTGAATAACCGTAGTCTGTATGGGTAGTCGAGAATTACTGTCGAAAGTTTGTATATTTGATTTATTATAGCTCTTTATTAGCTGTTAAATTATTTCTTTTTTTTAAACTCCAAAATGTCTTAGTCCACATACACGTCGATATCTCACATGTTAATTAAATAACAATTGTTTGATTTTATTTAAAAAATATTCTCTCAGACGCCTTTAAAATTTTATTTTCTTTTAACCAATATGTGACTTGAAAATTACCACTTGTGATTGAAGGTCATTTAAAGTAATCGCTAAATGAAATTAGGATAAAATTCGAAAAAATATTTTGAAATGGTGGCGATGAAAGTAACTACGAACGAACTTATTTAGATAAGGGAAGAAGATAAAATTTGCAAGATATTCTAAATTTAATAATGACCAAAATGAAATACTTGATATTGTTGCGAGAACGATTTAAAATACTTTTGTTAAAATTATAAGTAATTTTGTGAGTACATTTGGTGGTACTGGGAGGGACATTTAAAAAAAAACCCTGAATTCTGGGTGCGATGTCACTTAAATTAAAGATAGAAGTTGACTAAGAGATTGTAGAAAAACTGTATTATCCTTCTTATAGTTTCATATCTATTAATATTTAATATTTTCGTAGTTTGTAGAGATCTTACCATTTTTTTAAAAATTCACGATATTTTTATACCTGTGAAAAACATAGGACGCAACATGGTGAAAAATAATATTAATATTTGAAAATAGTTTAATATAAATACTATGCAATGTTCGTAGGTAATTATGTGTTAAGAGATCAATGTGGTTTCTATATCTTCCATTGAACACTTATATATCTTCCATTACGACATGTTCCATTTTAATCTTTATGGTTTTTTATACGTAGATGTATATGTATTATTGTCTCTTCTATCTAACGTTTCTCACATATTATTTAGGCCATTCAGGTGACTGTCGTCTGAATCAACTAAATATTATGTAAGAAGTATTATTTTTGTTAATAGCACTTCTTACACATTGTTTGAATTATCTGTTTATCATTTTCAAACACCATTTACAAACTATTAACCTTCAAATTTGCTCTTCCTTTTAATTTAACTTTACAGCCACAGGCGTGAAAAATATAAGAAAAGTCTTGATGTTAGCGTTTGATTAAATATTTTCATTCGATTTGGATGAAATTGAATCAGCCTCTTTAAGAGAAGAAGAAAATTAATGGATATTACCTTACGGGCTCCGTTTAAAACTTGACTCCTGTTTAAACTTTTCACGTATGCACCAATGCGTGTTTCAGTCGTTTAACATATTATACGCTTTTCTTCTCTTAACATTTTTTAATAATACTTTTGAGCAAATATTATTTTAAACAAATTGATCCTATAGACTTTTTAGCAATGTTTCAATAAAATCGTTTGTTTCTTTTCATAGATACAAATGTCTAATGGAAGAGATTTTATATCATTGAAATCATTTTACCGGAAAGGAAATTATTTTTAAATTTTTAAAAATTATTCTTGTATCTACTTAATTCAATAATGGAACAAATATATCAAGAATAAATATTGAACGAATTCCAAACAAAATATCAGGTAGAAGCTCTCAAAAGCCAATCAATGAAAGACCAGCTGCCCTCTTTCTATTCATATAGCCACATCTTAAGATTAACTCTCTTTCATTACACGCATATGTTACTGTAATGCAGCTGTCAAATATAGGCTGCTGCTATAATAGTGTTTTGGAACGTTTAATAATGAAAAATTTGGAAAAGTCACTTGCAGATACACCTTTAATTAAGAAATTGATACAGTGCAGTTTATGTTGATGACTGCGTAGGTCATATAAAAGCAACATGCAGTGGCAAAATTATGCAGGTATATGAAAGTAACATTCGTTAGTGAAGATTATGCAGTTCATGAATTGTTTACTAATTATATTTTTCCAGCACAGTATTATTATGCCAGATGTGTCTAGTCTTAGAAAGTATTTCATTTTTATAGGCAGCCATTTAATAGAAATTTGATGACAATTGTTTTAGTAATTTAAAAAAGATAAAGGAAATTACATTATTACAATGTGCCCTATTTAATAAATCATCGCGTCGTGAATACGATATTCAAAGCATTCAGAAAAATCTTCCTTATAAAACTTTGGTAAGATTTTAATATGGATATAATTGTAATTTTATTATGGATATAATTATTAATCAGCTATAACCAACTACTTAATTAGAGATGTGGAGCTGAAGATTTGTTACCTTGAACCACGTTTCTTAGAAATATGTCCATATTAAAATAGGTTATAATCCAAACGGACTCTCGTCAACGGATATATGCATTTTTCGGCCACGTTTTTCCTGAAAACGAAGATTTCTTGGAACCTCTTCTAGTACAAATGTTCAAGGTTCAAGGTTGAGCATCAACAGCCTGATCTAATCTGATGAAAGCAACGACGGTATCTACTCTAGCGCGAAGCACGCGCGATGGCATCATCGGCTAAACGAAGAGCTATTTCAAACGCGGCACAACTTGTCAAAAACAGAGATCCACGTTGCGTGTCCTCACCTTGTTTACGAATCACGACCACATTAGCAAGAGTACCCGATTGAAGATAAATTAGCTAATTGAATTGAATATTCAGAAATCAGGAAATAAAATCATTCAATGTTATATTAAGTGGCACAGTGCTTCTTCTGTCAAGTTGAGGAAGTACTATCTTAAAATCATTTACCACATATAACTCTGTGAATTTGGAGCCCTCATATATTTGCAGTATAATTATATAACTAAACTTTTACCTCAATAAATACAATCGGCAGAAATTATAGGATTGTGTAAGGGCACAGACATAAAATATTCTTTTAAAAATGCAAATATTTTTAATCCTTAATTTTGTTACTCTTCGTCCACGGTCACTAAACGCTTTCGGTCCGTTCACTTTACGATATAAATTGTCAAGATAAAAAGTAATTCAGTGGGAATATTCAATATGATCAGTCAATAAATAAATTGATTTCCGTCTACCTTGAGCAGTTTAAGCAGTGCTTCCCAATTTTTATTACATTTGTTATTAATGTGAAACATATATAAACTATTGGCGCAGGTATAAACCTGATCGTTGGCGTGGCGACGCTTGTCGTGACGACGGGTCGCCACGCTATACTAAGGTATATATATGTATATATATATATATATATATATATATATATATATATAGTCTATATATAGTAGAATGTACGGTATGGCGACGTGTCGCCATGCGCAACCTACTACGCGACCCCCTCCTCACTCAGTTCGACGCTGTTGTTTACTACGGTACACATAACCTGTGCTTTATTATTTTTGTATTAATTTAAGTAAATGTTTATTAAATAAAGTCACCATTTTCTGTAAGAAATTCGTAATACTTTATTTTTTCATTATGCTATATAAAGTTCCTGTAATAATCTTGTCTTTTATTACTTGTACGAACACGATGTTTCACATCTGCCAGGCGTCTCGTGACGGCTCACTGTTTTTACTGCTTTTTCTCTATAGAATTATAAAATATAATGTAAAATCTCTATTTCTTTCCAAAATAGGTACTTTCCAACACAAATACAATTTTTGTAACTAATTGTTTAATTCTAGATAGTAACGCAAACAAACACAAAATAATTTTTTTTCAGCTTAATCATTTATTTATTCCTCTAGATGATACCGTAATGATATATGGGCTATAATCTTCCAAAAGTACACCTTGTTGACTACATGGCATCATTTAATTTGAGTGACGTTATCAATCTGTAAATCAGTTAATTTTTTAAAACTTGGAAATAGGAATTCAAAAAATGCGTAGAACTTTGGCTCAAATACTAGTTTGAAACGTTGTGAAATCCTTTCGAAAAGTTAAATAATATTCCTTAATTTATCTATCTTTTTTATACAATTAAAGGTGAAGACATAAAAATTATGTAAATTAATTAAATTGCTTATGTCTTTAAAAAAGTTCTATTTAAGAACTTTTTAAAAGAAAGTGTAACAAATACTTTCAGCAATATGACTATTATTTATTTTGGCTTTTAAACAATTTTCAACATAAAGCAGCATACAGCGAAGAAAAAAGTTTTCCCGAATTTAATAAAAAAACGTCGATTTAAAATTTTAAGAAGTAATGAACTTACCCCTTTTAATTTATTTATCCTATCCCTCTTTTTGTATAGAGTGAAAGGGAGCACGGTTCAATTTGAGAAATGTGATCAAAATATGTATGATATAGTGCTAAGAAAAAATTAAATTTTCGATTTCTGAATTTTTTTTTAATTTCTTCTAACTTGAATTTTAAACTACATTCCAGATGATATTTAAAACTAAAAAAGTTTTTAATTTCCTCTAGCTAAAGTTAAAAAACCTAAAGAAATACGTGACTACTTCACGGATAAGACGCATGCCTTGCAACAAAATTGTACGAGCTGTGGCGCTAATCATGCATTGAAAAATAATGTCACAGGTTTTTACCCAAAATGTAACGAACCGGGATTTTAGTCACCAAAAATTAGAACAGAAGACAAGAAATGTGGTCAATTACAAATTAAAATATTGTATAATAACAAAGATATAAGAAATAAAATTAAATAACCAATTGAGAACACTTTAACACGACACAACGCCAAATTTGTCTAACCTTCTATATAAGTATTGGCTTGGATAAAAGAAATTTTGAAATGAGCGTCTTTCACTTTTTTTAATAATTTTTCTAAAAACCAAATTACAACTTTATGAATACTAATACTCTGAAAAAATATTTCTTGTCATGAATATTATGGATTAGGCAAGCGGCTTATACGCGATTAATCTAAATCATTATAAACATTTTACTGTCGGTTGTTTCCTGTCATAACATAAATTCATTTATTTCTTTTGATGACTTGCAATGACAAAAAAAATAATTTCCGTCTGACGGAGAGGAACTGAAGGCTAAGTACTCGTATATCGCTATGAATAATAAATAAATAGATATACCTTTTCAAGTTTCTGTAGCTGAATGGCAAAAAACACACCCTCATAATATCGTCTTGCCTTTCTATCCACCTCATTACATATAATTTTGCTCATAATGATACGTTGAAGATATATGCAGATAAATTATCTCAATACATAAAAGTATAGAAACTGCAAATTTTAATTTTGTTTGTATCGAGTGGGGTGTTATATAAAATTTCTTTCAAAACAAAATTGAAAAATATGTATTTTTACCAAATCTCTTTTAGTGTCTTTTATAGCGAGGGATGTAAAATAGTTTAAACGCCACTTGCACAAATTCGTCCTAACAAAAAAAAATATTTAAATTAAGTCAAATAATATATTTCTAGCTTTAAACAAATGAGTATTATCTGGTTAGCAAGACCAAAAATTAATATTTCGGACCCAATTATCCACTAAATCGAAAACCAGTTGGAATAATCGAAATAATTATTAGATTCCTAATTGTAGAGTATATGTCTGAATCAATGACAATTTTAATAAAAAGAATTACCACTAACCTGAAATTATTAACCTGGATTACTAACCGGGAAACTTCCGACGCTTGGCAGACATTGTGAACTCTGAAACCTCTGACACCTGGTTAATCTTGATTTTCATAGGTGGAATATCTTGGAATGGTGATGCTCCCGCTCGATGAAAAAGGCTTACTAGCTAATTCCGTTAGATTCCTCTTTGTTTCAAATTCAATTATCCAATTCAGGTATATTCCGCCAATGTATTGAAATGAAAGTAAATCTGATTATGTATTAGTTATTTATTTCTTGTTCTGACCAAAATTTACAATGAATATTTTAATGTTTACGAAATGCATAGAGGAACAAAGACCTTTTAGTCAAATTCGTAATTATTATTATCTTGCCGTCGTAATATTTATTGAAGGATGCTTTCAAACATTTTTTTTCTTTTCTTTCTTTCCAGTCAAAGTCATAAATTCTTTGCAGTCAAGAGAACTCATAAAAACTGTCTCGATAACTCACAGAAAACTTTCTATACTAAGTGATATCCAAAAGTTGAGAGAACTCGCGCAAAACTGAATGAAACTGAACTAAAATGATATAAAAATGTAATATTTATAAAACCAACCAATTTCTAATACGATGCGTATTTGTAAATTGTTCAAAAAGAAATTTATGGTTACGACGACAGAATAAAAAAAAATTTAAAAATTCTCCACAGTTTGATTCGCTTTATATTTGTTTAAAGGTACAATTTAAACATTAATATTGAATGCCATATTATAAAATAAATTAATTAAGTTACACGCCATCTCTCGTGATGGGTAGAAATGGTCTTGTACTTAGAAAGAAACCTCTTGAAAATAACAAAGTTTTCTAGTGAATGTAATTAGAGTTAATGGCGGTAAATCGAGATTTATTTTAGGTCAATTATTAATATTTATCTAATAAATAAATATATATATATATATATATATATATATATATATGTAAATTTTTTTTTATAAGATTTACTCAAAGGTTTTCTTTGCTAATAGTCCACCTGAAGATGTCATAATACAACGAAACCTAGGTCGTGGTAAAGAACTTAAAGAACGTATAACTTAAAGAAATAATACTACATCACGTAGTTTCATTTAATTGTTATTAATCATGATCACTATATTAATAATTAATTGTATGTTTTAAAAATAAATAAAACTTTAAATCTGATTTCTTTGGCCCAATCATCAATAAAACGATAGAAATAACATTTTTATAATAATTCAAGTAAAAAATAGTCATGTAGTAAATAAAGATGGTGGAGTAACTTACTTTAAGAAAGTATTGAGAAAAAATATTAAAATCACGAAATAAGTCCTACTATTTATTGTTGTAAATTTATCACAAGGGATAGTGAGATAAAAGTTTTTTTCATCTTTAATAGGAAATCAAATTGTGCTAGCGAATATGATTAAGTCGTTTGTAACATTAATCCTCATCTCCAGATAGAAAATAAATCTAAACTTAATAAAAGATGTATTCAATACGATCCAAGAGGTCACATTTCGATAACTCGAATACGTATTTGATGTATTAGAGTTATCAAAATAGACTTGTCAAAAATGTTCTAGTTTAGGATAAATTTTCAGGCTTACCTCGTCGTTATATTTAAAAGAAAAAAAAGTTATTTTATACAAAAAGAAAGTAACATGTAATAGGTATGAATTTGAAACATAAATTTTTACACTTAATAATTAAAGGCTTACTAGACGGTCGGAAATAGATTGTAGTAAAAACAACAGGTACCGTTCCCATCTTTTGGGTGCATAAATCTGACGTGTATCTGCGATTATATTTAACGTGTAAAAATTACAGAAAAATCTAAACTATAATTCATACTAAGAAATAAAGAAACACGAGATGTGTGAAGTAAAAACAAGCATAATTAAAATAAATCAGTCTTTAAAATATTCTCAGGGTACAAAGAAAATAGTTTGAAATTATGACTGAACTATTCATCATCAGTCATAGGTTATTTCGTATAATTGCTATCATAATTTTTCCAACAGTAGTGGAAAATATGATCACCCACCGTATTGCAACAAAAGGCACACTTTTTAACATTTAAGAGTGCATAGTATTCCTATTAAACTATTAAGGCATATTATTTTTTTACAACTTAAATATATTGCCCGATGTATCTTTCGCAAGCATAAAATATGATAATTTCAAAAGCTTTAAAATCTAGGATAATAGGCAGATTTAATAGAGCAGTTTGTAATTTTTATCATTGATATATTTTCCTACATCTTTTACGTGGGTTTAAAAAAATAAATTTTTTAACAATTTTTATGTTGACTAGTTTTGGAAATAAAGGAACTAGGAAAGTATTTTTTTAGACCCTTGTTACTAGCCGAACTTAACAAATTATGCACGGTTACAATTTTTTGTAAACACTTTCGTTGGAAATAAAAAAAATATATATTTTTTTTACTTCCATGTAAGTAATTAAAATGCCCCTCTAAAATTTTCATACAAATATTTTCTAGATTTATGCGAGGTAATATATTTTATAACTATGCCTAAATTTAAAATTTCTGCGTCAATCTGTTGCTGAGAAAACGGCTGTAATGTATAAACAACCAGATATGTAAATGATCTTATGAAGGTTTCATTTTTCCTTTTGACATGTGGAGCCGTGAAAAGAAACTATCACGAAAGAAAAAAGAAGAGATGAATAATATGTTTTGCGAAAGAAGCCACCACTCTAAAATACAATACAGTCAATAGCTTCATAAAATTTAGCACCCTTGTCATTTTAAAAAAAATGACATTGTTTTCCAAGTCAAAATATTAAAACTTTCTAACACTCTATGCAGCACAAGTACATGTATATCGGTGAGCACTTCGCCCAAGAATGCAACGAATAGTGAAGGTACATTAGTTATTAATACGCAAGTATAAATGCATTGTTAATTAAGAATATTTCTTAAAAAAAATATCATCATCCAGAGGTTAATGCTAAAACTACACACTGATTTTAATAAAGAAGTATAAATGTTGTTTGTCGTTATCTAGGAGATAAAATTTAACTAATTGTTTAGTCGCAGAGTTGAAGAATAATCTTGACTATTGCTAATGTAGATAGATATTAACCGAACCCCTAATATATAACCATAAAATTTTATTAAAAATGTTTAGCGGTTTTGTATTATGCATTTATGGGCACTGCACCATTTCATTTCATTAAAAGATTTAAAGATACCTAATTGGTATATTTTTAGGTGGCTGTTTCAAGTTGGATTGCTTTTGCATCATTCTGATTAACTTGATAATTTAAATTCATATAGACAGTCGGCAAAGTACCTGCATGCACTTTTTCAAGTACGAGTTTTTTGTATCCATTCTTTAATAATTTACTAGCTTTTCTACGCTGTTCCCCACTTTTAGTTATAATTGATTTTCCTACGTTGCACCTTGACTGTTTTCTTGCGTTAATTTTATTACTTTACTTACTCTGAATTTTTATCTTAGCTTAAATTTGGTTTTAATTAATATAAATTAAGTGTTCCATTTAATGAAACTATTAAATAATTAAACTTTCAATTTTTGTCAGCATAAAGTTAGTTTATCAGGTTCAAGAAATTTAAAAGTACATTTAACGAAAGTTTAGACACAGTGGCTGTCGAAATGTTTTATTTTTAGGCTATATATATTCCACGTGAATCAAACGTTCGAAAATGAATTGGATCGGCAAAAGATACCATGTCGCAGAAAACACCCACTGAGAAGAAGCATCTCAATAAGTACGAAACAAAAGCTGGTGAATATCTGGTGTTCTGCTTTTTTCTTGCACACAGTTTAGAGAACACCTAGAAAGGAGGTTTTTAACACGTAAATGCTTTTGGAAATGTAATGCTATCGAAATATATTTCGAATCTCGTGGATGGTATATCAAAGCAACGTCTCTATAATAAGTATATAAAAAAGCTACACCGGATTCTCTCCTACATGTTTCCGAAGAATCTTCAAATATTTTAGTTACATTGTTAGGAATAGCGGCCATACTTTCGTAAAATTACTCATGACTAGAAAGGGAAGAGACTGAGAGACTAAACTAATGTCTCCAAGGCACTTAATACCTTTGAGTCAGTACTCAAACGTATTAAGGGCCTTGCAGACATTGCATTAAAATGGAGGAATAGAGGCACCGCCTTTAGCATTCAGGATAACATTTTTCATTCATTCAGGATAACCATATTCACTATTATTAAAAATTATTATGAAATACTAAGTGAAGCTATCAAATATCATTAGGAAAAAAATTATCAAGTTTATTAGATTGACGCCCTTAAAACCGGGGCGCATCGTTGATTATTTACAAACTCAGGTATTAATCTTAAAATAATTTTTATATATTAGTATAAAGCTTTGAGAAAAAAAGATATTTTAATTAAATAATTTCAAATATTTTCATCAGATCTGCTCAAACAATTTGGGAAAATCGTAAGAATTGCATCGCTAACTCGTATATATCACTTATTGCGTTTATTCGACTACACACATTTAAACGGAGTTTTCATATAATACTTACACACATAATTTTGAATTGTTTTGGGTTAAGTTTATTGCTTAAAGAAATAATATTTTATTGTGCATAATATCGTGCGTGTTTTAATTTATAATCAAACCGAAATGAATAACAAGTTCGGCAGAGCAGTAGTGTGGTAGAACTTACAGCTACACGAGTCATCTCTTTCAGTTAATGCTAATTATTAAATCCAAATAAAGTAGAGTCTTCATTGAAATTTAACAATTGGCGTTGACTGGAAGAGATGGTTCATATAGAATCCCATCAGTACATATACACAGACACATATGTACGCGCGCACGCACTCACGAAACTACACTTACGTTTTTATTGGTATGTGTGTGAGTGTATATATATATATATATATATACATATATATATATATACACATACATATATATACATATAAATATATATATATATATATATATATATATATATATATATATATATATAATTTTATGTACCTATGTTGTTTTTACATTGGCTTATTTACTTAAAAAAATTACATGGTTTTAAAATTATTGTTATTTTATTCGGAAGCAAAAACACACTGTTTTTCTACGCTAATGTTTTATAGTTTGAACTGCTCGACCTTTTGCCTGTTGACAAACCGTCAAGCAGCCTGAGGCACGGTCTGTTAGAACAGAAATATTAAATACATAAATAGATCAGATGTGAGACACGATAACTTTAACCTTTGCTTGGGAGGATTTTAGAAAATAAATTACTTTTTGATGTTAATTTAAGAGTTCTTATAAGGTTTGAGATATAAAAAATTAATTATTAAATAAGCGTGATTATTAAATACTCTTGAGAATCTCTTGTGATTATGATTTAAGTAATTAATGGTTGAGATCGTTTAGTTAGAGGAAATTTGTTGAAAAATTATTAAATTTTAAAATTTTACAACGCTAAACGCTAATCTCCTTTTACTTCTTTATAAATTTCCATCTTTACATCACCAGTGTCTATTTTTTCAAAGCGGTTATCAAAAACAATTTTAAGCAAATTTCATATCAAAAATGAATAAGAGTGTTTGGTCAATTACTTAGAGTGAACCCGTCATTAAAAGTCAACAAAGGTAAAAAAAAAAACAAAAGTAAGTTTTTATTATATTATTTATTAACAGGGGGCATCCTTTAATTTTGTGTTTTAGAGAAATTATATTATTAATCTTTACGTTGATACTAAGCTCAATTAGTTTTACCAGTCAATGTTATGGAATATTTATTATACTTGTATTTTTAAAGAATTTTAAAGTAATGAATATTTATTTAATGAAGATATTGATAATCACTTAGAATGTTTGTGCATTTTTTGGTTCTGCAGCTTAAACGAAAAAAAAAGTAAACTTTCATAAAATTACTTTCACAGGCGGCGGTCAAAATCATTTTTCTTAGAAACCGTTGACATAACAATTTAATATTTGGCATAGCATTTTGACCAACACCTACCTCAATAAATGAAATAATCAAAATAAATACTTGAATTTAATATATAGTGTGGGATACCGTTTCAAAAACTTGGCCTCACGTCTTAACAATGGTAGTTTATATATTTTCAGAAATGTACTGAAAATACGTATAGCATTTTACACCATACGCCTGTTTTTCTAAAAGTACTGAACTTAAAATTATGAGAATTTTTTTTTTTAAGAATCTACGAAATGATCGTAAGAAAGCTATAAAGATAATTATAGATGTCATAATGGTTGTGATGTTAACGATTATATAAATAAAGTAATTTCATTTTAAACTTGGGCAATGCTTTTAAATACTACCTACTCATCCTATTTTGCTTAAATGTCGTAAGGAAATTACGACATTTAAGCAAATGCTACCTACTCATCCTATTTTGCTTAAATGTCGTATCATTTAAGCCAATGCTACCTACTCATCCTATTTTGCTTAAATGTCGTAAGATTATTAACGACATAACCATTGGTTTGCAGCGTAATTGACAATCATGAATATACACGGTATTTCTTCGGTTATATCGACGCAAACTCATTATCATGTTTCTCTTTATATATGTTTTGTGTTAAATCACATGTTTACCACAAAACAAAAATCTTGTCGCAGAAGAGACACATCGAATTCTGCTCACTAAAATCTTGTCACTGGCTCCCGCTGTTATTAGTTAGCTTTGCTCAAACGTAAAAAATATCTGAACAAATATCAATTAAAAAATGAAAATTTTATATCACAATAAACTTATAATAATGAAGATCCTTTTCATAATCCATAGAGCCCACAAGTGGAGCTTTAGATTACAAAATGCGGGCAAGCGTATACTTTTCAAATTAAGCAGATTAGAGTGATCATAATATTTAAATCTCTTATTAAAATTTCTTTCCCTGAATAAATTTTCGTTGACCTTTTATAAATGTCAACGAATCCAGCTGTGCTTAATGTCTATGGAAAATTTGGTTTTTGGGGCGACAGATTTAAAATTAATATATCTTCCTATTCCCGGTTAATATAGAATTTTTACTCTCACACAATTATTAAATTATTGGAATGTGTTTTTTAAGCTGCAAAGAAAGGATACCTAATATTTCCAGGAGAAAATCAGCTCAAATATAGATTTACCGCAAATATGAAAGGAACGTTTTTTTAGATACATTCAATCATCAGACTAAAATTTATTTACATATGTTTGTAACATGTATTCAGACTAAAATTTAGTTACAAGTGAAACAACGAAACTATTATAAACACTTGGGTTCAGAATATAAATAACTTAATATAGGTGTAATAATAGATTGTCTAAAATTCAGATTTTCTACCGTACTTGAAACCGTTGTGATATAAGTAAAACAGATGGAAGAATTAGTGCAATATCTAATATATTAGAATACGCAAAGGTAATAATGTTATATGTCATCAGGATGTGTGATTAAGAGTTTAGATTTATTTCTTCTGGCTGAATTTTTTAATATAGTTTCAAAATAGAGGAAATAACAATTATTAACCTGTAGTCGTAACGTAACCTTCGAGTATTGGATCGATCATAAGCATACGGCCTTTGACGGCGTGACGCAGCACAAGGAATCGTATTCGATTCCCAATCGCTTGTCGAAGGGGACTAAACTAGTGTTCTGGTTGACTATAAAATCTTGCTCTCGTGGCAATAAGCCTGACATTAGTTTCAACTGAATACTAAAGTTATAAATAAATAAATAAACATCATGTTCAAACAAATACCAACTTGGTTCTTTGATAATTTGTAATATGAATAAGAACTTCTATCAGCTTAAATTAGTTCAGATTTTTCGGCTTAAAAATTTTGGTAATGGGAAAGCGGAAAAGCATTATATCTTTCACATATTTTTAGTTTTAATTAAAAACTCAACTATTATAAATTAAAAAGAAAAATAATTTTGCCTTATGCCTTAAAAAGCCACTTTGTCAAATTCAGAAACACATCCTATTAATATATTAAGTTAATCATATCGCACATGGCAGAACAAATTTGTATATTGATTTGAAAGGCTATATGTGCAAGAATTTGATAATTTAATAAGTTATCAATAAAATTAAACAGCTAAATTGAAATACATGTCCCATATGATTTCATAATTTGGAGTTAACCAAATTTTTCACAGTGGACGGAAATCTTAAAAAAATATTTTCAATTTAAATTTTTGGAAGTATGCGTCTTAAAAAAAATTCAAATGGTTTAAACTTAATTTCTTTTCAGTATCTGAGTTTTAGCGTTTGATATATTATGCCGATTTTTTGCAATTTATAATAAAGCTTTAGCAAAAACATCTTAAAAAATTCTCGTAAATTAGAAATAATCATTTCTCAAAGGATTTTCTCCAATTTTTAATATTTTCCAGAAAAATTATTGTTCACTTTGTCCTGTTAGCCTTCAAATATAATCTCGCACCATATTTTTATTGTGTTGCTCCTGACAACTGTGAAAGTTCCTCGATTGTCAAAGGCCGAATAGGCATCAAACTTATCGTTTAATTGGTCTGATTTAATATATGCATTTTAAACGGCATTCTGCAAACCACGAGTCTAAAGGCATAATTGATATAATCTCTTTGTGATTCTCTATTATCTTGTGTCCAAGAAAATTGTTAACCACGACTTTAAATTTATTTCAGGCTTGCCTTTAGTGAATGTTGAGTAATTGTGGAAATTTATCATTCTCTGTTTTTTTTATTTGCGATCTGACTAAAATACCGGTTTTAAATTTGGCTTCCGATAACTTTTCTAAATATTAAAAAAAACTAAAAATTCTCAAAATATTTACAGGCTTCAATATCTTTTCAAATAGCTTTTACAGATTGGATAAAACAATTTTCAAAAATAAATATTATTAAAACTAGTTAAATATTATACGAAAACATTCAGCTTCAGAAGACTTTCAGAGGTTTCCTATGATATAGAACAATTGATAAGCTATATTTGGAAATTATTTATGATAAATATGACACTGAATTTAACAAAGTGTAATTCGATTGTATGTCAACAAATTTGATGTCAATTTAATTACTAATATTTTTATTCTGTATTTTTTTAAACATTTTTTTTTCAAACAGTTCTCTAAAATTAATATATTTCTCAGTAACTTTTAAAAGATGTGTCAATGATGTGAAATCCAAAAAATGTATTTCTTTATTTTGTCAATTATATATATAATTTTCCGTGGTGTGCTGGGTCGATTTTAATGCCTACGGGCTTTAACGGCGCGACGCATCACTGTTATTCAGATTCGACTTCCCGCCGCCCATCAAGCCGGCTGGAGTAGTGTTCTGGTTGGCTATAAGAGATTGCTCTCGTAGTAATAAGTGTATTAATTGCATATATTAAAGTATGTCTGGTTTTCAAATGTCATTTCTGCCAACTACAACCAAATTATATTTTATTTATTCTAGATTTAACATTTTAATAACATATAAACATTTTTTTAAATTTATACTTCCTTCAATACGCCATATAATATTAATATCCTCACACGGGTAGAGTTCTTCTGAGTCTAGAAAAATTTGCATGAATATAATTTATTTTATATCTTTTAATAGTTTTATTAAAATTATGTTAACAACGTTAATATCAGGTGGTACAGCAATGCCTTCGACAAGTCGAGCAAGCATAACCATATTATCTATAACTGGGACAGCTCAGTTTCTTGATGTTTCCATCGCTTATAATATAATTTTATATTTACTGTACACCTTGCACTTTATAACTGACCTTTAACTAGAAAGCTTAGTACACAAACCAAACTACGAAATTTCAGTCACATAAGTTTCGTAGTTCATGAAAAAAATTTAGTTCGAATTTTCAGTCAGTATCAAAAGTGGAAAATACGGAAAGAAAAGTACATACTAAACATACTTTTATTTTGTCATATCACCAATCAATTTATTGGTGCAGGGTATAATATTGGACGACGGGACTCGACGGGAATCTGGGTACGGGAATTACGCTGCTTACTTTAATCTTATTGAATTTATTTTTTAAATATTATTCCTTTACGGATTTTAAACACAACGAAACTTTTTTTTATTTTGCCATAAGTTGAGCGCAATAACACAAAAAAAATAAAAATCCCGGATTTGTTATATGAATGGGTTTTCATATTTTTTTACAAGTGACAAACGTTTAAATCATCATTTGAAATTGATAGGTCTTTGTATCCAGTTTCATTCTATATTAATAAGGAGTGCATGATTAAGTCAACTTGTAAGAGCAGTCAAATAAAATGAATACTGTTATTTAATTTTAGAAGCTTTTTCAGGTTATCGTATGCTGGCGGTAAAAACGCTGACATGAGTCTACGTTTTTACTGCTAACCTTTGGTAGGTAAGAGTGAAAGGCAAACTTCATCGACTTGGGTTAAAACTAATTGAAAGTGACGTTCCAATTTTTGAGATCAGGACATTTTAAAGTATTTTTTTCAGATATTAACAGTTTTATGCTATAAAAAGACTTTAATGAATATATCATTAATTATAGGAAATTACGGCTAATTTTTAAATACATTTTGGTCAACATTTTTTTTATATTTATGAAGATCTTTTACTACTTGCTGATCATAATTGATACAGAAATAAAAAAGTATTTTCATATAAAACTTTATTTCTTAGCTCATCTACAAGAATATTTATATTTGGTGAAAAATGGGTTGAGTGTATTGAAAATAACTACTAGGTTCGACACTATATCTGTCGCTGTAGTTGTGGTTATATTGCTATTTTTCAATTCGTTTAACGCCCTTGTGTAATTTTGGGCAATATGATTTTTAAGATAGTTATCTTTCTGATTATTTTTTTCAAGATTTAATAATTTAATAACTTAATTTTGAATATTAAGAAGAGAGTAACTATTTTGAAAAACTTGTTAAATAAGAATAATAAGAATATAACTCACGCTACTCATTTAATTGTGCATTATTATGTTTATGGCCGATGGAGATATTCTTAAGTGATCTCATGAGGGTTCGATTTTGTTTTCTTTCCAGGTACAAAACCTTAAAAATTACATGGAATAACGACATTCAGTTTCGATAAATGAGCCGAAAATTCGTAGTTAAAAAAAATAGCCACTAATAAATTCTTTAGATTATCCGAATTTAGATGTTAGTATGAGTAATAAAACTTTATATACGTCAATATTAAAATAAGGTTGTCACCAAATTTAAAAAAACAATTTGTGAATCTAATTTTTCAACAGCCTCAATATGATTTGGTTTCGGTCTGCCATTAATTTGAAAATCAATTTACTAAATCTCAAAATTTACGTAGACAAATTTCATCAATCTATTTAAACGTCTACATAAGTATTTTGTCTACGAAATTGAATTAATCTACTTTCATTTATATTCCACTTTAATTTGATATAAACCTTCATCAAAACAAAGCCTACAAAACTATTGTAATTTTGCAACATTACGCAAAGCTTGAACCTGACGTTTATTAAAGGCCACGTGTGGTTTGTTGATACTAGCCACATAGGAAGCTTGTACTCACCCATATTACATAACTACGTCAGTTCCTGATGTACGAACGTAATTAAGGATTTTGAGGCTTTTGTGGAATAAGCTTGATCGTTGTGTAGTAAGCTGTTTACTTTACACTATTTTCGTTATGTGTAAGCGGCAAACGACGAAAAACGGAAGTTGACTGTAGGCTTTTAATTAATTGTCTCGATCCAAACAAAATTTAAGCATAGATTAGGAACAAATGGCAAAGCAAATTTTATATGTGATAGCTATCGGATTAAATTGGAAAGGTTTTGGATATATTTCAGATAAAATGTTTAGTATCAAGTCGTAAAATAAAATAATTCTAATGTAAAGTATATCTTAGGTAATTTTCAAAGAATAATTATGATATTTTCTATGTAACATAGATTGAAGAAAAATACAAGTAAGACATTTTTTAGTGTAATACAGTTTATAATTTTAATGCTTTCTGTTTTAAAAAAGGACCTTTGACCAAAGGCTTAATATGAGAGGGATAATAAGAGTTTGTAATGCTGTAGTCTTATTATTACACAAGATATCTGGAATTACTGAATTTTTATTAATGTCTGTCTAGAATAGCAAATATAGTTGATAAAATTCAAAACATAAAAGTTGTCTAGAATAAAAAAAATATATTTCATATTTTAATTATTTAATATTTTCATATTTTAAAATATATTTCAATTCATCTGTTTCTACACAAATTGGGAAGCAATTACTGTTTGGAAAAGATGGGAACCGGTTGAAAAATATAACACCATCCCCCTATAATCTGCTATGGAATACTGCAATCGACACCTTCAAGAAACATTTTCTTCTGAGCCATCTTCACCGAATTGACCTCATTGAATCCTTTTTGTGATTATTGTCCCTGAATATCAATTATGCGGTGGATCACTTGCCTTTTATAGGTTCCTCGTGAAACTGACGACATTATTTGAGGACAGTCGAAGCTTTACTGGAATACGGGGCATCAAATAAGCGAGCGACTATCAACGGAAGTAGGGTAAAAAAACAAAGTATTCGATTTGAGAGAAACTACAAGATATATTATAAAAAAGAAATCAAAAGTTTGATTGCGGCTATAATAAATATTTAACCCTCGAAGCTGTGATTTCTGTCAAAAATACATACTTGCAATTACCAAAGTAAACCGGATTTTAATTTAATTCTACAAATAGTTTACTCTCCAGACAAATATTTGTTATCAACTAGGTCTAAACAAAATCTGCGGTAGTTTTCTCTTTAATTAAGGTTATTAGTACGTTGTCTTATAATATGTTTTAGATATCTTATCTTTATCAAGTTGTAAATAAATTTGATAATTTTTGCCACAAAATTAAATTATAATTTTAATAAATAAGTTACGATTACTGTACGGAATACATTATATACCAATCCATGAGATTAGTGGTATTTTTTCAATGAGAGATATATCAGCTTGTTTTTGAGTTTGAGTTAATTATTATATTTAATTAAAAGCACAAGTAAATTCCAAGAATTTAAATTCAGAAAACAATAAAACTTATCTCTATACCATAAACTTCATTTCTATATAGGAACAGATATTTTATAACTTTAGTTAAAAAACCATGGCAAAAAAACTAGAAGAAATATATTAGTTTGACAATTTATTAAGATTTATTCGTATTGTTACGTTTAAATAAGCTCATACAATAAATAATGTTGTTTATGGTCAGATAGTAGCATTTGCTTACACACTAAATATATATAGTTTAAGTCAGGCCGAAAGTTCTTGAGCAATATAGTTTGATCTATTTGTAGCGTAATGTATATTGTTTTAGACGTGAAATTGGAAGTTCAAAAATATGTAGAACTTTTACAAATACCTAGTCAAATGGTGTTTAGAACGCTGTTCATTCTTTCGAATATTTATGTCACTTTTGTTAATTCATTTATCATTTCTGTACGTTGAATAAGGAAAAATATATTCAAATTAGTTTATTACAGAGTTTCCTGGAAATTAATTTCCTGAACATTTTGTAGCCACGGTATGTGTAGAATTAACACTACGATGAACTAACAATACCACGATATTCATATTGTATTCTGATGTGTGACTTCACTTAGTAATTACCAAGTAATTATACTTCACTTGTATGAGAGAAATAATTTGACTGCTGATATTAGCAAGTAATTATACTTCAATTGTATGAGAGAAATAATTTGACTGCTGATATTACCAAGTAATTATACTTCAATTGTATGAGAGAAATAATTTGACTGTCGATATTACTAAGTAGAATTATTACTTTCATACTTAACTAAAATTAAACCGAGTTACCAAAAAAAATTTTCACTTTTAGTATACAAAATGGTCCTAATTTTAATTCCGATTTTTCAAAATGATGTTAGTTTTCTTTCAATTTTGCATAGGCTTATCAGAACTTTTTATTTTTAATAGGAATTTAAGAATTTTTTTTTGGAAATTAAGGTGGAGGAGAAATTTTAAATCAAATATTTTTGGGTGTTAGCTTACAGGCAGACAGAAAAACATGACTATATAGAAATTCGTTTGAAACTCTACAAGAGTGCTACATGAATTACTTGCAAAAGTTCGACAAGAATTTATTAAAAATTTGCACCGTCTATTTTTTTTTATGGAAAAAATAAAACACGTAAGTATGAATAAAAAACTTTCTCCGTGTAGAGCTGTTTTAAATAAAACTTACATTAAACTGAACAAAGTTTTGAAGGATATGAAATAATTTCATCTCTTCCATTTTAATTTTTAATTTTTTTTTATTTTTGACCTTGATGGAATAGATTAGTTAAAAGGTGTGTCTTTAATTTGCATATTACCTTAATTTTTTAACGAGGTAAAAAAAGATCGGAGTCGGGTGATATGAACAAAAATATTCTTTTTTGGTGTTTTAAGTAGTATGATACGTGTGATGTAAGTTTTCGGTAATTAAAAAAAATCTCAAATATGAGTAAGACGCACAAAGATAGGGTTAGTTATTTACAAAAATTTAGAGGCATATAGTATTTATGTTAAAATATTTACAAATATTAATATTATTTTTTTTCATTAAATATTAATAAACATTGATATAATTTTATTTTTAATATTAAATATTATACAAATCTTTTACAGGCGTAAAAATGGAAAATGGTTTACCCCTATTTATTAATTTTAGGTAAACTTGTAATAACATTATTTTTTCATCATTTTGATTCTAGCATCTTTGGAGATGAGCACAAGGGTAGATATGTTTTTTCTGAACATTTTTAGCAATATCATTGGGACTATATTGCGCGAAATTCTGAAAAGAAGAATTTTAAGTCAATGGCTACTCAAAACCGGGAAATATATATATATATATATATATATATATATATATATATATATATATATACATTTGCAAGTACAGATAATTTATCACTAGGCGGTATTTCAAGTTTCTAATTCAGTCATCGAAAAAAAATTGTGGTTCTTTTTATCAATATATCTAGAACTCTTTTAAACAAAGATGAAAAAATAAGTAGTTTTATTATCCTTATTAAAGCTCTCTAAGTTGATACAGGAAATATAAAAAAGTTACTTATTGTATTTGCTCATCACCAAGTTTTCATATTAATCTTTTTTAGTATTGTGTATCCTTAAATAACATACGTTTTTACATTACATTTTATTGCAAAAAACAAATAGGGCACGCGGAAAATATTAGAAACAGTTGAATGATTGTACAGGGATCCCGTTTTTTTTCTTTTTGAAGTATCGTATTCAAAGAAAACGGTATATCAATAAAGTTTTCTTTGCAGATTTGAAAAAGTAAATGCTTCTATAATTCAGTATTGATTGGTAACTGCATTTCCTTGTCTTTATGAACTTTCTTGTAATTTGTGTTGAAGGCTTTTATATTACATACCTAAAAAGCCGGACATGTATCATTTATAAAATCAAACCATTTAGAAAAGGAAAAAATTTAAATTTCATATGAAGCGTAGCAAATTTCACATATATTGTTTGAACGGGTATAGGGGTTCCCAAAATATTTTTTCATAATGTTGCATATAATTTTTTCAGCGACATATCGAAAAATATGTACAGAAAATATGTCCCACCTCGTATTTCTGAAACTATTCAACTTGAAATTATTAAAAGATAGAGCTTTTGAAAATCTGCGCAAAAGTTGTATGTAAATTCTAACGATGATTGTAGATGTCACAGCTTTTGAGATATTCACGAAAATATATGTGTCCCTCTATTTAATTGTATTAATATAATTTTATATTTATGACATTGGGAAGACTGTATTAGTGATATAATCTATATACATTTGATAAATAACATGGGAACCCTCGATGGGGAAACAGATTCGCACTTGGTCGTGTTCTTTTTTAATGTAGCTTTAAACATTAGAGGTTTTGATGGTTATGTTACTTATAAATATTAAAGTCCCATCAAATAATTTTCCTATAAAATTTGTCTTTAAAAGAAGAAATTTGCCTGTAAAAATAGCGGCATTTCGGTAATGAATTTGTCTTCTTGTCAGTTGCAATATATGACTAAAATGTTCAAATTATTTTGTTGATTGTCTAAACCAAATTACTCAAATGAGTGTTCGAATATTCAAGAGTAAATCATTTATATTATAGATTTAGAAAAGCTTTTTTGAATAAATTGAATATATTTTCGTAATGCTTTTAGCTTTTCAAAAAAGATTAGATTTAACATTTTGCAAGCTTAAGAGAATGCCATAGTTTTTGAAAATTTATACCATAAGCTGCAAATTTGTAGATTCTTCCAATTAATTTAAGTCAAAATTTCAAAATGTGAAAGTCATATATAAACTATCGGTGAAACAGAAATCGTCATAAAAATTGTTAGAGCTTTAATTCATTCTTTCTTAACTTTTGCAAACAAATTGGTGACTGCTTATTTCTTAGTTAAATTACCTTAATGGATTTACTTGTACAGAACACTTGCACGGAGAAAAGTTGAACCAACGATTCAACAAATTTAACGAATTTTAGAATTATTTCAGAATTTTGTTGAACCTACCAATCGCAAACGAAAAAAAAAACTCTCATATGGTAGATAGTTGTGAGTGTCAGAAGTAATATTTTTTTTATAAATTTTGACGCGTAATTTAATTAATATTTTAAGAAACGTATGTAATAGGAATATTATAATAAAACCATTCTCAAACATATGAAACTACTTATTATTAGAATAAACTATTTTGATCGAAAACGACATTGAGCTTTATTCTGGCAAAATAAATTTCAGAAAAGTTTCGCCGTTCACGTACGACCTTATTAATAACCGAGTCATTCAAAGTTAAGTGCAAAATTTTGTAGCTAAGATGAAAATGTTCCTGTTTTATTATATTTATTGAATTACTTTTAAAAAGATATGTTATTTTTAATTTTTTCTTCACGTGTACCTTTTCAAAATTCTTCCTAAATTTATTAATAAGAAAAATTGCGAAACTCCGTAAACATAGTATGCATCCACTTTCATTGAATTCAGTATATTGCTAAATAACCTACGAACTACTAACTAATTAAGTAGGACTAGAAGTGTCATTATGAGAGTTTCGTATATATTTGACTAATATAAACTTTCCAACATATACAGTAATTTGTTAAACTCTTGTTAAACTAATTACATTAATATTATTAAACATGCAAATTAAAGCCTTTCACGTATATCATTCCGTGATATTTGCTCTAGTTTTATCGTAATCTTTAGGAAAACTTCTATTAATGCTATTTTTTTTAAATTTAGCCTTTAGGCATTCTGCAAATGGGTAGAGACGGAAGCGACCTATATTTTCTTGCATACTTTGAGTAATATCGCAAAAATTATTATATTATTCGGAAAATATTTTTATAAGGCTTTTTTATAATTCATTTCTTCCAGTGATAGACACTAAACACGGAATAAAAGAAATTTTTAATTAATAGTACCCCTATAATATTTTTAACTATCTAATATATATAAGGGTTAATATTTCTGACAACCATGTAAAATTTCAAATTTCATTCCTGTCCCCAAAAAAAATTACTTTGACAGACGGACAGACGGACGGGCGGTACGTTATTCTACAATCTATAAAAGCTTTATTTAAACCAGTTAATATGTGAACGAGATTAACTCACTCTTATGAAGTAGGTAATTAAAATGAAATTTTCTTTTGAATCGTGCAGTCACGCTAAATTTTTGTTACATTTAGTTAGATATTTGTTTTTCTACAAGATGGTAAAGAATTGTTTTATTATATATTAATTGTTATTATTTGAAAAAAATTATATGTTTAAATACATAACTTTATTTGGATACATCCATCAGTTTAAATGATTTTATTTTATGAAATTATAGTTGAAATTACATTAATATAAATTAAAGAAAACAATTCTTGAAACATTATGTCAACAACGGTTAAGTTTTCATAAAAACGTGTATTGCTTATACAACATTAAGAAAACTTTGAAAAGTATATTTCTGGTGAACACAATTTGTGACATTCGTGGCATATTATCCATATTTTTAAAACAAATTTGACAAAAAGAAATAAAGTATATCATAAAAATTTAATTACCTCTCCTTCCTAAATGTTTTATTTTATTGCACATTATTATCAGTTTAATTACACTTTGTCAATTAAAATGTTGTAACAATATTAAGTCCTCAGTAATTGAAACTACTTTGGGAAAAATAACGCTAAAACTCATCAAATGCGAGTAAAATTTACACTATAATCGTTTCGTATACACTTAGGCACATGTATACGAAACGATTATAAGAGATTAATAATAGGGGTAATAGTATTGCTATTAAAATATATCTCATTTAAGGGATTAATAATAGGGGTAATAGTATTGCTATTAAAATATATCTCATTTAAGGGATTAATAATAGGGGTAATAGTATTGCTATTAAAATATATCTCATTTAAGGGATTAATAATAGGGGTAATAGTATTGCTATTAAAATACATAGGGTGTAGAGATATTTATAAACGCTGATATTATTTTTCAGCATCAACTTCTAAATATATGGTGTAGTATATTTTTGACAGGCGTTTTTTTAAATATATTTTTTGTTAGTTTAAAATTTACAGTCAATTAATTCTTAACAGATTAATTTGATATCTTATGCGATTTGAATTTAAAACTATATGGCCAATCTTGTTTAACAAAAACGATTGTAAAAGGTAATCTATGAATATTAACTTTTAATATCGTAAAATTTATCATAGGTTTCCTTATTATGTAAAATCGTGTCAAACAATGTTTTGATGTAGTTCTAACGGTTTAACTTGTTTACTACAAAAATAATTCTATGGTCTGATTTTCCAGCAGAAAACGGCTCATAACAAATATTGTGATTATAAGCACATGCCGTTAAAATTTGTCGTAAACTTATGTAATTTTACATCTATTACTTGTAATGTTTGTAGTTTCTTATGTTTTACTCGTAAGGTTTTTTACGTATTATTTTAACTTAAATCTACAAATTTTAAAATTTTACATAATTTTAACGATTTACTCCACTTCAAATATTAATAGGGGTTCTTTATAAGTTTAAAAAAAATGTCATATATCGTATGTCAATTTATAGAATATAAGCTATGAAGTAGCGAAAGTTTCAAGTAAATATATTGAGCAGTTTTTGTGTTCGACTCAAAATATAAGGGTACAAAAATGTTGTCCCTTATAAAATGAGCATAATGATAATTAGAAAAGGGTAACACTGAAATAATAATTAATTTCCTTCATAATTTTTGGCTAAATAAATATTAAAAAGCATGCTTACCTAATTCCCGGATTACATATAAACCCTCTTCATATATTTAAGCCAGACCTAATTAGTGCAAACATGACGAACGTCAACACTGAAACAAAGTTGAAGCGATCACAAAAACCACATGCCAAAGTAATAGGGTTTACTTCGCAAAGACAAAACGTCCTTGATTAAAGTAAAATACATCAGGAAATGACGTATTATGTGAAGGGTAGGCTTCCGGGTTACAACCGAATAATATGAAACTCAAAACCAACGCGCAGGTCCAAATAACCTCAGTGGACCATTAATAAAATTTTACCATTAAATTTGCGTAGCGTTTGATATTTTACATGACGAGAATGACAAAGTTAATTTACTCGCCATAAACGAATGTCAAGTTGTATGGAAGATACACAAGACTTACGTGAACTTTAATCTATATTTATTGATTTTATTGGAAGAGTTTTGTTAATTTTTCCAATAAAATCAAAAGTATGTTTCGTATTTTCTTTCTATCAATACATTTTATTGCATCAATACCGATATATAAAGCCGGTATTAAACAAATATTTTGGTATCCGCAGCTGCATTTTGGTGAGAGATTTTTAATTTTAAGCTCTTTTAAGGTTGATATATTTGTAAGAAATGCAGTGTACGGAATCTTCAAAAAACGCAGCCAGCTCTGCACTTCCAGCTATGTAGCTTGAAAGATTTAAATAACAGCCTCATCTGAAAAACTATGACGATCTACTCTTTATGGGAGCATTCTACAAACGTCCTTTGCAGTTTATTAGAGATTTTAATATTAGAAATTTTTATTTCTTTTCTAATTTATGTGAATGTATGTTATACAATTGGTAATAAAAAATTGCTTATAAAACGAAAATGCTTACAAAGATTGTGCACATCTGGTCTATTAATTCGGCATTAGAAAGACATAAGCATGCTTTCTTCTTGGAGGCTCATGAAAACGGCAGTCATCGTAGCAGGTTTAGCGCTACCCAAAGTACACCACGAAGAGGCCTGCCACTTTACATCCCTCGTTTTGAATGGACTACCTATAGGTTCACCTCCATAGAATCGGCTTTGCTAATAATGAGGTTTGCCCGCTATGCGGCTGTGCGCCAATGGACGGTGAGCATCTTCGTACTTTTAAGACTTTGAAATGCCCAACTAGTGACATTGTCGGACACTATTGGGAGGCTTGGCGTCGAATGGTCGAAGAACCATGGACGGGCGTTGGGTAACCAACGAACTAATATTTCCATCTTTAAATTATTAGTCCTTTGGGATACGATTCGTGACTTGGATAATCTGCAAAATATTTTAATATAACCATCTTATTATTGTGTATGTAATTTGGTATTTTCTTCGCCAATAAAAAAGTGTCTATAAGGAACCAACTTGAACTTTTCGGTATCACATATTCATAAACCTTTATTTTAACTATTCGTACTCTTTGGCGGACACCAAGCCACCATTATTTTTGCACTTCAATATTAATAGTGAACGACATTCGTCAATTTTACTTAATTTAAACTAATTAACCGATTATACTTTCGCAAATTATTCTCATTATCCTACGTTCTCATCATCAACATATCGAGTTCGAATGGTTTTTGGTGATATCTTGATTTTTATTCGCTTATGCCAATTTTGGCACGCCAGAATATTTATTGAAATAACAAAACACAGAAGTAAACGTTTCATTATCAAAAATTACAACAAAATATAAGTGAAAAAATACAGTCTTAAGATTTTGATTACGATATTGTGCGTACACTATTTGCGAAGGCGACAGCGGCTGTAACGTGGCTGCTGCATCGTATCGTCATATTCAGGATAATATGGGACATGAACCCAATGGAATATGATCCTGTGAATATAAATAGAACGATTATTTCATTTCCTACTATAATTTTTCGAGTGTTAAAATTGGTAGACTTTGACACCTTTTACTTTTAATTTCCTTTTGAATATTTAAAGCTTGTATTAATTTTATGACAATTTGTTTTATTCAATTAATTGTAAATTAATTTAATCACAAAGGTTTAACAAAAAAATGCAACACGGTTAAATGAACGATTCTTTAAGTTCTTTACCACGACCTAGGTTTCGTTGTATTACAAAATCTTTAGGTGGGCTATTAGCAAAGATATCTCTAGCATCTTTAACATAAAAATACTACTTCACGTAGTTTCATTTAATAGTGAACAATGTATTTCTATAAAATGAACGCCAAATATGTTCAACAAAAAAATGTAACAGATGATAGGATTTACCTTTCATTAGACATTTGTGTCTATAAAAAGAAACACCTAAGGATTGAATAAGGATATAGTATTAAGATATCCTATATATGGATATATATATAGACAGTAGAAAGAAATAACATTCGACAATGAATATAGCGACGAAAATAAGTATAGTAAGTTGCGAACATCAGCCAAGTGCGTTTCGGAATTTAAAAAAAATAACGTATAAATACACAAGAAAATGGTTATAGGAAGTGTTGCAAATAATTTTGGAGTTTAAAATTTCACAAATGGAGTTTATAAGTGATATAAAATATTAGTAATTTTATTTTTAAATTTTTATCCAATGATATAACTTGTCGAGATAAGCAAAATATCATCACCCGGTTATAAGTAAGTATAAGGAAGTAAATTAAAAGAAAATTATACTTTTTACATATCAGAAAACAATATTAGAAAACTCTTATATTGTTTTCTGCTGCTGGGTAGTTAGATGCTATGTTTAAATAAGTACATAGAAAACATCGTACAACCATATTAGTCTTATATATAGTTTTTATTAGAAGATAATAAATAAAATTTAAAGTTTAAAAGCCTTAAAAATATTTTTCAGGTAAATTATTTCCCTAATTGAAATTCCAATTTAAAAACAAATCTTTGGATCACATGTAAACATTTTTCCTTCGTGTATTGCTTCATATTAATTAACTTTTCTTAACGATTCGGTCAGAACATAAAACTAATAGTATTTTCAAAACCACTAACCATGAAAAATAACAACTTATATTTTGACATGATGAACTCCAAATTTGTTTATGTTTCCTAACTGTACTGTATTTTTGTGACTGTGTACATGTTGTTAACGTAAATTTCATATTTATTATTTTTTTGGTTAACTTACAGTTGCGGAAATATTTAAGTTTTAACATCTTGGCTTATCAATAAGGTTGACTGAACAACTAATTATACTCGATAACACGTAACGTAACACTTCAACAAATGTATTCTTACTCAGCACAAACACCTAAAATTCTAATATAATTACTTGACCAAAATCCGAATTGTTAATTTCCACCTGTAAGGAGGATTACAATTGCAATATACAAAAGGGCAAAATTATTATTATTCCATAATTCTGTTCTCGTTGCGTTATCAAAACATAAACCAAAAATTGGTGATAATAGAGTCTGTGATGAGTAACGATGCGGGCTGAAACATTTTCACTATATCGATTAAGTACAAGTCACATATTCATAAATCTAGGGGATATATAATTAAAAACAATTTAACTGAACTGATTGTAATTTTTAGTTCTTCTTAACAGGAAATAGTTTTATTTCCACTCCAAAAAACAAAATAACATAATTTTATGATTAACGGTCATATTCGTCTCAGTGATGTGTTGGGTTGAGCGCATGACCGCTCACTGCGAGGACTCGGGTTCGATTCCCGGCCGCTCATCGAAGCGGAACTGGAAGAAGTCCAACCTTCCGACGCTCTGGCAACCATCTTTCCATATGAGATATTCTTCATCTTATGTGGACACGACAACAACAACAATGGTCATATTCTTATCGTTTGTGAGTACTTTCATCAGTTATTATTTACTGTGATAACTTTCTCCTTTTCATAATTTCATTGATCCCCAACTGAATGCTAACGAAATAAATTCATAATTTTGATGGTTAGTAAAGTTTCCTTGTTAAGTTGAACAACAAAGATACGCAGGGATATACATAATTGCGAAGGTGGAATTTGAGCAATTTTTTAAATTAAGTCTTTACCTCGTTGGTGTTCTATCCCTAAAGTTAATAAATTTATTCAATTTATAAGCACAAAATATTTGTTTACAGCAACGTAAAGTTTATTATATTTTAAAACATGGTCACCATATTTACTAAATTAATTAGTTTACATACAACGAAAGGTACTAATCCTGTGATTCTATGATTAACCCCAGTAAAGGTGAATAAGTTTGTTCATATTTGAAGAGAATAAAGCCCGTAATTAAAATTGAATATTAGGCAGTAAAATTTTGTGTAAGTGAGCTTTATTACCTATTGAAGCTTTATGTTTTACGCCGTATGTATAAATCTTTGATAAAATATTAAGTAAACTTTATTTTTAGAAATAATTAAAATATGAAAAGCTCTCATATCTCTGCAGGAGTGCATAAATTCGGCAAGTTTGCTATGGTTTAAAGATTTTCTTTTGTAATTACTACTTTTATTCTATTTCTAAACACACAAGGTATATTATGACAAGTTATTTTAGAAATATAGGAATTTGAACTGCTGTACATTAAAAATTACTTTGAATATAATGATACAAAACAATGGCATTTTTTTGGAATTGAAGCAATGTTTCGAGTCGAACTATTTTCAGCATACATAAGTTTCAACAAAAACATCCTTACATTTTGATAACTTAAGACAGAGAGAACTTATTCATATTATTATCAACCTTTAAAATTAAATATTCTTTTATTTAAAAAGCCAATAATAGTAAAACAGTAAACTTACAATTAACAAAAGAATTTAACTTATACGGAAATTATAAATTTTATAAGTATATTCATTTCAATGGTTTTTAATTTAACTTCTGTTTATTTTCAAACTTGTATGTGAGAGACTTATCTGAATTTATTCGATTTTCGACTTTAAAACGACTTGGTTATGTTTAGGTTTATTTTATATTCTGTGTAGTATACATTAAATCATTAATCTATGAAAGCGCAGAGGACAACTAGGTGACATTCACAAACCTGTAGTGTCTTTAAAGAAAGGTCAACGCGCGGAAATGTAAACGTGTTAGTTTTATATTTACCTTGTGTTTCTTATAGTACAATTTGTCTTGAAAAATGTGAGTAATTAAACATTTATACTTCAGTTATAATAGTAGTTAATCCCTTCATCCTTCGCATTTGTCTTTTTAACACGTAAAAAACTCCATTTTTTTTCTATAACAATATTTAATTAATGTGTACTACCCCAAAATCATTTATTAGATTATTCAAATGCTCAATTATTTTAATTCATTATAAATAGAAAAACATGTATCTGAATTTAATTACGAAAAAATTAAATTCGCGTGCAATATACGAATGCTGTCATAAATAAACAGCATTCATACCATTTGTACATCGCACGCGAAAGTGGCAGCAGTTAACGTGAACGCTCTCGCGTTGTATAGTAATGACATGTCACAATTAATGGGAGATAGTGTATCGTTGTGAACTCAGTACAGTAGTAGATTAAATGACAGATAGACGGTTAGGTGATTTTATATTTACTCATTTTTTTCTCTCTTTGATGCAAAATATTAGAAAATCGTTACGTTTAGTAACTGGTATTTTATTAACTTACAGAGATATGTGACAATTAAAATCAAATTTGAAAAAAAAATTCAGTTTACACGTTTTAGTATTTGCCTACATTTTGTATTGTCTACCAAGAAAATAGAAAAATGGCACTTTTAAATAAACAATCTCTCGAGATTCCAAAATATTGTTGATGAAGGATATAATAAAATCAGGTCATTATTTTGCATAATACAAAGAAAATATTGGAACAAACTTTCGCTAAAATTATAACAGCATGATAGACTAACTATCCTTTAATAAAATTGGATTATAACTGCGGCTCACAAATGTTAATAAACTTAAGCCGACTGCTAAAAGATGAGACTGAAATTAAATTGGTCATTTTTTTATTACCTTTTGGGATGAGTGAATTTTGAACATTAAATATTTAAAACTATAATAATTTACGGTATAATATTGCTTTACGGTGAATCTTTTTCCGACGATAAATATTTAAATTTTAGGAGCAATATTTAACATTTATACGTTTGACTTGAAGATTTAAAAATCGGATATATGCATTTTACCATTAGACAATAATTTAATCAGTGTGTAAGCCGGAAAAATTAAATCATAGTACTAATGTTGGATACATTTCTCTCAAGTCGTCTTAATGTGAAGCCGAGATAAGAACAAAACCATGTAGTGTGTGATTTATATTTAACTGAGTTAATAAAAAATTATTACATTTGATAGTTTAGTTACATGGAACTAAATATATCTTTCTTTTAAGTGAATTTGTAGACATTATTAGGTTTCAAAAATTACATAAGAAGACAAAATTTGAAACGCTAAATGTATTTCGATCGTAAAAAGCTTAACACAATTGAATTAAAACGTTACTCACAAACTTTTCATGTTCTGTATTTTTTTATTACAAAATAAACTTTAGATTTAGGTAAGAAGTCGTTTTTGGAGGTACAACTCAATCACTACTAAAAAAAAAGTAAGCTAAAATTGTTTTGAAATATAATTTTGTTTCATCCTTGCTCTGTAATCAAAATATGAGCCGTTATTTAGGAAGAGAAAGCTTTATGCCTATATGTTCATATACCCATTTTAGTTGATTACCGTTGTTTATCCAATACCATATATGGAAACAATTTTATATAGGGGTAGTGTGATCTTATCTGTACCACAGTGTTATTTTGTGTCATGGTAAGAACGTTTCATTTCAGGTGACACTGATGCATCGAAGACAGAGAATTCTATATTAATTACGCGTTTCTACATGATCTATATATGATTTTCTAAGCGGTAATATTACACTAAAGTTATTTTATTACTAAGCGGTGGTAGGTTTTTCAATCTTTAATACAATGGCAAAGTTTGCAAGTTTTGAATATTCGATGATATTATTTTCCTTCTAGTTTTTTTTAAGGAAATGATAAGTGTAGCGCACAGGTATATACTATAAAATGACACTAACGAATGAAATAAGCATTTTTATAGAGAGAAAGTCTGCAGTTCGGTATTACTTAATAAGATTTTAAGAAATGAAATAAGTTACTTTTCAGAACCCATAATTTCCATCATAACGAAGTTAAAGACTATTAAATATTTCTTGGTTATATGATTTAAGTGAAAATGTAAAAAATTAAATAAATTACTTTTCAGAATCCATTATTTCCATCTTAACAAAGATAAAAATTATTCAATAATTTTCAGTTTTTTAATTCAAGTAAAAAATAAAATAAGTTACTTTTCAGAACCCATAATTTCCAATTAAATTACTTTTCGGAACCCATAATTTTTAAGAAATAAAATAAGTTACTTTTCGGAACCAATAATTTCCATCATAACGAAGTTAAAGACTATTAAATATTTCTTGGTTTTATAATTTAAGTAAAAATGTAAAAAATTAAATAAATTACTTTTCAGAATCCATTATTTCCATCTTAACAAAGATAAAAACTATTAAATATTTTTAAGTTTTATAATTCAAGTAAAAATATTTTATTTACATGAATTTGTTGCAAAATAATTATTAAAAAATTATTTTTTAATGTAATAAATTTTCTATAACTCCAACTTCATTTCAAACATATTTTATAAGTGGACCCCAGGAATTTTTGTACTGTAAGGTGTTACATAATCTATGAGAGGCGGCGGTGGCATAAATATGGGTAGAGCATAAAATATTTACGTTTTAGCATAATTTCCTTCATTTAAATAGAAAACTAAATATGACGTCTAAATTTTTATAACCGTCTAGCGTAACATATCTGGTTACAAATAGTGACCGTAAAATTATTTTATATTACGAATAGTAAAGTTCATTTACAATATTTAGGTAATTCTTATATATATAATTTAGTAATTTAAGGTTCCTTTAAAGTATATTGTGTTTGCGCTTTAACTAGGTCATGGTTTTCAAAAACATAATATTGCTTTTCACTTTTTAAAAATTCTAAATTTCCGTCTGGAAAATGTTTAATCATAAGTTATTGGAGGCATTTTTCACGATGTTTTGTATTCTTTAAAGAAGGCTTTAGTCGTAAGCATAAGGAATAAAATAGGCCGTTATTCGTTAGACTTAGCTTGATGAAGCTTCGTCAAATTTCTGAAAGAAAAAAATACTTAAGTACGGGTAGAACTCACATTACCAAGTTTTTTATATGCTTAGATATATAAAACAAATAAGGGTGGATAGTACATTTCATGCAAAATATTACGGAAGAATTTTCAATAAAGCAATATTTTTTTATTTTCTTTATTTATCTTTCTTATATTTAGAAAGAAACTTCTTATTTAAGGACTCAAAACTTCATGGGTGTATAACAAGTAAAATTTTAGGTCTTAGTTATCACATTCCAATATAAGATATGATCATATTAAGCACCCTTTTTTCATTAATATCCTACATATAATTTCAAACATTTCGTCACATCGATATTCTTTATAAAAAAGACTTATCTGAATTCTAGCACCTGCTCGACCCAAGCTTTTAAGTTAATGGATTAATAATAATAATCATTATTTATTATGAAAGTAAGAGTACAATGTGCATGGCGCTAAAACTCAGAAACGAGTCTCGATACCATCAAAGGAGTTACATAGTGTAGTAACCCTCCATCTCCCATCCATGAAGAAGATTCCCGTTTTCATCTGAAGGGCGCGTTTAGGGAGCTGGAAGTCTCGACCTCTAGAAATTTCTAGAACAATTTATAGTATTTAAGAATATTCGAGAGCATTCCAGAATATCCCGGAACATACTGGAATTTTTGAGAATAGTTTGGAACGTTCGGGAACATCCCGGAATATCCCGCATCATTGTGGAACATTCCAGAATACTCTGGAATGTTCGGGAATGTTCTATAATATTGTGAACCATTGGAAGGCATTTGTATGGGTAGGGCTACCAATTGGTTTTAGGGCTACCAATTACCAGTGAAGTGCAGAGAATGAATAAAAACGGACAGTGAATTGTGAATAATCGAAGTTTTACAGTGACTGAATTTAAATCAAAAATAAAGTGTTTAAAGTGTACTTAATGTATTTCTTAATAAAAAGTTGGTTTGATTTTTATTTTGGGCAATGCCCAAACGCAAAATAAGAGAATGAACACCATGAGATACAGAGAAACCAGAAAACAACGAAATGGACGAATTGAAGCATCAAGAATTGCGACACAATCTTATAATAAATGACTGCGAATGCAAGTCACCGATGAAAATATCACCCTATGAGAAGCGCGAATAAGGACAAGTAAACAGTACAACCTAACAAATGACGCATTCTAATACGACCTAACGAAAGAAAATAACAAACACAAACACGTAGTAATCAGAAAAATGGATAACATTTGCCAATTTTGCAATGAAAAATTTCAGTAGGGAAAGACTAGGAATCTGTTGCATGCATGGAAAAATTCGATTACAATCACTAGAACTACTTCCGCAGGAATTTCTTCATTAAATGACCGGGTAAACTCGAGAATTAAAACATAATTCTTAAAAATATAAAAGCGTACAAAGCCTGTCTCGAAATGACTTCTTTCGGTATTGCTTGGATACACACTAATAGAGATAAAATGGATGATATTTTTTTTCATTCAAGAAAAATCTATGACAAAATATGATCATTACCACCACTACCCAATGAAGACTATCAATTCCTACAAGTGTATTTCTTTGGAAATGAAGAAATAGACATTGTTCAACCATGCGCAAACATCAGTGGATTGACGAGGCATAATCTAAGATATACAGAGGATCTTACACAAATACAATCAATTTATTCACATATTCAAAACAGCACTAAAATGAATAATTTCTGATGACACATCTACAACTACCGTCGAATATAGCTGAAGAATAATACTCATTATGTAAAATCTCAAGTGAACTTATCCGTTATTTTCTGGAACAATTGAATAAAGGCACATAAAAAATCACTCGAAGCCATGGATTACGAGACTTGCGAGGGAACTCTGAAGTGACGGGAGGAGCTCTACTTATACTCTCAGGAGATTTTCGACAAACATTTCCAATTATTTTCAAGTCCGCACCAGCAGAAGAAATCAATGCACGCCTAAAAAAAATCACATCTCTGGCCATACTTACAAATACTGCGACTAATAAAAAAATATGAGAGTTGAACTATCGAAAGACGAAACGACATATTTAGCTCAAAAACTTTTACAAAGATGGGAAGGCACATATCTTACTAACCAGACAGAGACAGACTGGCCTCACTGAACTCAATCGTGATTTCTGCAACATAGCCACTGATGAGAACGAATTCATCGACCAAATTTATCTGAACGTTGTTCACAACTATATCAAAGTGGAGTGGCTATTTCAGAGGGCAAATTTGGCAAGTAAAAGTAATATTGTCGACGATATCAACTTCAATATTCAAAAGAAAATTGCCGGTGAAGAGTGCTGTTGAATAATATCTTCAAAACCAAACCGACAAAGGACTCACGGTCCAAAATATCAGTCATCTCTACTGAACTGCCATTCCAATTTAAAGTACTGAAATTTCCAATCAAATTAGCCAATAGTTACACAATTTACAAGCTCTAAAACATTGTAATTTCCAATTAGCCTATAGTTTTAGAAATTAGCCTATAGTTTTACAATTAACAAACTTTAAAACATTGCGACATTTTGAGGTCTGCTTTTCTCACGGTTAGCTATAGGTAGCTTGATCTCCAGTAGGAAATTCGAAAAATTTGCACATATGTACCCCGGATAAGAAAATGAAACATGTTGTTAATAAAGAAATGTTTTAAATACTTAGAATAGGTTTTCCATAGAAAATGTTTACCTCTTTTATTTTAAAATTTATCATTTTACTTCAACTACCACATAGTCTGATATCAACTCTCTGAGCGAAGCCGGGTGTACTCTGAGTGAAGTCGGGTACCCCAGCTAGTATGTTATAAAATTATAAATTTATTTTTGCAATTAATTTAAGTCATTTTCGTGGAGTTGCTTTGGACTTTATGGAAACTCAATTGTATATCGTAAGTTGGTTGACTATTACTAGTAAACTTGTAGAGCCTATTTAGCTAGGATAATTTTATGTTTAATTTCGTTATATGTACTACCATTGCGAATACTTTAAGATATTCAAAAATTGTGGTTTTCTCGATAAAGGATGGGACCCGTAAATCTTACAAAATGATCGTAAATCGTATGAAGCTTCATATTTCTTAAACAAAATTTCATGTCAAAAAACTAATTACAACATACCTAAAATTATTCTAAAAGATCTACTCTACAATACCCTACACAATGCGATATGCAAATAAAAAAACTTTACATGTAGAGATAGTTAACTAATTATTTTGATTTAATTATTAAGATAAATAAATTTTAATTCCTATTCATATTTATAATAAAAAAAAATACGCCACACTCATATAATAACAATGTTATTATGAAGACTTTGCTGTCAGTCAAACGTAATAAAATTAACTTTATTAAAAATAGCTCTTTTAATCTAGGTTTCCGTTTGATAAATACAAGTATTTTTATATTTTACCAGTTAAGTTAATTAACTAAATTAGTTAATATTTCCGCGTTACCGGTTTTCTATTAGCGTTTATTATATTAGTTTATTACTGTAAATATTAAATCGTCAAAAGTTAAAATAGCGAGGAATATATGTAATTCCATAGACTGTGTGATTCAAGTGAGATTTTTTTTAATTTTCAATCACCTTCATTCAACTCACTTCTTACTGAAAAAATAGATTTATTGAAAATCCCGAAACCAGGTGTAAATATAGCTCAGCAACCATGGTTATTGCACTTTTTTTCTTTCTGTAAATAAAACATTACACATAACACTAAACCACGCATTAAAGGAAAAAAATCCGTCCGTGATTTTCTTAATGAAAAAAAAATCGGTCAGAAAAGAGCTTCTGCCATGAAGAAACGGCTGTTAATTAGTCGTCAAGCATAAAATTTATAACCGGTTTCGACGAAATCATTTTTGCTTATTTAAATCATTTTTTATTTGTGCATTTCTTTCTATTATTCTAAATTTGTGTTTGTATTTGCGCATTCAGGGTTTAGTGTGACTAAGGAGGGCAATTGAGTTAAAAAATTACAACGCAAAAGTCACTGATTAAAACGTAATTTCAAGGATAATTTTTCCAAATCGATTTTTCTATTACGAAATAATTACGAAGCTTATTATCAAATTCTGATCTGGTTGATGGTGTAGTTATTTTGACAAAGTTAATCTACCAGAAGCAAATATTTCGAATCAATATTGATTATTTCCCATTCGACCGTTTTTCTTTTCCAAATTTCATCAATAGATAACCATCATATTTAAATAGTCAAATGATTATCAACTTAGATCTGATTTTCTTCAGATTTAGTTTCTTCGCCAAGATAACAACTCTTTGCAAATGAATGTAGTTTTTGTCCTGAAAATATTTCTTTGGAATGACGTGCATTGCGTTTTCGATTGCCTCTTTTTTTTTATGGGCATACTTTGCAACTTCCCCTAGATATGATGGAGCTAGGGATTGGTTCGTTACAACCATCTTCAAAGCTCATATTCAAATGCTCTCATATTTCTTTTTAGTTTTCTCGGAAGGTTCACCATCGTAGCTCTTCTTTGTGAAAGTAATATTTTGTCAATTCAATGCCCAATTCACGTAAATATTTTCGTCTTTTCTTTATAACCACTTTATAATTTTTTAATATTATCATGACATTTATTCCAGCAAGATCCAGAAGACGAAAGGACAAAAGAAGAGCGTTAACAGCCATCTATTATTTTTCCTTGAAGTTAAATATATCTTCACTTTTTCATCTACTTCATCGACAGTGCCTTTCGTTTTAGTGTAAAAAGTTACGATGCTTGGTTTACGCTTTTCATTCGTACTTTCATCATTTTCAGTAGCAAAATGAAGTGATGATATTAGAAATACATATCTTTTTTTGGGACCTTTGATACCAGCGTAGCCCGGTTAGAAAATCCAAGTTTAATTGAATATTCATGATTGTTTTATTTGTAAAATAAGGCGGTATTTCGTTTTTGTTTTCGCGCATGGTACCCACAAAATAAATCTTATGATTTTCAGCTAAATCAACCACCAAAGAAATACTGGAGTACCAATTGTCGATTGTTAGGTTTCGTGTTATGCCAGAAATTGGTGTCACTACGCCCGCTGCAGCATTGTTCAACTGGTACGGGTCTTCTGGCTACTTGTCGGCGTAAAGCTCTATATTGAGTACATAACACGTAGCTGCGTCTATAAGCGGATATAATTTTATTCAGTAATTCTCCGGTTTAGATTTTATATTCTGTCTAAAGCTATATTTTCCTCGAAAGCCTACCATCATCTCATCAATAATCACGTTCTGATACACAGAATAAGGTAAAAGGCTGTTTTTTGTAAACATTACCCTCATAGGCGCAATTTTATCGAGAACACGACGAGATGCTCGTGTGGTTACATCATCAAACCGCAATGAAATTAAAAGAAATTTTGTTCTTTTCAATGTCATCTTAGTGGAAAAAATAGGTACGCCTGCGCGATTAGTTGCTTATACATTTTCTTAATTCGCGTGTGACATCCGCAAGGTTCCCGCTATGTGTACTAATCTGAATAATGCTTGAGTTACTACAGCATCAGTCGGTCAGCAGTCAAGGAATCTATTATGTGAAGGCGCCTTTTGTATAAATTCATTAGTTTGTATCACAACTTTTTCAATAATATCCGCAGTAATGAGTAAATTCTAGGCTTGCATAAATGCTGTGACTCCCACGTCGTTTCTACGAGTACCCGAATCTTCCGTAAGAATATTTCGAACTTGGCGGTTCACTTTGTTATTATTAGATTTCTGCCACTTTTTTATCTAATCACGCTCTAGAAAACATGTTATTCTACTTGAAAGGGGTAAATCTTCCTCAAGTGAATCCGAGCTGGATGATTCTTCAGCAGATTGAGTTTCCTCTGAAAGTAGAATATGATCGGAAGCTTCTAAACCTTGGTCACTGAGCTCTAGTTCACTCTCTTTATCTTCTCGTTGTATATGTGCACGTATTTCACTTCTAGTTAGCAGTCTACGAAGTCATTTTTATGTAAAGTAACACAATTACAAGCCTAATTCTATGGTACATTTTGACATTTTAAAATGTAATATCTCGCGTTGAACGACGCGCGTAACTTTTTCGACCACAGGTGTGTAGCATCTTTTCGATGCCTGAGTCACAACTAAAAAAATGCGATCTACGCCTTGCGAGGAGCAGAGGTAATCTGTTTATTTAATGCACAGTGAAGCAATGACAGACTACAAGAGATAGGAGATACTACTATTAATAATACTAGAGATTTAAGAACAATGGATGCGATTTCTTTTTCTATTTGCTATTGTGTACCTTTTTACATTTCTATATTTGATTTGCAAAATTTTACACGTGCAAAATATCCATACTCCTTAAAATTTAGAAGAATTTTGAAGAAATTATTTATTTGATCAAAAGCTTTAAATTAGGTTTTAAAATTAATATGCATTGATCGTTATTATAATGTATCACCTATTATAATGGAGAAAAGCAATAAAAGTATAAAGAAAAGCGGCAATTAACGTAATATTCTAATCCTAGAACATAAAGTTTTTCCTCTTTTTTAAGTCTTCATGAGTTTAATTTAAAAAATTCTAATAACCATAAGGTTGTAAATATTTTAATATGAACAGTATACTTCTTGTTCGGAATAATTATATCCTGGGTAGACCAGACATATGCCGCTGAGAGCACTTTAGACGGCATGTGCGTCTTTTGGCCGCCAGCGCAACATCACGTAAAACTTGACTGCGGAGATGCCAAAAAGGAAGGAGAATTTATTTCGTGCTTTGCCCACGGAACTTGATGTGAATACTAATTTTAAAAATGTCCACTGACAAGGCTTAAGGGTTCTGAAGTAGTTCAAGAAAAAGGTTGATATGGTTTTTAATTTATTTCAAAGTAAATGGAATAAATTTTCTTTCATGTCTATTGCTACATTCGTCAGAATGGTGTTGACGACAAATCACTGAAGTTTTCCGAGATCTAAATTATGACCTTTTCTATTCAGAAATATATTGTTAATAAATTAAGTTAATCAGTAGTGATAAATATTGAAAAGGGATTTTGTCTGAAGTTATTTAGCTATTTAAAGTGACGTCTGTGCATTAAATTATATCGTAACTGAAAGATTTAAATGTTTTTGAACTATATGCTTTGTTGGGTTTGTTATTTTACATAGATGTTTCAAATCATGAGGACTCCCGTTTTCTTTAAAACAGGTTTGTGTATTATGTCACAAACATTATTGTTTATTTTGCTTTGTTAGCTAGGTTCACATGTATTAAAAAAGTCATTTTACATTTGTACCCACTACAAAAAAGTGTCCTGCCTTCTATGTTAAAAAAAAGCAACACATTCGATAAGCTATTAATTCCTTAGAAGTATGGAGCCAAATGTGACGTTATTTTTTTATTACAATAATCATCAGCACATTCATTTACTTTCATTAATTAATCAAACTTTATTTTTTATTTTTTCAGTTAATTTTACAATTAATTATATTCATTAATTTTTTTAAGTATTTAAATTTAAAATAAAATAGGTCAAACAAAAATAAGTAAGTTTTAATTTTTAATATAACTAAATTTAATTCTAAATATAATTTTAAATTTGATTTATTCAAAAAATAGAATCACTAACCTTAAAAAATATAATTAATGAAATTTTAATTTTTAAAATAGTACTTAATAATAACTTTAAATTTGTTTGGTTTAATAAATAAATTTTAAAACAATAAAATGGGAAACCATTTAATTTTTAGAACTATAAAATGTATTGTTAAAATTAATATTAAATTTAATTTATTTTTGAAATAATTAAAATAAAAATAATTAATTATAAACTTAAAATTATCTTCATATTTCATTTTATTGATTAAAAAACTGTTAATAAATGATGAATTAATAATGAAAATAAATGAACTTGTCAAACATTTATCGTAATTTTGAATATTTTAAGTAGTCAATAATACATAAAGTAATAAGTTGTAGTGCAAATAAATATATACCGAATTGGAAACTGTCTGGCAGATGATTGGCTTACAATAGAAAGCTAGTAAAAAAAATACATTGACATTTGAGAGACAAATCCAATCATTGCAAAAATATTTTTAATGGGCATTTTTACTGTTGTAAATATCAATATAAATAAGTTTAAATAATATTTACGCCTGTTTAGAATTGAAGTTATACAACTCCCTGAGCTCAAACGCTTATTGCTCGGAAGGAATACTCGCAACTGATACTCGCACGAACATACACACACATGCAGCTGTATATAGTAGAAAGAGACAGAGAGAAAGAGAGGGAAAGGTCGCCTGAAGGGAGCATAACTCTTTTTACTTACGTGACGATCTGCCAATTTGCTCCACTCTAAGCCCGGTAAAAGAACTTCTTTCCAAAAAAAACAAGTGATGGCCGAAAACCTATAATAATTAGCGATATATAATTAATAAATTGTTACGTACTTTACATTATCTTTATATATAATTTTAATGTAGTCCCTTCTTCACTACCTTTTACTTAAACAGCTATTGCTTTTTTATAAGGGAATGTATTGTAACCTATCTCCATCTAATTAATGTATGCCGATGAAAAGCTGTAATGCGAGTCTTAAAAAAGAAACATATAAAATTTTTCTCGTTATAAAAAAAAGTATAGATAGAAATAATATCGAAAATTTACCAATTAAGAGAAACATTGAGCAAAAATATTCCACGCAATAGTTAAAAGAGGCACAAAATGTTATTTTAAAATTTATTTTACATTATAAACTTTCAACGAAAGTCCAAGATTTAAGTTTCCATACAGATATTCTCAAAACTAAATCACGAGTATCAAATTAAAATATATATTATTATTATCTGTCATGTATAATACCTTTCCACAGTATTCCCTGTGTTTTTTAGCTACAAACTATATTTAATACATTTACGTGGAAAATTACACGATGAAAGAAGTAACTGTTTTGTATTATTCTTTTTATTATACCATTGCTGCTATTATTGTTCGAAAGTTTATAAATTTTTCCTGAAATCTTAGTATTAGAAACGTTGAAAATTGACGGATTAATAAAACAAAAGAGATAGAAAAAATTTAAAATACTGGCAGCATAAAAATCAACTTATTACTCATTGTTACTGATTTTACCCTCAAACGTCGCTCAGTGCATTACTCGTTTAAAATAAAAAATGTCTCCTTCGCTTATAACCCCACACGCAAAAATTCTTACAATATTCATGTATGCGTATTGTCCTCAAACAAGAAACAGAGATGTGATATTACGCTTGCCATGAATATTTCAGTTTAGATCTCACTCCTTACTCGTATAATGGTCACATCACCTAAAATAGAGGCAAGTGTCACAGGCGCGCGCCCCTTGGGACGGCAGACGGCGATGCGGCATACGGCCATGGGACTACTGCTGAGACTCGTCTGGAATGGTCGAGACGAGAGATGAATTTCATTAGTGTTTAGTTTTTTGATATGTTAGGCATGAAATATTATTTAAGATAATTAACGGTAACAAAATTTACTTAATGTAGAAAATACGTTGTTAATATACTTTTATTTATACAGCTGAATCAAGCAAGCGTCTTTTATCTGCTAGTCTATAACTAATAAATATGTAGTATGATTTCAATTAATGTCACTAGAAATACCTTAGAAGGATTATTTTTTGGAACATTTTCTATTTATATCAATAAAATAGCTACAGTTTACTAGCAATGACACTAGTATTTGTATGTAAATCGACAAGTTAGGTTTTATAAAAATTAATATACCTTTTAAGATAATAATGGATACATAAATATTTCAACACATTTTTAATTTTTTGTAACAGTTGCTACAATAGTCGCTTGACAATTTTTTTAAATTATCCGAATATCATCTAAAGATGTGGCAAAATTATTGAAAAAATAATTAAAAATATACTTTTATTTTATTTCAATGAAACCAGTGAACTTGAGAGTTTGTAGGTCCAATTAGATTTTGTATTGCCTTTACAGTGAACTTATATTACATCAGGATTTATTTTTAATATTTACTAGGAATTCCATACCTGATTGACCCCAGCGTAACTCCATACTTAATCCATGGAAAATTTGGATAATGAATAGATTACAAATTGAATGATCATGTCGACTAAGTTTTATCGTAAAATTTGGAATAGTTCTTGAGGAATATCATTTTTATTATGTTCTTTAAGTTTTTGCTTGATCATTTACTATAGTCTTAAAAGAAAATTCTATAAATTTGATTTCAGTGATGTTAATTCATACCTTATACCTGGAATTCCTAAATCCGAGCGTGGTTCCTTGGGAGCAATGTATGAAATTATCTTCCCTTTATAATTCGATCGTGGTTTACTATTTTGAACAAATTTGGAGAATTGGAAGAAATATAAATTATAACACAAACAACTTTACTAGAGTCCACGCGAAAAAGGCTACGACAAAATATTATTTAATATATCGGATCTGAAAGATGAGGCAAGAAAATTAACTGGATGTATACAAAGGGAAAAAACGCAATTTACCTCGAAGTTAAGTGCAAGTATTATTTGGCGCAGATTACAAGGTCCTGGTCTAAATAAAAAAAAAATCAAAAAGCCATTATTATCACTAAAAAAATGTTTCAACAATTTATATTAAGTTAAAATACATTTTTAATGGACAGAAAAATAAAAGGTGTTAATGAAATTAAAAATGAAAAAATAATGTTAATTAGATGAAAAAGTAAAACGGAATAGCGTGAAACTGTTATTATTGCTATTACATAAGACTGTGTGATTTAGAAAGGTGTGCTCAAAATTTTCGCTAATAATGCTTTAACTCATAACCCATTCAAAGTAAATTACGAATTTATATTTCAACAAGATTTATCTGGTTGCCGCAGTATGGCTACGGCATTGGGTAAAAAGCTGTTCAAGATAATCACTAATAGAATAACCCAGGAATAATCCACACGTTAATTAAAATTCATAGAGCCGGCTTAAAAAACTAAGGAAAGTCCAATATTAAAGAGTGATACAATCCAGCATTCACATAATAAGAGCTGCAGAACTAAAAAAAATATTCACCATATGCGAAGGTATTGCCATAATTATGGCTAGATGTTAAGTGATATGGTGAGCAATTTATACATCTTATTTATTCTATGTGTTTCAGTTTACTTTATTATAACACCGTTTTACTAATGAAACATCTTTCATAAACATGGAGTCATCAAACTTTTAACGTATACTTTCTAGAAAACGTGTCGCACAGTTATGGCCACTAGTATATTAAATAAACCTTGACCTGTTATAAGAAAAAATATTGTAATGCTCGTAGATCAAAATGTTTTACAAACAAATATATAATTTATCACGAAATTTATAAAAAAAATTTTGCATAATAATTATTTACGAGACAGGAAATTATTTGTTTGAATATATTGGGGTAAGTCAAAGAAAGAAAAAATTTTGCCTTTATGTTGTGGGACCAAGCAGAATCTGAGCATAATTATATTTTTAAATAATTTTGATGCGATTGTTCAAACTAATAATAAGTTAATCGATTCTTAAATCGACTAATTAGACGATTGACGAATTAAGTTTATTTTTCCAATAAGTTACTATCTGAGACTTACAAAGAAAATAAAATAAATTTTAATAAATTAAAAACATCGATTAAAATGCAAAATATCTTTGGTTTCATCTAAAACCAAAATACAAAACTTTCCTAAAGAGCACAAATTCATTCGGAAATATTTTTAAAAATGCTCAAAACATGCAAGGCCTGTATTAAAGTTTCTATCCAATAATCTATGAATAAAGTATCACGGGTATTAAAACAAATCTTTGATTAGATACGTTTACTTGAAAAGATCAACTTCAGTACGAATAAATAATAAGGGAAAGTTATATTGAACATCTGGTAATTAAAAAAAAAAACAAATCATAATTTACATATATTTAGTATATTCATATCCAATCTTAAATCGTTTCCTGTTTTAAATAAAGGGACTCCACATCGTTTAAAGTAACTAATAGGAATGGACCGATACAAAAAATTAATGATTTTTGGTGTCTAAACCAATAACAATTAATTGGAACTAATCTTAATGAAAAGATAGAAATAAAAGACTCTGAACAAACTTTTAAAATAAAAATTTTAATTTCATCCATCGAATATTTCCTGACACTTTGGTATTGAAAGCATGTCTGGAATCGAGCACAAGCCAAAATTTTCTTTTAATTCTTAGATTGTTTTGTATTCAAAACATCATTCACTAAAATTCTGTTTGAGGCGAAAAGTAAAACTTTATGTTACATTCTATTCGGATCGAATCTAATTCACAAAATGTTTGACTGTTAATTTTTTTGTTTACTTATTTGTCTGGTATGTTAAAAGGTCAAATAATAATAATTATTTAGGTTAAACAAACATTTCCGGAAAATAATGGATATGGTTTAAATTAAAGTATAGGTTACCAATTGTCAGCATCGAATATTTAATAAAAGACTTGATATTGAGTTATTAACCCTCATGCACTCAATGATAAAAAGATGTATGGTCCTTTAAGATACAAACATAATTATTGGAGTAAAACTCCGCCACGTTAATAAAAAATTGTCAGAATCAACAGTAAATATTATTATATCATTTGAAAGCTAGAGCAATACTAATTTTGGCATTCGACGCTTTGCTTTATGTACATATTAAACAAACACTTACGACGTAGTATTTATAGAAGGCGTTGAAGTACACGTTTCACGATTCTGGTTATTCACGAAAAATTAGTGTGCTGAGAAACCTCATAAGTACACGGCTTAAAAACTGTGAATCCACGACCAGCTAATTCAGCCAGCTTATGAAAACGGCACAGAAATTTAATGAAACTGGTTTTGAGGTAAACGATCGGCAGATCGGGTCGCTTATGTTAGCAGGACTTCCAAAGAAGTTTGGGCCAATGATAATGGCCATTGATTATTTGTACATGAACATCAGTTTTTTTACATAAACACGGATTTTAAGGTTAAGTCTGAAGATGAATTTGTAGCTAAAAATTTTCATATGCGTGGTAGTATTGACAGTTACAAAGTGTATCCTCAACCTGGCAACATGAAAGGAAATGGAACGCATCATTCTTCTGTTAATATCAGTGGAAGTGATACAAAGCAAAATAAAATAATTCATTGTTACCGATCTAAGCAGACTCGACATTTCAAAAATCAATGTCCGTGTGGAGAAAAAGACCAATGCATTTAGTGCATTTTTCTTACTAAGTAGTTTAGTCAAACCGACTGGCACATAGACTCAGGCACCAGCAATCATTTAGTTTCGAATATTAACATGTTGTCCAATGTTTGTAATGAATCCAGAACTAAGAAAATTATTGTGCAAATGAAACAAAAAAAAACTTGAAAAATTGTTTAAAGTTTTTGCGCAGCCGACCTACAGTTTACGACACGTGTGAGTGATAAAAAGTTTGTTATAAATGTAAGCAACGTTTTCTGTGTACCTGACCGCACTATGAACCTACTGTCAGTGGGTAAAATTATTGTAAACGGTCACTGAGCGATATTTAGTCAGTATGGATGATTCGCAGAATGAAATAAGTCACTTGAAAATGTTAGATATTGTTTATCGATGACTTCAGCAGGATGTGCTCTGTATATTTTCTGCAGTCCAAAAATGACACCTTCAAGTTTTTCAAGCAATATGTAGAATTCGTTGAGTATCACTAATCTAAGAAGATAAAAAATGTTAAGATCGAATGGTGGCGAGTTTTTATAACAAAAATGGAGTTACTTGAGGCAATATAGTATAATCCATCAGAAAATAAATTTTTATAAACCAGAAAAAAATGGGGTGTGGGAGTGAAACTTTTTGGGCGGAGGCCCTGATCACATCTGTATATGTAATAAAACGTTTCTCAGAAATATGAACAAGAAGAAAGCCAAAATTTGAATAATTTACGAATTTTTGGCGCTGAAATGGGATAAGAAAGCAAAAAATGTACCTAGTTGGATATTCTGAGTATGTAAAGGGCTATCGCTTATATGATCCGGCGACACGTGAAGTTATTGTAGCTAATGATGTTGTAGTCATCGAGAATATAGACGACAGTAAAACAAAGACGAGTTTTCCCGATTCTTTTTGTCAGGAGACAAGAATCTGAACTCTATGCATTGTGATATTAATCTACCAAAGAAGCGTGTTAGACGGAAACCGAGCTATTTTGGTATTGCGGACATGTCTGTAGAAGTATTAAGTAAACAGATTACTCTTCGTTGTGTGATAACTGGATCTGAGAAAGTATAGTGGCAGTGCGCGATGAGGGAATAATAATTTTTTTTTCGTAAAAATAACACATGGCAGCTAGTGTATTTTGTATAAGTAATTTTGGAAATTATTTCTACAAATGCGCTATAATTGTTAGAGTTTATTTCTAAATAACATTATAAGGTAAGAAAGTGTAAGAGAGTTTATTCCAAAATATCATAATAAAGTAGGAAAAAACTTCTTTAAATAAATCGTACCATGTTTACGTCTTATTATACACTTTCAAGTAAAAATTATTTTTTTGGAAAATAAGAGCAAGGTTTCAAATTTCTATGTGTATCATTGGTCAATTAAAACGTTATAATATTTACGTTTAGAATTTACATATTATTCATCTAGACGGACATAATACCCATTTCAAATACAATTTAGTGGCACATGCTTTTAAGTAAAGTCTTTGAGATTTTATTAATGATCGTGATTAGCAGTTATTTTTTGGAAAACTTTCAAATGTTTTGATTGCTGAAATAGTTTATATTGTTTATACATAACTAACCAGAAAAGACATATGCAGGTGAAGTTTGTATAAAAATTATAAAAAACGTCTTTACAAGATAGCGATATGTATAAAATTAAACATCGAGTATTTCGACTTTCAAAATAAAATGTCAACATGAAATCTTAAAAAACTGTTTCTAGGGCAGGCATATAGCAAAAGAAAAGATATTATAAATGCAGTAATGAAAAAAAAAATTAATTATTTAAAAGGAACGTAGTACTAGTTTATACGGTTCGTTATTGTCCTGCATCCTGTCATATTACGACAATCAATTCGACAATAATCGGAAAATATGGAACACATGATAAAAAAATTATCCCACAAGAAATCAAAACAACTCTGCCCGAATCATACTGATCCGAATGTTACGAGTTAAAACACGCTAACGGAGAACAGGATAGAACATGTACTGAACACGTACTAGCTGAGACAACCAACATTTAGTCGGCAGCACAAGTCAAGACGTGTGTCTTGACTTGTGCAAAAGTCGGTCTAAAGTCGGCTAACGACCTTTTTCAATAAAAGTTGGCAGTCGTCATTCGCTGACTCACTACCTGCAAGGGTCGTTTTTATGCGTTGCTCGTAATATTTGAGAGCAATTCACTGCGTTTTAAAATTGACAATACACCGTATGATTTATCATATAAATAATCATTTTGTATCAAAAACATCACTTTAGGGCTTTAGCTGGAAACAATAATTAAAAGTATTTTCAGGGCTCTCTACCAGAAGAGTTCCGAAGCCAAAGTACGGTTGGGGCGAGACTTTGTTTTTTATTATTATTTTTTTTAAAGAAAAATGATGACTTGGTAGCCAAATCTTGTTACCAGGCCTGTTTCAAAAACGTCATTAGGCAGGAAGTTGTGAATGGGCTGTAATATTTATATTAAGCAAATAATTATAAAAAGAGCTAAACAAATTATAAAATGTTATGAGAAATAAAATTAAATAATTTTTTTTTAACTTATTTTATTTTGGCGCCTGTCGAAGACACGTCAGTCAATATATTTTCACAGGAAAATATAACATTAACTTTTCAACTTTTTTAACAAAAACCCTATTTACATTTAAATATTAAATTTATTAATATTATTATTTCTGCAGATAAATGTGTGCGCAATTCTCATAACACGATTTCAACTCATGCTTAACCAAATCCATCGATCTTAAAAACGAATGTAATTTTAATGGAAATTGACGTCTTGTATTCATTCCAAATGGGTATAAAACGGTAGGTTTCAGTAATTATTAATCAATATATTTTTAGTGTAAACAGTTGCACGGTAGATATAAAAGATTGTGGGATCATATCATAGTTTTTGGATATATTTTATGCAGCCGTAAATATATCCGAAAACTATAATATAGAAATTAGTCAAATGAATAATAAAAAGGAAACGACACAATCCAACTAATTACAAAACTTTATGTCTATCTAAAATACACGAAACTGAAACTAGTTTCCTTTTCGTTGGAAGTAAATGGTATATAACATAAGTAATTGCATACCCAAAATATACATTGAAATATTAAATGTTACCATATATCTTCAAATAATACGATTTCATATTTCAAGGACATTTTCTGAGAAGAGGCATAAGGTAAAAGAGATAAAATGATCATAAAGAAATAGCAACGTTCATTCAGGGAATCTGAATATTCCGGTGAATTGTCTTTCCAATTTTGACAGCAAAACTATCTCGAGGTTAATAGGCCCAATTCATGGTATTAGTTATATGACTACACTTCCTAGAATTATGAGTATTAACGATGTAAACAAAAAAAATATTTCTTGAAATTTCTGCGCTTTCCTCATATCATTTTTCCCGATTGACGTTCCAACTACTTTTTCCCGTATCCCTGTTTGAAGTATTATTTCTTTCTTTTTTTTATCTCATTAATAGATGTTGCGTTTAAATATTTCCCTTTATTTTATTTCATTTCTACGTACCGGAGTTGTCAGCAAATCTTTTGAAATATAATAAATATGAAGAAAATATGTAAATCATATCCCCACAATCCTTTCTTTCTAACGTTAGTCCCAGCGAGAGTATTATGTAAATTGAATCGAATTGAATTTTCGGAAACTCCAACAGTTTCCAATTTACAGAAAATTATTAACAATAGAAATGGTACTGTATTATATCCACGCAAATTCAAATAAAATAAAGACTTTAATTTATGAATATTAAGTTATATTTTTGTACTAGAATTGGTTATATTTTTTGGATTTTAAATTTTCACTTAATTTAACAATTTTATTCACTAGCTTATTTTATTCATTTGCAGACAGGTTTTGCCTTTGATGTTAATCGTATAAAAAAATTACGCATCTTCTTCTAAACAAATTTTCACCAACTTTTTCTATGAAAGTTTGTTGTTCTAACGAGTATGGTCATTAATAACGTTCAAAATAATATATTTTATTAGTCAATGTCGAAAACATTGAATAACGAAAAGAGTCATGTTTAATATTATTAAATTTGGAAGTTTTATTTTTATTTTCAGGTTTATTGTAGAGGTATACTCGGCCAATATTTAAAAAATTAATGGCGTGTTTACTCGTTCTATAAATTTCACAATTTTTAATAGGTGATGATAACATATCTTACAGAATCGTTTGATGCAAGCGGATTCTTCCTTCTACGAACTTTTAACTCTGGGGATTATAGAAATAAAGTTAAGAATTTACTTTGAATAAAATAGTAACTTTTTTCCTGAAATTTATTAAAATAGTTTTAGGTTTGCAAAAGCAAAACAAACTTATAACAGTGAGTGTTTTTAAATTACAATTTTAGTGATAACTACATTTAATTTTTGTTTCCCTTATGATAACGCCTTTGATATTAATAAACATATAACCTAGCAATAAATACAAAAGAAATAAGAATAATATAATAGTGAATCAGCATTGATAGAGTCGAAAGAATAATATGCAGATTCATGAGACGATATTACATAATTACACTGCAGTCAAATCCTTATATCGATATTTACCGTCACCATTAATATCGACAAATCGTTATATGCTTTAAGTTATAACAAATATGGACTTTTTAATGCAATAAAATAGGAAGGTGGCTATTTCGTTTGTTTGAAGGTGATTATCTCGGATATCATCAAAATTATTACATCTAAATCCATCTTTATAGTCCACCCAAAATATTTGCGTATACCTCTAAATATCCTATTTTTTCATAATACCAGGTTTATTAGTTTCAGAAATACTAAAGGTGACACATTATTGTACATGTAAAATAATATATTATTATAATAATATAATGCCTTGATTTATGAAAAAAATATTTTTCCAACCCTTGTAAGGCTTACTGAGATAATATCCCAAACTAAGTATGAAAGTTAAAAATCTTTTTTCAAGGATTTATAACATGCTTTATTACGATGTCAAATTTCAAGTTTCTGTTTGCAGCGGTTTCTGAGAAATATAACTTCTATTTTTGAGATACAGAACTATAAAGGAAGAAAAAACTGCAAAGTGGATCTTAAATAAACATTAACGGAGATATGAATTAATTTAGACTTTCATAATAATGCTAATGTAATAAATATTCTGTTAATGAGGTTCAAAATAAATGAGGCTAATATTACCTACAAATTGACAATAGATGTTTGCACTAAAACCGAATTTAAGAAGAGTTTGATCAAAATTTTTCTTTGTGATAGACAAGGTGTTTTTAGTTGTTTTTGACGTAGAATTATTTTTTCAGTAACCGGATTAAAAGAGGAAGAAACCAGTGCTATAAAAAAGTAAACTCTCAAACAAATGTAAGGAGATGGGCATATAGTGTTTTCTTATTTTTCAATTTACTAATATTTATATTTTCACTTAATTCTAAACAAATGAACACCGCCATTATCGGATTAAATCATAATCACAAATGATATTAGATAGTGAATAGTAAACAAGATTTTATAATATTTATTGAAGTGAAATTTTGTTAGGAGCACTATCTGTACCTATTCTGAACAGTGAACTAAACTGAGCCGCCACGCTCCGGTCGTTGACGCTGAATAGCGTAAACTCTGCTCTTTTGCATTGGTCAAGTGAGTTTTGTATCTAGTACGTAGTTCATCACTTAGATAATTACATTTTATTTTTATTAGTATTATATTTGAGTGTAATTTAATATATTCTGCGTATAATATATGCAATAGCATATATTCAGTGTAATATTTCAAGTGTACACAGTTAGCGTTTAATATTTTATTTGAGAGTAGTTTAGCATAATACGTGTACGTTATTGTATTTTTTGTTTCAGTTTTCCCTTTTGTCGTATGGTTATAAGTACGCAATAATGCACACCATGAACACTATTTTCCTTATTAATGAAATTAAAGGAGAATACATTTAATTAAGATCATATGGAGTATTGTACTTTCAATATTCTTCCCGAACAGATGTTATAGTTAATGCACTGCACCTTTGTTCTAATTGCGATATAGTATATTTCTGTTCTAACAAACTGTACCTGAGGCCATCACGGTGTGTCAACAAACATGCGATAAAAAAATAATTCTTTAGAAAAAATATATTTTTCTTTAACCTGTTAATAAATTAAAGCAACAATTTTAAAAGCGTAATTTTATAATTTTTTTTAAATTAGTCAATAAAATTAAAACTGTATTTATTTATTTATTTATTACGAAATTAAGTGAGCACATTAAATTGCATGTATGTGTGGGCGTATATAAATTAACACACACACACATATATACACCAACATATATGTATATATATATATATATATATATGTGTGTGTGTGTGTGTGTATAATACCGTGTGTGTGTGTATAATAACATATATACATATCATTATCCTCAAGCCTGAGAGTCGTGACTAGAAATAACTTTTCCTTTGACTATATTCTATAAATTTGCCATGTTGTTGGATTTTAGATATCGGTATCGGGTATGGAGCGAATATGATCGGACCAATGTATGTGTCAGCGTATCTTATAACCTTTCCTTTCCAGTCACGACTGATTTAATGAGACTATGTCGTCTGTTCCTAATAATATGACTCAAGCAAATGAAGATTCTGTAAAAACGTGTAGAAAAAATGTGGTGGCAGTTTCCGAAGCCTTTAGAATATAATCGTTGGTGTGATTTAATATTCGTGAGATCTGAAACATTTTGTTTAATGACTCGCTTTCGTAAATCCTTTCTCCGAGGTGTATGTAAGAAAATACAGAGAATCAAAATATTCACTAGCTTAAGTTTTGTTCACACTAAAATGTTATCTTCTACCCGTATTTGATTAACGTGACGTATTTAAAATAAATAAAAATAATTTTGCATTTTTAGAATTTTAAATAATGTACTTTTAGATTATATAGAAGTAGATATCTCATATGACTAGTGTTCTATATTCATTGAGGTACAGTTTAACACTTTAACAACTCAAAGTACTTTTAATAAACTGTAAATCTTAATTACCTTTATATCTTTAAAATCTATTGAAAGTTAACCAAAACACTTCTTTTCTCATAAGTTATGGAACGTAGAAACTTACAATTTGGCAAAATAACAACTTTTTTTATTTATATACGACTAAACTGCCATATGATTTATAATAATAAAACTAAGCTAATAATAACTACTATACATAGAGTAAAGCGTCGAAACACCTGGATTCCTTCGGAAAACAAATTTATATTAACAAGTAACTGGGCTAAGTTACCGACTGAGTAGCGAAGCCATTGGGTAGCAAGCCACAGCATTGAGTAGCAAGCCGCAGCATGTAATACAACTGTTAGAAGAAAATAATTGAAAGCACTATTGTTTTTTTTAATTTTGTGACAAACGTCGCAGTCTACATTTCTACGTTTAAATAATGCATAACCACGCAACATTTCCCTAAAGAATCGTATAAATAGAGAAAACATGTAGATGTTGATCACTGATAGAGAAGAAATAGTATTTAATACTGTTTGGCGGAAAGGTTAATGGTAAACATAGGAGAATTGTAAAAGCTATTTCCTTATAAAATAAGATGGTCTTTGGAGAACCGCCAATATAACCCAGCTGGTGGTGAGAATATCTTACCATACAAGTTGGGATGCATATTGCTACTGCTTAAGAAAGTAAGACTCAAGATTAAAAACTTTATTTCTTTTTAAAATTACTTTACATTTCAATAAAAACTTCGGATAAATGTTTGTATTTCTTACTCTTCCTTCATTGGTTTAAGTTTTAAATTAATTTATGTAATTAAGCTACAAGGCATCTCTCGTTTACTGATTTTTTTTCGTACTTTCATTAAATGAATTATCTACGTACACTTATTTATTCATCTAAGTGTTCAACTTTCTATTTGAAGTTCCATCTAAATGTCCTTTATCACATTGATAGGGACCATTAATCTTCGTAGGTCAACTTTGCATCGTTTAATTTTTTTCAGTTCAAGTTTATCTTAAATGAAAAGTAATTAAAAACGGAGTTTTACTAGATGGGCAACTCATAAACTTAACTCATCAACAAAAGTCCATGACTTGCATTGATTGATTTAATTTTTATAGTGGTTTTAAAGTTAAAATAAAGTAATAAAATTTAAATGATACGTGTACTTCAAATTAATTTACAGATAATCAAATGAACCGGTAAAATAACGGAAAATAAATGATTTAAAATTGAAGTAATGGACTAAGTAACAAAACATACATCCACTGAGGTATTGAAATTTGTTACGCCTTAAAATTCACAATAAATGTTGTTAAGTTAGTTTTTTGAAGCAAGTTACTGAAAGTTTAATCAGAAAGAATGAATTTTATGTTTGTTTATTACTATTAATTAGGTAAATATTGTTTTATTATTTGTTTATTCATCTAAATGTTATTGAAAATAATACAGAAACCTTCAAAAATAACGAAAAATTTGACGACGACAATTCTGATTCCTTGATTTTAAAGTATTAGTGGTAAAATCTTTCACCTCCCTGTCCATTTTCTAAAAAAAACTAGCAACTCACCCCGGCTTCCTGTGCAATCTGCTAATGAAGAAAATGAGAGGTTTGCGTAGCAAAAAATATTAGGTATATTTATTTAATAACCTGTCTCTATCTCCAGTAGTTTAGGCTGTATTTTGTCTTTCAGTCAGTTCGTCGAGAAGCGATTACTTCCAACCATATCTTTCTTATTTTGAATTCGTGTGAATTGAAATAAAACAATTTCCCTATGATCATAAATTTATTGAAACGATCAAATAACTGGGAATTCATCGTTTTGACAATCATTTCTTAGTGTTTTTAATGCGCTCATCACAACGCTTGGTGATATTATTGAATAATATTTTTTATCTTTCCGCCTGGAGTGAAAACGAATAGCGCCGATAGTTTACCGACTCTCCAGCACGTCACACATAACTACCCATAAGAACAACACGGTAATTCAAAATTTATTCCACACATTTCCGTCAATTGGCCTTCCTATTTATTAATAGTAATTGCGAGTGTAAGGCGAACCGAAAACTGGACACGCTTGAATTGAAACGGCAAGTCGGTTGGAATCAGAGGTATCATTGGAATGAGAACATCCTTTGTACTTTTTTATGTTTTTAATTGCTTCAATCACGTTGTTCATCAACTTCTTAATATTGAATATTATTTCATTGCATTGTTTCGGTCGGTTCAGATTGGGTAACATGATTATTACTGAGTCGACCTTGAGATACAAATTGTGCGGCGGCATTTATGTAGATCCAGTTAATTCAGGAATTTAATTGAATAATTAACGACTTCATCTGGATCGGTAATGGAATTGATCTACTTAAATTAATACAATTAGCCAGCGAATTGAGATTAAATTTTTACGTTCAAATCATCTACGACCTTATTTTTCGCTGCCAAAATGGAAAAAAAAACCTCGTTCTTCAATAATATTCGCCCCAAATGATGTCATTTGGAAGGAACTATTGTACTTTCGTATATTAAACAAGAAATGTTTCGATCGAAGTTCTTGGCTAGAGAGCTATGATTTCAGTGTCTCTGATGGGGGACGATTGCGGTAATTTGAAATTTCCGCTCGCAAAACATAATCCTAGCGATTTGTGTCGAAACCTCAAGAGTTGCAATGATGATTAACAGTGTTAATTTTTCGAAGACGCTCGCAATCATTATATCAATGATATACTAATTAGTAAAATTTTTACTATAAAGTGGCATTTTTTGTCAAAGTTTTGGTTCCTAGAAAAGTTATAGATGCTATACAATTCAAGGAAAGTTTAATTTAGTTAATATAATGTTTGTAATGTATTAACTAATTGATAAATGAGTTAAATACAAATACGTTTTTTGGTTCAGATCCACTTTGTGATATTTTTTTATCTCAACAAATCCGTGTATATTTCTTTTCTAGCACATATCCGATTCGTAAAGGATGTGGATGCCAGATCCATAAAACATATCTGTAATAGCAAAATACGTTTAATATTTTTTTTTAAACAAACATACAGAATGACTGAAAGTATTGCTAATACAAATACAATAAACCAAATATAATTTTTCGTTATCAGAAAAGTTATGGTGAAGAAAAATCAGCCCAAATTATTATTTTTTTCAATTTTTACGGTCAGAAATACACATATTCGATAATGGATTAAAAAAAATAATAATTTAACTTTAATGTCATTTATTAGTAGTCAGTTTAAATCAGTGTTATTTTTAATTAATTAATGTACTGTTATAATTTTGGCGAGACTTTCTTCAGATACTCTCGTTACATTACACAAAATAATGGAATGAAATTTTAAAATTTCTTTAACAATTCTTTGCTACCGAAAGGAATTATTTATTCCTAAATATAACTTTTCCATGAACTTAATAGTCAATATCAATATTTAGGCATAAACTAAAAGTATGTTAATTAAGTAATTAGTTGAAATTGAATTTTCACGATAATGTTCAACGTAACATGTTTCTATCATTGACAAAAATATAAGTTTTCCTAATTGTATTCACTTCTGCAATATTTCGTATGGAAACGAGAAAAAAAAGGGAAGTTATTGAGTTGTTTCGTCATTTATCTGTTTACTCTTACTATTTTTTTTATAACTAAATCAATCGGGAATTAAGGAAAATAATAAATTCATTTCATTTTTCACATAGCGACCAAGGCATCGGCAGTATACCAATGAATTATTTTAATATGGTTTTCAAATATGCAGCTAGCCTAATGCTTTGAGCGAACTCAAAGAGAAGTTTAACCTAAATGCTCTCGAATGTCCACCAATAAAATAATCGTTATGGTTTTAATCCTATTCCGAGAGCTGTGATCACAACGAGCCTCTGCCTGTCATCAACTGCGACATGTCTCTATAATAAAACGAGCGAGCGTCCACGTTAGCTGCTGCTTCTGTCGTGTGTAGTGTTGGCATGACATTAATGTTGTCAAAGTTAAATGTGTTTTAACTTAATTTAGACTTATATTTTCTCTTTATATTGCACTACAATGGAATTGAACTATATTACTCTGGCAGAGGCTTGAAAAGATGCGATTTCATTAACAAAATTGAAGTGTTTAATACGTCTGTTTTTAGAAGTTTTTAATTCTATGAGGAATACATTGAAAAGAAAACTAACAAGTATATTTAGACGCATTGACATTTTTGAAAAACAATTCAGATTTTTAACGTTTAAAGGTAAGAATTACAATCTAATTTGGATGGTGCCAACTTATTCCTTTTACTTTTTAACATTTTTATACTTAAATTACATTTTGTAATATATAGTTACAAAAATAGCTGTGACGTTTGGTTTCTAAATGGAGTTTTAGAACATTGTTCAGTACATTTATTTTTGTTTATTAAATATAAGTGAAAAATATAGACAAAGTAAATTAAAAATTATTGAAACTGTTATATTTCTCTAAGCTTGCCTAAAAATTTATTGATTTTAGTTCTTCTTGTAATAATATTATTAGTTGTTCCAGAAAAGGCACTTTTATTATAATAGGTTGATATTATTATAAAAAAGTTTAATATATTTACAGCGGGTTGATATATTATTAGGAATCTAAATGTTTTTATACATTAGTGGTTTCGAGAAATATATTCGTTAGCATTTTATCAAAATTTCATGTACGCAATGTGAAATGCAAGGTTTTTATACATGATAAAGTAATAAATTAGACTTGTACTTAGGTGAGAAGTTTTATTTTCGCTCCAAAGTTATGAATATACACTCGCTTACTATTTTGCCTTAGTATAAAAATTAGGGAATTTTTATGCGATATTATTTTAATTATTACTCAATTAAAGTTAGTTTGTTATATTTCTATAAGTAATAGAACCACACGCTGATACATAATAATTTTTTAGTTTAATAATTGTGATGAAAGCCAGTTCAGAAATTATTATGCTCTTTACCATGAAGAAATATTTTTTACAAGATATTTTTTGTTTTGTAAATAGAACACAAATTGAAATAATGGAAGGTGTGTAAATTTAGCAGTTCTTTTCTTAGTTTTTCAAAGTTCCTTTCTTAGTTTTGTATCTCCTCGTGCATCTTGGTTTCTCAATATGATATACTTTTATATAATTTTGATTTTTTTTTGTTATTTACCTTCCACTCTTACTACACAGAAAATTTACCTTATAAATCATATGTATTACTTTTTCTAAATTAATTTTGGTTTCTTTTTCTCGACATGAGCATGCAAATAAGGAAATGATGTCATTGTTTTTTTATATGTAATGAAATTTAATTTTTCACACTTTTAATTTTTTGCGTGATTTAGTATTATTTCTACTTTATTTAACTTTATTACCACGACCTAGGTTTTGATGTTTGAGAACAAAAAATTCAAATGTTTACAAATTGATCACATGAAGATGTTGTCATACGACGAAATAAGGTAAAGAAGTTAATGAAAGTAGAAATAATGTTACATCACGTAGTTTCATTTAGTTGTAAAACATTAAATTACAATGAATATTCTATAATATAAACGCCAAATATATTCAATAATTTAATAAAAAGATTTATTTAGTTTTCTAGCGTATGTATTTTTCATTACTCGAAACATATCGCTACGATGCAGTGAAAAAGTAACAGCTGTGGAGACTCTCACATGCATTTTGTTCACAATGAAAATGACGTCAAAGTTTTAAAATATTATATAAATCATTTAAGCATAATTCCCATACTTTAAATTCAAGGGACTTAGTTTTTTACTTGCATAATATTATATAAAAACGAAATGATAAGAATCAATTAACCTTCGATTTGAAGCCAATGGGGTGGAATAGTGTTAAAATAACAAAAGTTGTTTAAAAGATACTTCAATATTCATTATGCGCTTGAACTGTTGATAATTTATTTTGAAAATCACTTGTGAACCGAGGTCAGTTCAATTCACTTCTTTTGAACTGTTTAGCACGTATCTACTTCATTTAAATTGACATAACTCCTACTAGTAAACATAATTTAAATTGATATGACAAAAAAACACTTTTAGCTTACGCTCGTAATCGTTAATATTCCTTTCATCAATGTCAAAAAATGTTTACTTTGTGTATATAACTATGGCATTTGATGTACACGCGCAAGGAGAGTTAGCACTCAATAGTTATTTTCCATCATTCTCTTTTCGGACAAATAGAGTTCCGCATGGATTTGTCAAAATTTAAATTTTGACAATCGTTTTAGGAACACTGGTTTAATTTAATAAATGCTTTTGCCATTCCCGCTTTTACCACTTAATAGTTGCTGTGGCGTGTTACGTTAATCGCAAGACTTGCAATCTTTTAATGGCCTGGCGGCTGTTCAGATGCCCTTGTTGTTAGTGTTGGAAATAATACGATTATATTTTTAATATATATTTGATATTAAAATGAATTTGTGTTAATAAGTAAGGTTTAGGTAAAAATTTGACGGTGAATACAAAAATTAGGTAGAAGTTGAAAATGTACGAAAGGAAAAAACGTTCAAAATTAGTCTTTATGTTTCCAAACGTAAAAAAAGAAAATGGAACCCTTATTAGATTAATCACGTGCCAAGCAACATTTTATAATAGTTTCAAATTTGACAAATTAAAGCCATCAAATTTTTTTTCAGTTTCCTATATGGTGCAAGGATATGACTTAAAAGAAGTAATTAAGAAGTGTTAAATATTCTCAAAAGCTGAAATTTTATTTTATTATGACTTTAATTGCCATATCCTCAGAGGTATGTACCAGAATGCATAGAAAAATGCATTCTTTCCCTTTAATTCACCAACAATTGTAAAAGGACAAAAAGTTCACTAAATCTGATTAGAAGATTACAGCAAAACTGCAGCCATTAACCCGCATTTACAGTACGTTAAACAATTCGACAAATTTTTACACCTGCAAAAGATGTAGTAAACATTTGAATTAAAAATAATATTAATTTTTATAAATACGCATAGGGAAATCTATTTAAATATTCATTTCTATCCATTTTTGTACCGAACTTTGTCATCGTGATTTATAAATGTACTTAGCAGTTTTTATGTTTTGTCGTTCTACAACCGTTTTTCCGTCTATCCTTTTGTCATAGTCTGACAATTTATTCAGTTCTTGGTCTCTACCCGCAGAAATTTTTAAATAGGTACTTTTGACGGGAGCCGCGAATAAAATGCGGCAAGTATTTTTTTTATGTACTTTATCATGCGTATAATAATATTAGAATAAATATATTTTGCATACCTTTGCAAGGTATGTATTTGGATGGGTCTATCATAATGACATTTAGATGTATTTAATATTCATGACTTTAAAAGCATATTTGCCTAATTATAAATTTTAAGAAAATATGCAACACATCGCCAATATTTTAAACCATGGGTGTGAATAATTGAAATTAATTGTAGATATCAACATTTCAATGACATTTTCAATTCGTATTCAATTAACTTCTATCGATATTTTTAATAGATAACCATAACTAGAGAAGTTTATTTTAAAGACCTAAGCGTTTAAAATATCTATTTTTAAAATTTTATGTACATCTCAAACCGTATTTCTGTCATTTAAAACATTGCACGCTTTTCTTCTCTTGATATTTGTTTAATCGTGTGTCGATAAATGTTACCTCGATCAAATTAATTCCGCAGACTTTTGGCCTATATTTTCATAAAGAGGTTTCTGTGCATTTTAAGAAAGCAAAATATCTAATAAAAGGAAATTTATATTGTATAATTGATTTCATTTTAAGCTTAAGACTATTTATATGTGGATGTTATTCATAGACTAACTTAGGTAGAATTTTCGTCTTTTAGAGATTTTTTTGAACTGACGTTCTTGCAAATGTGTCCTTAAAAGTGCTGAAAATAAGATAAAAGCTCATATATATATATTGCATCCATAGATACTAAAGTTTTTCAAATTCATTCCTAGAAACGAAAACACAGTAAATATTCTAGTATTGTGGAATGGCATACTTATTCGGTATTATTTTACAAAATATGTGGATATTTACAGAAATCCAATGAATGTTTCAAAGTTAATGAGAACATTATAAAGCTTTGGCTAATGTGGGATCTCACAAACTTCCATGCCCTCTTCATTATGTTTATACTATGTAAATATTTAAAGGTGCATAGGCTTTCTATTATACTATATACAAGTCTTATCACTTAGTTGTCTTCTATTTCGTTTCTATTAATTATTAAAAACTTTGTCCTACATTTCATTTGAAAATATAGCCAAACTTTGTTACTATAGTAAAATAGAACCAGAAACAGAGATGTTGCTACTTTTGCCTATAGTAGCTTTGGAACAAAATGCAAAATCATTGCAAAGTTATTCGCTGGGGCGAGAAGGAACCCAATTCCGATCAGCTGGCCGCGAGGTCAGGAACGTGGTGTGTGTTTCCATTCTTTGTTTACTTTGATACTGATATATTTATATAGGTAAACCATGATTTTCTATATTATTTTGAAATATGTGAGTAATTTAAGTGGATAAATAAAGTCTTTAATGTGAAACAAACGTCTTTCCTTTCACCTAATGTCGTGATAAATATCTCATAAAATATCAGATTTACCACTCTGTTATTCTTCATCTCTGTTATTAAAACGTGTTAAAAGAGTTGGAGACTGAGTAACTGAGTTGTAATTTCTTCACATTTCTTTTAGTTTTGGATAAAATATGTAAGTATCAAAGGAGTGCACCTGCCTTTAACCAGTTTCATATTAATAAATAATAAATAAATAATGAAAATAACCCAAAAACATTGTTTCATTTTTGTTCTCGCTTTCAAGTCCGTATTTACAGCTGCTGAGAAACAACTATGATACCAGGAACGACGTAAAAACAATCTAAAAACGAAGCGGCATCTAAAAGAGAAAACCTAGAGAGTTAACATTTACAACAGGGCTTAGTAAGAAATTTAGTAATGACACAAGGACATTAAGCAATAAAAAATAGCGATCTATAAATGATAAAAGGAGAGATCGGGTCAAAGATCTCTGTATTATAATACACACTTTAGAATCATCATCTGGTATTATAACCCCACGTTTATATATTCCAACTCTTGTTGGTCAAAATGAAGTTATTTTACATGTCTTGAATTTTACATGTCTAAGAAGTGCGCCATTTTCAATGCTTCAACTCTCTATTTCCTCCATAAATAGTTTTGAATCAACAAAATTAGCAGCAAAATGTGGCAAAAAGAAATTCAAAAGAAACAAAATAAAGTTGTGTGGAGAAGATTTGAGATTGAATAAACAAGTAGAACAAAAAATTAAGTAATACGAAAAGTACAAGAAGAGATACCACAGAGAAAAACGAAAAGGATTTATAAGGGCAGATGATATTTGGAAAAATTAAGATAAACACGTGGTCTTATCGAATGTCATCAATAAAAGTTAGGAAAGTGTGAAAAATCGGTAGGAGAAAAAATTTTATTCAAATAATATTTCAAAAGAATTCTATTAATATTTCTAGGAAGAAAACACAAATTTTGCAATAGTCTCTAACTGTGAAAAAGATTACATTAGAAAACAACAACCAAAGCTTATTGGCAAGATTTTAAGTACCAAAATCAAAGAATTTATCGAACGAAATGATGTACCAGGAGCAACTGCTGGAAAAATATAACAATTCATAAGAAAAATGAAATGCAGAAGCGCTATTTACTTTACAAAATTAAGTGCCGTTTTTCCCTAGTCCTACATACAAACTATTTTATGCAATGTTTCCTGTTATTGCAAGAGAAACATGTTTATGTCTAATACACACATATTTATTATTCACAGCTTTTGCTTTTGCTGTAAAACCAAAATGATACCCACTTCCTGTTTAAACCAACCATTTTTTTGGGCCAAGTATGCAATGAAAATTTTTCAGTTTGTTTGACAGATATCCCTTGCATCTTAGTAGATAAAAATGAACATGCAACAACCAAAGACGAAATTATAGTGATGTATCCTAAGTGGGAATGAAAAACTGAAGTTATAGGGAAGTCCGGAAAAATCAAAGTCACTTGGAACGTAAAAGAAGAAAAGTGCATAAAAACCTTTGATAGATAAATTGTTATTAACACTAAAGAAATTCAAGAGACACAATTATAACCCAAATGCGTACCACAGAAACTACAGAACGTGTATAAATTGATTGTTAAAAAAATAAATCGCACTGCATGTTTTTTACAATGAAAATCTTAGTGGCAAATATTTCCAAGAGATACAGTTTTATCATTTTGTCGGTTCACGTAGTCAAGTATCTTTATACAAAAGAGTGATATATAATCGTGGTTTAGAGAATAAAATAGAGGCCTGCCATTTTTGCACCGTGTCAGGAATATTTTATACAACTCAGCTGCAATCTGCAATCTTTGCAATGATTTTGCATTTTGTTCCAAAGCTACTATAGGCAAAAGTAGCAACATCTCTGTTTCTGGTTCTATTTTACTATAGTAACAAAGTTTAGCTATATTTTCAAATGAAATGTAGGACAAAGTTTTTAAAAATTAATAGAAACGATATAGAAGGCAACTAAGTGATAATATTTGTATATAGTATAATAGAAAGCCTATGCACCTTTAAATATTTACATGGTATAAACATAATGAAGAGGGCATGGAAGTTTGTGAGATTCCACATTAGCCAAACTTTTATAATGTTCTTATTAACTTTGAAACATTCATTGGATCTCTGTAAATATCTACATATTTTGTAAAATAATATCGAATAAGTATGCCATTCCGAAATACTTAGAATATTTACTGTGTCTTCGTTTCTAAGAATGAACTTGAAAAACGTCCATCCCATCATTTCTATCCAAGAAAATTTTCGAGAAGTAAAAGGGTTACATGTATTTTCAGACAGCCTAGCCACTCAGTACTGTAAAATTTTCTAATTCAAGCTATGAGCCAAAGCCAAAGCCATATGGGACTTATTCAAAGCAAGACATGATAAGGGAGGAGCAGGCGGGATTGGTGGTTTTTTGAAACACAGTGCTGATCAACTTGTCGCAAGCGGATATGATATATCTGATGTTCAAAATTCTTATCTTGTTCTGAAAGATATTATAAAAGTAAAACTATATCTAATGACCGATTAAGCTGTTAAAGTAAGTTCAACAGACATTACAAAGAAAACTTTTCTATTACTGATCCTATATTACAGGAGTTCTGAAATATAGGATACTGCATATCAATGCAAAATCACAGTTTTAAATTGACATTCAATTAAAAACTGCGATTGAACAATCATGTCCCTTGGATTGTGACTGACATTTTCCATCAGATATAAATAACCTTGATAGCAAAGAAAAGGATTTTACACCACTATTTGCAGTTCAGACTCCGATGATAATGCTTCTTTGGAATCGTTAAAAAATGCTTCAACCGAAAAACCTGACACATCAAGAGATGTTAATGACGATACTTTGATTAGAAATGAAAATATTTATGTTAATAAAATGTAACAAGATTTGCGCGTCTTAGTTAAAGTTTTCTAATTGGGAGCAGGGCTACATTCATATGGGTAAGGCGTTATCCGGAATAAAAGATGATGGTGAGGTCACAACTATGTTTTTAAAATCAATAGAAGATACTTCGAAAAACTTCAAATTTGTTAAGACAGATTTATCTTACCAGCCTCTTGACCATTTACTACCTGTATTTTCATAACCAAAAAAATAACCAAAGTAAAGAAACGATTTCGTTGTTATTTTTTAAAAAGTTTATTCTCAGAAAGCAGTAATGATATTAATTTTTAGTAGAATTAAATTTAATTGCAGTGAATTCAATGACAAACCAAGAGTAATTTACGTTAAATATATTAAAAAAGACCATTGTGTAACAGTATTAGGACTGTTACTTTTTTGTCCTAAAGATATATAAAATACATTGAAAGTTTTCATAAAAAGTAGTATTTAAAAAAAATAGTCATTTCATAATAATTCAATTTATGAGATTATTAATTTGCTATATTACTTCATTAGTTATTAATAAATAGATGTTTTGAGAATTTAAGTAGAATATATAATTTGGTAAATATGATAAGTAATAGAGTTGATTAATAGTTTATTTTTATAATCGTTACGTTCAAAAATATTCTTGTCATTCTATATACGGTTAAAAGATAAAAGACTTTAATTAGTAATGATAGAAAAATAGTTATGCTCAATTTTTTTACTATTATTATAAAATATGATTCATAATAGTAAAACAATTGTATTTTTTACACTTTGACTCACTAAACCTGAAATAAAAACTAAATTATTGGTAAAACATTGCCGTCAAAATTGTAACCGAATTTTGGCATGGACATGGGGAGAAGTACCGTATAAAAATTTGCAATATTTATATTGTCTAAAGCTACCTTTACCTACAACAAATTTTAAAACTACTCATATTAGGTACCATTTTCCTCGAACTATGGATTTCCTAATAAAAAAAAATTAATATATGAATATAAATTTTTTCATTTCCTCTTTATGTATTAGTACTGATGTACTATATTTCCTTGGCAAAACCGACCAAATCAAGAATTATCTATTAACATTCAAAAAAATTAGTTTAATGTATCTTCCATACAACTTAGCATTTGATTACCGCGTTTAAACCTCGTCACTCTCGCTATGGAAATATCAAGCAAAATTCTAATTTGGTGGTCATTTCGCCTTGCGCTTTGGTTTTGTAATTCATATTATTCGGTTGTATGCTGGAAACCTATCCTTCATATATTACATCTTTACTTCCTGATTTATTATTACTTTAATTAAGGACACTGTAGTTTTGTAAAGTAAATCAAATTAAAACGAAGTATGTAACTTTGGCATATAGTATTCGTAATTGCTTCAACTTGTTTCGACGTTGACTTTCATCGTGTTTGCAATAAGATATAGGTCTGGCTTAAATATATGAGGGTTTCTGTTTAATTCAGATATGCAATAAGCACGAGTATTTATATTTACTTAAGAACAATAGTAAATAAAATTTATTAATATTTCCATGTTAATTTTTTTTTTAATTAGCATCATGTTAATTTGACCAACGGAAAGGTATTGTTCGTTAATTTACTTTATTGGTATTAGCATAAAGGCGGCTTATCCCACCTACTTGAAATGTTTACTTCCGTTTGCTTATATTATTTAAATGGATGTACGTCCGTAGTATAACATATTTTCTGAATACATACAAACTGAACAATAATGTTTGAAGTAACGGAAATCGTTGAAATCCTTTTCAACTACTACAGTTAAATTAAATTATTGCATGAATATTTTATACAGAATATGATCGTTTATAAAAAATTAAATTACATATATTGATCATTATTATGAAAGTGTCGTAATATATATGTATATATTAATATATATATATATATATATATATATATATATATATATATATATATATATATATGTATATCCAATTATCAGCACTCGCATCTGGTTTTGATACCTAGACAGAACATGTATATATGATAAATAATCAAAAGAATTTAAATTAACGACTAGCTGATTTGTCAGAGTATAAAAATATGAAATCCATAAGTAAAAAAAAATAATTGGATTTTTTGGTAATTATGAAAATATTTTAGATTTCATTAATTGTAGCTTGTAAGCTGCGGCCTTACATGACTTTCATTGATAACGCGTAATAAAGAAATGGGGGCACAACATTTTTATTATAATAAATATACAAAGTTTGAAAGAAATGAGATAGTTTCGATACAGCCAATTTTTTTTAATTTGGCCACGAAATTCCGTTAGAAGTAAAATCTATTCCAAAAACACCATCCAATATGTAATTTATTAATTAAATTGAAATTTAAAACATAACTTATTTTAACTTGAAAATGTTTAAATTATATGTTCACTTCTTAATAATGTTATCTTTATTCAGTTCATTTGATGCATTGTCTCGTTTTCTTTAGAATCTCAACTGTTCAGTATTCAATATTTATACAAATATTAAAACAAAGAAATCTGTTATAAAATTATCATGTATTCAAATTATAAAATAATATCATATCCTTTTCAACGACGAGCATCATTTCCATTTAAAAATACTTACGAATATTTGTAGTGTATTTGTCGATTCGTTTATCAATATTAATATTACTTTTGAATTGTTATCGTTATATTTTCTATTATATTCACTGGTACACTAAACTAGCCTTTCTTTTTAAATATATTTTAATTATACTGTACAAATTTATTAATAATTCCTTCTTTGAATTATACTTAAGTATTCAGATGCTCACTAAAATTTAGTAAAACTCAGATAGTGTTTATTTTACAAGTATCGTGTAATATAAATTCAATGCAGAATTCAAAATTTTGTATTTTATTTCCTCATTCACTTCATATCTCGGAGGAATATAAAAACTACATTTGTCAGTTAAGATAATCATATAAAAGGAAATAATATTTGCTCATAACATAATAAATTAATTAAATTTGATAACTATAACGTAACGAGCGACACTGCAAAAAGTTCGTCTTAGAGCAACAAATCTATTTCATGCGTATTTAACCATTTTTAAATAAGTTTTTCGATATAGCCAAAAGTATCGGGCGAAAACCCTCGATTTTAAGTTTGATAAATATCTTTTTACATGGAAATATAAAATCATTTACGAAAATCAACGATTTTGTTAAACAAAGTTATTGTCGATAATTTTCAGTTATATCTAAATTATTTATACCAATTTATTCCGAAAAAAATTTTGAATTTAAAATTATTTGGGTATTTAACGCAAGTAACAGAATCTACGAATTTTATTGATTGTACACGAACATGAAAATTAAATAGAAATTAAGAGATATAAGAGGATTATAGTATGACAACAGTCATATAATTTTTTTGTCAGTCATTAATAATTTAAAGGTAATTGTCAGTTCTTAAGTAAGAGAGGAGCCTCTAGGATGAGAGAAAATAAAATTTTTTTATCAGATATTTAAAATGATTTTTACGGTAATTCTACATATTTATAATTAAATATAAGTAACAAAGAAAATTGCTCACGTAATCATTAAATCACGATAGCTTCATAAAAAAATTAAACCCTTGCTATTACATGTGCGACTTGCATGAGCGTCTTCTATATAATTTGGCACAAATGCACATTTCAGGGCGAATAAATTCTAAAATTTGTTAAAATTATATAAATCTATCAAAAGATTTTTAATCTTTCACACCGTAAATATAGTTTACTTCTTTATCAGGTCTACAAACCTGGTGCATCTTTAAAACATTTTAATCGCTGTAGTTTTCCTTCCACATATGGGTAAGATTGTAAAAACTCAATTAATTCATAATTCGATACTACGAAATTTTAAGAAATAGGAGAAGATATGCAAGGAAATAACTGCACCAATTTTTTTGCCTGTTTGTCATTTATCTGACAATTTTAAACCAAAAATAATGAAAAAAAATTGAGGTCCTTTCAACCCACTGTCTAAACTATATAAAAATTTTAAATAATCATCGAGCGAACTGCTCCCCTTCTCTCCCCCAATCCATTATTTCAATGCATAATTGAATGTTAGGCATTGAGATATAGTATCTACGATTTAATATGTTTTATAACCAAATTTCAAGTTTTAATTTAGAAAGAAACGGCTGTGACAGTCGAACATACAGACACATGAGTAACATTATAAGGGTTCCGTATTCCTTTCTGAGGTACAGAATCCTAAAAGTAATAGAACACGTTGCATCATTCCGTCATTGTACTGAATCTGATTAGATTGCGAATAAACTGTAATTAGAATGCGAAAGCTGTACCTATTTAAAAACTTGGTATCAGCAAAATAAATATAGATGTGATAAGTTGTGATCCTTGTAAATTAACTTTATAGTGATCAAATTTACGTAGTAGTAATTTTTAATTAAATGAATCAAAAATAGGGAACGTAAATGACCGCATACATACTTTACACCACGAAAAGGTGGACCGCAATGCCTATCCGCAGGTGTCAACATATCTCAAATGCACTTTAATAAATGTTAAGTTTCGCGCCCTATTTATCTAATATTAAAATAGTTTGAGACCTAACGTTTGCTGCAGATTTTAATCAAATAGATATTGAGCTGCAGATTTAAATCAATGAAAATGAAAAGGTTTCATCACATGAAATATTTCTTACCTCAATATATTACTTTCACTTACCCTCGTTTGCCGTTAACAATAATTGTTCTAAATGGAATACGTTACGTTGTATGATACGTAAACTAATACCAGAAAAAATTTTATTGTTTGAATTTTCACTGGGTCAAAAAAATTTCAATACCATATGAAATAATATAAATAAATCAAATATTGAAAAAAGTTTATCTTGCGTTCAATTTTCAGTGATCTAAGTTTTAATAATATAGTACACAATTAAATGAAACTACGTGATGTAGCATTATTTCTACTTTCTTTAATTTCTTTACCATGACCTAGGTTTCTTTGTATTACAACATCTTCAGGTGGGATATTAGCAAAGATCTTTGCTAATATCCCACCTGAAGATGTAATACAACGAAACCTAGGTCGTGGTAAAGAAATTAAAGAAAGTAGAAATAATGCTACATCACGTAGTTTCATTTAATTGTGAATAATGAATTTCTATAAAATTAACGCCAAATATGTTCAATAATATAGTAAATAAGGAGAATATAACATTATATTGTTAATTATACAGATATTTTATAATCGTATTTGATTTTTCTTTCCAATAATTATTTTTGCATCAGAAAGGTCTGTCCACTGAAATAAAACTGACTTTTATCAATGATCGAACTTTCACCTGAATTATTTTAACACTCTTAATTTCTATTAATTTATTATTAATTTTAACTAATAACTACACTAATTTTAATTTAATATTAATACTAATTTGATAACTAAATTTTAAGTCTCTTAGAAAATATTCGATTCGGGCAAACTATGGACGACATTTTAAACAAAATACTAGCCATTATTATATATTTTTTGCATTCTTTATTAAAATAAACAAAAAATATTAAAATTTCTTTTATTAAGTTCTTAACGTAAAACTTGTCAACGCGAAATGATCAGAACTCGCTTCAATTCATGGATCGCTTTCCCTCTTAACCAAAATATGTTAATAGTTAAAGATTATACAGAACCTTTTATATTTATCTTTTCGTTCCAAATAGTTTCTCTTAATTGCCATCTTTTTAGCCATGCCAGAAATTATTAAGACTATCCATCCCCTATAACTTTGAGTGATGTGAATTATTTTTATTTAGAACAGAAACCGATTTAACTTTTATTTATTTTTATTAAGAGGCTAAATATTTATAAATATTTTACTTATTTTCTTTACTTGTTTGATGTTTGAAAAAACTTTGCTTTGTTTTTATTCGTACTGAATTTAACCTTTCTAGGCTCGTATATCTAATTCAAGATTCATTTTAATGTGTGTCATGCTTTATTCATCGATTATAATACAAGGCATATAATAAGCGCCTTTCATATTTCGAGCACTGTTAAAAATATTTTCGATTAAATTTATGCCTTTTAAAAGAGCTTTATGATTTACTTTTAATTGGAATCAAACATATTTTGTCTTTTATCTACCTTTTAATCTACCTTTTTAACTTCTTAAAACATGATTTATTTTTCTTTATACGTTTCATGCAGTAATTTATTGAAAAAAATAATTTCTTACTCACTTTAAAATAATTTCTTAATCACGTTGTGAATCCAACATCACAAAAATAATTTTAAATTTTTGTTAAGCTCAAATGTTATATAGTCCCATTATATAAAGACAACCCTTTATTTTTCTTTATCACTTCTATATGAAGGCGAATAATTTCCTTTTCTTTAATTAATTTTATATACTAAAGTACTCACGTTGTTGCAAATTTCCTAATAAAAATAAATATTTTCTGTTATTTAATTGTATTTCAATATTTTTTTCTAAATATAATATATTGTGATTGGCTGTCAAAATTTTGGCGTACTTTTTCGAAATGGTATATAGTAAAAATTTGATGACTAAGTTTTAATGACGGATGTTTTTTGGAATGGAAACACATGAAATAAATAAGATATATAGATTGTCCAACATGTAACTTATTAACTTTATCTTTAATTAGTTTCTCGCCGTACCTTTGCGTGTAGTATCAATTTGATTCATGCAGTGCTTGTGATGAGGAAGCAATATTGAATTACTCTTCAAAATTTAGTTTTTATAGGTTTTATTTGAGTTCCGAAGTATTCATAGGCAATTCTATTAGTGATTACCTTAAAATAACTTTGTGAGTGAAGCCGCAGTATGTCAAGAACTGAATCTTGTTGAAATATAAATTTGATATTGACTTGGAATGGGTCATATGCCAAAGCTTCCAGATTATGCTTAAATATTTCACTTACGCAATTTTAAAAATTAATATTTATCCCTGAGAAAAAATGTTTTTTTGAGATCTTTAATTTAGACCAGAATCTTCTAATCTGTTCCTAACACTTTTTGCATTTAACTTCGGATTACATTGCATTGACATTTCACTTCGTAAACAATCAGTTGATTCTTTTTATATTATATGAAATTAACACCTAAGTGGTGATTTTCTTGTTTTTAGTCTCAACTCCATTATCTCATATTATAATATGTCTATAGTTTTGTTCGCGTGGTCTGCAATAATGTATTCTGACTTCTCTTATGGGTATAATTTATCTCTGTTCCAATTTTTAAAAAGTTAGTGGAATTGTTGTGATTGAATTAGAAAAGGAAGAGAACTTTGTATATTACAATACTGGAACCATGCTCGAATTTAGTGATTTTGGATACACGGTAAAAATTAATTTCGCTGAAATCAAACTAATAGAAACTCCATTAGAGACGATATTACGTGATCAAATAGGAATCTAATGTACATCATAATATGCATGGTATTCCCCCAGAATTAAGGATAATATTTCCCCATAATACTCAAAGTAAAGAAGGCTTCTTCATAATAACCCAAGAAAATCGTACTTCTCTTTAATTTCTTTGTTACATCTTTTGATGAAAAATAGCAAATTTAACGAAGTATATTATCTTTTATCTAGTATCTAGTATCTTTTATCTACTATTTTAAATTATTTTTTCATTAGTATATATCTAACACATTACTTCCCAAAAAGAAATATTAGTAATGAGAATCAAAGTAAATTTAAAAAAAAATTAATTGTCTAAAACCTGAGATAAATTTACTCACTTATTTTATTCTTATTTCCTACAAATGATTATTTTCAATTACATAAATAAAATATGTTACTATAATATTTTCTTGTAAGGTGTTTCTAGGGACGGTAGTTAAAGACGTGCTTTCTTGTTGTATAAATTTTATTAAAATAAATGTCAGCAACAACTTTAACAAACTTGAAGAATATTGAATGTCTTATATGTGAGAAAACAAAACAATTATAAAATTCATCTCTCGTCTTGACGACTCCAGACGAATTCTCGCAGTAAACTTACATGCCCAAGGGACGTACTCCCGTGACAATCATCTCTTTTTTAGACGATGCGACCATTATACGAGCAAAGGAAGTGAGAGCTAAACTAAAATAAACATGGCTATCCTAACGTGGCTTTGTTTTATGCGAAAATACGCACTCGTGAATAAAGAAAATAATTTTGTAAGAATTTTTGCGCGTGCGGTTACGAGCGAAGGAGACCTTCTTTTATTTTTAACGAGTAATGCGGTGAAAGATGTTGGAGAGTAAATAATAATTGGTTTTTTCGATTGTTTATGTCTTGGATTTCCATAATTCCTTTCATTTCACAATTTCATCAATTTTTAATATCTTCTATACCATGATTACAGGGAAAGTTTTTAAACTTTTAAATAATATTATTACTCATGGTAAAAAGGTGGAAAAAAATTAAAAATAACTACCTTTCATCTCATACAAATCCACATAAATGTATTAAGTATTGAATAAAGCCCATTAAAACACCAAGAATATTCTACAAATGTACACGATAGTTAATTGTAATGCAATATTTTAATTTAATACCTGTGATCCTTGTTTTGTGAGTTTGGAAACTTAACTCCGTATTTACGAAATGTATGTAATTATAGAACTCTTCAGTTTTCCTTGTAAGTTAGTCAAGACTATTAAAAATAAATCTTAAAGTAATATTTTTTTGCGCATTTAATAAGTAGATTAATTGTTTTTGCTCAAAGTTCCTCTTAGTAATGTTTTTACAACTGTAAGTAACCCAAAAACAAAAAAAAATATTTAAGTCTACAACTTGTTCATAGCCACAAAAATACAGTACCGGTCTGTTTAGAAAGTAAAATATTTGAGAAGAAATTTAACCCATTTAATTTAAGTGCATTAATTTTTGTTGAAAGGGAGAATTTACTCAGTTATTTAAAAACGGAAGTATCATTTTTGGAACTGCTACAGGTTATTCCCTTTTATCGAAAAATATACTTTATGACTTAAAATAAAATGTACGGAAGTATTGTATAATTATATTTACATTAATTTATGGATTTTTTACACCACGTCTTGGAAAAAAAATTTCTTTTTCATATGTAACGTTGATAAGTGTGAAAGAATAACCAAGCCATAATATAATATGATTAAAAAATTGCCAAAAAAATAATTTTTTCATATTTCCTGTATAAATACCTTAACTCAATAATCTTGTCAAGGGTTCTATCATTTCTATAGCAAACAATTTAGATGTTATTGTTTATCTGTACTGTTCGCATTGTTAAGAAGAGTTTAATAATTTCAAACAATGCACGAACGAAAAATATTTTGTATCTAATCCAAAAATTTACTTTCGAATTGGCACTTGAATTAAGGAAATCATTTACATGAATGAATTTGTTTTTAAGGGATAATAGACCTTTTTAACTTTAAATTTTATTTAATAATAGAAATATCACAGCAGTATCTTCTAATAAAAACTTGATATGGGACTAATATTGTTGTATGATGTTTTCTATGTATTTATTTATATAGCACGTCTACCTAGGGAGCAGGGGAAAAAATATGTATCGATTAATTACCGAAATTGATGAAAAAATATTTCTAGAGAATTTGTAGCTTGTAAGATGTTATTTTCAACGTTGTGTCATTGGAAACCTATCAATTGGGGATGAATTTTAAAGATTTTTTCCATATTTTGAACAATTTCGATGTTGAGTCTACAAATTCGTTACATCCCTCTACATATATATATATATATATATATATATATATATACATATATATATATGTATATGTATATATATATATATATATATATATATATATATATATGCGTGCGTGTGTGTGTGTGTGTGTGTGTATTTGTGGGTCCGTTTGTCAATTTGAATTAACATATTCTCAGAGATATGCGCCAATGTGCATTATTCTTCTTAATTTCATCAAAAATTTGCAGAAACTAACGAGATGCTTACATGAAAACTACAGCCTTACATATGGAAACAAAAAACTGAACTGACATACATATGCAAATTAAAAAATGCTAAAGACGTACTTTCTTGTTACATACATTTTGTTACAATAAATGTCAGCAACAACCTCAACAAACTTGAAGAATATTGACTGTCTTACGTGTGAGATAACAAAATAATAATAAAGTTCATCTCTCGTCTCGACGACTCCAGACGAATTCCCGCGGTAGACTTATATGCCCAAGGGACGTACTCCCGTGACATTCATCTCTTTTTTAGACGATGCGACCATTATACGAGCAAAAGGAGTGAGAGCTAAACTAAAATAAACATGCTATCCTAATGTCTTACGTCTTATTGAAGAATACACTATACTTTTACGCCGTTAAGAATATTATCGACATTATATTTATATGGTGAACAAAAATATTAATATTAATATTTGGAAACCTCCCTCTGAGACTTCTAGTTGTTTTATTTAACCTTTATAATTTCTTCATCCCCATATTTCCGTCCGCTGTTACAGCATCCTAAATTTCATTGTTTTTGGCTTGTAAGTAAACACTTCAGATGGACCTCTCAGCTGTTTTTCTAATATCGTTATCTAATATGAAGAAAGTGTAATTTTCTTTTAATTTATTTAACACCGGGTGAAAATATTTTGCATATCAAGGGATAAAATTGAATAGAAACTTCATAATAAAATTGGAATATTGAGATTTTACATTACTTATAAATCCCATTTGCGATATATTGAATTTCAAAATCATGTACAACACCCCTCTAACCATTTTCTTGCGTATTAATATCTTAGTTTTGGGAATTGCGAGACACTCTTGGCTGGTGTTTATAATTTTATACACTTATTTTCGTAGCTTATATTTATATATATCATATATTTTCGAATATTATTTCCTCCTATTATATTCTTCTGTCTGTCGACCAAAAGTCCATATTTTTAGAAAATTGTTACGTGTTTCTTTCTATGGACACGAATTTCTAATGAATGGTGATCACCTAATGTTTTTTTATTATATCTTAAATTAAAACCAAACATATAAGCAAATATTAAGCTTTAGAAAATTAAAAAAGAAATTAAAGCTGAAAGGTCTGAAAAGTGCACCAATTTTAACACTCGAAAAAATATAATCCGCAAAGAAATAATCGTTCTTTTTATATTCACAGAGTCGTACCTTCATGGAGTCTCGTTCTATTTATATTCACAGAGTTATGCCTTCATTGAGTCTGTGTCCCTTAATATCCTCAATATGTCACTACGATGCTGAGCCACGTCATAGCCGCTGCCGCCCACGTAAATAGTCTCCCCACAATATCGGAATCAAAATCTTAGCAGTTTATGTGTTTTTATATAAAATTTAGAATATATCTTTCGCTGTAGTTTTTCGTAGTAAACCATTTAATTCTATGTTTTATTATTTTAGTAAAACCTTGGAGTGCCAAAATTTACATAAGCAAATTAATGTCAAGATATTACCAAAACAACTCGAACCGAAACGTGGATGATGATTACATAGGATAATAAGGATAGTTTCTAAAATAATAATTGTTTAATTCGTTGAAATTAAGTTAAATTGACTTTGTTTAATACTGAAGTACAAAAATAATGATTTTGAAATTGGTACTCCCCCTCCACCTAAGAGCGCATACATTTTAATATATTCCCCCTTCCTTTTAATAAAAGTTTAGGAAGGTTTGATAATTCTTTCTTCTAAGGTCTTTGATGCGGAGTTGAAAATGAAAAAAAAGCTATTTGTGTAGATTATATTAAAATTCTATGCAGTTCTCTTAACGTATTGTGCAGATAATGCAAGTCACGAATCGTATCCTAACTGAACAATAATTTAAAGCTCATACCATGATTAGGTTTTTCTAAGCAATTTTTAATCAAATTATATTTAGAGCAATTTTTAGCACACTCTCGTAAATTAAAAAAAGAAATTGAAATTTGCAATATTAATATCTTTTATAAATCAACACAATGTACATATAATGCCAAAGATGTTTGTGCACCAATGCTCCCATAAAGAGTTGACGGTGCGGTGATTATTTGAATATTTTAAGCTACTTAGCAGAACTGGATGCGTCTTATGAAGATCCCGTATACTGGGTTTCTTACAAATGTATCCATCTTAAAACAGCTGTAAATAGAAAAAGGCTCTGACCATCAGTGCAGCTGAGGATACCAAAATCCTTGTTTAATATATCGGTACTGACGTACTAAAATGTCATGGCAAAAATAAAATACGTAACATACAAAATATAAAGAATTAACAAAACTCTTCGAATAAAATCAATTATTTGAGATAAACGTCAAATAAGTTTTGTGTATCTTCCATACAACTTGACATTTGTTTATGACGAGTAAATTAACTGTGTCATTCTCGTCATGTAAAATATTAAACTCTACGCAAATTTAATGGTAAAATTTTATTAACGGTCCACTGAAATTATATGGACCTGCGCGTCGGTTTTGAGATTCATATTGTTCGGCTGTATACCGGAAGCCTACCCTTCACATGATACGTCGTTTCCTGATGTATTTTACTTTAATTAAGGACGCTTTGTCTTTGTGAAGTAAACCCTATTACGCCTAAGTGTATAACTTAGGCATGTGGTTTTTGTGATCGCTTCAACTTTGTTATAGTGTTGACTTTCATCATGTTTGCATTAATTAGGTCTGGCTTAAATATATGAAGAGGGTATATATGGAATCCGGGAATTAGGTAAGCATGAGTATTAATATTTATTTTGTCAAAAATAATGAACGAAATTAATTATTATTTCAGTGTTAGATTTTTTTCATTATCATCATGTTAATTTTGTAAGGAAAAAGATTTTTGTATTTTTATATTTTGGGCCCAACACAAAAACGGGTTGATCGATTTATTTGAAACTTTCGCTACTTTGTAGCTTGTATTATATAAAATAACATACGATATTTGACTTTATTTTGAAATCATAAATAACGACCAGTAACATTTTAAATGAAACAAATCGTTATAACCATATAAAACTATGAAACACTTAGACTTAATTTAAAATAATATTTAAAAAACCTTGCAATTAATACTTAAAACATTATAAGTAATACATGTAAACTTACATAAGTATATAACAAATTTTGACAGCACGTGTTTTTTTATGTGTTTGACGTCACGACGGCGCAAATTTTGTGGCATCATAACAATTTTTTATGAGTCGTTTTCTGCTGGAAAATGGGACCATAAAATTATTTCTGTAGGTATAAATAGGATAGGCATGCTTTTTAGTAAAAAACTTAAACCATTATAACTATATTAAAATATTGTACGAAACAATTTTACATAATAATGAAATGTTTTTATGAAACAAGATTGGACCATACAGCTTTAAATTCGGCGCACATGTGATATATAATTACACTATTTAAAATATCTTTGATAATTTCACTGTAAATTTTAAAAATTAATTAAAAAACCCCTGACTAAGCGAAAATGAATATCTACTTATTATTTTTGACTATATTGAATAAGCTAAAAATATATTCTCGTTTGTGAATAATTCTATGTAAATATTAGTAGGAAGGATTTAAAATGATTTTACTCCTTTTAGGTTGGTATATGAAAGAACTCAATGCAAGTTAAAATAATATTCAAATAAATTAGCAAATCCTTTATCTTGATTGAATTTTAAAAATAAACAAACTATTATACTGAATATGCCTTTAATAAACACATTGAATAATCATAAAGCAATGTCTCGTATGAAGGAATATGTTTGAATATATTTTTTATAAAGTAATAGACAAATTAAAGTAAAAAAAAAAAAATAAATATTTATAGGGATTCCAAAACTGTATTCCTTTAAATATTTTATTCAAGGTTTCCACGCCATTGCACTCAAAAACCTTTCAATGTAGAATCATGAAAATTACCGAAGTATATTAGCTTGCAAATTTTACTTAGTAAAAAAATATTTATAGGGACATTTTAGATGAGACAAATAGAATAACCGATGTTTTTTAAATATTTTATTTTGTGTGTGGTATTAACTTAAGTGGCAAATTATTGTTATTAGCATATAATTTTTTTAGAATTTTATTAAAATGCTTCGAGAAAAATAGCGTTGTTCTAAGTTTACCTACAGTCTACTTAAAAATAGCAATGGTTCCTAATCTCATATATTCCGGGAGATTCAAGATATTTTAAGGCTTGTCAAAATATACTACACAAGTTTATGGTTAAAAATAATATCAGTGTTTGTAAATATTTCTATACCTCTTGTAATTTAATAGAAATTCTATTTTCATTCTTTTCGTTTGCATTTGATAGTTTCAATAACATTCTGAAATCATTCTAAGAACGTTGAATCGTTTATTCAACCTTTGTCCTACAAGTACTTCGTGCAAGTAAATCCATTAAGTTATTCTACGAGTACCTGAGAAATAAGAAGTCACAAATTTTCTTGCAAAAATTAGGAAAGAATAAACAGAAACATTAACAATTTTTATGATGATTTCCGTTTCACCGATAATTTAAATATGACTTTCACAGTTTCTGAACTTCGACTTAAAGTATATGGAAGCATCTACAAATTTTCAGTTTATGGTCTATATTTCCTATGACTATGGCATACTTTCATACTTGTGAAGTGTTAAATCTAAATAAATTTTTGAAAACTAGACGCCTTACGAAAATACATTATTTTTTCTAATCTGACTCTCGCATCGAGCGTTCCAATTTTATTTCATCAAATGTAAATAGACATTATTACTAATATAGACTTCCGAGCGTCATAAATACTTAATTATATTTATAAAATTAAACAGGGGAACTCATCTATTTATTTGAATATTTCAAAAGCTATAACATCTAGAATCATGGTAAGAATTTACGTACAACTTTTACGTAGATTTCTAAAAGCGCTGTCTTTTAATAATTTTATATTGATTATTTTCAGAAATAGGTGGTGGAACACATTTTTGTTCATATTTTTCGATATATTTCTCAAGGAATTCTATGTAACGGTATATGTGAAATCTTAATTTTTTCCCTTTATTTAATTTGCACCTAAGAAAATTACAAATAAATATTTTTCACTTTTAGCTATTGAAATATATGCGAGTTAATTACTATCCTAAATTTTTAGTTTCTAAACAAAGCGGTTCCTGACAAAGTCCCCGTGAGTGTTCTTACGCGGGTTCTGTATTTCCTTTTGAAAGAAAGAAAACCTGTAAATTAAAAATACGAGAGAAATTTAAAAAAAACAAAATAAGCACTGCGCCAACCTTACTTCTCAAATGGTTACAAAAATAAAGTGTACTTAAAAATATTTTTAGATTTAATTTTGAAGCATAAAAATGAACCTTAAATACAAATGGTTTAACTTTATAAATGATACATGTTCGGCTTTATAGGTATGTAATATAAAAGCCTTCAACACAAATTACAAGGAAGTTCATAATGACAGTGAAATGCAATTTTGAATCAATACTGAATTTTAGAAGCTTTATATACTTTTCCAAATCTGTAAAGAAAACATTATTTATATACCTTTTTCTTAGAATACCATACATCAAAAAGAAGAAAAAAATGGTATCCTTATTGAATTACTCGCCTGTTTGTAGTACTTTCCGTGTGTTCTATTCATTTTTTTGCAAAAAAGTTTATAGTAAAACCTTAGGTTACTTAAGTTATTGATAGATAACGCTAAAAATATTAATATGAAAACTTGGTGGTGAGCAAATAAAATATGTAATTTTTTTATAATTTCCTGTATCCTTTAGCATCAAGTAAGAGAGCTATGATAAGGATAATAAAACTACTTACTTTTTCATCTTTATATAAAATAGTTCTAGACATATTGATAAAAAGATTCACTTGTTTTCGTAGACCGACTAAGAAACTTGAATACCAAATAAAATTATTAAAAAACATGGTAAACTATCTGAACTTCTATACACACACACACACACACACACACACATATATATATATATATATATATATACATATATATACATATATATATATATATATATATACATATATATATATATAGATATACATATATATATATATATATATATATATATATAAATATGGTGGTTTTAAAATTATACCTTAAAGAAATTCATGCAATATAGTGCTAAAAACGTTCATAAAAATATACTTATCCTTGCGCTCATGTCAAATACCGCTAAAGTCAAAATGATGAAAAAGGAACGTTATTACAAATTTAACTAAAATTTACGGGAAAACTATAGGGATATTTAAAAATTTCATAATTTTAATTTATTTATACGCCTTTGAAAGATAGCTTAATATTTAATGGTAAGAAATAATATTAATATTTATAAATATTTCAACATAAATGTATGGATGTAGCTGGCCGTCGCTGTATACATCTTACTCCCATTTAAGGTGTTTTTTTAATTATCGAAAATTTCGCTCACACGTATCATAATAATTAAAGCACCGAAAAAGATTTGTGTTTGTAAGCCATGGCAATATCGAATGAAAATTAACATTATTTTGAAAAATGTGAAAAAAAATTTAATGCCATTTTGTACACTAAAGGAAAAAATTTAAAAAATGTAGTGTTAGTTCTACACATATCGTGGCTACAAAAATTTTCAGGAAATGAATTTCCACGAAACTCTGTAATGAGCTACGTTTGTAATGAGTTACGTAATTTTTCGAAAGAATTAACAGCGTTCTAAACATCATTTTATTAGGTATTTGTAGAAGTTCTACATATTTTTCTAATTCCAATTTCGTGTTTAAAACAATACACATTAAGTAACATATAGTTAGAATTAATGGCACAATAATTTACGGCGTGACTTAAGCTATACATCTAGTGTACAAAAAATTGCTGCTCATTTGTAAACAAAGCACTATACCAGGGGTTCTCAACCTTTTCTTGGCCAGGGACCACTTTTATATCATTCTTGTTAGCAGGGACCACAACGTAGGTATAACAAAAATAGACTGTAAGTGATGTAATAAATTTTAATTAAATACTCAATAGGAACTTACATAAAAAGAAATAATAATAATTTTGGGATAAACTTCTGTAATTTTGTAATAATGTGATTTCTGAGCTTGCATCTTCTTCACGAGTTCGGTTATTCTAGGACTAATATTGTTACTCAAAGCTACACGCAAATCATCACTCGCGGACCATATTTTGGATTCTACGGACTACTGGTTGGGAATTATTGATCATAAACGACTTTTATTTATTATATGAGATCATTTAAAAGTAACAATAAAAATACTCTTGATAAATTATCAAACTAACGTATTTTTTCTAATTTCTGGGCCATGGTCTTTTAATTAAAGTTATGAATTATCTGTTTATATATTGAAATGAAGTATATGATGTGGAGATATGTTTTTTTTTGCTTTCTCAATTTCAGTAATTGAAATTTACTTTTGCTTTTTCATTAAATGTAATAATATAAAACTCAAAGATAAGCTGATGAGAAATATTCATTGCAAAAATACCACTTATCTGATTGATTCCTATATAATATATTCCGTACAGATGAATTCATACATAATCAGATGAATTATTTTGGATAGGAAAAGCTTATTTGTAACTTATTAATTAAAGTTAATATTTTTTTAATGTTTTGTGGCAAACATAATATAATTTATTTAGAATTTTAAAAATATAAGATTATAAAATAATGTAACAAAAATTATTAAGCCCCAGTTCATAACAAACATTTGTCTGGAGACTAAACTATTTGTAGAATTAAATTAATATCCGATTTCAATTTGGTCATTGAAAGTGTAAATCGTAGGCAGAAATCGCTACTCCAAAGGTTAGATATTTATGATAGCTGTAATCAAGACTTTCTGTTTCTTTTCTTATAATTTATCTTGTATTCTTTCTTAATCCTGTACTATATTTTTTTATCCTACGCCCGTTGGTATTCGTTCGGTTGTTAGATACCTTTTATTCTAAAAAAACTTCGACTGTCCTCAATTAGTGTCCTCAGTTTCACGCAGAACCTATAAAAGGTTTATGATCCACCACGCAATCGCTCTTCATGGGCACTAATAAAAAAAAAGATTCAGTGAAGTCAGAGATAAGGTTCTTAAAGATGACGATTGTTGTATGCCTTGACAGGTGAGGGAAGATGGTGTTCAATTCTAAATCGGTTCCCATCTTTTCCAAAAAAAAAGTTAATAATTACCTGAGGTATACTTTATCTTAAAATTATTTTATTTTACGACTCAAAATCCATAAACTACAAATGTTATCTGAAACATATCTCAAACCTCTCCATTTTAACCCAATTGCTATAATATATAAAGTTTAAGTTGCTATTTGTTCCTAATCTGAGCTTCACTTTTGTGTGGATTGAGACAATTAATTAAAACTACAGTGAACTACCGTTTTACGTAGTTTGCTGCTTACACATAACGAAAATAGTGCAAAGTAAACAGCTTAACTACACAACGATCAAGTTTATTCCGTAAAGCCTCAAAATCTCTAATTACGTTCGTACATCAGGAAATGACGTAGTTATGTGATATGGGTGAGCACAAGCTTCTTATGTGGCTAGTATCAACAAACCACACGTGGCCTTTAATAAACGTCAGCTTCGAGCTTTGCGTAATGTTGGAAAATTACAATAGTTTGTCGGTTCGGTTTGTTTTGACGCAGGTTTAGATCAAATCAAAACTAAGGTGGAATGTAAATTAAAGTATATTAATTAAATTTCTTGGGCAAAATACTTACATAGACATTTAATAAATTGACGAAATCGTGAGAAAATACTTACATCAATAGATTGGTGAAATTTATCTAAGTAAATTTTTAGATTCAATAAATTTATTTTCAAATTAATGGCAGACCGAAACCAAATCGTACTGCCGTTTCTTCGCACCACCAAATAACCATAGCAGCAACAACAAATTAAGCGTCGAATTTGTTGGTTATTTCCAACACAATCACATCATTTTTCGCGGAAGGATAATATCCTGGTGGTGTGGTTAAGAAATATAGTTTTTCCTTAAAATATTTTTTGCTTCCTTATCGATTTTTATCAGAAAGAAGTAATACATTTTTATAAATATCACAAATTTGCTGACCAAATTTGTCTTTACAAACATTAGTAGTAATTCTCCAAATTTAAAATATTCATACAGCAAAAGTCTTCTAATAACAGTCAAGCACAAAACTGTAAATATCTAAAAAAAATGTAAAATACCTAGATCTTAAAAATTCGAACGTTAAATTAAATTCATATGACCGAAGTCATTGCAATTTGCCTGTCACTGTTGCCAACCAATAATTAGCGGTGAAAACACAGACTCATGTCAGTGTTTTAGCGCCTGTCTCCAAAAATCCCAAAAGGCCTACTAAAATTAACTGACAGTATTGATTTTATTTAACTCTTACTTTAACTTGTAGAGGCTCCACAAGTTGACTTAATCATGCACACCTCTGGATTAATAAATCCAGAATGAAACTGCAAAGACACATCGATTTGAAATTGTGACTAATTTTTTTTACCTCTATTCTTTTGCCTATCCTAATCAATCCCTCCTCTTTTTGATTCTGATTTAAAATATGAAACATTTTTTTAGTGAAATACTCTTGCATTTGCCATTTTTTGTAAAATTTAAGGTGTAGGTTTCATCAATGCAATTACTTTAACCGAATCTCATGAATTAAATTGGTTTAATATTTATTGTCAGAAATGACTTATGAATGATCAATGTATATTTTACAATTAAATATGACTATGTATAATATATTCGTACTCATCAGAATAATTACCATTATTAAATCTTAAAATTTTTGCCTGTAATGATAAATATGAATACATTGACTCTAGCAAAATTGATTTCAAATCACAATAATGAAATAAATATTTCTTTTTCAATCAAATTTCAGGAGTCTTCGATACAGACATATTGAAATAGATTCCAAAAATTATCTAGTAATTCTATGACCATAAAAAGTAGTTACATCTCATGTAATCTTCTCCGAAGTCTATATTTTTAACGAAAGAATAATGGATTGATTCAGACATTTTATGTAGTAAGAGACCATGATATATCTTCTTATTTTTACTCTCGCACGATTCATAGATTTAATATCTGATTTTGATATATGCCCTCTGTTGATCGTAGCGTTCAGACCATTCTTTTTCCTAATTTCAATACTATTGTCTCCTCTAGTCGAACTGGTCTTGAAATGTCGTATCTATATTATTTATGAAGTCGCGTACCCTTTTCGAAGGACACTTGGAGGAATTGTTTGTAATTTGCGGCTGTAAATTTGATTTACTTTTTATATTTAACTGCTGGTACATAATTTTTTGTAGCAGTAAATAAACTGTTTTTAGGAAAGATTGTAGAGATACTGTGATATTTTCAATAATCTCTCTTCATTGAATTTGTAGTGATTGATCACGTAGCATGTTGGGTGAATACGTCGTAAATAAATATTTCTATACGTAGGTTTGGTATGCTGAGTGATTATAGGAGCTTTTTTAGTTAAGTTTTAAATATATTCTTAAAAGGTGTTTTTTATCGAACAAAGGACAGCTGCACCCAACTTCTGCATTGCTTGTGTCATGACAAACCGGTAAATTTAATTTTAGTTTTTAACAAAGCGATAAACTTTATAATATGCAGTCTTAAAAACTCAAGAAAAAATATTGAAACCCATTTATATTACTAATCCGATTGTTTTATTTTTTTTGTTTATTGCCCTCAAATTATGGCAAAATAAAAGAAAAGTTTCATTTCATTCAAATTCTGTAAATGAATAATATTTAAAAGAAAATAAAAAAAAAACGAACGTAAGCAGCGTGGTTCCCGAACCCAGATTCCCGTCAAGTCCCAATGTCCAGTGTTATGCCCTGCGGCAATAACTGGATAGGTGGTATGAGAAAATAAAAGTATAATAAGAAATTAATTTTATTTTCCTATTTTCCACATTTGACGCTGAATAAAAATTCAAAACAATTTTTTTTGTGAACTACAAAACTTATGTGACTGAAATTTGAAGGTTTAGTTTGGCAGTGAGATGTAGCGAACATCAAAGTACACTTGTCTGTCTCAGGTACAGGTTTAACTGCTATGCTTGCTCATCTTTTGCAATGCTCGTTGCATTGCTGTACCACCTGATATTAACGGAGTTAACATAATTTTACTAAGATTAGTAAAAGAGATGAAATCAAACTATAGTCATACAAATTTTTCTAAGCTCTCAAGAACTCCAACCGCGTGAGGATATTAACGTATTGAAGAAAACATAAATTAAAAAAAAGGTTTATATATTATATAAATGTTAAATCCAGAATAAATAAATATCATTTTGCTTCAGTTGGCAAAAATTACATTTAAAAACCAGAAATACTTTAACATATGCAATTAATACAATTATTACTACGAGAGCAGTCCAACCAGAATACTAGTCCAGCCCGTATGATGAGTGGCGCGGGGTTAAACCAGAGTTCCGGCGATGCGTTGCGCCGCCAAAGCCCGTAAGCCTTGGAATCAACCCAACACACGACGGTGACTAAAGGTTTATGTAAAAGCAACCAAATATCACATTTATCATAAATATTATTATATTGGTGATAAATATATAATGTCACATTTATCATAAATAATTTCCAAATATAGCGTTCAAATAAATAGATTATTAATTGTTCTATATCACAGGTAACCTCTGAAAATCGTTTAAAGCAAAAGGTTTTAGTATAATGTTTAATTAATTTCAATATTATTTATTTTTGAAATCATCATCTAAAAACATTGCCATCCAGACCGATTTAAAAAAAATATTTTTAATATCCTTAACAATAGGCCTCATAGCCGCCATTTTATCTTAAAGCACTTTGACATTCGGCTCATTTAAACAATGCATGATAATTTTCATTTATTGTAATTATATAAACCGTTTAGTTGCTGGAAGGATCTAACTTATATATAAAAATAAATTGCTAAAATATTTTTTTTTGCTAAACTCCTGTCGGGTAGATATTTTATAATACCCTGCTTCCACTATGTTGTCAATATTAGTTTTATATATCAATTTATTTGTGACAAATCACGTTAATAAAATATAGGAATTGGTAAATTTTTGACTGCTACATTATGCCAAAAGTTATATATTACCATATCTATACCGTTCTGCAAAGAATTTTACCAAATATAGTAAAGTTGAATAAAGTCAACTTAAGTACAATAACCTTTTCTATCCAACGCTGGGCACAGTCTTGTTGTATTTATAATTTTAGGAATAATTGACACATTTGGCTAATTTACGGCCATGTCTAACCACTCATCCCTGCTTGATTTATAACATTGTTATTCATTTTATAGAATAAATAATAACATGTATTTATAATTAAGTGCTTTTAATTTATAGCTTTCTATGGTAATTTCATAATGAGTTTCTGTGTGTAAACATAAAATAAATTAATGAATATTTCATAAACCGGGTTCAAAGCAAAACGAAGCAATGAATTAGAATTTACCAAATACAATATGATAATAAGATATAGTATATTTTAAATTTCACCTAATTAAATTTCATTTGGAATAGTGTTTTTGGTATCGGTTTCTGTCTTAAGAAAACTTCGCAAATATTTTTTTAAAATTACGTTATGTAAAGTTTTATCATCATTCTTTTAAAACTTTTGTTCATCCCCGAATATTTTTTTTACTTCGATACATAGGTATTTCGACTTGACGTAGATAATTTGTCCCCTCGTTTGATAATTAGGTGTAGCAACCTAAAATCTACAAAGCTACAACCCTCTATTAACGAAATGTAAATTATTGCAAAAGTGACAATAAATCCATGCATTTTGTGGAGTTATTGGTTTTATATTTCGTCTCGTTCATAGGACATTAATAATTTGAATTTAAGATGGTTTCACACGCAAATAATGTAACACAATGGAAAATACGTTCATGAACCTGTAAGAACTAAAAAAGAAGGTTCCGTGAAACATTCCTTAAAGAAAATTTTTAAAAAGGTTCATGTAGTCATAAAGTAACCATTATATCACAATTATATATAAAAAATATTAAAATCTATCAAGCGCTAGTAAAGCTCGCACTTTCCGTACACATTTATAGGCACTTATAAATATTTAAATGTACATAGTATATGTAGTAAATTATATACACATATTAGTTCCCACAGCGTTGATATATTGTCTACTAAGTGTCACAGGTGCAAAAATATGTTTTTTAAACCCTAATTTTTAATAATTGGATGTTAAGAAGTTTTGGAAAAACGGAGGGAGGGTGTGATATATTTTTTGATGTATGTCTAAAGATAAATACCTAATGTATTTTGAAAAAAATTTAAAACCCTTATTTTGTAACAATCTTTATGAAAAATTACCGGACAGTGTTTACTAATTAAAAAAAAAAATTCGAATGCGCATTATAATATTAAAAAAAATTTATAACTCAATTTTCGCCCCAAAGTTTAATAAACCGAGATACTTGAGAATAAATTAATTCAAGAATTAAAGATGTAAATATATCAAATGACATCGTTACCATTGATGTTGGTTGAAAATTTTCGTTAATATTTTTTTTTCAATCTCAATACAATTGGCCATTCTCAATTAGAGAATACGCCAAATGAAGTTTTTTCCTCATCTCCGTCCAATAGGATTTAGTTAAACTACTATGACTCGTTTTAACGTACTATGTATATATAAATTTAAATTTAAAAAAAATTCCGACTTCTAAACTAACTTTTTATAAAGAACTGTAAAACAAGCAATACTAAATGTTTACTCGAACTTTATAATGAAATAGCTATTGATATCAATGTCTTATAAGAATGTACTAAAAATGATGGTCCATTTCAGTTATAAATTCAAACGTTTGTTTAATTATAAAAAATATTTTGATTACTAATGACATGCTGTCATCAGTCGAGGATTTCCATTGATCTAAATTCTTTTACTACAATCAGATCTTATTTCAGCTGATACTGTGACTACTGCATCAACAAATATGTGAGTAAGTGAAAAAATATCTTTAATAACATTTGATATATTGTCATCTACAGCAGCGGATTTTGACCAAATTTAAATGGAAAGACTTTTAGGTTAAACCATCCTTAATAAAAAAAAAATAATTCAAGTTCTATGAACTTGATTATTTTTTTGAAGATGTGTTATCAAATATAAAAAAAGAGTCTAATTGAGAATTTTTCCTTTTTGTAAGTTGGTTAAATATATATATATATATATGTATATATATATATATATATATATATATACATACATATATATATATATATATATATATATATATATATATATATATATATTAACACACATATATGTATGTGTGTGTGTACAAAACACACACACACACACACACATGTAGGAACACGAGGTAGTTCAATAAAATCACGTGGGAAAACATAAAGAAGGTCTAAATTATTATTTTTGTAAATTCATATACATTCCAGATATTTTTATTTAATTCTTCCACTATATTAAGTTAAAGGTACAATGAAAAGGTTATAAAGTTATCAGATAAAGGGAAAATATCAATAACGAGTTTCGTTTAGGTGCTTTGATTTGGAAAAATAAATTATTTCCTTTGCTCCATCTAAATTTACATTAAAACTGTAATTATTAGGTGAACCATTTTTTCAATAATTATTTAAGCTCTAAAAATAATCCGTTCTACAATCCAAAAGTATTCTTCATTTTTCAAATGTTACTGTTTCCTCGTCCCTTTTTTTTCAATATTATTTCATTTACAATATAATTTAAAATATACTACATCTTAGAAAAAAAAATTGACGACAAAATTGGAATGGCCCACCATACGTGTGCGCCATTTTTATACACATAAATATCTAAATATATGAAATATTCATTTCTCAGCGTATAAAAAAGGTTGCTTAAGCATTATCATCTTTCATGCTTACCAATTTTGTGGCATATGTATTTTAACGCATTTGCCAAAATTGGCACGCTTCTTCTTATCTATTTAACCAATGTACATATTTTTATATGTATGAAAATTTATTTCGCTTGTTTATTTTCGCCTATCGTAAACATTTTGTTCGCTAAATGAAATAAGTTAAGTCGTATTTTATGTAATATAATAATATATAAACACAAATTCTAATTAAATCGAAAGTCAGTATTTATAGCATCAAATTTTACTTTATAAAAAGAATGCACGTAATATTACCAAGTAAGAAGAACATTAAAAAGGTACATTTTTCAATTACTTATTCATTGATCTAATTTATGAATCGAACAGTACAAAATTAGATTGAATTACAGTTTAAATATCCGCAACTCCTACCGATCAAGCTACAAAAGCATTCAACTTTTTTTTAATACGCGACCGAGTTTTTCTTCACTAATTTTTCTTTTTATAGATCCACTCCTCGAGATGAAAGGTTTTCATATTTTGTGTTAAATTTCACACTTAATTATTTTTAGTCTTAACAATTTCTATTCATTCGTTATTGATCCCGCCTACTCGATTTACACAGCATGTGGGCTAATTTTTAAATTTTGACTACCTAATCGAATACTGGAGACGAATAGAAGCGAATTTATATTTGAAGCGGATTTTGGAGCTTTATTTTTCCAGATATGTTACTTAAATTTAAGTAATGATTTTTCTTTACAACGTAAGCCTTATCTTCAGTCAAAGTTTTCTCCGGATCGATTTAATAGCTTTGGAATATTGTTTCAATAAAGTAACAAACATTCCAAAAAAGTGTTTTTGGCTTATTCAGACATATCCCCGATACAATACTTTCTAAGAGGATTTAACATAAAAATTTAAAACCCTTTTCCTTTAAATAAAGGGTGTCCAGCGAGAATTTTTCGATTTTGAAATGAAAAAAATATATAAACGAATAAATTTATTTCTTAAATTATTATAAACGAAAAAATTATTTTTAAAATGTAACAAGAGCCTGCAGATTTTACTTCTTTAAAATAATGTCTTCCATGTGATGTCCATTTATCTCAATATACACTTTTAAGCGAACCCTTATATTGGCAAATAGGTGTGAGCAAAGTTCTGAGGGGATGGCAGTGATTTCACACCGAATATTTTTTTTGTAGGGCAGGTATAGTGCGGGGATTATCACAACACAGTTTAGACTTGAGGTATCTCAAAAGTAGAAATCACACAGCGTCAAATCCGGCGATCGGGGTAGCCAGAGTATGTCTCCAAACTTTCTTATTACTTTTCTAAGGAAAATTTCTCTTAACTTCGTCAGAGAGACCCTGGCAGTGTTTGGACATCTTGTCCCATCTTGTGAAAAATGCTACCTCTTGTTGCATCCATGAAACACTTCCAATTACTATACCAAAAACTCATCAATCATACGGCAGTATGTTGAGGTACTGACAGTTTCTCTTTGATTGAAAAACTATGGGCTAATTATCCCTTGAGCAGAAATCACGCACCATACTGTCGTTTTAGGGCAGTGCAACATTTTTCTTGCGTAAAATATACCTTAAAATATAATTGCTATCGCTAAGTTTTTGGACCATTGACATTTTGTAGGGATGAAGTTTTAGCTTTATTCTCAAAATCACATCCACAGTTGACTTCTTACTGCCTGTAGAGGCGACAATCTTTCTTACTGATTTTCTTGGATTTCTAATAATTTCCTGGTGCACTTATGCCACATGTTCTGGCATAGTTCCTGACGTGGAGGGTCCTGGTAGCTACCTATTAACTGTTGTGCCTTGTGGTCGAAATCATACCACACTTGAAATGATATTCCATCGCACACGTGCGGTGCGAACGCGACCAGTGACTCAATACAATTAAAATATCCGAAAAGATGACGCAACTACCGCTACAAATAACGAGAGACGGTCATTTTAAATCGAAAAATTCCCACTGGATACCCTTTAATATTATGCAGTAATACTGATGATACTCATAATTTGAGAGAGAAAACAGTTTTACAAAATTTCTTTTTATCTAGCCAGGATTAATTTATTCAATAAATTATAATACGCATTTCTAACACTAACGTAGTGGCAATGCTTACCACTTAATCATTCCAATAGTTTGTTCGATTTTTTTCTAGATTATTTATTGAGATAAGCGAAATATTTTGAAAAATTGTGTTTTTGTGTATGATGTTAAAAATATTGACTTCAAGTGGTAAAAATCATTTCCGATTCACAAATTTTTTCCTTTCTTAACTACAATGAATTTATTTTTTAAGTTGCTCCTTATTCTTATTCGGAGCGTTTTACATTTAGACTTTCATTTTACATCAGTTTAATTTAACTATTGTCTGCTTAGTCATGGCAAAAATCATTAATCCTTCTAAGTCGACCTATTATATATATCCATTAGTTGGAATAATTTATTTTTCGGATGTTTAAAATAATTTTGATTTATTATAGAATGCTACTGAAGATAATCCTTTCAAGTCCATTTGTTTAATTCAACATTCGTTTCAACCTACATTATAGTTTATACAATAGTCAAATTAATTTCCAATTTTATTCCTATAAATTTGATTTTTATTTCTTCTCTATTACACTTAATGAAAACATTATTTTATCTGCAATATTTTGCATCTATATTTGTAATAATGAAATTATGGAGTCCGTTTCCCCAAGTTATCCTATTTTGATACGCTTATATTTTTGTAAAGACAACAAATTTTTTTATGAATTTCTCAATCACTTTTATTTAAAAAAAATTAAAGCTGTTAATTTTAATATAACACAATACATGAAGAGTTGAGATACGAACATTTTTCGTGGTTTTTCCGTAATAGTATATTTTTTCTCCTGTTAGTCCCCCAAATATAATCTCGTATCATATTCTCATTGTGTAGCTCTGATAAAGACTGTGAAAGTTCATCGATTGCCAATAGCTAGATAGGCACCGACCTTATCTTTTAATTGGTCTTAGTTAGCATTTAATTTTATGCGTTTTAAATGACATTCCGCAACCATTTGTCTCAAGTCATTACACATAGTTCTGTTGCGTCCAAGACAACTATGTACTATGGCGTTAAGGTTGTTTCAAGATTGTCTTTAGTGAATCTTCAGTAATTATGGAAATTTATCACTCGCCATTCATTGTTTTTTTATTTGCGATCTGACGAAAATATTGTTTTACCTTTGGCTTCCGATAACTTCTCTAAATATTAAAAAATTAAAAATTCTCTAAATATTCACAAGCTTTAATATCTTTTGAAATAGCTTTTACAAATTATCTAAAACCATTTTTTTACATTGGTTTTGATAAATTCACCGTAAATATAGGAGAACAAATCTAATTTGTGTTTTTTACTTTTGGACCTTTCTTGATTCTAGCCTCATAAAAACAAGTTGTTTCGCTGCATATGTATGCGCACACTGACTAAAAAATCATATGGATGAAATGAAATACCGCTTGAATTTCTGCCCCGCAAACTCAACTTTTCTTAAAAACCCGTATCTTTTTATATGGTCATATAAAAAGGTAAACAAGGTATTTATTGTGAAAGAAGCAAAAGCAATGTTTATTTTTTAAATCAATGAAAATTTTATATTATTATTTGATTATTAGCTATAATAAGAATAATAGCTAATCAGAAAATTAAAATCGATATAAAGACACAACTTTTTTCGTTGGCTTTTAACACTTTCGATTTAATTTTAGTTTTTTAAAAGAATTTTACATTTTACTCCCAGTTAAAATCAAAAATATTTTACCTTCAATTCATTTTTAATTTCTTAAAATATGTCTTTTTTCTTTATATATTTCAAGTGGTAAGCAATTGAAAAAATTAGAAATTGGTCTCAATCGTGTAATTAGTCCAGTTATAAATCAATAAAATCAGGCTCATTTTAAACACATTTTACAATTAATCAAATTTTACAAAATGTAAAATTTACTATCTATTTCAATAAATTAGTTTAACTCAGATCCAATTTAATCGCAGAATTCTAGACTAGTTTTTTTTTTTTACTAGCTTCTTTTTTCTTTCTATTTAATAAATGATTTAAAGCTGTTTTTACTGACTCTTGTATCAATAAAAATGAAGTGCCTAGCTACCCAAATTACACAGGTGTATATAGTATTTCTACGTACACCAATAAATGGTGATGAATGTGGTTTAAATCGAGGAATGAAATTCATGCAAATGTACTTTGACGATAGGAGCGTCGTCAGAGGGGAAGTGCGGAATTATGCAGGAGGGGAGGTGCTAGAAATAGCAACCAGAATACGGACATAATTGTCGGTTGTCTTACGCACATAAAATGTTACGATTTAGTAGATATTTGTCATAATCTTAATTTTTTCCTAATTTTGTTTAAAGTTTGAGTATCTTTTTAATATTCATGAGTTAAATACTTTGATAGGCTTAGTATTAGACTGTATTAATTGGATTTTTAAGTATTTTGTTTTTCGATATACAATAGAATTGCAGAATTAATGTATTTGTACATTGAAGTTGTAACGAAAATATTATTTAGGAGAACAAAGCAAAAGTAAGAAAGTACTCTTCCCTATTAAGAAGACCCAAAAGGATTTCGATGAAGTTGGTTAACATATAAATGGTAATCTAGCCTTCAATGCAAATTGTGTTTTCCTTAGAAAACTATTTTCACAATTACTACAACCGATGGCGTTACTTGTATTAATCTGAACATTAGTTTAACATCATTTTCTAAAGGTCTAAACGTATTTCTATTGACAGAATAGAAAATATTAAAAATCGGAGAAATATCTTTTGGATAACAATTTTTCTGAATTTACTAGACATTTTTAACTGTGGTTCCGCTTTAGCTTAATTATAAAATGGAAAACAAATATTGCTGACAATCGGCATAATATATAAAACACTAATTAGATAGTGAAAACCAGTCTCAAATAATTTGAATTTTTTTGAAACACGTACTTCCAAAAATTAAAATTGAAAATATTTGTTTTAAATATTCTTTCACGGTGAAAACATTTGATTAACTCCAAAATATGAAAAAATACTGGACACGTATTTAAATTTAGCTGTTCAATTTTATTAATAATTTTTTTAAGGATCGCATTCTTGCACATATAGCCTTTCAAACCAATAGACAAATTTCTTCTGCAATATGGGATATGATTAACTTAATATTTTAATATAATGCGTTTCTGAATTTGAAAAGGAAAAATAATGCAAAATTATTTTTCTTTTAATTTTAAAAAGTTTTATTTTTAGTTAAAACTAAAAAAGTGTGAAAAATACATTACTTTTCCGCTTCCCCATTACCAAAGTTTGCAAGCCAAAAAATCTAAAATATTTGAAACTAGTAGAAGTTTTTATACATATTACAAGATATTAAAGACCAAATTGGTATTTGGTTTCAAAATGTATAGTTTTCAAAAAGATAAAAAAGGGAAAAGTAATATTTTTTTCACTCTCTCATATCTATATCACAAACACATAAATGTTAATATTTAATTAAATTGTTAAGAAATGGTAATTTCTACATGTAGGTTTTTTTGCCGTCGGTTAATAGTTTTTAACATGCATCTTGTACTGATCAAAATTTATACTAAAGAGTGGTACCGCTGAGTGGACAGATTACGTAAGATTAACATTACAGTAAATATTAAAACTTGGGATATTTCTTACTTAAGAGCAATAAAATGAGAAAAAATATCAGCTTAGCCTATATTTCACTACTAAAAATAGCCTATTTATAAAGGGCCAACCAGATCTATTGCGTGTGGAAAACAACTACTCACTATATTTTGGAATATACTTTGTTTAAAATCGTGTTTATTATAATTTCTACACGTTGTAATAATTTTAACAAAAGTCATTAAATGTAAGATGTATTTTTATTTCAGAAACAACTAAGTTATGAAAACGAGCTGCAAACTCCTGACTGAAGGCAAAAGAGTTAAATGTACAATGCGTTTTTATTTTAAATTTAATTGGAAGAAAAAGAAATAAAAAATAAAACACTGCAGATTTACATTTATATTACGCGGAGTTTGTAATCAGTGGGGATAGAGATTATTTTTAGAATAAAAATAAAACAATGGGATAGCAAGACGTTTATTTATTTATTTATGTACTTTAATGTATGCAGTTAATACATATGGCAAACTTATTACCACGAGTGCAATTATACAGTCAACCAGAATACTAGTCCACACCCCCCCCCCCGACAAGCGATTGGGAATGGAATCCGAATTCCCGCGGCGTGCTACGTCGTCAAAGGCCGTATGCTTGTGATCGGTCCAAAACACTACGGTGATGACACGTTAACAAATATTATTTTCTCTTTTTTTAAAATATGATAAAAAAACTCAGCCAGTAGAAATAAATCTAAACTCTTAATAATACATCTTAATGATAAATAAAATGTTTACCTCTACGTATTCAAATGTATTAGATATCGTAGTAATTCTTCCATCTGTATTTCTTACATCACAACCGTTTCAAGTGGCGTAAAAAATCTGAATTTTAGGTATTCTATTATAACATCTATACTAAGATGTTTATATTCTAAAACTGTTCCACACGAAACTTAATTTTAGTCTGATGATTGAATGTGACCAAAAAACGTTTCTTTTATATTTGTGGTGAGTCTGTATATTAACTGATCTTCTCCTGAGCATATTAGGCTTCCATTCTTTGCAGCATAAAATATATATTCCAATAATTGAATAAATGTATGAGAGTGAAAATAATAATTAAGCGGGGAACAAGAAAATACATAAACTTTAATTCTGTCGCCCTCAGAACCAAATTTTCTCTAGACATGAAGCACAGCTGGATCCGTTGACATTTATAAAAGGTCAACGAAAATTTATACAGGGAAAGAAATTTTAATAGAGATTTAAATATTATGATTCATTCTAATCTGCTTAATTTGAAAAGTGTACGCTTACTCGCATTTAGTAATCTGAAGCTTCAACTGTGGGCTCTGTGGATTATGAAAAGAAACTTAAATATTACAAGTCATTTAACATAAAATTTTCCTTTATTAATTGGAATTTATTCAGATAGTTTCATGTCTACAGGAGCAAAGCTAGCTAATAAAAGTGAGCCAGCGACCGGATTTTAGTGAATAGAATTTGATTTATCTCCTCTGCGACAAGATTTTTAAAATAAGATGAAAATATTGTAGTTAAAGATAAAATATATACAATTTTTTAAATATATATATATATATATATATATATATATATATATATTTATAAAAATAAATACAAATGAATGAAGAGAAATATAATAATGGGGATCGATACAACGGAAGGAATAATATGTAAATTCATGATTGTCAATTAATCCGCAGACCAATCGTTATATCGTTAATGATCAAATAGGATGGAAAGGCAGCAGTTTAAAGAATTGACCAAGTTTGAAGTGAAATTACTTTATTTATCATAAGTCATCCCTAATGTAAACCTCCCAGTGCAATGAGGATGCAATATTACCTAATATGGTTAGGTGAGAAACATGTTTACATAATCGTTAACGTCACAACAATGAAGACGTCTAGAATTATCTTTATAACTTTCTTATGACCTTTTCGAAGGTTCTTAAATATCTTGTTTTTCATAATTTTAAGTTCAGTAGTTTTGGAAAAAGAGGCGTAAGGAGTACAATGTAAAGCATATTTTCAGTACATTCCTGAAAATATATAATCTACCACTGTTTAGACGTGAGACCATTGTAATTAGTTTTTGAAACGGTATCCCACACTATGTATGAAATTTAAGTATTTCTATCATCTATTTCATTTACTGAGGTAAATATTAAATCCCCAATATTAAGGATTTATGTCAGCCGTTTCTGAGAAAAAAGGTTTCGATCGACGCCTGTGAATGTAATTTTATAAATGTTTACTTTTTTCTTATAAGCTGCGGAACCAAAAAACGCTAAGTAGCTATCCAACATTCATTAATTAAAATACTCGTTACAGTAAGATTCTTCAAAAATACAAATATAATAAATAATCCATATCATTGACAGATAAAAATAATTGAGTTTAATATTAAACGTACAGTTAATAAACTCAATGTTAATAAATTATATAACAAAAATAACTTTTTTTTAACTTTGCTGACTTTTAATGACGAGGTCACTCTGTGTAATTGACCACACATTCTTATTCATTTGTGAGATAAAGTTTGCTTAAATTTATTTGTCAAACCTGTGTAAAAAAAAGAAACCGGTGATGTGAAGAAGGAAATGCTTAAAGAAATAAAAGGAGTTGACCATTCAACATTGTGCTATTTTCCAATTTATTGTTACTAAACGAACTCAACCATTATGTAATTAAATCATTTTCACAAGAGATACTCAAGAGTGAATAATAAGCTAGCTTTTTTCTTTTTTAATAATAATTTTTTTATGTCCCAAACTACATAATAATTCGATATAAGCATATTTTACATCATATTTTCTTCAGGCTGCATGACGGTTTGTCAACAGACAAAAAATCGAGCTATTCAGAGATTAAAAAACATTTGCATAGGAAAACAGTGTACTTTTGCTTTCGAATTAATTCAAAAATTGAGTCAATAATTTTCAAACCATGTTATTTTTTTAATTTAAAAACTATATATGGTACATAAAATAATATATATATATATATATATATATATATATATATATATACGTATATATATATATATATATATATATACGTATATATATATATATATATATGTGTGTGTGTGTGCGTGCGTGTGTGTGCGTGTATGCATGCGCGCGTGTGTACATAAGTAGAACTTACAACTACATGAGACATATCTTCCAGTCAACGCCATTTGTTAAAATTCAGCGAAGATTAAACTTTATTTATATTTAATAATTGTGATTGATTGGAAGAGGTGGCTCATGTAGCTATAAGTTCTACCTAACTACTATTCTACCCAAAAATAAATTAGAACAAGAACGATATTATGCATATTGTAATAAAACTTCTTTAAACAATCAACTTGACCCACAATAATCAAAATTATATAAATATGAATATTTCGTGAAAATATATGGAGGCGAATAGATGCAATAGGTTATTTATGTAAAGAATATTAGCGATGTAATTTTTACGATTTACTATAATTATTTGTGCAGTTCTGATGAAAATACTTGAATATATTTAATTAAAATATGTTTTTTTCAAAGCTCTATACTAATATACCAAAGTTATTTTAACGTTAATATCTGAGTACATAAATAACAAACGATGCGCCCCTGTTTTGCAGGCGTCGATCTAATAAATCTTTTTTTTTTCCTAATGATATTTCACCACTTCACTACCTCACTAGCATTTCGTAATAATGTTTTGTAAAAATGAATATCATTATCTTCAATGCCATAAGGGGTGCTTTTATTCCGCCATATAATTCAGTACTCGGTATTCAGGGCCTCCCAGGTATTGTTTTTGAATTTGGGACGGAATCCGATCGAACTAGCACGTGGTTCTGCGTCTCTCAGTCTGTTTATTTTCTAGTCATTTTACAAAAGTATGACTTGTATTCCAGACAATGTAACTGAAATATAATAATAAAGATTCTGTAGAAACGTATGGAAAAGAATCCGGTGTTGTTTTTAATAAGAGAGTCGTTGTTTTGATTTACCATCAACGAGATTCGAAATATTTTCCTATGGCATTGCTTTCTCTAAACTGTTTTAAGAAAAAAACAAAACAACAGAGTGTTCACTAGCTTCTATTTCGTAGTTTCTGAGATGTTTCCTTTCAATGAGTATTTTCTGCGATATGGTATCTTCTGTCATTCCTATTGATTTCCCAATGTTTAAGTTACTTGGAATTGAAACTATCTTAAAAAGAAAATGATTTGATAGCCGCTACATCTAAACATTCGTTATAAGTTCTTCAGAATTTATTGAACCTAATAAACTAACTTTATGCTGACAAAGAGGCCAAAGTTCAATTATTTAATAGTTTAATTAGATGGAATACTTAATTTGTATTAATTAAAAGCAAATTTAAACTAAGACGAAAATTCAGAGTAAGTAAAGTAACAAAATTGATGCGAGAAAATAGTCAAGGTGAAACGTAGGAAAATTAGTTAGAACTGAATGTGGGGAACAGTGTAGAAATGTTAATAAATGATTAAAGTAAGGACACAAAAAACTCGTACTTGAAAATGTACAGGAAGATACTTTGCCGACATATATTTAAATTATCAAGTTAATTAGAACGATGCAAGAGTGTTCTACAAAAATTCAACTTGAAAAGACCGCCTAAAAATATACCGATTATATTAAGTGTCTCTAAATACTTATAATGACATTTCATTATAAGTATTTAGATGAGGCCGTGTCCTTAAACGCATAATGCAAAAACTACTAAACATTTTAATGAAATTTTGCAGTTTTGCACTGGAGGCTCGGTTAATATCTACCTACATTAGCAATCGTCAAGATTATTCCTCAACTTTGTGACTACACGATTGGTTAAATATTTCTCCTAGATAATGACACACAACATATATATTCTTTACAAAATACGATGTATAGTTTTAGCATTAGCTACTGGATGGCGATAGTTCTTGTTTTTAAGAAGTATTCTTAATTTAACAATGCATTTGCACTCATGTATTAATAACTACTGTTCCTTCACTATTCGTTGGATTCTGGGGCAAAGTGCTCAACGATATATATATACTTGCTCTACACAGAGTGTTAGAAAGTTTTAATATTTTGTCTTGGAAAAAGGGATATTTTTTATTTTAAATGAAAAGCGGACTAACTTTTATAAAACCATTTGTCCATCACAGTCGTTTTTTCAGCAATAACTTTACGAAGAAATTTTAAATTTAGGCATAGTAATAAATTATATCACCTCGCACGTTTCTCCATTGCTAAAACCCAAAAAAGTTTGTACTTAGTACGTCAGACTTGTTGCGTGGAATTAAAATAAAACATTTAAATTTTTTTTATTTCCATCAAAAGTGTTTACATGGCAATAAAAAATTATAACCGTGCATAATTTGTTGTTTAAAAGGGCTAGTAACTAAGGTCTAAAAATATGTTCCCAACTCCTTTATTTCCAAAACGACTCAACGTAAAATTATTAAAAATGTTTTTTTTTTAAACTCACATAAAGGTTGTAGGATCAATGATCCTTTTAGACAATATTTTCCATTTAGGGAAGACATGACAAGCAATTTATTTGTGTTCTTCTTTGTAATCAAAGCTGATTTTCTCATAAAAAATACAACATAGTAACTTGAAATCGGCATATTAATATATATTATTAATCTATACATTTTGACCTAGCTAACTTTTAAAAATATTCATATATGAATTGAAGAGGTGATGAAAAAACATATTTTAATTGTTTGTGCCACATGCGATATTATTTTAAGTGGTTTATTTTTTTTTATAAATATAAATGACAAATTGAAAAAATATTCCAAAAAATATGTATAAATACAGCATCCCCCTTATTTACGAAACTACTGAGCTAAAAATTACAAACCACTTTATTAAATCTGACAAGGAGATTACAACGTGTATATATTTTAAAATCTGGGATCTTAAAACTTTTGAAATAACCATATTTTACGGCTGTGAAGATACAGTAGGCAATATATTTAAGTTGTGAAAAATTAACATTTGTAAATAGTTTAATAGAAACACTTTATACCCTTAAATGTTAAAAAGTGTGCCGTTTGTTGCAACAGGGTATGTGAACGTTTTTTCCACTAGTGCTTGGATAATTATGATAGTAATTATACGAATTAACCTATGACTGATGACGATTTACTTGATGAACAGTTCAATTGTAATTCCAACCAATTTTCTCTGTGAATATTTTAAATAAATATTTATTATAATTATATATATGTTTACGTTACACATGTTCTCATATTTCTTAGAATTCATTTTAACTTCGATAAATCTGTAATTTTTACTCTTTAAGTATAAGCTCAGACACACTTCAGAGTTACGCACCCAAAGGCTAGGAATGGTACCCATTATTTTTACTACACTGTATATCCGACCGTTTATTACAGGCCTTTAATTTTTAACGGAAAAATTTATACGTTTCAAATTCATAGGTATTGCATATTATTTTCACTTGAAACTGAAAATCATTTTTAAGATGTTGGAAATGTTTATTCATTCAGATTTATGGTGCCACCAGTCGTGTAAAATAGGGGCAAACACGGTTTTCAGCCAAGTTTTCTGCCGTATCAGTGATAATAAATTTTTGTGTGGTATAAAGTACTCTTTTTATTTTTTTCTTTTATAAATAACTGACAATTTTTCATTTCAACTTGAACATTTCTGAATCAGTTTTGATAACTCTAATACACATATGGACCTCTTGGTCCTTGTTGAATACATCTTTTATTAAATTTACATTTATTTTCTATCTCCAGATGACGTTTAGTGTTACAGACGAATTAATCAGATTTGGTAGCACAATCTGATTTCCTATGAAAGATGAAAAATTTCATAAAAATCAAAAACTCATCATAAAATATGTACTGCAACAAAACCGCGCAGACCCACCTTTTTATAACATTTTTGATATACAAATATATTTTACATTGCTTTTGAATTTTTAATGATTAATTTTGATTTGAAGTTAATTTATACTTTAAAGCCTGCATAGATATTTAAAATTAAGGTTGTTACCGTCAGGGCATTTTCTTTAAATACCTTTTAATATATTGGCAGTGGCTCATTTCAATTGAAAATGAGCTTAAGACGGTATAAGCATTAACTGATTTCCTGAAAAAATAATTTAATTAATTTAATTCGAATGCCTTCAATGTCAGTGTTCTAGTAAAGATAATGAATTTACTTTTATAAAAGGAATGTTTATTACTGATTGTATTTTGACGAGCTTGCCTAGATTTTTTTTTTCAAATATGAAAACGAAATTAGAGTAAAAACCTTTCTGGTAACTATTTCGTAATTAAGAAATAATAAAAGTCAAGTGCCATCGTATTTTGATGTTGGGGTATTTCTGGAACCAAGAGTTCTCATATTTTTGTCATTCGGGAATTCATTCCTTGGTATTCTTATTTTTTCCAATGTCATATCAGTTGTAAACTGGCCCCATACTTTGTATTTTCCAAACATGAAATATGTAACTTCACGAAATATACTATTACCTTAGGTAGTTTTCTCTATCTAAAGTTGGAAGATAAAGCATCATAATTTTGTCTAGAAGGTAAAAGTGTATGCAAAGATAAAAGAAGAAAAGGGAATATAAGAAAAAAAAAGAAGACAAGAAAACACTTATTTATAGGTTCCGAGAGAAATGTTTATGACATAGCTCATAATAATTCATTTACCAGTTTAAACGGAAAATATGACAGTAACTAAATAAACAAAAAAGGAAAACTTTTGCTTCTCTTCTTTTTGAAGATTATCAACATTTTGTAAAATATTTAATAATTTGTCTTAATTTTAATACAAATTATTAATTCCCCTCTTCTTTCTCTCTTAATAGTATCATATATTCAACATTTGAGTTAATTGTTTTTAAAGTTATCAAGGACACCTTTTCCTTGAGACTTCAAAAATATATTTCCCTGACATTTTAATAATATCCCTCGTTTGAATTTTTATTTTGCACATTATTATTTTATTTTGCAACGTTTATTTATTTTCTACTTCGGTTATAATATTTTTTTTAATGATTGAATATGTATATATATATATATATATATATATATATATATATATATATAATATATATATATATATATATATATATATATATATATAAATCTCAATTTACCGCCTGTAATCCTACTACATTTACCCTATTTAGACATTATATTATTTTCAAGAGGTTTCATTCTAAGTACAAGATAATCTCGACCCATTACGAGAGACGAGGTGTAATTTAAATAATTTATGTTCAAATATGACATTCAATATAAAATTTTTAATTGAAACTTTAAAAATATAAATATATTCGTACTATGGAGAATTTTCTCAAAGAAATAGGATTTTATTCTATTGCAATTTAAAATTATCGGGTTCATTCTTTATTATTCTATCGTCGTAATTATTCATTCCTTTTGAACAGTATACAAATGCACATCGTATTATAAATCTTTAGACGGTCCAATAAATATTTTATTTTATATAATTAAAATTATATAAAATAAAATATTTATTGGATTAAAATATTTTAGTTCAGTTTCTTTCTGTGAATTCTCTAAATAGTTTTGTGCGCGTTCTCTCAACCTTTCGATATCAATTAGTATCTCGCTACGGAAAGTCTTCTAAGAGTTTTCGAGATAGTTTTTATGAGTTTTGTTGACTGGAAAGAATTACAAATTTTGTCATGGTATCCTTCAATAAACATTAGGAATGCAAGATAATAATTACCAATTCGCTAAACGGTCTGTATTCCTATATGCATTTCATTGACAATAAAACATTTATTGTAAATTCTGGTTAGAAGAAGAAATAAAAAACTAATCAACAAGCACAAATACTTTCATTTTAATACATTGATGGAATAAACCTGAATTGAATAATTTAAGTTGAAACAAACAGTAATCTGACGGAAGCAGCTGGTAAGCATTTTTCATCGAGCGGGAACAAGGGTCGGAGGTTCCAGTTCCTCGCTTGAAGGAGTTTCAGAGTTCACAAGGTTTGCCAAGTGTCAGTTAACATTTAGCTCAGTAGATATAAATTGATTTGCATAAATGGTAGTAAAAATTGTTTATAGTAAAAGATTCATCTATATTCAGACATATCCTGTATAATTAAGAATCTCATCATTACGTTGATTATTGCAACTGGTTTTCGATTTAGTCGATAATTAGGGACAATATATTATTTTTAGTCTTGCAAACCAGAAAATTGTCATTTTTTTAAAGCTAGATAGATATTATTTCTATTAAGTTAAATATTTTTTTTTGTTTAAGAGAATTTGTCGAAGTGGCGTTTGTACTGTTTACACGCCTATACGAAATACTGAAAGAATTATGGTAAAAATATATATATATATATTTTTCAATTTTGTTTTTAAAGCACTTTTATATATCTCCCGATACAATAAAAAAATTAAATTGCAGTTTCTATACTTTTATATATTGGGATAATTTGACTGCATATTCCCGCAACGTATCATTATGAGCGATGATATTGCGATAGACGGACTGACAGGTAAGACGAAATTATGACGGACTGTATTTACCATTCGGCTACAGAAACTCGAAAAGAAATAATCTATGTATTTATTATTCATATCGATAAACGGGTACTTAGCCTTCAGTTTCTATCTGTCAGACGGAAATTGTTTTTTTGTCATTGCAAGTAATCACAAGAAATAAATGAACTTATGTCATGACAAGAAATAACCGACAGTATAATGTTTATAATTATTAAGATCAATCGTACATATGCCTATTGCCTAACTCACAACAAACAGGGTAAGAAATATTTCTCCACAGTGTGAGTACTCATAAATTTGCCAAAAAAAAGGAAAGAATCTCGAGATAGGTGGTAAACAACATTGACTTTTATCTAATTAAAAGGGGATGAGGTTAGACTCATTTGCGTTGTGCCGTTTTACAGGAAATCAAAAAGGGAAGCATTAACAATGGGTTATTCAATTTTATTTATCATATCTTTGTTATGATACAATATATTTGTTTGTAATTGACCATATTTTTTTCATTTTGTTCTGAGGTTTGGTGACTAAAATCACAACTTACTTCGATATATCTTGAGTACAAAACTGTCTGCTACACATTTTTGTCACTGGGTTGATTAAAGGCATTGCTCGTAGAATTTTGTTGCAAAACATGCGTCTAAACAGTGAAGTAGTCACGTTTTTCTTTAGTATACATTCATAAATAATCATGTAAATTGAGAAAAATGGAGATCACAAATTTTTCTTTGAGTAGGTACAGTGTTTTTTCCTATTTGGAGGAAGCTTTGATTATAGACGCCAAAGAAGTTCGAACGCCTTTGCCATTTAATATTATATAAATTGCTAAGGGTCTAAGCCTCGCATGGGCTCCAAGATACTTCAGATAGTGATAAGAATATCTAACTCATAAGTTAGACACCAAATCCCTACAACTGTCAGACATAGGTTTCGAGATTGGGAACTGAATTTATCTTTTACAAACAGTAATAAATAAACAGTGATATTAAATTTAAATGGAAACTTCTGATTAACCCATATACTTGTTACATGTTTTTCTTAGCTTACCTCTTAAAAGCACATTTATATAATTAAGCTGCAAGGTATCTCTTATTCGATTATTTATTGCTATATATTCCTTATTCTAATTATCTACTCACGTTTGTTTATGTACCTAAGTGTTTAAATTTCAACTTAATATTTCTATCAGACTATCCAGTGGTTCCATTTAACCCAGGTCAATATTTTTCTTATTAGAAAGAAATCAAAATTTCATGCTTTTGATTTACAAAGCATGGAATTCTCTTTGGCACTTACTAAATTATTGACAGATAACCAAATTTATCGAACACTCCTTATTCACTTAAGATTACTGTATTTCTTTAAAAATAATTATGTTTTTGATGAGTAAAGTTTTAACAATTAGCTTAAAGGACAGAAAAAATAGACTTAAATTTAAAATATATTACAATAGAAAATCTTCAAAATTCATATTTAGTTTTTGGTATGACAAAACGTTAGACACAAGATTATATATCTCTGCATTAGTCGATTTTTTGAGAAACTGTTTGACGAACAAATCTTAAATTTTTGTTATCAATAGACCACCTTGCTTCAATATTTATTGAAGATTTTTTAAATTATTAGTTACTTCATCAGTAACAAACAATTTGAAATATTTACATGATCATTTTAGCTAGAGGAAATTAAAGGTTTGATTTTTTTTAGTTTCATGTATAATATGGAATATAGTTTAAAATTAAAATAGAAAGAATTAAAAAAAATTTCAGAAATCGAAAATTTAATTTTTTCTAAGGACTGCATAACACATATTTTGATCTTATTACCCAAATCGAACCGACCTCCCTTCACAATATATGAAAAGAAGGAAGGACAAATAAATTAAAAGGAGTAAGTTCATTACCTCCTCAAATCTTTATTCATTGTTTTTTATTAAATTCAGAATAACTTTTTTCCTATTTCTCTTTGCTTTGCTTGATGTTGGAAACTATTTAAAAGCCAAAATAGAAAGTGAACGTAATGAAATTATGTCATACTGCTGAAAGCTTTGTTACAATTTTTTTTAAAGTTCTTGGAAAAGTTCATGGAATAATTGCTAGTATCGATAAAAAGGAAAACTTTTTTATTGATACTGGCAATTCAATTAATTGACATTAGTTTTTACGTCTTCACAATAAAATAGCCTTTATAAAAAGGTTGATAATTAAACAAAAATTATTTAACTTTTCGAAAAGACTTTACAACGTTTCAAACAAATATTTGCGGCAAAATTCTTATGATTTATCGAATTCCTAATTCCAAGTTTTAAAAAAATTAACTGATTTACAAATTGAAAACGTCACTAAAATTAAATGATGCCATATAGTCATCATGTCTTACATTAAAGCTCATATTCAGCTGCTCAGCACATATGTTGGGGTATATTCCAAAAAATGATTAAAAACTTAAAGACTACCCACATAGAAATAATTATTTTCATACGAATATATTTTTGTGTGTTATAAAATACTACAAAAATAACAAGTGGCTAGAACTATCTAAGGCTTGACCTTGGCCGTGGCTTTTCTTAATTTCATTTTTCATAAAATTTTTATTTACGGTTAATTTATAAACGGCATACTCAATGGTTAAATCATGTGTTATATAGACACATGATTTAACTATATGGCTTAGTATTGTTACACAATAACGCTTAAAGCAAGGAATTTATAATGATTTCCCAAAAATACGTTACAACTATTACGCGTATGCAGAATAATTTCCAACATTCATTTGATATAATTAAAATCGATTGCTTAATACTAAAATATGTTAATGCTCCGATTTTGCGACAGAAATTTTGTCGTACGTGTAGATATGTTAGAATGAGCAACATATAACATTAAACTTTTTTATAAGGGCTAAGGTTGTTTGTAATATTTCCACATGTTGATTTATTTAAACAGTCCTTAATTTTCTATCCCCTTCACTTTAAACGTTATTATTCAATTATTTATTAGTCTTTTATGTGATATGTATATCTAAACAATATAAACTGTAGAAGAGTGAAAGTTTTAAAGCCAATTGTATAACCTAAGTCCAAGTAATTAGGAACGAAAACTTTCTGTCCGTAAAATTCAAATAAAAGGACCTGAGCGTTAATTCATATTATTCATTATTTTTAATAAATATCCGAATTCAACTTAAACCCCAATCGTACATTTAAGCCAAATCTAACGAGTGCAAACATGATGAGTATTGAATTCGAAACAAAGTTGAAGCAATATCTATTACCACATCCCAAAGTTACATAATTCCGTGTAAGCGCGTTTACTTCACAAAGCCAAATAGTCTTTGATTAAAGTAATAATACATCAGGAAGTGACGACGTAATATGTGAAGTGTAGGCTTCCGGCGCACAACCGAATAATGTGGATCATAAAATCAATGCGCATGTCGAAATAACCGAAGTTGATAATTAATAAAAGTTTGATCATCAAGTTTTGCGTCGTGTTTGATATTTGACATAACGAGGGTGATAAAGTTTACGCGTAATAATCGAATGCCATTTATATGGAAGACGGACAAAACTATTTTGATTTTAATACATCACCTTTGGATGATAAAACGATTTTAATTAGCCCTTCGTATTTTCGTATTTCGAGTTTTGTACTTCAAAAAATAACAAAAAATAACAAAGGCAACGACGGTATAGAGTAGATATCATCGTTGTCTTCATCAGATCAGTTCAGGGTATTGGTCCTCAACCTCGAACCTTTGTACTACAAGCGGTTCCAAGAAATCTGCGTTTCTAAAAAGAAACACGGCCGAAAAATTTATACATCTATTGACCGGAGTCTGTTTGGATTGTCAGTTATTTTAATATGGATAAATTTGTAAAAAACGTAGTGCAAGGAATCTAATCTTCCACTCCATATCTGGAATTAAGTAGCTGGTTATAATTGAGTAATTATTAATAAACCTTATCAAAGATTTAGAACGAAGAATTTTCCGTATGCTTTCAATAACGTTTCCACCATGTGCTGATTTATTAAAGAGGGTATATTTTAATAGCGTAAATTCCTATATTTTTTCTAAATTACTAAAAAGATTGTCATCAAATTTATATTAATCAACTGCGTATAAAACCACATTTAGCATATTAATTCTGTGTTGAAAACATATAATTAAGAAACGATTCATGACCTGTTTAATCTTCACTGATACTGCTTTTATATACTTGCGTAATCTTCACTAATGCATGTTGCTTTTATATAACCTACGCAGTCATCAACAAAAAGTGCACAGTTTAATTTTTTAATTAAAAGTGAGTCTAGAGTGATTTTTTTAATTCCTCATTATTAAACGTTCTTAAAACATTATCAACGTTGGAGCCTATACTTGACAGTTGCATCATAGCAACATATCGGGGGTAATGAAAGGAAGTTAATCAAAGCAAAAGTTACGTGTAAAGTTACGCAAAGTTACGTGTAAAGTTTTAAACAGCAGTTAAGTGTTTAATCCATAAAGTAATATTCAATATTTTTTTTCTTCTCTTAAAGATGCTGATGTAATTTCATCGAATTGGAATGAAAAACTTTAATCAAACGATAACATCGAAGCTTTTCTTATATTTTTCACGCACGTGGATGAAAAGTTAAATAAAAGAGGATCGCATGCAATTTTGAAGCTTAATAGTTCGCGAATGGTGTTTGAAAGTAATAAATAGATGACACAAATAATATGTAATGCTATTTTAAAAAAAAGTTAATACTTCCTATATATTATTTGCGACTCTCATCTGAAATATCTATTTACAAAATTTCAAGTACCTAGATCAAGACATGAAGAAAATTTGAGGCTATGATACATAGACATCCTCTCATAAAAAAACTATAAAGATTAAAATAGAACATGTTATGTAGATGTAGAAACCACATTGATAGGGATCCGTTCACACATAAGTACCTACGGACTTTGCGTAGTATTTTTAGCAAACTATTTTCAAGTATTAATATAGTTTCTCATCATGTTGCTTCAAATATTTTTCACAGGCATAAAAATATTGTGAATTTTTCAAAAACTGTGAGTTTCCTGTAAACTACGATTATTAGATCTAAATACATATGAAACTATAAGAAGGATAACACAGTTTTTCTATAACCTTTTAGTCAACTTCTAACTTTGACTTAAGTGACGTCGCACCCAAAATTCATAGTTTTATTAAAATTTTCATCCCAGTACCACCACATCTATTTAGAAAACTATTTAAAATTTTAACATAAGTATTTTAAATCTTTCTCGCAACGATATCAAGTATTCTTTTTCCAAAGTTTTCGAAATTTTATTCGAATTACATTTAGCGATTACTTTAAATTACCTTCATTTTTATGGTACTTGATCAATATCATAATAATAAATGTTTAAAAAAATGGTAAAACTTTTCGCTTATAATATTTCCTGCTTTCCTGCTAAAAGCAGACACGTGGTATTTTATATTTACAAAAATAAAACGTGATTTTATATGGTATATTTTTTAAAAGTTGTGTAAGTTAGTATTGTTTATTGTTGAAATGATAACTATTTCTCATAACAAATGTCTATAGACCCTTGGATATAAATTTATGTGATTTGTTACATGGAAAAATATACGTTGCAGCATAAATCTGCTTTCGAATCTCATGTATTGTGATCATGAATGGGAATATGATAATTGGTAAAATGAGGTTCGAGTAGGTACGAGTTCATGTATTATTAAAATTTAATCGTTTCACTTGATCTCCTCAAAATATTGACACTTATAAAAGTCCTCTGTCTAACCTCTTTCCGACCATTGTCTTTATAGTCCATGTACATAATTGAATTGAAAATTAATAGAATATATCAAATTAACACATATTTTATCTATTTTCATCACATTTCACTGCGTTTTTCGATATGCCGTTTATGATAGATAATATAACTTCGGACGACTTTGGAATACAGAAAATGAGGGTGGGTCTTTTTGATGTGAGATGTCCGGGTAAAACGATAGGGCATAAAAAGAAAACGAGATTATTGAGGGTATTATTTAAAAAACGTAGAAGATGCCGATCAAGTCAGTCACGAATCTTTAACCATTTAAGTAGAGACCGATGCTTGGATATAAACTCATTTTATTAAGATGAAAACTGTATCAAATACACAGGTTATGAAGTCGTTCCAATTTATTGAGTAAATATTCATTGCAATCAGAATAACACTTGTCTCCTTGAACAAAGATTAAAAGTAAACAAGTATTAATTTTGGTTTGTAACAGAACCAAATTTTAAAGGCGTCTAAGAGAATATTTCTTAAAAGTCATATAATTTTTATTTAATTGGCATGTGAAATATTGATGTGTACTATACACTCTTTTGACACTAATTCCTGACTACCGATGTAGATTATAGTTATTTAAAAAAATCTGTGTATAAGCCCACTGACTGATTAAATATGAATCAGTATTTACTGTATCAATACAGAAAATAATTTCACCGACATTAAAATTAAATTTTGAAAGTTATAGGAATATAAATGATAGTTGGAAGACAACATTTTAACCAGTTGGAAGACAACATTTAATAAGAATAGAAAAAAGAATTAGTAATGAACACGACTTTGAATAAGCCAGTAAGGAAGCTGGTCCACTTAGAATACGTTTCACAAATTTTGATTGCCTATTTATAGAAGATAGAAATGAATAGTCAGTGCCAGAGGAAAGAAATGTGCATTTTAACATTTTAATACATCATCTTAAATCATTAAATATGTGACATGTTTAATGATTTAAGGTGATGTATTGAAATGTTAAAATGTACAAAAACATTAATAAATTACGGAAGTCTATGAACAGAAAAACGCATAAGTTGGTGTTGTTCATCGCTAGGTAATTTGTTATAATTTATATAATATCGTCAGCATACTTAAGCAGTGCAATTGAAATGCTATACCATGGTTTTAGTGTATATATATATATATATATATATATATATATATATATATATATGTATAAAACCTTTGGGTTGATTTAGGAAAAATATTTTGGATAAAAGAATAAATATTCACCTTTTTCCATACACAATGAAAACTAGAGCTTTATTTGAAAGTACTGTATAAAATATGTAATATATAGTAATAGTGGCTTCTACATACTCATAGTGGAGGCAAGAGCGTCAATGCTTAGATCTTCAACTCCAACGGATTTTAATTTAATATTGATAAAATTCATTTTCATTTGGAATATTGATATTTCCGAAATAAACTATGCCTCATCACTGATCGAAGCAGAGCTTATTGAAAGTTTTCAAATCCAAAGCAGCGTCTAACAAAAGAGGTGGAAAAGCAATGCAAATATTGAAGCTATTAGTGTCAATTGAATTGGGGCTGTTTCATGTTTTTAAATATAACACGACTATTTTGATATTAAGAAAAAATATTTGTTATTTACATGCGTTAATTTTTTTACAAATATTATATTTTTTTGGATTTCAAGATTTATATTGGTGATACCTTGTTTCCTAATACTCCATAAGTTTCTGAGAGAATATATGTAAAGTCTTTTTTATATTCAGAATTAACTCTATCCCATTTCTGCATGAAATATTTTATAAACTGATTAAGCGAGGCCTTGAGGGCAAAGTTATCTTTATAAAAGAGAATATTTGCATCGCTCAATAATCAATATTTGGATAAGAAGGAATTAGACTTTCAATAATTTCATCAAATTTATGAAAATAATTTTTTTCCGGCTGGATTGTATAATAATTATACTAATAATTTAGGCCAAGTCTCGGTAATGAGAAATGTATGCATATTAGGTTTAGTCAAAGAGGCAACAAAATCAGAATACTGTAGGTTTCACTTATTCATATGACAAGTATAAACATTTTTTATTTCTTTCTATCGTCGAATATAGAATATTAAACTAAATAAATACCATCAAACTATTATGCCGAAAAAATTCCAAGGCGACCGAAAAAAATGTTCCTTTGTCGAGCATTTCGGGGAAGAGGAGTGAAATGAATCAGAGGAGGAAAGAAATGTGCAGCCCATGAAAAATATTTATTAATTTAATGAATGCAGAATAAAATCTAATATTACAATTAAAAATATACAAACATATACAATTAATAGCCAGATGTATCGTTTTTGCATTAAATCGAACCTATAATAATGCTTAAATTCATACAAAAATTATGTAAAATTATGTTAATTATTAAAAAATTAATTACTCTTAATTTCAACTATACAATAAATTATAATTATAATAAAAAAAAAAAACATTAAATTTTTATCCGAAACCAGATTTCTATCACGCTCCGTAGCCTAATTCCTCTGCGCAAAAGACTCGCTTGATTGGAATAACGACGAAAAATAAGTATATATCTGTATTTTATGTATATTATTTGTATGCATCCTTCACTTCCCATAGAGAAGCAACTTATATTTTTGGTGAAGTGGCCGTGTAATAAGTAGCGTAATTTTGCATTGAATTTTCTTTTAAAAATACGAAAGATAGGAAAATGAAATTTGGAGGATTAGTTCGTTTTATTAAGATCTTTAAAATTTGAGGCTTTTGCTCTTTACTAGATACATGGGAGGATTCAACAGTAAATTAAGCACTTCGAGTAAAATGATGATGACTCGGCTGGGGTCTAGCACCCCCATATTAAGATAATTAAACCATTTTATTTAACATTGAAAAAGTTGCAAGGAATCTGATGATGGGCTAAAATGAAATTCTAAGTTAATGTAAAATTATTTAAAGTAGTAGTGAAATAATATGCCTTCGTAATGTAGAATATAAGAGGGTTGGCTGAAAAAATAATGCACACGTGCTAGGAGAGGGGGAAAGAAAAGAGTTATCAAGTTTGGGTAAAACGTATATTAAAGTACAATTCTTAAGCTTTACAATTATGTATTACTTTTCAATGTAGTCACCAGTAACGATAATACATTTCTCCCAACGTTAAACAAGTTTTTTCATTACGTCACTGAAGAATTCTTTTAACTTTTCTCCGACAGCTGGCTTCACCTCGTCGTCACTCTTGAGTAAAGAAAACAAATAAAAATCACAGGGAGCAAGTTCCGGGGAATAAGGAGGTGTGGAATTGGTTCAAACTTAAAATTTTCCAGAACCCTTGCAGCTTCGCCGTGGTACCCATCGTGCACAGACTTTGCGGTATCCCAATTATTCAATGATGAAGTCGACACGTTTATTGGATATTCCAGTATAGTTTGCAATACGTTTTTGAATGATTTACCCGTCATTTTGAATCAAATCATCAACAAATTTGCGATGGTTGTCGTCTGTGGCAATGATCGGACGGGTGTTTTATAAACAATTATGGCTTTTCCTGGCCCGGAGCTAGGAAATTCATTATGTGTTTCATAAAAAATTATGGCTATTCCTGGCTCGGAGCTAGGAAATTTTATAACATATCGATTTACAGTAGACTTATCAACAGCATCGTCACCATAAACACTCTTTAAACGACAACGAATCTCAGTAGGAAACACATTTTCAACAGATAAAAGTTCGATAACAGCACCCAGTTTAACTCGCAGTGACATAGCACAGCACACATGCCCATATTTCGGCGTCTAAAAATACACTGAATGAATGCAACGAGTTCAAATTGCGCATGCGTAATAAGAGGGAATTTTTTTTTCAAATGCCACTGTGTGCGCTTCTTGAAGCTCTTAGTTCGCCCTATGCAAGCATGTGTGCATTACTTTTCATCCAACTCTCGTGCCTTTAATTCGGTTTGCTACATTGTTATAAAAAGAAACAAATGTATCATATTCTAATGTCAATAAAACAAAATAGAAAACGACTTCTTTTTTGCTTAAAATATGAATAAAAATTATTAAATCTAAAGAATAATTAGCAACGTTAATCATAATGAATTTGTCATAAGTTATATTTATTATATCTTAGAATTGGTAACATTTTTTCATTTTGTGACTGCTATGTTATGGAAACAATAATATATATTAATTTTCTAGTGTTCTAGAACGTTGGTTAAGTTAACGGTGAATAAAGTTTATTTAAGTACAATGACCTTTTTCGGCCTACGTCGAGCATAGTATTTGCTTTATTTATCATTTTAGAAATACGTGACCTTTTTCATATATCTACGGCCAAGTCTGATTACTCGTTCTTTACTTATTTAAAATTTTATTGTTTTCTTTTTTTAATTGTTTTATGTGAAAAACAAATGAAGTGATATTTATTTATCGCTCTTAAAAATTAATGGACATTAGACAGTTTAATGAACAAACGACGCAATGAAACCTAAAGTACCACACAAAGGATAAAAAAAATATTATTTAAAATATTATTTGAAGTAACCAAAGCGTTTGAAAGGTTTTAAGCTAAAATTTGTTGAATTATAAATTTCACTTTAGCTAATAAATTTAATTTGGAAGAGTGTTTTTTGTTATTGGTTTTGCTAATACGAAAACTTCGTGGAAAAATTTTAAAATTTAATTTAAGTTCTATTTAATTTAAGTTTCATTTACTTGAAAGCCCAGTTTACTTCTAAATAATTTTCTTTTTTATTTTCACATTTTTACATGACTCGTTAGGCGTACCAATGGGATATATATATATATATATATATATATATATATATATATATATATGTATATATATACATATATATACATACATATATATATATATATATATATATATATATATATATATATATATATATATATATATATGTATATATATATACATATTAGAATCTAAAATTAATAAAAGTAAATGTTTACAAAATTGGCAAGAAATTCATTTATTTCCTTGACTTACTGATTAGATTTTTCTAATTTTTCAAGTCAGCTAACAGCTTTCTCAAGAATTGGAATTTGCTAAAAAAATTCCAACTTATCAATAAAAAGGATCATTATCAGAATAGATGACAGACTAGACTTCTTGTTTTTATCAGAGTGCATTTTATCGATATAATTCATTTAGAAATATTTGTAGCATTTCTGTTAGTTCGTTTATTAACATTATCATCTTCTTCATATTTTATAATTAATTTTGAGCTCTTTTATGTGACATTATGTGCAGTAGCGCATTTAACTAGCCATTTTTTTAAACTAGATATTAGGTCTAATATATAGATTTATAAATAATTCCTGTTCTACGTTACTCTTTAAGTAATTAAACTTTTTATAATTATTTCAGTTGGATAGTTCTTAAATCTCTAATTAATTTATATTATTTTTAATTATTTGTAAATTTTAAGACATGTTTGTTTGGGTTAATTCAAGACACATATTTTCATTATTACGTATTTCCTCGTTTTAAACTTTTTAACAAAGTAATTGACGTAAAAGCTATATATTTTTATTAACACAGTCACAATCACGGAACTAATATTTCTACATGGCACAAGCAATTAATTAAGTTAGTCATATATTACGTTACTGGCGACACTGCAAGAAGTGTCTCTCGGAGCAACAATTCCATATTATAATCATCTTTATTTAAAGCACACCTATATGACAAATTTATAATATAACTTAGAACATCGGATAAATTTTTGGATATACATTTCATATATATTTTCTTGTTCTTAAAATACAACGCAATGTAAAAATATAAATATCAAATCAAAGATTTCATTGGCTTAGCGAGAATAATATTGATAACTATTTGTTATATCTGAAATATTTATGTCAATTTCTTTATAATAAAATTAGAATATGAGCTAATTTGGTACTTGTTTGTATTGCAGATAACGGAGCACATAAGCTCTATTGAATGTGCATACAAATATAAATTTAAATTAAAGAAGTTAGTGCGGAGTTTGGAGAGTGATGATAGTTCTAATTATTTTATGCAAAAATCAAATATTGTTAAATAATGTCTTTTTACAATAAAGAGTCAGACCGAAAATAAAAAGGTAAAAAAGAAGGTTCCAAGATGAGAGAAAATATGATGAAAAATGGGAGTAAGTAGCAGAAAAGCCAGGAGAAAAATTAAAAATTCTCAATCTTTCAGTAACATTCAAATCTGAGAAAATATATTGTTGATTTAAAATTAATTATATTACCAAATCAAATGAATTATAAAGTAAAAAATATTTTAATAAATTAATCTTTGCGTTTTTAACGAGAAATAAATATATTTACCTTTTAGTGTTTCTTACGACCAACGAAAATTTGTCATCTGTATGAACAATTCATTTATTGACTTTGACGATACAGAAAGCGCATCTCAAATTCCTCTGCTGCTCTACCAGATGATGACCTGGAGCTGTAGATGGTGTAGAATCTTGACTCGAATGGCAATCGCCGTCGAGAGGTGTCACAATACGATGATCGAACGTCGTCCGCAGGATAATTCACGAGGTGTCATTTAAATTAGAGAAAAACTTTGATGTGACTTCTGAAATAAAAATCAGGATCATTGATCACTCTTCACTCTTTTTGCAATACACATTTCATTATGATTATTAGATCGGATGCATTAAGTGGTTAGAATATAAACCTTTCTCGAATGTCTTTATAATTTTATTTCACAAATCAGATTTTGTTATTGGAGTTAAACGAAAACCTTGCGGCTGGAATGTTCAGTTATTATCCATGACCTTTTAGGTCTTATCAAAGATTTTACGGCTAGGATGTACAGTTATTATTCAAGAACCATAAAGTTTTACCCAAGATTAGAGCTATGATATACAGTTATTATTCAAGCCCTTCAAGAGTTCAAAAGCAACTTTACGGCTAGGATGTACATTTATTATTTAGGTCCTTTAAGAATTCAAAAGCAACTTACGGTTAGGATGTACAATTAAAGAGCATGTACTGAAACTTAAATGTTTTCCTGTAAACGGCTTCAAAAATACACAGAATGGAAACATTTTCCGAAAAGAACAACGTGCAGAAAAAAGGACAATTTTGTTATTTTGAACCGAGAGAAATTCTTTCGAGAAAGTTCTATACTTTACAAGAATTATTTTATATTTTAATTCAATTCAATTTGATGTTGCTCGCACTGAAACATTACAAAGCCATACAGAAAAGGAAATATTGAAACTATTATTTTTTGACAAACGTCAAGTCTCAAATGTCATTCTACACACAAAAGGCGATGAAATTACGTTTAACGAATATTATTAATATCCAAAATACATAATTATTCTCATGCAATAAAAATAAAAATTATATTATAATTTTGAATCATCACAATTTTCAACCAGGCATGCTTCTGAAAACTATTTTTTTAATTATTTAAGGTTGAGTAGTTATTGGAAATAAGAGAGAGTGTTGATGCATATCCAATACATTTCTGACGACATGCAATTTAAAATTTCGTCCTTTTTTCAAACCATATACTAAGCCATATAGATAATTAAAAAAACAAAGTGCGTAATTCCCCTCATCCGCTTTCCTCATCTTTGAATATTACCTACTCAGATGTGCGTGAGACAACATGTTTTATTATTATTTAAAATTTCAATTTTATATGCCAGGTGATACTTGAAAACAATGACTGAGACAGTCGGATGGACGGACATATGAGAATGCCGTTTACTCTTGTGAGGTCCGGAACCTTAGAACTAATATAACACGCTACATAATTCTGCTACACTGCTAATTAGAATGCGAATTAAAATACCTATTTAAGAATATTCGATAAAGATACATGTCGATATAATAAGTGGTGATCCTTGCAACCTAACTTTATAGTTACTAAATTAACATATTCGTTCAGTTCTTAATTAAACGAAGCAAAAATACGTAATGTGAAAAACCGGACACATATTTGGCATTACGAAAAGAGGAACCGCAATGCCTAGCCGCAAGCACCGATGTATCTCCACTGACCTTTAGTAAATGTCAAATTATACGACGTATTTAATCAATATTAAAATAGTTTCGAAACTTATCTTTTACCACAGATTTTAATCGAGCCACCATTTAGATAATTGAAAACAAATTAGTTGAATTATCGTGAGAGACGTGTGTAGGAATAAAAGACATATCATATAATTTCATTACCACTGACCTCGGGCAAAAATGTTTGTTAATATTCTTTTCGTTTTCAATCCCAATCTGAGATTTAATTATTTTTTATTAAATTGAAAATACGTTTAAATATTTTTTTTCTACCGCCTATGTTATTGTTTTTACAATTATGATTTATTTTAAATGCTGAGTGCATTTAAAATAAATCATAATTGTAATTTAGCACATATAAGTTAGGCATTAAAATAACGATTTTAAAAACTTTTTATGAACTTGTAAAAATTTAAAAATGTTAGTCATTGATCCTTCCTTAGTGTTGTTGTTATCATTTTAATATGTTTTAAAAATATGGAGGTACTACACATTACCCTAATTTTGTATTATGATAAAAATTAATACCAAAATTGTTGAGGAACGTATTAATGACTATAATTCTAAGTAATGAAAGCGTAGAGGAGAATGTTTACAGCCTCTGTTCGATACAGATATGTTTATTTAATCTATAAAAAAACATTTTAAGCACTAATGATGTGCTATCAATGTACGAGGAGTTCCATTGTATTTCTTCGGAATACACCCTGCAGTATGGACCTTACCCGAATTTACAGAAGTTTTTTCCAGAGTTATACCCGTATGAATAAAGAAAAAAAAATTGTATCAGTTTATACATGCCGGATAGACGCATTATAATATTAAAAAAATATTTGAATGTATAAAGTTTCACTCCTTTGAAACTGGATAAAAAAATACATGGATATGTAAAAGGTCGCCCAGGGTATTTTTAATGTAATTCAAAGAACATTTTGAGGAACAAAATGCATATCTAAGTAATTATTATTTTTTGGTATTATACCGATTGCAAATACTTGTTTTATCAAGCTTAATATAAAGTTGGATTAAATAGAGAAAGGTTAAAAGGATAAAGGTAAATATATGGGTAACGAGTTTCGTTTAAATAATTTAAATTGATAAAATTAATTATATGTTTTGTTCGATTTAACCTTATATTGACAACTGTAAATTTATTTGCATCCATTTTTTTCATGAATTCCGTAATCTATAAAAATAAGCTGCTACTTTTTTAACGAGAGTTCTCAAAAAGGCTTTTCCATTCAAATCTCTTTTCCTTTTTCCGTTTCGTACCATTTTCCAATTTCATCTCATCTGTAAAATGTTTTAAGATATGTAACATTTTTCAAAACTATTTGAAGACGAGTTTTCTCTAGCAATAATTCCAGTTTTTATCTGCGCTATTTTTACACAGACATATAGCTAAATGTATGAAATATTTATTTTCTTTGCTTTGATGTGTACAATTGTTATATAAGTATTTCTATATCAAATATGTTCAGCTGAAATTTTATATATTCTCCGATATTGACATATTGAGAATCTATTGTACGATATTACGTAAATGAAAATTGTAATAACATGTAATATTTTTCGTTTCAATATATTCCTTTTATATACATTCATGCGTCATAATCTTTATTTTCGATAAATTGAATAGATTAAGTGGTAATATATAAACTAAAACCTAAAATCAAAATTCAGATTAAACCTAAAATCTGATAAAACACAGTTGGTTGCAAAAGCAATCAACTGACTATATTTTACTTTGCCCTAATCAGTATTTCCAAATAGAGTAATACAATTTCTACATAGGTGCAAGTTGTCATATCAGTCTATTATTTTGTTACATCTATATAACATCTTATCCTAACAAAATAATTTGCACACCATAAATTTAAAACTTCAATTATACAGATTGTCCAGTGGCAGATTTCAAAGTTTGAACAACATAGTTCCTGAACGCAACACACTATATGAACGAGGGGCGCGGGGGTCGTCATCGTTCAGTCATGGGTAGCAAGGTTCAGAGCTACAGGATCTACATTAAATAGGCCCAGGCCAAAACTTACACCATTGGTAGCCACGGATGAAAATGTCGAGCGTGTTATGGTTTCTGTCGTTGAAAATCTACGTTTATCACTGCGTACATGTTCATCGATATTGGGAATTCCGAAATCAACTTTACAGGTAATAATGCAAAAAAAGCTCAAGTTCCATCCATATAAAATTCAAATTGTTCAAGATTTACACATTTCTGACTTTGAATTAAGAAAAACTTACGCGGAGGTAATGTTGTTGAGATTTCGTACTGCTACCCGGATGTGCAACATATTCTTTAGTGACGAAGCTCACTTTCACATTGGAGGATATGTGAATAAGCAGAACTTTCATTACTTGGATGTCCACAACCCAAGACAAATGCATCAAGAGCCTTTACATAAGCCTAAAGTAACAGTCTGGTATGCTATGTCTGCATCTGCAATAATAGGGCCTTATTTCTTTGAAAATCAACGTGGCCAAACTGTAACTGTGAATTCGGAGAGATATGCCCAGATATTAAATGATTTTTTCAGAGTAGTACTACAGAATAGTCCATTCTTCAACCAAAACACATGGTTCCAGCAGGACGGGGCCACAGCTCATACTGCTAATGTGTCCATGAATGCAGTGCGGCAGTTATTTCCGGAAAAAAACATATACCGAAACGGTACCGTACCGTGGCCACCTAGGTCATTATCACCATCACAGATTTAAGTCACCTAGACTTTTTCTTATGGGGATACTTAAAATCCGTTGTTTACAAAACAAATCCAAGCACTGTAACACAACTTAAAGAAAGTATTCGAGCCGAAGTCAGTAGGATACGCCAGTCGCTCCGCAAACGCGTTTTTGAAAACATGCGTGCTAGACTCGAAGCGTGTGTCAGACTCGATGGCCGCCATTTGGAAAACATGGTTTTTGAAAAATAAAATCCGCATTTGTTGTTATAAAGTTAAAACAAACTTACTTTTTATTAGAGGTGTAGTTTTCTTTTTACCATTTTTCAAACATTGAAATCTGCCACTGGACACCCTGTAGTTCAAACTTCAGAGATATCCATTAAATTCAAAAAGTAAAAACGTTTATTTGTACTTAAACTTTTGGCCAATAAGTCCGCTGGCATTTTAAAAGTTGATACATATTCAATTTTAACCTTCTTATCTGCTACACACTCTCCAACAAAATGATGGCTTACGTCAATATGTTTGGGATGCTTATTATGAGACAATGTATTAGGTGCTAATTTGACAGAATTTTGGTTAACACTATACAAACTTACTGACATACTTTAATTTGGCAAAATTAACTCACTACATATATTCTTTAAATAAATGTCTTCTTCTATATCTGTCTAAAAAAATTCTACGTTGAGGATCTCCAAAATGACCATCAACACTTTTCTGAATCAAAGTCACTGGAATGTTACACGCCGGTATATTTTTTATAATCAAACAAATAATCACGCAAATCGGCCAAGAAATTTTAGAGGAATCGGTGTATATAAATTAAAATATACCCTTCGAACCTCTTCCTTTTTTGACGTCTGTTTAAAACGTATTAAATAATGAAAATACGAGCAATTGATTGCAAATTTTGCGACGCCATGTTGTTTCTGAAAGCTAATTAATTGGCAAATTACTGCTAAGGCGAGATATTTTGGGAGATATTGACAAGTTAACGCTTTTCTGTTTTCTTAAATTCAAAACTTCTGACATTTTCTCTGATGTTCAAGACGCTTTCAGAAACACATTCATATCCACAAATAGAGTACTGCTATATTTCACTCGACACTGGCTCCTAAAATGTTTAGCTATATTACCATTTTAAAAATTTATTTACTTTAGTAAATGATATCGTACAACAAATGTTCCAATTGAGAATTAGTATTTTTATTATTTTGTACTTTTTAAGGTGTTACCTTTCAATTCGATGTTATTTGAAGTTCTTGTAAAAATGTTTCATTTTTCCTTTAATAATGCCTATGCAATGTGTTATACGTTACCAAACATTTGCACTCTATGTTACCACAAATCTAATATACTTACCTTGAATTCATTGTAATATATTATTTATGAAATCGAGATAAATGTTCACAGCATTTAAAAAACCGAAAACAATTTAATTAATATCTACATAGGTATATGCATATTTACACACATATATATGTGCATATATAACACATATACAAATATATTTAGGGCTTCAAATAATACAGATTGGAAGTACATATCATAATAAACAAAAAAGTTGAAAATAAAATTGAGCGGCCATCCAATAGCAGTTTATTATATATACTTTGTTAACACTTTTTTAAATTTCCTCCAAAACTGTTAATCAACGATAAGTTTTTTTAGCTTTTTCAGACTAAAACACAAATATATCCAACCATCTCTCTTTATATTGCATTGTATTTAATATATTATTTGGAAAGTAAACATTCGAAGGATACAATGTTTTCAATGTTGATAATATAAGTAATTTTGATTGATTACAAGCAGGTTTAGGCGAATTTGTTCTAATTATTAAATCGTAATAGTTTATTTTAATGACAATATATTATCTGATGCCAAACTTTGATCAATGGCATTGATATATTATGGATATACTTCTATTGTTAACGGCTAAGAGTCCGAATGTAAATTAGGGTGTATTTTTTTTAATACTTTCATCAGAATTTTTTAAATAATCGGACAAGGGCTCGTGAGAAACCTGAATGGACATTTCTCACTAATAAGAGGCAGGATTAGTTAGTTCGATATATTTTAAAGTGACGGATCTAAACGGAAACAAGTTGTGTCATGGATTTATATAAAATATAACCATTAGCAAAGCAAAGGTCTATCTATGCTAATAGACCACCTGAAGATGTTGTAATACAACGAAACCTAGGTCGTGGTAAAGAACTTAAAAAAAGTAGAAATAATACTACATCACCTAGTTTCATTTAATTGTGAATAATGAATTTCTATAAATTTAACGCCCAATACATTCAATATTCAATTTCTGATATATTACTAATTTTTTTTCATAAAACTACTCTATTTTCAGAGCCTTGAGAAATTATTATTTTAGTTTTCAGGATCTTTCAATTCATTGTCATATTTTTGGAAAATGAATCAATATTTAAGTCCAAGCTAGTAAATAAATTAGCTTGAGACTATTTTAGACACTGTTCTGGAAATCGTCCATTGAGAGTTATACTGTGCGTTTATCATTACGTATTTTTTTAAGCTTTCACTATCTTTTTACATGCTCTGTTTCTTCTTTTGTGTCCTTAAGTGCACTTTTATCTTGCAGATAAAATACCAATGATATATCTTCCAATTTCACATAGAAAGTACTACCTAAACCATAATATATTTCATGAGAATATATGTTTTAAGTTTCATAAATTTTGCGACATGAAGCCAAATTATGAATGACGTTACATGGAAACATATGAGAATGCAAATAATGAATTACTGCACGACATCGATTAATTAATTGTTGAATTAAATAATATTTTTTACATATTGGATGAAAATAATTAAGCTCTAGGACTAGCCATTTCAATTTAAGTAATTATAAGAAACTTTTGCAGTTCCCTGATTAATTTTGTTAATTTAAATTCATGTCGCCAATAGACAAAATATCGTCATGTACATAGTGAGTGTGTCCTTTTTTAATTAATAACTAACTTTTATCCTTTTTCACTCCACTTTTAGTCATACACAAAATTTATTTTTTTAATTTATCTACTTTAAATTGTAGTGTATATTTAAGCTTGTTTCCAATTATTAGAATTGATGGGTTCCATTTATTTTATCCAATAAAAATTAAATGCTGACTTATTTGTAAAATTTAAATTAGTTCCTTACATTTAATTTTGAAGTACTTATAACCACTTTTGAGATAAAATTGTTGTCGATTAATTCTGCTTACAAAATAAGTTAGAGTTTGTGGGCAACGATCGGAATGCCAAAATATTGTGTCGCAAATCAGTCACTATAGGCTGCGAACAGCATCTCAGCAAGAATAAAACACAAACCGATGAATATCTTGTTATCCTGTAATTTATTATATACAGTTCAGTGAATTGAACTCTGTAAAACAGGATATTCATACATAAGTAGGGCCAGTCACGTTTGATAAGTGGTGATCCTGGAAAATACTTCGAATCCCATGAATGGTGTATCAAATCAATAACTCTATCATATGGGCATCAAAAACCACCACCTGCAGTACCGGGTACAGGAGTCATAATGTCGTAACATCACTTATCACACAAATGAGAACAAACTGAGGGAATGCACACCCAAACGTTGATCCGATCAGATTCACTTCAACAATGGAAATCCATCACCAACACAATTGGTTGGCATGACATAGTCTACGGTAAAGATATCCTTAGAAGTCACCACCATTGGCATTGGATACAATGATTTATATTAATATAAAATATTATTGTGAAATAATAATCATGCGGGGAAACGTAATGGGTATCATTACAAAATAAATAAACAATATTATTGGATCAATGCATGTGAAACCAAAGAGGGTCGTTTGTTATGTACCTATTCAGGTGTTCAGGTTAAGAAAGATCTGAGTTTTGGACATTTTGTAGTTCTTTATTATACATCATATTTAGGCAAAGGTTTTTTTATTTTCTTTCTAAATCTTCTTGGAGAATGTATTGCAGAAATGAAATAAATATTTTGTTAATTAGGCTAATTAAAAAAAAATAATTTTTTTTATATACAATATCTGCCAAAATAATTTTGGTAAATTGTTAGATAATTTTTAAAACATGTAATAATAACATTCTGTTATTTTAAGCTATGTCCATGGAAACCCTACCTGGTTTTTTTCTACATAATAATTTAACAGACATAAATTAAATTTTTAGATCAAGTTAATTTCTTTAAAAAATTGTACTGTAATGTGCTTAATATCGTACTTTTCCTAATTTATAATTAAGGTAAATATAAATTTGTACTCAAAAACAAGTTAATAATAAGTTAGGAGTGATCAATAAATATAATGTTTTTAATGATATTGTATTAATTTTTAATACATTAAAAATCAAGAGGAGACGACATTTTTCTATACAAATTTGTTTTAGTGTCTGAACTGCCCGAACTGTTAACAAACTGTAATAGCCTGAGGCACGGTCTGTTGGGACAGAAATATTATATACGTAATTAGATCAGATGTGGGTCACGCTTGCTTTATTATCTATTCGGGAGGAGTTTTGAAGTTAAGAAACATTGTGTTATGTTAATTTAATGAGTAATTATTTAGTTTAAAATTTGAAAATTAAAAAAAATTTTAAAATAATTTTTAAATACTTCTAACTCTCTCTTGTAAACGTAATTTAATCTGATAATGGTAGAAGTCATTTAGTTGGGTGAATTAAAAATATGAAAGTTGTTAAATTTAAGATTGTTTTGAAAACAAAAGAATGAAATATTTTTATATTTTCTTCCTATTTAAACATAACTTTATCTCCCACATATTCATTTTATTAGTGAAATACATAACAGTCTAAAGTTCAATTGTAGTTGGTCTCAAGTGTAATTCACATAATTCAGCTTATATTTAATGTTCTTCGACGTAAAGAGCAGAAATTTAATTATATTGAAGGAACACTGGAAATACCAATAATCCAAGTCTTCAGCATATTTTTTTCTTGCTATATCCCAGTAAATTCAAGAGCGAATCAAATCTATCTATTGAAGAGACATAATAGGAGCGCCTCGCTAACGTTATATTCGTACATTAATTATGTGCTTACTTGCTTGAACCATAAGCTGCTCGCAATATTTGTGGATGGTATTGCAATCTGGTATATCATTGACATTTGAAAAAGTTTCAAGACATATTAAGGTTAATCGACTCAATGTCACAGTAAATGAAAAAAAATTAAAAAATATTCCATGAGACAGTAGACTTTCGTAATTAAATAGGATTACATATCTTCTCCAAAACAAAGTCAACAATATTATTGTTGATATTAGTTTTGGAGAATACATATATAATTGTTGTAATTCTTTTTCCTTTACTTTCATTATATAGGTCTTAAAATTAAAAAAGTGTGTATCACGAAAAAATTAATAACTTATGTACCAAGCCTAAAATTGAAAAAGCAGAAATCCAATTCTCTTTTTTAAGTAGAACTTGCGTAGATATACCATACCGCCGATTCTACCTTATATTTCTTATTATAAATTAGAAACAGTTAATGTTTTCGAAAGTTTCATTCGATTCTATTTTGATAGTTCTCGTGCCGAGGCTGGCACCATAAAGAAAGTTTTGTTTTATATAATTTATTTATTTGCTTCATACATAATATCATTAAAAAATAGTAACAATTGAAGTTAGTAAAATAAACAAAACAAAGGGCCAAAGTATAAATAAAGTATCTACTTATAATATAAGAATTAATAAAATTAATATAACCTCGGAAAAACACAGAACAAGCTGCATTTACAACAAGAATAAAAACATAAGATAATATCAGGAAATTGAAGACACATTTTATTATTTTATAGTCAATATTCACAATTATTGGAACTACTATCATTAAATAAATCCCAACATAAATTTTTGGTACCTTTTTACTATTTTTTATTTAGCTTCCTTTAGTATTGTTAAAGATAGGATGTGAGAACTATTGCAGGTGAATTATTCCCTCCTATGTAATGGCATTTTGAAGATAGACCCGCTAATAACCCGTTTTATTAGCGGGTCTGTCTTCAAAATGCCATTACATAGGAAGCAATAATTCATATACAATATTTCTCACATCCCAAAAATGACAATTTATTTGTATATTAAATCGTTATATTTCACAGAAATTATAAAAAACGAGACTCAGAATTTGCAAAAATTTTTTCAGCCTCCTTAATATATTCTGGAACACACTTGAAATACAAGTTTAAGTAATTTTCAATCAGACAAACGGACGAATAGACAAAATTACTGCAAAAATACAGTATATAAACCTAAACCACACAATAATTAAGGAATTTCTAGCTAAGGCAATAAATTAATGTTTTCCATACCAAAATTACAATTTTTTATTAAATTATTTAAAAAAAAAACAATAAAAACGTTATAAATTACAAGTTGTCTCATGCATATTGTATAATATATTTGCATATTGTATTGCTATACAAGATGCAAGTTTTACAAGCAACGTAGACCAACTACTTTTATAGATAGTGTGTCGACGACCATTGCCGACTTTTCTAGGACGTGGACGATGGCCGACTTTCCACCGATTTACTGCACAAATCGAAACGCACACACTGCTGACTAAAGTTTGCCGTCTCCGTTAGTATATATTCTGTCATACTTTCCATCCTTTTCTCCATTAGTCCGTTTTAATTCATAACGTTTCGATCGGCGAAGTTCCGACACAGACGCTCCGCTTTTTTTTTATAACTGACTTTTGTGTGACGTGTGCGTTAAAATATTGAACGTCATGTGTTCTACTTTCTTCAATTACTGTCCAACCTATTATTGTCGGTTGTTTGAGTTAGGCGTTAGAGTGACAAAATACAGGATAAAAACGAACATTATAAACCAGCAGCATTTTGCTTCCAAGTAATTTACGTTATTTCATATCTATACTCTTCTCCGTTGATATGTGCCTGTTTTTGAAGTAGTTGTTTACGATTCATATATATTTATGTATATATATATATATATATATATATATATATATATATATATATATGTATATATAATATATATTTATATATATATATATATATATAATTTAGAAACGCTTTTTTCTGTCATTTTCCCAGGAAATCGCGTACATATGAGTTTACTAGTTTGTTTTGTAAGACAAACATTTGAAAGCATTCGTTAAATTTAACTACTGTCAGGTAAAATCAGTAAAACCACACAGCCCTTAATCAAAGCCACATTGCTACTAAGTAAAAGCGTATTTAAAGTAGCAACAATCGCCGTCACAGCTGAATAAAATGGATTATAATTCTTTACCACAAATATTACAACGTTTCAACTGACCTTTTACAAACAGGGACTTCGATACTCTTTGTCGATATAGTTATTGTTTTAGAATGAAAAGAGAAAAACAAATTAAATAAACATTATTTCATATAACAAAAGTATAAAATTAATTTTTTAATGAATTTTCATGCGTCTTTTACGTTAAGCGTTGCGTTTTACGTTAAGAGTTGCAGCGCATTGTTTATGACACTTGAAATGTAAGGAAATTATTTTTCTTCTATTCTGGATATTAGTTTATTTTCTCTTCGACGCTTAGTATTTAGGCCTGCATTAATATATCCTGATATTAAGTTGTTTATTATTACATTAATTTCAAGTGTAGAAATAAAATTACATGAAGTTTCACATATTATTAATTATTTTTATTGAAAAATTGTAAAAATTTAATGACATATTGCAGAATTATGATTAGTTTTAGAACGAATAGTTTGTAGTTTTTATTCGGATGATTAATTTTTACAAGAAGAAAATATTCTAAACCGGGGGAGTTTTAGGTTATACGAATTTTAGTGTATTGTATTACAATGCTTGAATATAGATCAGTTACCTTATTTTAAATTATTGTATTTATAATACAGATGAATAAATCATTATGACAGGCAGTACGTTTAAATGTATATAGATAAATATCTCATTTATAATTAAGAGGTGTCCTTAAGAGTTTTGATTTACTTCCGCTGGCTCTTTGTGTTTGCATTACGGTTTAAAAAAAAGAAGTACAGTTGAATTATTGCCTGTTACTTTTATTTAAGAAGTACTTAAATAAAAGTACTTGTCCCTACTGATTATTGCAAATAGTCGCTTTTCTTGAATGAGTTTATGAAACCCTTTATTAATATCTTTTTAATAGTGCACGCTAAAAAATTTTCTAAAATGATTTTCCAATTTTTGGTCCTAAAGAATAAAAGATTCTAAGTTGCCACATTACTGCAATCCCATATTTCACTAAGATTAGCCAGTAAAATATATTAGTAAATGTGATAGTTTTGTGGTCATTTCTTCTAGAATTTATTTATTTTATTAACTAAAAATAAATCATAATTTCGGTAATTATCGTTAAGACAATGAAAACATCGTAACAAAGATATGCTGTAAAAATCAAACGAAATCACTTTTTGGTTTGAAAAATTGTGAAGTTGACGTACTCGTATATCGTTTTAAGTTTTTTTTTCAAAAGAGACCTTTTTAACTGAAATTATTAGCAAATTGACAAATAAAAGATAAGAAGCAGCATATTAAAATTGCAGGGATATGGATGAAGAAGAGTTAAAAAATCTTCTGAGAGCACTCATGCACACTAATGTTTATTATTCAAATTATAAAAATAATCAGCTCAGTTGTCACTTTACGAGCACGGAATTTTCGGTAATTTAAGATTTTTCACTGTACTGCGAGCATTATGCTCGTTAACTAAGATAACCAACGGATAAATTAATGACTATCTAGACTATATTCGAGACATAGAATTTTCATTTCCGAAAGCGTATCGCCTGGAATGTGTAAAATCGGGGACGAACAGCTGGGTGTGACTGTTTTACCTTAAAAACAATATAATCCGCCCAATTTCAGAAGATGTGAAATCAATTTTTCTCAATAAAATTTAGGCTACTTGCTATGACCAAACTTGTCCTTACCGGGGCATGTATATGAGAAAAGAGTAAAATACAAAATCAGCGCATCTGTAGGAATGCACTGTAAAGCTTTTAGTCATCGGCCCCAAGATATGTTATTTTGCAATTATTATTACAATATTATTTGTTATAATTTTTGCAAATTTTGACTTAATACTAGATTAAAATTCCAAGATTTCACTATGGTAATAAAAAAATTAATGTGAAAATGTATGAATCTGCAAATGCTTCGTCATAATTCTTGAAAGAAAAAAAATTGAGCGTGTCAACTCCGACGATTGGCCGCGAGATTGAAGTACACTCCTTAAGTACGATTGTTTTGGAATGTATAAAATAGGTATATAAACATAAAAAACTGTATACAACACTGTATATGAATATAAAAAAAAATAATTACATTCGTGCAAATAAATTAATTCTTTATTCTATTTTCATTATAAATGTGTACATTTGACTATACTCACCCTTTAATTAATAATACCAGTAGCATTATATTTCTCGGCAATAACGTCCCAAGTGTTTTTTTTATTTTCATGCTTGCTTCGTCGCTGTCTTTATTTACAATTACATCTTTCTAAGGGACCAATATCTGCAACAATAGCCTTTTCTCTGTTTCTGTGTAATTTTTTTTCCTTGTACTCATTTTGCTACTTCGTTGCTAAACTCAATATTTCAGCCGAAAAGGAACTACGCTTATAACTTTACTATATAATCTGTGCTTATAACTGTCAATAAATAATTCAATATGTCAAGATGTGCCTGAAATTAGCTGATGATTGACGTGCAGTATATACTGCGCGGGGAAAAATTTTGAATCAAAACATAAATCTGCGATCGGCTAATCTTTGATTTTCTAAATTCTATTAGTTAATACTACTTTAATATGCATCCATTGAACTATTGGAGACATAACACGAAAATTCAAATTAATGTAGACTTAGGTAATCACGATTTAATCTGGTCTTGTGTCTTGTCTATTAATACGATCGTATGTGTATCAAACTCCGTCATTGCGATTGCGTTGTAAGACAATGTCCAATAAACATACTAATATCTCCCTCTAAATATGTGCAGAAATATTGCGCAGACAGGTCAGCTAACGTCAGAGCGTTAAACTTTTTTAACGCTCTGAGCTTCTGATTTCACGAAACTTCATACCGGACGCTATTTATAAAAATCGATTCTTCAGCAGTTAACTCCAAAAGTGATATCATTTGGTTTTCCTTTAGCAAATTTTTAGTATTATGCTTTTTCTTATTGTCAAAAAAAATAAATAAAGGTGAGCTACCTATGAATCTGTGAATGCAGAAAAGTGATAAAATCACAATACTTTTGAGTTTGAATGCGATTTGTTTTGAAGACTATGTTTCTTGCAATCATATTGCCTTTCACATTACCCTATCATATAGGATAGACTATTAACACTGTCTAATGAAAGAAGAGATGGAAGATACACTTATCACAGAACACAACGAAAGAACAATAGAAAATATGTAAAAGAAAGCATACGCAGCTCCTAGTCGCGTTTGTCAATATGATAAGCGTTATAATTATTTTTATAACTCAAATAATGTCGGCGACGTAAAAAGTTAATTATCAGGCTAGAAAAGCAGTTTTTGGCTTAATTGCAGAAGCAAATCCATGTCCTGAGACGTAACAAAACCGGAGCAAAACATCAAGAGCCAAAGGAGGAAGTTTTAAACTCTTGCGTCAGATAAAAATGGATGAAATCAAATAAAAGGTTGACAATTTGATAAACATATATATTATGGTTAGTAATGTATTTTTATTCGAAAAATGCTATTTTATGTAAAAATAAATCGGCAGACCAAATTAAGAACATAACCGATTTAAATATGACAGGGCTTCAGAAGTCCAGAGCGTGGCAACATATGTCATATTAAAATGGTTGACGTATTGCTCGGTCAACTTTATATTATATTATTTTATTAGCTTTTTGCTCGCGTAAGCGTTTCGTTTTTAAATTTCAATTGAATTTTTAAATTTCAGTCGTTCTAGCCATACGTAAAATTAAGACGTGGTGACAGCTTCGAGTTAAGGAAACATATGAAGCAAATGCGATCTCGTTCGAATTATTAATATTTACCATAAAAATATTTTTTCCTGTCAAATATAGTCACCCCTTTTCACCCTTTTGTTTAATTGAATTCAGGAAGATGCTTAAATACGTGTTTTATTATTTGAGCATTAGTACCAAGTTTCACCTAAAAATTTTCAATAGATATATTAAATACAAACTAAGCCACCACTTTTTACACACTTAGAAGTTAAAACTCGAAAAATATTTACGGATAAATATATTTTCATTTGTGTTAAAGAGCATTCAAATTAAGTTTGTGATAACCAATTTGTGACATAACCAAATGATGTTATTTTGTGAGATAAAAATAAATCAGCAAACAAATGTTAAAATCTAAAATGAATTAAAATTACCGATTACCAACAATTTTACATACAATCGAAATAATATTACCTATTGTAAATGAGAATTAATTATAATAGATAACGAAGATATTTAAAATAGTAGGAAGGCCAATACAATTTAGAGATTTTGTTAAAATACAACTGTAAAAAACTAAAATCGAATCAGATGCTTTGCAAACAATAAGTTATAAGGACATATATCCTCATAAAATCTGCATTTGGGTTACTCACTCGATAACACTGTTACTCTTTCCCAGTAGTCGACTCGACCCCAGCCACAATGTCGGTACCTATTTGTTTCACCTGGACGACCGATGTTAATAACCCATTGCGACATAAAACCTATTATTAGTTTAACTTATTTTCAAACTTGGAAGACACAGTGTTGTTAACGGGTGCGGTGTTCTTCGCATAGTTTCATAGTTGTAATCCCAAAATTTTAATATTATACGATACAATCGTAAGTTATATATAGACTTTTATTGATTAACATTTAAACTGAAAAGTGGACCTATTTAATGCTTTTATACTAATATTTATATGCACTGGAAGTAATCTAAGTTTGGTCTTTTCTTTTATCCACCTAAAATAATAATAAACTCAATTCCAACACCAGTATTTTCCTAATTAGCGAAATAATATTAAAAGTTATACGATGTTAATTTATAATTTTTGTTTAGAACGGGTTTAAAAAAAAACACTTTATTTTATTGGTTTAACTGTGGAAAAACATCAGCTACTGGAAGAATCTTATAAACATTAAGTTCTAAACTAACTTGTATTCTGAGAATTCCACTAAGATCAAATGTCAATAATTTTGGTTCTGTTGACCAAAAATAATATAAAATATATTAATTCTTCTTCTGTTATTTTGTTACAGTCACCACCATTCGGATCCATCATTGTCCTTAACATCAAAACTTTTCAGATTTCTCCATTACATTATCATAATGATATGGGAATACCTACATCATCCGAACTCAGTCACGGCACCTACCTACGCAGTTCACCGTCAATTTCTATGGTCGATTATTACCAACACTTTCATGAAACCACCATGCTGGTGACATCTCCTCTAAATAAAATAATCTGTCTACTATAGTCACCTATCTATTTAATTAATTACGTAAAAGAAAAAAATGTAAAAATGCAGTCAAACTGCCAAATTTTACCTTTTTGAAGTCCGTTAAAATCGACAACCTTAAATTGATTGCCTTTTTTCATTTTCCTATATGTAATTACTGTATTATTTAATGTTAAATGCAATCAGTGTGTATTTCCTTTACTTATGGGTTTTCTGTGTTTTCTTAGAAAACATACTTTCGAATTCAAAGTTACATCATGTCTAATTAAAGACATTTTAAAAAATATTTTAATTCTTGAAGAGAAATAGGATCTGTTTTCAGTGGTCTATTGTAATATTATGTATTCTTTTCACAAAACATGACACAATATGAACGCTTATGTTTCTAAAGATAATAACACTAGAAAAGTAAAATGGAAATGCAAATTCTAACAGAATAATATTCATATCCTAAATCCTGAGTATAGTATTGCAAAGTGTAATTAAATGCCATATTACTTTTTATTATGTGTTTTCGTGTTTTCATACAGTAACAACAAATTTCGATTAAATTAAATATTTAAAATTTTTAAACTTTTGTAAATACATTAGTATTTTGAGTTGCGAACAAAATATTTTGAAACTCCAGGTTATGTCTGAAGTTGCTTTCTACAAAGTTAAAATTTTGCCTTGCAGAAAATATTTATAACCAATTGTACGGAAAAAATTTAACACAAAAAAAATTATTTCTATACATCTAAATAAGCTTATCTTTTAAGAGTTTCATATTGAAATATCTAATTCTTACCGGCTTTTCATATCTTTTCACCCGCCACAGGCTCATTGTTTCTTTAGTTTACTGTTTAATATTTATATCATATTGGATTTGAATAGATATATCGAAAAGTCTAAAATATATTTATTAACATACTCATTCATGTGTAAACAAGCTACTTTGCTATTGAATCAACTTAAAACGTATGATGTGTTCACCGCTGCTTCCAACTTGATGGATTTCAGAAATTTAAAAGGATTCTAAACATATGCACTTCAATAGTGTTTTAAAATGATATATTTAAATAGTTTCTGTCAATTATATCTAGATTTTATAGCTAAAAGATATTTATAGCTACACAAATCTATTTAATTCGTGTTTTGATCCACACTTGACCCTTTTTTCATTCCCTGAATAGATACAGATGACAAAAGTTTAAAAGAATAACTGGAATTCTGATTCTCTAATACAAATTTTTTTATTTTGTCCTCAGGCATTCATTACCATCAATTTTTTTCTAGTGACAATAGATCTGTACATATTTTGGTATGAACCATATACGACCTAATTCAAATAGTTACATTACGTGTAGAGAAAACATAAGTCGCCGAGAGAACTCTCAAGATGCACCGCGTTTTGGTCGCCAGCCGTAGCATCAGCCGACACATCACGTAGCATTTGACTCTGGACATGCCAAAATGGAAGAAGAATTTCTTTCGTAGACAAAGCTACAAAACTTGGGATGAATACTAATTTTAAGAAAAAGGCCACTCATACGTGAATACGACTTACGGGTTTTGAAACATTTTCTGCAGAAGACTGAATGATTCCTTTGCAATTGAAAAGTATAAATTTTCTCTCATATCTAGTCTACTTTCACTGGGTTGACCGTACTGACAAATCATTAAAGATTTTAAGCCATTTTGAGATCTAAATTAATATTCAGTTCAGTAACCTAATGCATCGTTACCATAAATTTATTAATTTTAACGTATATTGTAAAGAAATTTATTTATACCCTTGAAACCATATGTTATACAAGAATGCGACCATAAAATTACGTAAAAAATTAAAGATAAAATTTCGAGGGAATATTGCACATGGTTTCAAATTTATCAGTCGATCTAATAATTTTACTGTTCATTTATTTACGAGATTTGAAAGACGGTGTGGAAACAAATTAAAAGGAAATAAAACATCACTTCTCATTTTTTATTTTGGAAATGCATTTAAAAATAATTAATTCTGCTCCATTTTTAATTAAAAATAAGTTTTACTATTTACTTATATTATACCAACTGCTTAAATATTTATTTTAACAATTTTGTAATTCACTATAAATAGAAAAATTTAAATAGAAGTAACGCTAAAAATGTAAAACAAACATAAGAGTTAACATAACATAAGAGTTAGTAATCCTTTTCCAAACTTATAATAAATTAATAGAGACGTATTTCAGAAGTCTATTCAAAATAAGCTGCCCATTCTTGATTCTCCCAGAAAATAAAGGGATAATTACTAGGTTTTTGTTATCTTCTTTTTTAAATAATAATTTATTAAGGTCAATGTATTAACATTACTCCCAACGGTTTAGATATTAAGTATGTGGTTTAGTAAAATAATCTGTAAATATATGCCTCTTCCAACTTTTTTTTGGATTTAATTATCGGGGATGATTTTTTTAAAATTATTTTTGTGTAATTAAACAATTTAGTTTATTCAACAAAAAAATAATTGTATATGATCTGATTTTGTAGTAGAAACCGGGTCACAGGAGACACTCTGTAATAATTACCAATTTAACTACCATAAACTTTGCAATAGAAAAATATTTAATATATTTAACTGGATGAAAGGAGTGAGCCTTCTTTTATTATTGTTCATGCTATATCATTATTGGCAATAATGATTTTACGATAGATTATATATTGTACGCATAATGATGTTATGAAAAAAAAATGGAAGCAAATATGAAAATTTAAAGTCTTAAAAAATAAAATTATTAAAAATTATTAATTACTAATTTTATTATATTGACCCTTCAACATTTCTAAGCGTAACATTCCCCTCCCCGACATCACTAAGCCTTTACTCAATAATCAACACAGAGAAATTCTTGGAACTATACTTCTTTGACTCTTTTGATACATGAATGCGTATTGTCATAGAACATGTAATAAAGTTGCGACTTTACAGTTGACATGAATATTTCAGTTTAGATCTCATTCCTTACTGGTACAATGATCACATCACCTAAAAAAGAGACAAGTGTCACGAGCGTGCGTCCCTTGGGGCGGCAGATGGCGTTGCGACGAATAAACCTTCTACGGCGTTGTCGCAACGAGAGGTGAATTAGGTTTTGTTTTCAGACACACAAAATATTAAAGTAAGATGTTTAAGATCATTCTTGAATTTTAATCTCTAAATTAACATAGTTCATTTAATAAACATCAAGAAAGTTTCATTATTAGTATACTTTTATTTATAGAGTTATAATCACGCACGCTTCATTATTTGTGAGTCTGTGTCTAATTGTGAATGATAAATACATATTGCAATGTCAAGTACTTTTGCAAGTAACAAGGTGGACGAAATATATTCTGGCAACATTTTTTTTTGTTAGTAAAATAAACATGGTTTATTTCGATGAATATATAATTACACATACACCTATTCAAATATTTGCAATAGGCGCCTTTTTAGAGTAGTGTTTAAAATTATGGAAATTAAAAAAAAAAACTGATTATAGAAATGTTTCGAGTTGATTTGGCTTTTCTTTTTAATGTTATATGTTAACATTATATTCAAGAATATAATCCACTAATATGTATTCAATATTTTGCATTATATTAATGGATACAGCCAAATAATTAAACAAGGTGCATAATTTCTTTCTTTGTGTTGGACCATTCTTTTTTTCGTTGAATATAGCCAAAGAACATGAGTGTTTCAAAAGCCAATAAGATGTAATATCGTTTTGGGAACAAGCTAATAATATTACAGCATTATTTAGGTTTTATTTTACCTAATATTATGTATTCAAAAGTGTGAATTAATAAAAAAAACGTATGTTACTCGATAACTTCCCAAGTGATATGTTCAAAATCTGGTATATCATAGATTACAACTTGTATTATCTGTCGACCAATTTTCATCAGGGAATCTGAAATAGTTCTTGAGCAATAACATTCCTTTTTCTTACAAATTTCATTAGGTTCCTATCTGATCACTTAACATAACATATGAACAATTCTGTAATTAGTAAAATGTCTGTACATTTCTAAATCTGAGCGTCGTCCCCATGGAATAGCGTACAAAATTTTCTTCTTTCAATTACTTGATCATGATATTACGGTTTAACGTGAATGGATTAATGAATTTCTATAAAATTAACGCCAAATATATTCATTATTAGAATACATTATTGTAATCCGTAAAAAGGAAGCCATATCAAAACCTAGGGTAATATATTTGAGCTGAGAGGTAAAGGAAATCAGCTTGAAATATAAGAAAATTATCAGAAAAATATCGTATGTATTCAAGGGTAAACGATGCAAGTTAAGTTTAGCCTTTGGCGTAGGTTATTATATAATTATTTCAGATTTTGCTCAAAATACAATTTTGAGAAGCTTTTTATGGCTGAGACAAGTATTGATAAAATCATATTGAGCTGATACTCTTGTAAAATGGATGGTAGACTAATGAAATAGTGTTAACTGGAGTGAACCAGCCAGATTATTTCTGTTTGGTGATGATGAAATTAAAAACTTAACGAAACGAAACGGAAATTTGCATCTCGATTGCATTGCAGCTACCGTGAAACTCTAAAATAATGCTATGATCTTAAAAGTTTACGCGGAATTCGGAATAAGAACTCAAGCATTTTATATAATATTCCAAAACGATAACGAATTTGTGTTTTCAATAGAATTCAGCGTCACGCTATATTGCAGCTACGTGCAAAAAATTGCTTAAAGATTATGTTTCAATGTACGAATGGTCTGTAAATTGTTCAGATTGACTAAATCAAATACATATAGATTCAACTCAGCAAAATTAACTAAAACCTAATTTTAAACATTAATTTAATATTTTCCTCCATTATGGTAGTTGCAGAAACTCGGTTTAAAACATGCATGAACAACAAGGTACTGCAAGGTCTTAATAAAGGTTTCGGATTTAATTTAGGCTTAGCCTAAAAAAACGGTGAAAAAGAATATCTCGATATTGGTATTATTAGTAAAACGTTAGTGTGTCGAACTTAGACGGTTAACATTATCCTCAACGCTTTCATTATTTAGGATCACAATTATAGGCACTTTCTTGAAGGACGTCGGCATCAATTGGTAATATAGAGTAATTAATTAATATATTTATGTTCTCAGTGCTTCATAAGAAGATAGTTTTTGAAATCGAATTTTAATTTTATACTATTAAAATTGTACCAAAATTACAGCAAATGTTTTTTTAGCATGTTCTCCACATAATTAAACCTGGCAGATTATTAGCTTGAGATTGGAAACTGTATAACGAAGTAATTTGATATGTCTTTTGATCGAGCGACGCATCTCGTACTGTAATTCAATTAATTTGTTTTGAAGTATTTTAGTGGCTGTTTGATTAAAAACTGCAGTGAAAATTAGGTTTTAAAACTTTTTCAATACTGAACGAATGCGATGTAAAATTTGACATTAATTAAAGTTCCTTGGCGATTGATACTGCGGGTAGGCATTGCGGTCTATCTTTCATAATTTGGGGTATTTATGTGCTCATCCACATTACATGACAACTTTTGCTTTTTGTCTTATTTAATTACCTGGTAAGAATTCTTACATATTACTCTTATACTATGGTACATAGTTGACCTGACTTTTAAAATACCTCTCTCAAATTCTAATTTATCAATATAAGAGTATGATACTAGCATTCTTTAATCTTTTTTTGGATCACGTTTTGCATTACATAATGGTGATGTGATGACGAATTAAAAATTATGTCTGCAATTTTCAAACCTATCCCTTTATTTTTATTCCGGCAACATTTTGCAATCTTTTTTTCTTATATTTGTTACGGATTCGGTAATATATAACCACTTATGTTTGATTGTTAGCTTGTAAGACAGCCTTAAAACGTCCAATGAACATAATATTTTTTCTCATCCTACAGCCTTTTTTCTCACATTTCTTTACCCTGTATTTATTTACCCTGTTTGTGTAATAATTTCTAATTTTATGAAGATTTTTGCTGATTTCCAATTTCAGTGATAATTGATGATTATTTAATATTCGCATAAAATGTTTTGAAACAAATTTGATACTATTATTAATGTATTATAAACTTATATGTATCGACAATAATTATATTGACTAAATCAATAAAACCTTTAGTTTGATGTTATAAACATTTTATATTCTAATATAAACAAAGTTTTTATCAGAATTACAAATATTTTCTCCCCATACTCTTAACTATTTCGTAAAATATATTGTCTCAGTAAAATTTAAATATAAATGACAAAATATGTAGGAGATGGAAACTTCTTGCAGCGCTGCTCATTACATTACATTTGAGTAATCTCATTAGTTCTTTACGTACGTACGCCTTTATGTACTAGTACGTATTATTTCATAACTGTAATTGTGTTAATTACAACGTGTAGTTTCTATGTTTTTAATTTACTAAAGTTTTAAACGAGGGATTCGAAAATAAAGAAATCTTACGTTGAATTAATTTAATATGATATCAATAAAAATAACATAAAAAACGATAAAGAAATTGAGATTAACTAACTACACTAAATACTGAATACTGAAGGAATTAACCAGAATCGGAATTAGTAATAACGTAACCTTATATTCGAAATCTAAAAGAAAATTGCCATTTACGACATTGCAAATTCATATCAAAAAATGTTTCCTTTTTTCGTGAACTAAAATGGAATACTGTTTTGAATACTGCAAAATACCCTATTAACAAGTGCAAAGAAGATATCGTATCTAAATTTGGCAAAGTTGCGGAATTTTTTATGCATTATGTCGACTGCTTTGTATTTTTTTTATGCTGGAAAAATTAAAAGACAAAATGTTAGCATAAATAAAAAAAATTTTCTCAGAAAAGTTGCTTAAAAAATTATATTAAAGAAAACTAAGGGACGAGATAAAAGGGTTTCATCCATTTTCTATTTTTATTTTTGCTTCTGAATATTCTTTGAAATAAAGCAACATATCTAGCTGAAGAAAAGTTGTTCTGAATTTCGTTAAGGAATTCTAACAAAATTTTATAAAAGGTAGTGAAATGAAGATCAAGTTTTTCGTATTTCATCTTGAATCGTAATAAAGACTCTTAATTTATATCTTCTGTTAACTTTATCCCATATTACCTCATTGTCTTATTTGAATAAGAGATGAAGCCCTATTAGGGTGAAGCGAGCAAAATATTTTCCTTTAATGTTTTAGGTAGTACAAGCATAGTGTATCATTCACGGGTACAATGTGTAAAAAAATTGTAAAATTTAGAATCATCGCTCCAGTTTACCTCTAAACTTCTAATAAAATCCTTTTTGCATCTATTTGAAAAGCAGTTTCGAAGATGAGGTGGAGGATTAGATATATTTTTTTTTGTCATTCTTACCAACAACTGCAAAACTGTCTTAGCCCTTTATACAGGATTGTCCCAACATATGTGACGTTCAGCACACACGCTAACATCAGGCCATTTAAATTTAAACAGCGCAAAAAATAAAACAAGCATACACATTTCTTGGCATCAATAAAAACGAGTAAAAAAATAATATGTTGGTTTATAATGCTCCACAAAAAATACTATTTAAGTTTAAAATAGTAACGCCGAGTATACGAAAGAACGCGCAAGTATTCACGCACGGCAGAGCGTTTTGCTGTTTACTGATTACGTTTAAAAAATAAATATGAGCGTTTATTTGAAATTTACAGCCGTATGTTTTTTTTACATCTTTCTATACATTTGTTTGTTTAGATTATACTATTAAAATCGACGAATCTGAGTGTAAAACTTTACCGCCATGTTATTTTAAAGCCAACAGAATTATCCGTTTATATTTTCATTTAATTTATTACTTATATCCAAATGTTTCTTTAGCATGTACTGTTGGATACCTCGAATAATCTGATCTAGTTACAGTGGTTTACTACATATTTGGTGTATGACATTCGTAAACAAACCAAACGTGAAACGTGAAAAAACAAAAATATGAAACGTAATGTTCAAAGATGTTTTATTTCGAACTTTATTTTAAGATATATGTATAGTATTATTTTTTTATTCCGTGTTACTTAAAAGACCCAGCATTGCTATGAAAGTGATTGCTGTACTTATTTTTTTTGCGTTTGGTTATAGTGACCTTCCGGTTTTTCCTTTGCCTATAATAGCATATTTTACGATTTTGGGAACAGAATTGAGATGACCCACCAAAAACTTAACGATAAAGTACATTTATATTTAAGTATATGGTTTTTTATTTACCTTTACTTTAAATTATTGTTTATGCTTTCCTATGGTCCATGATTAGAATTTTTTTTAAGAGAAAGGGGAATTTTTACATTCTTTTCTCATATTTTCTCATGCTCATAACAACATCAATATGGTATAAATGCTTTGATTATGTAGTACTAAGCTCATCCTGATCTACATAAATCAATAGAGTAAAATAAGAACTTCCGGAATTATGCATTACTTTATCGAAAATGATGCGCATGTCAGAGGTTAAATAAAATTTAAAAAAAATAATTTTTGGGTTCCACTGTCATTTAATTTTTTAATCGAGTAATTTACACAATACAGAATATTTTACATAATACAGAAAACAAAATAAAAATGTTTTGCATACATTTCTTTCGGCCTTAAAAAATTCCATGTGTATATTTTTGAGTATATATATTTTTGATTAATGTATATCCGGATTTGTATGATTTATATTGATAAAATTGTAAAATCAATAGTTTCGAAGTCTCTATAAGTCGAACTGAATTAAAATTTAAATTTTATTTTAATAATCGAGATATTTGCCATTTACGACATTGCAAATTCATATTAAATTATTCATATCGGTTTTCAACCATCGATCAAGAAATTTTCTCGACGAAGACCATACCTATAATTATTGTTTAAGTGATTTATTTTACTAACTGTATAAACCAAATTTCTCATAAACAGATATTCTAGTATTTATAAGTAAATACTATATTGCAAAAAATATTTTTCAGAAAAGGCTTGAATATCGTTTAGCTAATTCTAACTTTACTATAGTAGCATTTAGATTTGATAATAAGAAAGTTAGAACAACAATAGATTCTGTGAATAGAAAATCTATTGATATTTTTGACTTGTTTAAAACATGAATTAAATATTATGAAAATCGTTATAAAGAGAGTGGTGAAATGGGAACCACAAAAATAACTTGAAAAATATTAACTAGAAAACAAAGAATAAAAGTTGGTTTGTTTGCAATTCAGAAAGAGAAGATTTCATGAGCATGATTTTTTATCGTAGAATCACTTTGAGCTTCTATGTATTGTTCTATATTTTTGGTTAGAGAAAATAATGACTGCTTACCTTTTAAACAGAGCATCTCCATATATGTTCATGCACAAAAAGTATATGTATGTTAATGGTTAGATATAGTAATGGTTGTACAAATGCTTCAACGTTCTTAGAGAGCCTTCTCTCTTTGTTATAACTATTAAATCAACTACAAACAAAACACTTTTTCATGCGTTAATTAATCGTGAGCCCCGCAAGTAATTATCGGCTTTATACGTTGTATCATGGCACAATGTGGCTTTAATTCTTAACTTCGTTATAAAACAAACAGAATGCAGTGTCTGAAGTATGGTATTCATTATTTATTCCATATTGCTGGAGTTTATTCTCATTTATTTCATGTTTTCGAGAGTTTCATTAATTTTCACTAATTTTTGTTTATATTTTCATTAATTTTATTTTATGTCATTCGTAGTTTCCTACAATTAGAGTACACCTATTTTCGGATAAATATCTCAATCAATATGTAGCAAATATTTTTTTATAATCTTTTTAGTTATGTCATCTGATTAGGAGAAGATAAAACCGATGCGCTCCACATCGTATTGGATATGATGTAAAAGGTTTATTAAAATTATATTTAATTTCCATTTACAACTTTTTATTTTAAAACTCCGTTTACCCAATATTAGGTTAAAATTTTATTTACAATGTGCCCTTCCTCCCATTTTCATATTGTACTAGATAAAAATCTAGGAAAAATATCAAAAACAGGTTTTGAGAATTAGATTAAAATTTAAATTATATGGTGTAATGTAACGTAATTTCTTTTTTTAAGTTTTGAATCTTTAAAAAAAAAATTACGACAAAATAAAGCCAATGGAAATTACTTGAAAACCGAGTACTTGCTAGTGTACTTGATATAAACTTATTTAAAATATTAAAAAACAGTTTCAAAACACTTAATTTAAGAAAAAAACTGAACAAGAATTAAAACAGTAGGTATCTATTTCAATGTACTTGAACACTCATTCATCTATCATACACCTTTATGGGCAGGTATGATTACAATATAAGAATTTATAAAATATATGTTATTTTTGAAGTTATTATGGAATCCTACTTAGGTGTAGTCTAATACCCACCTGAGAGTTTTTTTTGAGGTACGGCCTACGGGGTCTAAAAATTACAAATCGTATATTAAAATCGGTCAAGTTTTGGAGAAGATTAACTTATTTTTAAAAACGCCTTTTAAAAGAACATACGACCTCCTTTTAAATTATTCTGTAATAACACATTAGAATTGTGTTTTGTCTAGGTGGCTCTTTGTCTCTTCAAAAGGTAGTTAAAGTTTGATTCTGCTTCTTTTCGTTTTAATATTCCAAGGAACTTGTGCTTTTAAATAAAATGCATTACTGGGATACGAGCATCCAATTAAAAGATTTTAGTTTCCGAAATAGTGGATAGAAATTATATTGAAACAATTTAATCATGATTTTTTTTTATTTATGTGGCATTGAGAAAATTCTTAGAGTAAATTCCTAAAGATTGTGAATAGGGATAGTTAGAGCATTTTATTCATGAAAAAAAATTCTTGGAAAAGTAGATGTTATTTTTCAAAATTTAACTGTGTGTTTTATAAATATTTAATATCTCCATAAACAATTATAATTTTATTAGCTAAGTTATTAAATTATTTTAATTCGTGTAAATTGCTGTACAATTGATCATACGTGCGAAAAAAAAATGACAAAACACCTAGGCAATATGAATAGAATTCCCATTAAAAATGTTCAGCATAAAGTTACGCCCATATAAAATTTTAAGGATAAATAGTATTTCTAATAAATGGTTTTTGAACATTTGTAATATTTAACCATGTACTAGTAAATATACAGCCTAGTGTATCTCCCTCTCTCTACCTTACAAACGCTGTTTTTCTAGGTATTTCTTATTAAAATTCGGAATGAACAATGTTGTTATACTATAACTCAATACACAACACAAATAGTTAAAAAAAAATTACTGCATTTACCTCATCTAAAATGTCTATGTTTTTTAATATTGACTTCTGAATGTATGCAGGATAGTATTATTTAGTACTGTGGAAATTAACATGACTTTTATCAAACGTTTTTTTAGAATCCCGGAGCGGAGACTTTTCGTAACATTTTTAGAATTGTTTTACACAAAATTTAAAAAAAAACAGTTTTTTTGGCTTATTTTATGAAATTAAAATATTTTTTGTTACAGAGTTTTACTTGAAAATATTACTTATTGTTTCCGACAAATTGTTCTCCTATATTCAATTGACAAAAAATTTCGATCGGAAAAAAAACTTTTTGCACGATCCTAAAATTTCTTTTATATCGTTTGTTTGCAAAGAAACTTAATGTTTGTGTATCTGAAAAAGTTTCTGATACGAAATGCAGATATTTTTATACAAACAAGAAACAAAACATTAACTTTGCATTTACTTCCTAAGAGTTTCATTAAAGTAAGTTAAAGTACGATTAACCAAAAATGAGCATCAGCTTTTGACAACCAGGTAAGGGATCTCGCATTGAATTTACTTGACATGATGAAGACCAATTTTAAATAAATTGAAATATTTTTAAATTACCTCTAAATTCTCTTAGTTATAAATTTTATTTACAATTTGAAGAAAATATAACGAAAAGAATAAATTACGTAGTAAATAAACAAGTTTCTGGTAATTTTATGGACGAAAAGATATTTTTTTTAAATCGAATCAAAATACATATAACTTGTATTGTGCTTGTGATGTACTGCGTTGACGACTTTGAAAAATAAAAGAAAATTGTGAAACAGCAGTGATTTAAACAATGTTCTATATACATTCTTGGCGCTGTACCGAAAAAAGTCTACAGGAGATTGAAGGTGTTACAAAATATAATTTCTTCCAATTTAAGGAAATGTCTTTTCCTGGACCTCAAATTCTATACACATTATATTAAAGTTTATTACCTAAAATATTGAAAATATAAACAGAAGAAAGTATTGCCTTCCAAAAAGGGATGAAAATACATTTTCGAAACATAATATTCCTAATTAAACTATTCACTATTATTAATTTTTCACAACATTAATATATTGCTTGCTGTACCTTTCCTAGGCATAAAAACAAACTGAATATAAAAATATACAATTTTATTTGTAAAATTGTGTAATTTTATAATTGCATAATTTTAATACTAATAATTAATAGAACTAAAGGCAAGGTCGTGAATTGTGCCATCAATGTACAGTCAAGGTGCTACATATATTGAGAGGAAATGTGAGATAGATTCAAAACATTGGGTAAAACGATAAAGTAACCGAGCAAGAAGAAGAGATCGAGCAGGTAACCGAATAATGAAAGGTGAACTCTACTGTTTTATTTTATTTAACTGTTTTATTTAGTCGTTGATTTAAAGTTTATTATAATTATGTTAATTGTATTTGAAGTTTTTAATTAGACAGAGGATTTGCCTCGATATCTTAAAACAAATTAATAAATCCTAGCGGAATCTTCCACATTTATAGATACATGTTACATAATTATAAGTTACATATATGTATACAAATATATGTGTGTGTATATATATATATATATATATATACATACATATATATATATATATATATATATATTTATACATATATATGTATACATGCATATATGCATACACGTCATAAATGTTTTATATGTATCTTAGATTCGTAAAATTTCTTCGAAATACAATAGTAACCTTTTTTAACCATTGAATGCGAAATGAAGTTAATATGATTAACCGTTCATTTCTATGAATCTAGACGTTTTTTTTTCAATTTGATTTGAATATGTGACATTAAATATGTTTAAATAGTTTCGAAGCTTGACGATGCAACATGTATTCTTAAACAGGGATGAATGGTTAGAAGTTGTGTAATAATTTACTTGTATAATTGGTATTATTTCTATTATAAGTGTATATATATATATATATATATATATATATGTATAAATATATATACATATATATATATATATATATATATATATGTGTGTGTGTGTGTGTGTCTGCGCGCACACGCACATGCACACACACCCACACACATACGTATAACGGTCACACGAATAAGTAAAACTGGTTTAAAAACTCTCAAAAATATATATATATCTCGCAAAAGTGAACAATTTTTTTTCAGATTAAAAAGTATTCCTTCTGTATCAATATTTAACGTTCAATTTCACATATTCTTTGAAAAAAAATAAATCCAATGTCTTATCCCATATCAAGTCGACAGGTTTGATATTTTATTTGAAATTTTGCGTATAAAAACAAATAATATCTAAAAGTTAATTTCTAAATCAAAGGGAAATTAAAAGTATCAACGGCATTTTTTTTAAATTTCTATCGCCAAATTTTTTAAATATTTTTCATTGAATTACCTTTAATTAGCATCATTTCGTTCATAATTAACAAAATTTAGTTCCTAGGAGATAGGTGTGAAACTAAGTATAATATTAGTGAAAATTCACAATTAAATAAAACTAGGTGATGTATTATATCTACTTTCTTTAAGTTCTTTACCATCAGCAAAAATTCTTCTTTGCTAATTGTCCACCTGAAGATATCGTAATACAACGAAATCTAGGTTGTGGTTAAGAACTTGAAGAAAGTACAAATAATCGCGAAGGACCTGGGCTCGTCGCGCTCTATATTTTTAATAAATGAAAAATTGGAGATGTTAATAACAAATTTTCATTCATTTTATTTAAATATACTATTTGTGTTATATATAAATATATATACATATATATATATATATATATATATATATATATATATATATATATAATAATATTATATGTAAATATTATTTCATTAACGTATACTGAATAAAATGACTTTAAATTTTTAATTTTTGCTATAAATTTACATTGTAAATAAATTTTTTAATACGAGCGTTTAAAATTATGTATTAAAAATTCATATATTTAAATTTTTCGTGCGCATTGTAAATGGCAACATATTAATATAATATATTAGAAAAATAATTCTTGGTTACCAATTATGGCAGTTTTTAAACCATCGCCCTTAAAAACAAAAAAACACTTAAGCGTCCTACGCTTTTCTTTAGATTTGTAATTTTCCATAGAAAAATATGCCCGGTAAATGCCCGCGATAAGTTTGATATATGTTAGTAAGCAATCATTTGATTTGTTAAGTATATTTTGGATATTCCGAAGACGGTGCAAATGATAAATTGTCTTATGTGTTTAGTATAAGATATTACAATAATTCCTCCTTGAATACTTAAGATATAGGTATGTTTAATTTATGATATTTTAATTTAAATTATCATATGTAATTATGTCATATTGCATGAATTTTCTTTTCCCCACTCGTGTTTTACTTTTAATATGTATGGGGCACAATACATTTTTTCATTACTAGACACAGTTATTCCTTTACGACATATTTCAACTTATTGCCCACTTTCAAACATGTGCCGACTAGCGTGACAGGAATGCGTTGAAGGCGTAATTATTCTGTGTATTAATTAATTCAATTCTGTGATATTTTTGAAGAAACAAATTGGGCTGCTTTTTTAAACATGCTTCTAAAAATAATATCTAAATGAGAATATTTAATTGTATAAACGAAAGTTTGTTGTAATCTAGATTAGAAGCGAACAAAAAATAATTTCTTATTTTGTAATTACGATGAAACGTATAGATAACAAAAATTACTTAAAATAAATAATTTTTGTTGTTTAATGTTGATACAAAATTGATGTAAATATATATATACAGTAAGGATATAACCTACATAATAACTATATATTTCAATTCGCGCACATGTTTTACTTTTTTTCAGCGTGTAACTGATTTTCATGTAGTTAATACTTAACAGATTATATAATAAGATAATTTTAAGTGTTTACTAGATATTAGTATATTTGTTAGAATAAAGCCTTTGTTCCTAATTAAGTTGCAATTTTGACTTTTGAATGTGGGCTATTTTTCTTGATATTTACGTTTCACAATTAACGTAATAGATTAGACAGACTTCTGTTTCTAAATCTTGCATTATCATGGTAAAGGGATCGCATGGCGGCATTTAATTGATATTACGAAAGTGCAAAACTTGAATACACCATTCGAGCAATCGGCAGATTAAGTGATAGTTAAATTCGTAAATAGTTTTTTTAAATAACAGAAACATTTTTATAACCGACAAAGAGTGTTCATTTCTAATCGACCGTAATCAGTAATCAACCGTAATCGAGTAAACGGATCATAACCGGCAATTGAGTTCTCTTCAAACTTTATAAATACTCTCCAGACTTTGTCAATAGCGAAAGCGATCGGGTGAATACCAAATTTACCAATCCAGCAACAATCAAGTGCGGGGATTGACTATTGCCGGTCGTCCCGCACAATATGTTTATCTAATATTAACTCAAGGTTCCAGTGGAGAAGGAATTATTGAGCAGTGAGTCATGCGACTTATTATTGATGACTCCCTCAATATCACCCCGCCATTAGTCTTGAGAATAGAACAAAAAATACATACCTCATGTCTGATTTCTCTCACTATATGCATCCGTCAAGCACTTCAGTTTATTTTAAACTTACTGTGCCTACGATTTTGTTCATGTGGAACTTTGCAACAATAATACTTCTTTATATATAACGTAATCAACGTGTTTAGATCAGCAAACAAAAAAAAATAAAGCAATCACTAGTAGAGTTCTATCATATTTAACTATAAATTTAATATTTTCTCTATTTAAGGATGTTAAGTAGTAGAACACGGCAAACAGTGGAGTAAAACTGTATTGGTATAACCTTTTGCATCCATCATTAGCTTGGGTTTAACACGACTTGCGTCATCTCTTCATTTTTCGTACTCGTGTTAATCGATACACCTGATATGCACATACAAGACAACCATTACATCTATTCAATCCCGAATATGTATTGCACAACTTACAGTTTTATCAAAATCACATTATTTATTTGTATAATTAAAATTAAAAAAGAGCCCAATATATTAAATATTTACTTAATTTTTCATCAGTATGTATATGTTTTGCTAGTTCATGTTCATACTTTCACAAATGTTAGTAGAAAAAACTCAATTTCAAACTAAATTTCCTCACCCGTGTAATCTCCGTGTAAGTTTATTTCAACAAATATGGGGAAGAACTATAAAGATTTGAAAAATAATTTATTCGAGCCAAAGTGCTGTTTACTGTTCTTCAGTTCTGATTTACCATTGATATGCCCTGCTTGATTGAAGGTGACTTATGCCAATTGAGGTGAAGTAAATGAAATATATATATGAAAGCACAGGGCTCGTTTATGTTATTACCTGAAGACGTTTATATTATACCAACCAAAACACCACCATTTGAATAATATGCTCAGTTTCTCTAAATACATAAAAGTGATTTTTATAAAAAACAATTATACTTTTATAGAAATGAGATAACTTATACCGTATTTTCAAAGACGTAAAATGCAATGGAACTATCTAGGTTACACAATATATGAAAAAAGCATTAAACACTTTTGTGTAATAGGAAATGTATTGGAATTTTTAAGTGGGTTCGTTTGGAAAATGTTTGGATACGTGTAGTTGAATAAGATGTTAAAAGGATAGGTTTTAAGTACATCATTAATCACAATTAAATGAAACTGCGTGATGTAGTATTATTTCTACTTTCTTTAAATTCTTTACCACGACCTAGGTTTCGTTGTATTATAACATCTTCAGGTGGGATATTAGCAAAGATAATATCTACAAAATTAACACCAAATATGTTCAATACATCATTAATATCTGAATCTCTTATTGCTATAGAATTTTTTTCATTTTTAGAGAGTATTCATATCATGGAAAAATAAAAAGTTAATAAAATGTGACAATCCTGAAGATACTGTGGATATCTTAATTATTAGACAAACCAAATAAAATGTTGATACATTGGTTTCATTTTGAGTTAAATTGTCTGCCTTTTTTGTAATAAAAAAATATTTTAATCTTCAATTACTCTTATATTGAATATATTTGGCGTTAATTTTGTAGAAATTCATTATACACAATTAAATGAAACCACGTGATGTAGTATTATTTCTACTTTCTTTAATTTCTTTACCACGTCCTAGGTTCGTTGTATTACAACATCTTCAGTTGGGATATTAGCAAAGATCTTTACTAATATCTACTACACCACGTGGTTTCATTTAATTGTACTCTTATGTTATATATGTTTATCCTACTAGAGAATTTACGTTATATTATTTACTAAACACACCCATCAGATGACGTTTATCACCTAGCGTTTTTGTTATCTTGAGCAATTGCCAAAGGTCTTCTATAGGATTTAGACCCGATGAATTTTCTGGCCACTCAACAATACTTACCTGATTATCACCCAGGTATTTAGTAACTTTTTTGCCTTACAGCATTTAGCTGAGTCATCTGTGCTCCATCTTGGAATCATTCATGCACCTGTGGAAGCATTTTTGCTTCTCATACCTTGATATAATCCCATAGCCTTGATATATTCGTTTCACTTCATATTTTTTTCAGGAATATAAAGGAACCCCATTCTCTACATTCTGATTATTGACCAGAACATTACCCTTTATGGATACTAAACTTTCTTTATTATGCAGTTTTCATTATATGTTCATAATACATATTGATGATTCATTTAAAAAGCAGACCTGTGTTTAAGCAAATACACTATAATAATTTAAAAGACTATAACATATACCTTTGAAATACGGAAAAGTGAATTGTAATTGAAATTGGAAATGAGTTTACCTTCTTTAAGTCACCTAGAGTTTTGATTTAACGAACTTTCATCAGTTTAATTGGTCGACCATACGCAAATCCTAGATTCTTCATTCTTCTTTAATATATGTGATTGTATATGTTGATTCAAGCAAGTAGTTTTATCCAACTTAACTAATAGGATTTTAGTTTTAATCTACTGGTCATTTCTTCCTTTCACATTCTTTTTATCTGTTTTGTAGTAAACTACAATTTGAACCTAATTATTGTTTTTATCGTATCTACATTTTTTTCTGATACTTTTAAAGCTGTTACAATCTGACCATTAGATTCGGCTATGTGCTTTAAAATCATCTATGTTTCATAATTTTTTGCAGGCAAAACGATCTTAGTCTTACCCGTATTGGAAACGTTTATCATTTTATAAAACACAAGACGCCATGATCTTATTAATGCTTAAATTATCTAAAAATATTTTATTATTCATCGTAAATATACATCATTTATAAAAGCACAGATACAATTTGAAAAATAGCGTATTAATTTGTGCACCCAGTCTACAACGCCCTAAGAATAAAAGAGGAAGACAAAGCGGGAGATTAAAATTATTAATAAATAATTGCTTTTATATTATCCATAGATTCATAACATATATTATGAAATATCTTAATCAAATATATTCCTATTTCATGTTCTTAAACATATAGTTTGACAGTATTTAATTAATTTACCCTTTAAGATCCAAAGATAAAAGATTGTAAATGATATGAGAGTTGTTTATACAAAAAATTAAGCACTAAAAGTATTATGAAGATTTTCGGTTAACTAAAAGCAATCATATATCAAAAAAGTTAAATCATAGATCATTTGTTTTGAAGAAGCATTTAGTGAAAATTATATAAATATAATTTCAAAGTATTGAGGTATGCAATAGTGAAAACCTATTGTAACCTATCGTGTGAACTGGTTTATATATAGTTGCTCATTTGTAGCAAAACAAATTTAAGATGTAACAGATAAGCAAAACTCCGTTGTTTTTAATTATTCTTATTAATTCCTAAGCTCATGATGAATTTGTACGATATTATTTTAAAAGAAAATGAAGAGATAACAGCACCAATAAATATAATTTTTTTTGTGTAAAATGTTTACTAATGTCAGTAATTTTTAATGAAAACTAAATTCTGAATAGTACTATATCTTCCAGATTTCCACAATACGTCGATTAAATCAATTTAAATTTCTACCAGTTAAAGTCACTATAAGAATCTACGCAGCAGATTGAGGATATTTGGTTCTCATTATTCTGCTTTAAATATTTGAAAAATAAAGCCTATGAACAACTATTTCATTAGTCAAATATAAGCAGAACAGTCACTCATTTCTTAAATAAATTTATACGCCAGGATGTGGGAGTAATGTAATATAGATTAGCTTAAGCTTCCGGTGTAGAACAGCATAGTTAATACCCAACTTATGGCTATAAGCCAACAAAGTACAACAAACTTTTAATAAAATTCAATAAAACGCGCTCGTGATAATCCAATCCTCACTACAATAATTTTAGTAACGTAATTTCATAAACACGAGTATGAGTTAATTAAATTTTCTGATCGAAATACTGTTTCAGACGTTAGTAAAGGTGCTGGCTTTTTAAATTTGTTTACACATATCGGTAATAATAAAACAAGTAAACGAGTTGGTAGTTAAAATATATGTATATTGAGTTTTGAGTTTTAAATATAACCTCTTAGGAAAATTTAATTAGATTTAGCAAGTTTTTCAAATGTGTAAATTTTAATTTTCCTTATTTTTCTTACTTCTTAGAAGACGGAAGTAAGAGGAAAATTTATCTCCCATTTATAAACCTATCTAATTAAACTTCAACGTGAAGAAATTCAGTTTAGCTCAAAGAATTTTGAGTTCGCTACAGTTTTCCCATGAACTTTAGATAAATTTCTAATAACACTTTACACGTAACTTTAACTGTAGCAGTTTTTCCGATGTGCGAATATGTATTTGTATTAAAAGTGTAATTTTTAAAATTTTTTTAATTATATTCAGTTACATTCCACATTATATATAAAACTGAAGAAAAATTTTATTATTTCATTTGCCCTCCTAAGAAACCTGTGGATATTCCTAAACATTAACTTTGGAAGTTATGCCCTGTTTGACATATTTTATTATAATGCCAAATTGAAAGGATTTTTTAAAAACGACTACGACGAACAAACGGTACTCTCTTGAATATGTATCCTATGACGTATACTCATATACACGAATATGTATATATGTGTATATATATATATATATATATATATATATTTATATATATATATATATATATATATATATATATATATATATATATATGGTTCCTATACATGGACCAACTATCAATAACTCTTTTAGACGACATTGAACCCATTATTGAAAGAACACGTGGTATATCTGAGTTCAATGATGTGTAGCACTTGCAATGAACGATTGCTCATAAAATAATATATTAAATTCGGTAATGAGGTATGCCATGAGGAGAGAGAAAAAGTTCCTAGAGGGTAATCTGTAATAATGTGCGCTATGATATTATGAACTGTGAATATTATTTAAGAGAGGGGTATACAATATATATTATAGATTGTAAGTTCACATTTCTCCATCTTATTAAGCTGTTACGTATAATCACAAACACGATCAGATTTTATGAATCCGAAGAAATAATGGACAAGCAACTTTAGAGAATAAAAACATTTATCTGAATAATGTTCAGCAAGGTCCAAGGGTCATTTTTTTTAACGAAATAAGATAATAACAGTGTCTGACAGAATTGTTTTTGATTTAAATTTTTACATATTTTCAAGTTGTGTAAGGCATAAACTTGTGATTTAAATTTTTCAGAATCAATGGAAAAGAATTCAAGTCGCTTCGAAACTTTATTTATATTTTTCAAACCGTGTGAAAAATAACAAACGATAATTAACCTTAAAGGAGTCTCTCAGTATCGAATCGACCAGCCTTAGCAAATATTCGGTAATAATATCATACTTTCACATCATAGGTATCCCCCGTTTTTGATGAGTATATTACACACATAATCATGCATTATCACGACTTCCCTTCTTGTTCCATCTTACAAATGTATCGCGAAGTGCACGCGCAACTCTCTTCTCGAAAGCTTTTTTGCTGTTTTATGTAACAAAGTTCATAATACTACGTGTGTTTTTATTACAAAAATGGTTTATAGATAAACACATTAGTTATAACGGAATAGATTTTGAAAAATATCGATAAAGTGAATGCCCAGTATTTCATGCTGAGAAGCTTCAGACCTCTTATAAGATGTATGCAAAATTGAAAGAATTCAATTTGTAGATAAAACAAGCAGCTTGGACAAATATATACTCTTTTTAGTTATAGTATAATTCTAAAATCTACTTACGACAGGTGAGAAATCAAAAACTGCATATTCTTATAAAAGATATTGTAATTTACAAAAATCATGCAAAGGCGGTTTCTGCTTTACAAGCCTGGAATTAATTCACAAGAAATAAAACATTTGAAAACGAAGTTAACATACCAACGAATTCACAAAAAAGGCTGCATAATAAAGCAGAGCTTGTGACTGCAAAACAAAATGATACTGTCGAAATTCGAATATCGTCCGCACTCTACTTCGTTGGAACCCAGCAAAAATCTTATGCGAATTTAGGGAAATTGTAGGGTTTTTGTATAATTCATTGTAGGAAAATAAATATTAAAAAGAATTTCATGGTCTAAAAACTGGATATTAAATAAAATTTCATGCTTTACAAAAGTGGATATCATAGATAATTTCATGCTCTACAAAAAAGTTATTATAGTAACATCAAGGATTCACAAGATATTTAGCTTCAAAATTTAAGTAAAGTTAATGGATTTAACACCACCTTTATAATCGGGCTAACATAATAATTTGCTGAAAATGTAACTGTTAACAAAATTGTTAATTGATTTAAAGTAATTGTGCATCAAGAAGCTATATTTTCTACATTTCTCAATAATTTTAAAAATTACCTGCTGCTTCTCATCCATATTTCTTTTCATTTTTATTAATAGGAGACACTTTTCATTGCTTTTAATTTTTTTTTAATTCTTTACAATTTTTCTTTATCGAAATCTACTTACAGGTAATCGTTGACCATATGTTGAGGGTTAAATGTTCACTTTTCCTTTACTGACTTGTCTACACCTAAATTACTGGACCCAATTACTGGATTGTCGAGAAAGTATAAACCCAATTCTGTTTATGTGCTAACTTCATAATCAGAACTTCCATTTTTTATTTCCTTTTAAAACCCTAGTTTTTTTTTAAAGTCTGTGTTTGAGCTCGATACTGCCAATCTTTTTGCTATAAAAAAGATGGCCCTAAATTTTATCATTACATTGGAAGCAATACGTGTAATGTAATGGTACATATTAGCACAAAAGCAGCAAAAATATGTTTCAATAATTATTACATCGAGCACCACATAAGTTATTCGATATCCTAGCATAGTAAATATATTTATATTCATGTACAAAATGTAGTCAGTGTAGAAACTGACGGAATTTGTAAATAAATGCATAATGTTTAGAAATTTGTTTGAAATTAATTTACGGTTTTACGTGTCATCGCTTTTCATAAGTTGAGGAAAAATTAAAGAATTGAAAAACGTCAAAGAAAACTCATTTTTGTAAAATGTTTTGTAAGTTTAAAAATGAAGTAAAAGGAAGCATGATTTAAAGAGTTAAAAATACTTTGAATAATTTTTACCATTTTGATATTTCTGAACTTGGATTACTAACAAAAACATATTGATGCAAACATATGATGATCACAAAACTTTCTACCCTATTATATTTATCAAAACTGTGCTTAACATCTCAAGTAGTAGTCGTATCCTCTCAAGTATTTAAATCGACTGAAAAAATATTCCAACGCCAATACTCAAGAATTATAGTTTACATTCTTAAAAAACGGTTGAATTAACAATTTTTTTTTGTTGACACGTAACGTTCATTAAACACAATATATAATATTTAATTTCAATAAAAGGGCAGTCATAAGGATGATTTTCATATTTTTGTTTCGAGCAAGTAAGTCAACAATCCCAAATACTCGAAAATTCTACAACAAACTTTGAAATTCAAAATTTGCAGCTAAAATTTAATTATCACATTTTATGTACCTTTTGTTCAAGTTTCATGTTTGATCAAAATTTGCGGTAAAACTTTATCGCTCGATTCATAAATGCAATGCTAAACTTGGCATAACGACGTTTATTAGCGGTCAACTGGGGTGGGGTTATTGACACTTGTAAGTCATCTGACTTACTTCGACGGTAAGTTAGAAGCGTGAGCTCACCACATTATGCCACTTTCTAATGTATGACTTTAATTAAGAACTTTGTAACTTTATGAAATAAACTGGTTTGGCCAAAGTTATTTCAACGTGTGGTTACTATTATTGTTTCAACTTAGTTCTCATATTAATTTTCGTTATATTTGCAGTAATCAGTTTTAGTTTGTCAATATTTGCGATGAAAGTTTGCACGACGGCAGTGGTTTCATTAGGGTTATTTTTGAAATGTTATTAAGGGCTTTGTTGAAATATTTTATCAAAATAACTTTTAAAATGTTCTGGAAATGGTTTTTACGATTTAATGCCAACGAATTTGCGAATAATTTATTTTATTTTTACGTTTTCTTATGTTGCTTTGTAGTTCTGTGGCATACCATCGAAATATAACTTGCGTTTCTGGTTTAGTAATTTTAATTTGTATCATATATCAATAGTTTTATATATTATCATAATAAAATACAGGAATGTTTAATTTTAACATCAATTCGAATAAAATAGAAGTGTTAACACTTTTGTTAAATATCACTTTCATTAACCAATATATTGAACTCTTTATTCGAAAATTCCATCTTCATATAAAATTTCTTATCTAAAACGCGCAATTAACTTTTTTTCTACTATATTGAAATGAATTCCGTGTACATTCGGGCAATTAAAAGGTTTAAATATTTACAGGTGTATAATATTTCTATTAAACTATTTACAAATATAAATTTTTACAAAGTAACTAAAACATAGTGATATGAAATACGGTGCTCATTTCATATTTTAAGATTTGGAATAATTACTTTAATTTTCCTAGTCAGATTTTATCAGTCCTATTTTTTCATAATTTACTCTTTATTTCCAAAACGGATGAACCGTTTTGGAAATAAAGAGGAAAGAAGGTATATTTGAGCATTTTTTTAAATACCCGTTTAAATATTCAATTTATAAACATAAAAAATTAGTATATTTATAACAATACCTTTGAAATAACACCCCACACGATATGTAAAATGTAAAAAATTTAGTTTTTTATTTACCCTTCTTTAGATCTAATACGAAGGTTTAAAAAAAGTTAGCTTGTGAAATATAGGTTAACATCATGCATTTTTAATTTTTCATTTTTAAGTCCTTAACATGATATATTAAAAAAATTATGATTGAATCATTGCTACAGTTTTTTTCAAACCTTTGCGTAGACTTTTCGAAACCTGTATTTTTTACGATTGTATGTTAGTTATTTCGGAAATTACGACTTATATTTTTAAATATATCTTTGAAGTTATAATACGTAAAATAATGATTTTTTTCTTGAGACTCTTGTAAATAGTCCAATCAAACGATATCCTAATATATATGAGAAAAAAAGTTTTGAGTGCTTAGTTTGCCATCTTAAAATTTTCAAATTAATATTTTTGAGTTTTAGATGTTTTTATACGTGCGAGTTAACATGTTTTATGAACACTTCAAATGTCAAGTTTTTACGACAAACAAAAAAAATGCTATGACAGGCTGATGGGCAGACACGTGACTAATGATATAATTTTTCCTGTTTTCCTTTGGAAGTAGGAAATCCTAAAACAAATTGGAGATTGCAACAATTTACTCCTTGACTTGCGTACGAAGTTAAAAATAATAAAATTGTGAAGATGAAAATTTCCATTAAACTAGGCTTGATAATGAACGATTATTTGATTATTTCTGTACAGTTTTAGATATATTTTAATAAAATTACTAATATGAATGTTTCATATCGTGTGCTCAATTAAGATGTAATAAATTATAATTACTAAAGTTTTTTGCTGCTTTTCGATATGCAAAAATTAAATACGGTAAATTCTTTCAGCGCATGGGGTTTGAATGGGATGTTGTTAGAAATTTTATTTAAAATTTAAATTGAAGTACTATTTATAATTTTTTGAAACATTAGACTAAAAAATAACTGCAATCTGTTTCCTTACTTTCTAATATCTTAATAATAGGTGGAATAATGGTAGAAGTCTAAATACCAGTATCTAATTAGAACTCTCAATGAGATCATTTCGCTTAATTTGCGTCGAGAATTTTTGGAGATATAGATAATTATGGATTCCTACTGTATGCTTATTGCAGCATGGTTTGGTTTTTCGTTCTCAAAACCATATTATTAAAAAAATTGTATTTCATGACTAGAAAGCAATTTTCAAATGTGCATTAACATCAAAGTTAAATACTTTACGACTTCTATATAAATGGAGAAATATATTCGAATTTATATACATGGAGAAATATATTTAGACCTAACATAAATCATCTATGTCCAATTTTTTTCCATATTACTTATCGCAAAACAGAATTTTTTTTATTGACAGTGGTATTCAGTTATCTACAATTTGATTGCACTCAGGTGCAAAAAATTATCTCACAGGTTTAGCGAAATATGAATGTCGTATTTTAGATGAGAAGCATATGTATGTATATACTTGAGAACCACGGTTTTTTGGCTTTAATTATTATTTTTTATACTTAATTACGACAAAGCTAAATAAACCATAACATGAGATAGAAATCGTAATCGGTTCTATATATTAAAAGACTAAACCAATGACCCGAAATATTTAAAGAATCAAAAATTAGTATTTAATTTGACGGTTAATCATAAAATGTGATTAATTTATTTTATACATATTTCACCTGAATTGAGTGAAATCTGATTAAAATTTATTAGAAAATTTCATCTCTTAAATATATGATAAATTTCAATAGACATACGGAAAAATTGGTGCGTTTACGGTTATAAATCATCAACTACAATTGGTACTTAAATCATGTTGTAATTCGCTATACGCCTAAAGCGTGTATTCGCCCCATTACGATACTTGTTCGTGATACATTGCAATATTAGAAAAAACTTAACGCTAATTTAATGAACTGTTATTGGTAGGTTTCTACTTTGTTCCGATATTTATTTTTCTCATGTTTGCAGTTGTTAGCTCGATCAGTATTTTTTAATGTATTAATTGTAAATCATTTTGAAGTATATGTAAATTTTTTGGTTGAAATTTAATATAAGACGATGCGCATACATATGATAGAGAATATATTCATGATTTGCATTGTTCTTAATTTTTTATCTTAAGTGGTTTGAAAGTTACGGTATTTAATTTGCTTTAAAATTTAATAATAATGTTTTTACGTCATTTCTTAACACTATGTACAGGCAGGTAAATCTGGAACATTACATGGATATAAAATTTTGTATGTGTGCGTTCAAATAAATTTGTGAATAAAATCTGTTCTGCACGAATACATGGCATAATAATAAGTGAATATTGTATTAAACATTGTTAGAGGGTATTCGAGTTTTACTGGCAGTAATTGTATACTTAAATTATATTTATTCGACAATAAATATATAGCAAATACGGCATGTAAGAGCTTATAAGTTGTAATATATATTATAATAAAAAAACTATATAATAAAAATATCAATTAATATATATAATAAAAAATCAAAAACTTCCAAAATTATTTTATCTTACTCGGTTGGACAAATGAAAAACCATTAAATGAAACGACAAATTTATTTCATCACATACAATCATATTTGTAAATTTTTTCATGACTTCTATTGTAGTATCATGTAGGCAGTGTAGCAGTTGTTTTAGCGGATGTGGTTGAAGTTATTGGTCTGTGTGAGGACGTGTTTGAGAATTTGAGTATTTCTAAATTTATTTTTTAGGCTGCAGATGAGGATAGGAGCATGAATAAAGATAAAGCTCTAAATAAAGTAAGGATAAGATTGTCTTTGTTTAAATTTTAAAAAATTTATGGAGATTTTCCAATGCTCTCGAATGTAAATAGTTCACAATTTGCATCTCACAATTCTATCACTTCAATAAAACATAATCATATAAAAGTTGACTTATTTTCCTAGTTCTAATGAAATAGATCATATGTAATTTGTATTTGGACGAGTAAATACATGCTAAAATATAAACCAAAAAATGCTAGTTAGTAGGTCTGCTTTAAAATGTCAGCAAATCAGAATGCAATATTGCCTTTATTATTACCCAAATCACAGGTTCTCACTTGATAACACTCTGCGTGGAAGTTTAGGCAAACTTAGTAGATAGAGTGGATAAAAATTATAAAATATCCCTTTTCACGTATACTAGTAATTATGGGGATACGGATTTAACGAAAATAATGTTGCGAGTGCGGCAGGAGAACGAGATATTTATGAGGCAATTTTATTACGTTATTTGCTTTGTTTTTAAATAACATTGACATAAATAATTATATAAATATTATATCCATTAATAATCTAATTTAGGCTTATTACCTAATTATCGCCATTTGTTATTTGCGCACATTTTATTTTAGCGTGATGTTTCAATAAATACATTAAATTTTCATCGTCTTTTAAATTATAGCCACAAAACAATAATGATCAAATTTTCTCGTATATTATACACCATTCTTGAAAAATATTTTCAGCAATAGTTCTATAAATTTATCAATAGATATCGTTAGGAGAGTCATATGTCGAAAATTGCCAAATGGTTTTTGAATACAATTAAAAACCTTTACTTTTTTAGAAAATCGCACCATAATTATGTGGACTTTGTTTTAAACTAGTATGGAAAAATATATTTCCTAGTCGGACGCACGAATGAATGTAACTGAACAAAATAGAAAAGTCAACTTTTACTGAAATCAACGTTAAAGTTTTCTAAATAATAATTTATAATTATAATTTAATTAACATGCTTTATGTATCTTTAAAATGAGTTGTATTTTCATTAAAAGGGAACTGACAGAAATATGGAATGAAACTTAATCCTTTCATCATATATTGTTAATATTTTCGTGTGATCCGTATTGCTCCGCCGTAAGCCGGAAGCGTTTGCTCGCCACGTTTACTCCAGTAATTCCAAATGTATTACTTTAATTAAGGGCTTTGCGGCTTCGAAAGGTAAACCAGATTTTATCAAGTTAATTTAGCCTGCGGTTACCGTTAGTGTTTTGACTTTAATCTGATGTTGATGTTTGCTATGTTTGTTATAATTAATTTAACTACGTAAATATTTGTGATCAGATTTAATATAAAGTTAAACTAAATTCATTAGAGTGAACTTAAATTATTCAATAATTGTTTAAAATTTTCTAAATATGAAAAATAATCGCTAAATATGCTATGAAAGGCAAAAGAAAACACGGCTAAACGATTAAGCATTTAATTTAGCTGTAAAAGTCTACTAAATAAACTAAACACGAACTCAATAAGTGATTACAAAACTTTTCCAAAAGTTTGACACTTCGAATGGAATCAACGAATGTATACTTTTGGCACTTCCGGAAAAGTTCTACTATCGCTTTTTCAGCCATTATTACGCCAAAAAGCCCTGCATCCTTGTCACATTTAAGTTATTCCGTTTACGACAAGGGTTCATTACAACATTTAAATCCTTAAGAAGAGTTTCATTTACATATGTTTTCTTTATTTTCTATAAGAGTTCAAAAGATTACAGCAAAAAAAAATCTATATATAAAAGAATATAATCCTTCCACATTTTTTTCTTTTAAGTGGATTACCAATAATGAGAACGCTTTCACGAATACCATACAAAAACGAAATTTATTTTTTAATCAAAGTTATGATGAAATAACCTTTATCCCGGATGTGCAGTTCGATAATAGGCATAATATCATGTTATCCACATAACCACCAAACTCACGGGAAATTCAAAACCAATTCTTCTCTCAAGCCTTGCAAGACAAAATATTTTTAATTTTAGTCTAACAAACTTCTAGTATTGTTTCTATTAGAAACAACATATATTTTATTAAAACAATATCTTAGCGGTACCATGTCTTCAAATTCAATTTTAGACCGAAGCCCTCAAAAAGTAAGTTATATATATATATATATATATATACATATGTATACATATGTGTACATATATATATATGCATATGTATGTATATATATATATATATATATATAAATATATATTTAATATATATACATATTTATTTACACATATTGACCTTGAACAGTCCTTGGGATAATTAAAAATGGGAATTATTGACAATTTCTATCTTTGAACCAAGTTTTCTCATAAAATATGTAAGCTAGGGATACGAACCCAAAATTTTATCTTCTCCTTTTACTCACTTTAAAAAATTTTGGTATTTCCTTTCAATTTTTTTTATTAAAATATAAGTACTAAAAGTAACAACATAGTATATTTTGTCATTTTCAATATTTATTTTTTATACACATTTTCTGCAATTGTCTGTTTGTACAAGTGATTTTCCACAATTTGTTTTGAAATTATAATTATCAAAATAAAATGTTTATTTATTTATATCTTGAAAATTCCATGTTTAACTTACAGATTTACCCAAAGCTTTGGACATCTGGAAGAATATAAAAAATGGCTCAATACAAGCCCATCAGATCAACAATTAATGGAAGACAGAAGTCGTAATAATAAATAATGAGGCAGGAACAAATAATAATTCAAATATGTATAATTTTATGTGATTAGTTATCAGTCACCGAGAAACCGCATAATCACATTATTGAATCAGAAAATGAAGCAAAAAAAATATGTAGACGGATTTCATCTCGCAATATTATATTAAATAATTTGAATACACGAAAAACAAATAAACTCTGTAAGATATTTGTGCGTGCTCTAGGGAGATGAAATAAACTATGGCATATTCCTCTTATGCAGCAACACTCCTGGTATTAAGCACTATTGAACTCAGGATTAAGGGGTTATGTACTTTATCATTCAATGATTTTAAAAAATGCATAGTTAAAAGCAATTTCCGTCGGAGTTGAAGATAATTACATTCAACCATGCCCATCATAAATTCTGAAAGGAATAAATAAGCAAAAAATCCATATAATTTGTAATACAAGCACCGATTGAACTTTTATAATATGTTCTCTTGCATCAGGAAATAAGTAGTTTCGTATGGAGATGACTACATCCATTTCAATACTACTTTTGTTTCAATGCTACGGACCAAATAATTATATAAAGGAAATGTACATTCCATATCATGGATATCATGAGAACGCCGTATGACAAATCTTTGAATATTGCTGGCTTTCTGACTGGCTTCGATTATATAATTATAAAATGTGGAATGTTTATCCAAAATTACACCGAGATCCTGGACAGATGAAATTCTTTCGAGGGAAGTTCCGTCTCGTTCATAAACATGCAAAAGAAAGACAAATAAACTGGAGTATGTGGTGGTTAAATATTTTCTTTCATTAAAATGCAACTTATTGCTCGGATTAAATTATAGTACTAAGTCGATATTACGTTGGAATAGGTTGCTATCTGATCAATACATGAAAAGAGTTTTAAATCATCGGCTAACAGAAGCCAAACAGTAGTGTTGATAATTGAAGGTTAGTCATTTATCAAAATAAGAAACACAAGTGGACATAAAATAATATCTTGGCTGATGCCAGATTTATTAACATGAAGCCAAGATTAAACATTTTTAAACCATACGTATTGCTTGTTAGCTCCTAATTAATTGGCGAAAATTGTTTTTAGAAAGGGAATGATTTCTGTTTCCAACAATTAGGCCAATTGAATGTCATTATCAAGTCTGTTAAATGTCCTTCTAAAATCTAAACAGATTAAATTTATTGATAATTAAATGAAATTACGTGATGTAGTATTATTTCTACTTTATTTAAGTTCTTTACAATGACCTAGGTTTTGTTGTATTACAACATCTTCAAGTGGAAAGATTCAGCAAAGATTCAACCAAGATTCGCTATCGGTCGCTAGCCATCGATATTGACTCTTTGCTAAATAGCATTTAATTATCGATAATGAATTTTTACAAAATTAACGGCAAATTTATTCTACATAGGTTACATTTACTTCAGCATTACCACCCTATTCTTTAGCCACATAATACAAAAAATTTGTCAGATTTATTTTAGTTGAACGCTTTGGACGGAAAGCGTGATGAAGACCGTAAACTCGAATTGAATTTGCAAATAGATATGGGAATGCAGAATAGTTTGGTATACTTTATCTAATGAAGAAAATACAGCTACTATTTTTAAATGAAGATATAATTTTTTCTATTCGACTAGACCCAAATTTGAAAACGGCAATCACCGGCGAAATCATTCAAATAGATGGATAAATTTCTACACTAAGAGAAAAATTGATATACAAACATAAGTGGTTTGACAAATATATCGGAACACATCTTGATTATTTTTGAGTGTAAGTCATGGATCGGGGGCTCGTTTTGAATAGAACTGTTCTATCGCAAGTCCGCCTTCAGCATAATCCACCCTACCGATACGAAATAGAGATGAATAATTTTTAACAGCGACCCTTGCTGCCTTGAAAAGTCGAGTACTGGTTCAACATTAAAAACATATTAATTAAAATATTCAGAACAGGAATGCAACATAATATGATAACCTATTATTGCTATAATATTATAACCTATTATTACGAAAATAATGCCGTATTATTTACTAGGTATATTTTTAAAATTTACCTTGTTGAAATTGCTTTGTTATAACATATTTAATGCTTTGACAGATATAATATAACCGTGACAAATTGCGAACAAAGTCAAAAGTGGTCTATATTTATAATTGCTAACATTAAGTAATTTGGTCCCATATATGCTCAAATATGTAAGATAACTAACCAGATAAACTTTGACAGATATAATATAACCGTGACAAATTGCGAACAAAGTCAAAAGTGGTCTATATTTATAATTGCTAACATTAAGTAATTTGGTCCCATATATGCTCAAATATGTAAGATAACTAACCAGATAAAAAGAAAAACCTAATTTACATCCGTTAAACGTAAATAATATTTTTGATTACATTATATTACAGTAGTTGTTTTTCTATAGACATCATAATTAGGTGAAAAACCAAAGTGGGATGAATTTGGTGAACGATGTTGGCAGATAAATGTACTGAAATCAAAAATTTCAAGATTCTACTAAGAAATTCTGTAAATAGTCGGGAAAGCATAATTGAAATTTGTACCGAAGAATGAAATATTTTTTAATGTCAAAATAATTGTGATATTTTGTAGAAAGTCTACAAGATATCATTATTTTACACGATAAATTTAAATTTACGGTAAATATTTCTCGTTTTAGTTATATGTACGAACTTGGATATTATTTTAAACGGCGTATTTAGTATTTTTATATTTTCTTGCAAAATTAAATATTGATATGCATTTAAAGTTTAAGTGGAAATGAAAGAGGTTATTATTTATGACAAGATTTTACTGCTCTCGACTATAATAATTGAAGACAAATGGATGGAAAACTATCCCGATTCGTACTACGTACAGTTACGATATGTTGTTTGAAGACTGTTAATACTAACTGTCCTATTAATAATTATGAAGGATCTTACAAACATTTCACTTGTATTCCTATTTAATTTATATTTAGGGATTTCAAATAAAATGTAAAATAAGACGTTTATCAACCAACATGCGTTTCAAGTATACATGTGTTGTACATATAGTGGACTAGATTCATTGGAATTTCCTTCTCCGTTTTTTTCATTCATTATTAAGCCTATAATTTGGCAACACTAAATTAATACCCATGATGTACAAACATACTTTCATTGCAGTGTCGATAACATTTCTGTGTCTGCTTATTATCACTATGGAAAAATGTGTCATTTTAATCTAAATAAACATTGGAACGACTTCAAACCAACACGTACGCTTTTGACCTTAAATAAAATTGATCATTTATTTCAGAATCTATTGAAGTTTAAATGGTTAAAAATGTTATTCCGACACAACTTCCATAATTTATATTTTTTTATACAATATTTCCTTCATAATCGCGCTGTGCCTGTATACTGTACCTCCGGTTCTATACAAGAAGTACAGTATAAAGGCATAGTGAGATAATTAAGAATATTGTACAGGAATATTGTATACATCATTCAGGCTCTGTCTCAATTCGACCTAAATTCCGGTGTTTTTCATACCTTAACTATATATTACTTTACAAAAACAAGTATACCCTTCTAATCCCTCAATACAAAACGCTATTGTATTGAAAATTCTTTACCGTATTTATTTCTAAATTATGAAATCACCTGATTATATATATGTAAAGTGTGCACTCATTTTCTGTTTTCAAAATTATATTAAATTATTTTACCTATTATAATCGGCAGATCGAAAACCCTTCTATAATTCATGTTCCCTTCTCTATTCCTAACGTATCGCAGTTTTACTTTAATTTTATATTAATTCTGTGCGCTTTAGGTCAAATTATTATTATATAATAAATCGTATTGCTGACAATTTATCTTTTCTTCTTAGGAATAGATAGAAAGCGTTTGATGTGAGTTCGCGGCTATATAGCGTATGACCCATAATTTCTACATCTGATGACATATACAGTCAATCATTTAGCTGAATGTACAGAGACCTTGTTTTTAAGTAAATGATGACAGGGTAAGGGTGTTGCTCTCGAATGTTTTTTCAAAATAACAAGCAAACTATTGATGGTATATCATCTCGCGGCAACATCTTTTTGGTTTTCTAAAGCAATTAAACGTATTATCTCGTCCATCCGAAGAAGGAAATCGCCATATTTTTTCAGCATTTTGCTATTTCTTGACCTTTATAGACAACTCTTCAGAAGGAAAGACTCACTGCCCAGACTACCTTTTAATGACAGGTTACCTTTGTCAAGTTTTGAAATATTTTGCGACACTAATGGATGGTGTTTTCAGCATCAGTGTTATCATGGAATAGCCACTTAACAGAAAACTTCTTGACGTCTTGGGTTAAAATTTCTGTACTCGACTAATAAAAATGCCAAAAATTTTTCAAATCTACTGGTATGGAGATTTGAAAAAACTCTGTTGAATACTCTCTTTTGGTACTTTCTTATCTACTTTTGCCCCACCCACACATTTCCAATTAAATTGTTCCTTACTTTTTGCAGATAAATAGTCTTACCATGATAAAGGCAATCCTCAAATTGTCAATCTGAAGAAACAAATGAGATATTCGAGAAAAATACCTAAATATTTTAAGTAATTTTTTTATTACCGTGTTTATAAATGGCTACTTCTTAAAACTTTCAATGCGACCCTCGAATTAGCATCGACTACGGATCAAGGACGTAATCTTGGAAATAGTTTCTTTCATGGCTTTCTTTAATCTTTTTTCTAAAATAATCAATATCAGTCATCATTATTAAATTAATAAGCAATATATAATTAAAGGTTATCAAATAACTAAAAGACTAGTAATAATTATGTAGAGATAATTGATTACTTTTTTTTATATACGTGTGGCGTCATACATACCCGAGTAACTCAATTTTTGGCCGTACTTTTTCCTAGTATACACATGAATAAATCTGGCTTAATATGACAAATGAATATCAAAGAATATACTAACACTCAGCAATGAATGTGAAAATTTATCAAGGACCAAGGTCCACGAACAATTTATTATTTTGGCATTAATGTATGTAAATAACTTAATTAAACATTCTAACATTTTCTTAATATTTTAGTAGAGATAGTTACAATGTTTTATTGTATACATCCTTTAATTTACATCTAACTTTCTCTTTAATTATTTTGATTCCTCTGTAGCTATTATATGTAGGAGTCAAAAGTTATAGTTAGGAATCGATAAAAAAGCTATTAATAAAAAATATTAACTTTTTTATGAGTTTGTGAAAAAAACTAGTTCAGTAGTTCACTCAGTAGTACTTCTGCAAAATAAAAGTCTGCAATTGTTAACCTTAAAACTGAGTCAGGAGGAAGACCTAAAGCAAAGTAGAAATAATGAAAACTCTAATGGAATGGGACATATCTTTATCGACATCTAAATTAGTGATGAAGCTTCATATTTTTCTTTCAAATATGTTCAATCTTTTGTATCAATTGCAATGAAAGTCTTGCGTTTGGCGCTATATACTCTTACCTCTCAGAATCCCGCATATTTATGTCTTCAAATCTAGCGGAGAACTTTGCCTTATATTAATATAATAATGTGCGTTCCACACACTTAGCAAAAATACATTTCTGGTTTCATTAAGTGAGAAATATATTTGATTTCAAGAAAAGTTTACTTATATATTGACTATTTTTTTGAAGAAAAAGCCGTGAAAACAGAAGTTGTTTAAAAAAATCTAAATAAAAAACATTTTATTTATGTGTATAATAATTGATTGAATATATTTGGCGTTAATTTTGTAGAAATTCATTATTGACAATTAAATAAAACTACGTTATGTTGTATTATTCCTACTTTCTTTAAGTTCTTTGCTAAAAGTTCACCTGAAAATGTTGTAATACAACGAAACCTAGGTGGTGGCAAAGAACTTAAAGAAAGTAGAAATAATACTACATCGCGTAGTTTCATTTAATTATTTATAATAATTGATAACATATTCAGAAAGAATGTAGGTTGGTAAAATGAAATTGAACTTCAGGATTTTTCTTTTAATTTAAATTATTTTATTCATGAAAAAGTACCTACATGTTGAAGGATAAACTAACGTTGGCAACTTACATAAAAGTATACAATGCCAATAGTCGGCGAACACTATCGTCTCTTTTATGAGATAATATCTTATTCCGAGAAAGGAAATATATTGTCATTAAAGGAGTTAATTACCAAAAGGGTTTCTTTTGAGAAGGATTAGGATGTGATTCATGAAAACGTAACTTTATTTCCCATGTATGACTATGGCAAAGAATGGCATTGTTAACTTTCGTTACTCAACATGATATTGGCAAAAAAGATCTTGATGACTTTCTTGGCAGGAACATGGCGTTGGGATTTATTTTTCTCTTTGATTGGGATGATTTTATTTTATTGGAAAGGTATGTGAGTTTTGGTTGTAACAAATATTTTATACAGTACCATTCAGAAATTAAATTTAAAACTACCTTAAAGATGCTTACGATTTTTTCCCCTAGTTTCAATTTACTTCACCATATTCGCTTATAACATTTTGCTAGCACGGTTTTATTTTTTTTAATATATTCAAATATTCGTTCTTTTTTCTCGTTCATAAAGGTGTAATTTATTTAAGAATTCGTATTTTTCCGAATCCGTATTTACCTTCTAATAAACATAACTGGCTTCTATAAGTATGTGTTTAATTCTCTTTTTCATACTTACTCAAAATATATTTGCATAACAAAAGTATTACAATAAAAAAAACTTGATACGCTTACCCATGCAGAGAGATATGAATAATGGCTTGTTTCGTAGTCTAAAGAATTCTAAACCTTGAATTATTAAATCAAGAACATTGATAATTTTTTAAATTTTTGATTTCGTACTCGCATTTACAAATTTTTTTCGAATATTTTGAGAATGTGATTAAAATTAAATATTTACAATATAAAAAAATGTTTCAAGAAAACGTAATAAACTTATTTCAAAAATTACATATTGCAAAGAAATTTGGTACGTTATGTGAAAAAAAGTTAGTGAGTTTTTTTTCTCTTCTTTAAAACAAAAAAAACTTGCTGTAAACTTACTTGCTGTTGGTCATCGCAACAGCAAATTTCAAAATTAATGACACGTTTAAAACTATCAATTTCATCAATTACCAACTGAAATCATCAAAGTGTAATTAAATTGGATATTGTCTTACTATTTCGAATAATTGCAATAATTTGATATTTACGGACCGAATAAGGAGATTAATCTTCCAAAACAATGGTAAAGTCAATGTTAAACTGAAACTATTAATTGTCCCTTAAAATCCAATTACTTTGTTTTATGTATCTTTACGATAGAAATTTGTGTTTAAACTTTCTTATTCCAGTTATGGTAAATTTTGATAAATTTGACGCGAAACTTCACATTTTGACATTGATCAACAGATGATGTTATTTTTGACACATTGTGCTCGCCAATATTGTTATTGTCATGCTAAGTTATGCATGATTTACGTTTTCAATTTATTTATGAAATATGTGGTTTATATTATATAAAAAAGCAAAACGGTGTAATGACAATAATTATGATAAAAGTGTAGTAGTTTTATACTGGCTTAATAACTCAAAAATTTACACTTAACACATCGCCCATTTGAGAAAAGCGTAACGATAATTTGGTTTTGGAAAACTGTGTTATGGATATAATTTTGGACTGACTTTTTTTTTCTTAATAATAAACATATATTTTAAATAAAAAGACACATTTCACAACAATTTTGTACCCCAATTACCTAATTATAATAAAATAATAACAGATCCTTTTTATCCTGTAATCACGAAATAAACTTAAATCATGACCCATAATTAATAAACGATTATAAATAATTAAGTTCGTCTTTAGGTTATGTCCTTTCCCATGGTCTTCTAGCGTTAGCGGTTTTTTCGAACAGTCGCCCAATTTTTGTACCCGTATCTTAACGATCCAGCGTAAAAACAGGTAAAAAAAGAAAAGTAAAAGATTCATAAAAACATACCATGAAACAAATTTGGCAACGGGCTGGCCACACTTTGTGTATGAACGGCGCTAAATAGAAAAATATAATAATTTTCCTCACAGTCATTATTCCTATCCATATGCTATATAATCAAAGATAAAGGAGTAAGGCATATTAACAATGAGGTCATTTCGTTGCCATATTTATTTCATTGTAAGTTCTCCCGAATTTTTGCTTTCTTTTTTTCCTGTATTTTGTATCTTGACTTTAAGTTGCGCTTTTCTACATAGCTACTTGGAAGATAGTGATGTTTTTTTATATTTATGCATCTTTCCAAGTCCTATATCCGTGCGTAAATAGTAGTAAATAACAAGAATTCATTTATTAACTTAAACAAATGATAAGGAATGCTTCAGAATTACAGATTTACTTATCATTATTAATGTAATTAATATACATTGGTTTGTGATTGTAATATCATTTTTAATCATCTTTACATTCTTGTCTATTTGGATTTTAATTGATCCCAATTTAATTCAAAATTTAATTGTTCAAGTTATGAAAAGTGGACGAGAAATTTCGCAGTGAAGATAAATGCGCTTAAGTTATTATATGAAACGTAACTTTTATTACAAAATATTAAAAGCATGTTTCAACTACATAATAGTTAAAAAAAACGAAATAAAAATATATTTAAGTCTTTAAAATTTGCATAAAATAAGCGTCGGTAATCTCCTTACTCGTAATGGGATTTAAAAAGTAAACTTAAAATTCGAAAATAACCTTGTACCATATTATATATATAATTATATATATATATAAATATATATATATACATATATATATATATATATATATATGGTTATTTTTAAATACAAAATACAAGTTAAGCATATTATACTAACTTTTAACCACCGACCTGACCTAAACAGACGACTAACGCCGAGGTAACGTCCAGCAGACGTAAAATTTTAAAATGATCTTAAAATATTGTATTTGCGTGTCCGATTCTGATACCTTTTATATTATATAAAATTAATGTTTAAGGTAATGTAATTATAGATTGTAAATAAAAAAAACATTCCAAATCAAAAGTCCATATGAAATTTTAGGAACTTACTTCAACCATCATATTTTTTTGAATTATATTATAATCATAAATTGATCTATAAATATTCTTAATTCAATACATACTTTTAAAAATAAAACAGTACCTCTAAGCTATATTATTCTTCATTTGGCATATTAAGTGGCTTAATTTGCAGTCTTTGCATACTTGATTCCAGGATGTAACAAAAATATATTGTACGCCTCTTCATTCGGCTAGGGCAGATCATATAGGTCTTTCAAATACTTGGATCTGTATTTGTGTATTTTTTTGGTGGGGAAGGAATAGGGATGTCAGAAATACCATAATGCTTTCTATACTTAGCCGCAATTTACGTGGAATGCTGTTATTATAAATATATAGACGTTATTTCATTTCAATTAATACCAATTCTCGTGCAAATGCCGACGACGGTTTAACATCCTTTTCTTCAAACTGTTCTTCAACTAGATGATTTCTAACCTCTTCATTTTCAGACTGTTCTCCAATTTGTTCATCCCTAACCTCTTCTTCTTTAGACTGTTCTCCGATATTTATAGTCCTTCCTCATGCCTGTTCCTCCCACAAAAATATTAAGAAAGCATTAAAAATGGTAATAAATATAACTTCCGTCAGTTTAAATTTTAGTCTTAGAGTGGAGTACATATTTTTAAATAGTAAATAATTATCAGGAGAAAAATATAATGAAGTAATGAACAAAATGCAGCTTGATTGTATGAAATTAAGTTTTGCGAAGTGTACCATGAACTGCATTCTTAGGCAAGCCACAGCAAGGCAAAAATTTATGCTTCATCTTATTAAGCAACCTAAACTTAAGTGGACCTATTTAATATGCTACACACTTTCTTACTTTTAATGCCATTTTTTATTTATACTATAATATAGATATAAATTTACGTTTTGTACCAAAATCGAAGTGTAAATAATGCATTGTTAGTATCAGTATCCATACAAAAACAATTTGTGAAGTAACTGTTAACATCAAAAAAAGATCCATAATCCAAATAACTGTTTATCCATATATGTTTATGAGTGTAAGATAAGAAACAAAAGCAGATAGATCGGCATGAAAAAAATCATCAGTCTCAAAAGGAAATGACTCTTACAACGAAAGTAATATTACTTAGCATATAATACTTATAATACTTGGTGATAATTGTAATTTTTCTAGTAGATTGCTTAATTGTTGACGTTGGAAGTGTAATGTCAAATCATTGATAATTAAAGTTTATTTAACCTTCATTTCACAAATGTTGAAACTTGGCATTTGATCTAATTTAAAGGTTAAATTTTATTCTCTACAAAATGTAATGCTAAATATTACAGAAAACGATATAGAAATTAGAAAGCAGGTGTTCAATAAATACAAACTGAGGCCGTGATACTTTTTTTTACATATTAATATTAAACTTATAAAGAACTAAAAAAAATCAGCTGATGTAAATTTAATAAACTTAAGGATTTGTAAAATAAACCTAATTATTCAACGTATTTGCAATAACTAAATTGTTGTATAAATATTTGAGATATAATATATAATTATTTTACGTGTATAAATTTATTTGATTGACATAACTTTACTTTTGGCCAATCCTTGTTTAATTATAAAATATTATTTTTGTTTCAATTTCGTCTTAAGCCAATCATCATTTATTAACATTTTTCATTCGACTTTAAGGATTTTTTTTTATCTACGATTATAAAAGGTCAATAATACATAAATGAAAAATTACACATGACTTGAAGTTAGAGTAGTTCATGAAGTAATTAATATTTTGACACAGTTTTCTCACATTTACCACAGCATTAAAAAAAATCTAACAAATCACGATAGCTCACAAAGTATATAAGTAGCCAAGTTTCGATTTTATTTAATTTTCATGTTATATAGAATGTAACTCAAATCAAAATTAAATTTATAGGTATAAATCTTGTGTTAACTTTTTAATTATACGTATTGTATGTTATTTATCACTTAGGATATAAACATTGCCTAAAATTTTCGTGTACATTTTTATTCCATAATATCGTTAATAATAAATATTTGTATATTAATTTTTTACATTCATTCCATGAACACAAAATTTACTTTCAAACTTTTTGGTGAGTATGTATCTTGTACACAGAATTATGTTTCTTGACCCTTAAATGTAAGAATAGGTCTATCGACGAGCGATACCGAGTTCAAAGGGGCTCTATAAACGACTGGAGCACATTTTTGTTTTTCGTAAGATATTACTTTAAATTTAAGCTCAGAAAACTGCTGAAGCTAAATTATTATTCTTTACATAAAGCAGGATAAAATATGGTAATGAAATAATTTCGAGTCGCTCCAAGTACCAGGACGTGCACTACATCATTAATGCAGCGTCGCGTCTCGTCCTTCAAAGTGGCTCAAGTCCTCTGGGTGAATGGAACACTCCGCTTATTTTATTTGTTGATAATATTTTATCTAACATAAATTCTTGTTTTAAAATGAAGGTTATATTTTTTTAATTTAAATAAATTTTTATTTCAATAGTTATAATCAATATATGGATATATGCCATACCCATTCAGAGTGATCTATTTAAATCAGATTAGAATTCATTATTTAATTCATATTTCGCTAATTGTATAATTTATATATTTGGGCTTAAAAAAGTTCTATACAATTGGAAAGAACTATATAATGTTTATTTTATATGCGGCTAATGTTAGATATGTGAATTTTTAGAAAGGCGTAATTATAAAATTTACATATGGATACACGGTGAGTAGGAAATAGCCTTGGGACATTTTAATCCGATTAAAAATATTTTTCTGCTATTACGCAGGTATTGCCACTATTTCCTATCATATATATATATATATATATATATATATATATATATATATATATATATATATATATATATATATACTGTATTTATAATAGGGGGATATTTAAAATTGCTCGATATATAGCATTATTTTTGAAGCTCATTAACTACATTATAAATAATTGCGTGACTAAAAAAATATTAAAATTACATTAAAGGATCAAAATATTCTTGAATAAAGCCCTTATTTTGAGCAATTCGTTTAAAATGAAACCTTTATACAAAAATACGGCTAAAATTTATACTCTACAATCATGAAAAAAGTATCTCATTTCTTGTTCAACAAGTCAACGTCAAGCGGGCGTCGGCTATATGTTTCGTGAACTTTTCTTCCTGCTTCAAATCGGCTTAATCAAGCGCGGCGCATCAATCCTGGATGACTGAGGATGCGCGCAGACGGCAATATGTTGTCTTTAAAAGATTACCCGAATATTTTTGGCGTCTTTTCTTATATTTGGCGGAATACGCTTTGAAATGTACCTGTTATATTTTCAGGGTAAAATACATATCAACGTCATGCCTTATATTAGTGAATATATTTGGAATGTTATAACTATCTATGTACCTAATACTTTACTTCGTTATTCAAAGCCGGTTTTTTCTGATAGGATTGCAAAGGCTGAAAAGGGAAAGTAAAATGCAACTAAAATTCAGAATTATTAAACCGTTTTTCTTTACAATATTTATTTACAGGTATAATTCAATGACATTCAGTAGCATCGTCAGAGCATTGTTTTTTTTAAAGTTTAAGTTTTTTGTTCATCAGGTATCTTGTTGCAAGAAGTTCTATTACTACTTATACAGTATATCAAAAAATCGAAAATAAAAACTATAGATAAATAAAATATAATTAAATATAATTATATATGAGTGATTTAAGAGTTCGTAAATATATATTATTACGTTAGGAGCAATACTATTTTATAACAGAGGAAAGGCAATCATTATATTCATAAATATTTTGCCCTTTTCGAGCTGAAATTTTTCAGTTCAATAGGAATATTATGTACTATTTAATGTTTTTAACTGCCTAAATGTGTACAGAATTTATAGGGCAAGTTTCACTCGAGCTTGAAGCTTTTTACTACGCTATCATTTGATATTTTGCGGCATTTACAATTTTTTCTTATCAATTTTTTTTATTTAAGTTATGTGCAATATATTACGTAATACATATGTCATTCGTCGAATTATTCTTCTTGTATTGCTTATTATATCGTCAATTTTAAATAATATAGCAAGGAATAGAACAACATCCCATCAAATTCTTTCAGCTGATCCTTAAAATACCAAATGATATTACATTAAAAGTGTAAATAATTTATAAAATTCTCATTGGTATAAATGGTATATTATAAAATCTAGAACTTAAACTGTAAGCATCTTTATGGAACCTGAAAAATTAATTACACTTATAGTTCTAGGCGTTCAATCCTTTCACATTTTACAAAATTTAAACATTCATCTTGGAAACATTTTTAAAAAGCATGGTTTCTCCCAAAATGACAATAGAATTAAACATTTAATAAATACACTTGCAAAGCATATAACATAAGGAAGGAACTTCTACATACTTGTTGCACGCTTCGTTTAAAGAATTTATTTTAGACAATCAGCAAAATAAATCACTCATGTAAAACATAAATTCCAGTTGACAAGAAATTGTTTATTTGATTCATACTAATAATTGAGCACCGATGGCGCTTGAATACTTCTATGAACTTTTTGATATCGACTTGAAAAATGGGAAACGGAACACTACAGTTATGTTGCCGTAATTTTTAATTTTATCATCTAATTTTGAGGTATTTGATATTTATCACAACGGGAGTGACAAGGTCTTTTGTTTCAAGTTTCCCTTATTACTAGTTTGATATCTATCCATGTTCAAGCTTAATCTTATCTATGTCAATTTCAAATCTTATACATGTTTTTGGCCATAAATAATTTAGAAAGCCAGGTTCATAATTACAAAATTTGTGGTAGGAAGGACTAAGTTTTATTGTTTGATAATACACAATAAATACGTTAAATAACGTTAGCTAGGATAGGTACTTGCCTATCCTAGCTATACGTATTTAACGTATTTATCGTGTATTATTAAAAAGTAAAACTTAATCCTTTCTACCACAAATTTTATAATAACTACTACTTATAATAACTCCTTTTATAATAACTCCTACTTAGGAGTTATTACTAAAGTTCATAAATTATTTAGAATTATCAATATAAGGCGTATAATTAGATAAATATTTAGACAATTAATATAACTTAAAACGAAAGCAAAACGTACTAAACTATGGAGGAGGATGTGTCTAATAAAAGTTCAAGAGTTTAATAATGTTCCAAAAAGTTAGTTGCCTAATTTAGTATGTGGCATTAGTTTATATTCGATGTCTGTTCTCTAAATAAAGATAAATTATCTAGATAAATTACCTCATTCTTCATAAACCAGGCAGTTTTAATTAATGACCTACTACGAATAATAACACAATGTTAAAGTCAGGATTAGTAAAGAAGTCATATAGTCATTGGGTCCTTAAATTTGTCATAAGAAAATGAAGTTTGTTTAAAAATAGATTTTACATTCTTTTTTCTATCTCTAAAATTATCAATTAGGTATAATTTATTTAATTTATTACTGAATGTCATGAGAATGATAATTACATTTATAATGTTAAGAAAATTGGGCCAAATATTTAACAGAGAAGAAAGATATTTATCTCCTGTTTTCCGAAGTAATAAAAATATGGGCTAGTTTAATAAAACGTACATTTATGAGTCTTTTAATTTAAAATTTTGTGTCAGGATATTAGAATAGAATTAATTATATATTAAAGCTACATGAGTAAAACAATAAGAATAAATTGAGCAGTTTGCTGAATTATGTAAGATGAATTAGATGACTAGGATTGTAATTTATTCATTTGTTGATTTAAAGTTAAGCAGACTTGTTGATGTAGACTTTATTTATATAAGTGAGAAAAATTGCTTTGGTGTCTTTAAATAACCTGGCTCATATTCGCGAAAGTACCGTTAATTATGTTGAGTTTTTGGGCTTCTCCATAGTTATAAACATTTATTATATAATTACACAATATTCGTATATATGCATGTGTGTATATATATATATATATATATATATATATATATATACACACACACACACACACACATATAATAAAATTTATATACCTTCAATTTTAAAGCCTCCTAAAAAGTAATACTATACAAATGTGATAACCGAGCGTGAAATGAAGTATGTTTAACGTCTTATTTCCAAAATTCCAGAAGGTTTTTATAATCAGATTTGAATACATGAGATTAATAATATTTAAATAGTTTTTCAGCTAGGCGATGTGCTGCATGTTCTTTAAGGATGATGAGGAGTTATTGCCTCAAAACTTACTATAATATTTTATCACATTTTCATATTAGTAATTAAAATTTCTAAAAAATATTGAACTTATTAGTATAAGTAATTCCTGAACTATACACATCTAATATATTGTAAATGCGGTATTTTGCCAAAATTCAGAAATAAATCGCATATATAAACATTCCGAGTAATATCTGCGTGGATAAATGCAACTTGTTTAAGAACGTTGAATAATAAATATTTTTTTGTACTTAACAGTTTTCAAATGTGATTAAAATTTATCACTTCAGTTTCAACGTCTTACTTCAAACGTTCCTCGATACGCAGAAATTCCATCAATAAAATTGTCCCGAACACATTCAATGAGATAATCTCATCCCATATCCAATTAAGTGGTATACAATATTTCGTTTTAAACTTTGTAAAGATCACAGACACTGTCGAAAATTAAATTTATAAGTTGAAGAAAAATTTAAATTATAAATTTGAATTTCGTGTTAAACAATTTTAATCTAGCACATATTTTTATTACTGTTTAATCGATTAACCATATTTGTTGTGACGAATTCCATTATTCATGAGATTTTATTCAAAGGAGAGAAGTATAAAAATAAAGGTAATTTCATCAAAAACATTACTGTAAAAAGGGCCAAGTATCCAGTTAAGAAGATTGCCGTAAAAAGTCTCTTAACTCTTTTTAATGGGGATATCGATGCAAAAAATGGTCTAAGGAATTTCTAGCATGCACCTTCAATATCACATCCCTAGCGCATTGATTTTGCAAGAGTTTTTAATCTGTGGGTCAAGGTTTACGCACCGTATAGACAAATTAAAAAAACAAGACATTTTGTTAATCGAAACTTGGTATTTTTGGTTATTCGTCAGTGCTTCTCGACAAAAGATCTCATGATGGCATATCGTCTTCCAATTTCTCCTTCGCTCTCTCCAACATTGGATATAGGTGAACCAGGGTGAACATGACTTTGTATCACTTCACAGTCCGTAAAGTTGGAAAAATTTTTTGTCACATGGCTTGTCCTAACTGCTATCGTAATTTTTTCTTTTCTCTATTAATAGCCAATTCAGAAATTAAGCTTTTATCTCCTCTTAACGTTTAGCAAGAAGGATAGTGTCGTGATCATATGTGATGACATATTCTCTAGATGTTACTCATATATTAAAAATCGGAATTTGGACATTTGCCGGGACTGACATATGGGGGTGTCCTATTGTCCAGTGTCTGGTCGTGCGACTTGGAATTTAGTAGTGTACTGTCGCATAATCAGATTTTATTGAAATTTTCATATTTATTGGAGTTGAGTACTTTGACATGGATAATATATGCATAGAAAAGTGCGTTCGTTTATACAGCAAATTAAGGCATACACGGCATGTCAAAATAGAAATAGAAAAGCAAATTGATAAACAAACTGTTTATTTTCTGAATATTTTATATGTTCTCTATTAAATCGATATTAAAATTTTTCTGAAATAAGAAGCTGCAATATTTATAAGAATTATTTTTATATTCAAACAAAAAAAGCCGCAATCATACACATAGGTAAGACTTTTTGGAGAGGTTACTTAATAAATAAATATTTTTCATAGACCCTATGTTTTTATCGTAGGAATTTTCCTTTGTTATTTCATTAATGTGTACCGTAATTGTCCTTGAAATTATCCATGCATTCAAAAATAAGTTTCATATCAAAATAGAATCATCTCATCGTAACGCAGCATGCTTATCGTCGGCTTTCTGGACAGAGGATCTGGGTTCAACCACGTTAGATTATTTTCTTAGATTAAATGTAAAAAGTGTTTTGATAATAAATTATTATTTGTAATATTCATGTAAATGAAAAATACTATCACATCGATTTTTTTCTGAATAAAATTGTTTTTTCTACATACTTTTTTCCCCTATTCTATTGTTTTGGTATATAAGAATTCTAATATTTTAGTTCTAGTATTACAAATTTATATATTTAAGGTAAGCAAACGTTTGGTAATCTACCCGATAATATATTTAAAAAAAGAAATTCATGTTTCTTAAGTACAATATATCTCTTTAAAGTCAATGTTTAAACCACGGCCTCTTAGTACAAAGAAAAATAATTTGGACATTTTTCTTTGGATTTGTAATTTAATACTGAAATTTTAAAAAAAGTTAATGAACATAATATATTAGATATAAACTGACGAGCAATCATTAGTGCCTATGTTTGTTTGAGAAGGGTGGCCTTATCACGAAATTGCCTCATTTTGGGCACCGTTTTATTCCTAAGGATGTTACAATACATAAATCAAATATATTATAGAAACATAATTTCCCTAATGTTAGTTATATTATGTATACTACGAAGGTGATACACGTTTTAAATCATCTTATGAGCTTGTCAAAAATACTAAAATTTTGTTTCCAGCAAACTGAAATCCTAAGCTATGTGTCATAATACATATAGCTTCGGTTATCATATAGCTTCAGTATAGGATGTTTTAGTTTTATTAATAAGATGTAGTTAGGTTGTAGTACACAAATATAATTTCTTAACTTATGGCTGGGTTTTTATACGTCTGGGTAATTTCCGTTTTGTTCACCAGACATTGGCGAACACAGTTGTACTTTGACAACAGAATTAAATTTATGATGGCCTTATCCTGTAGTTGTGCTATCTATCATTATTAAAATGATTACGATTTTCGTCATAAATATTTTTATTCTAATTATCTTTGTTATTATTTCATTGGAAAATTATTTTCACTTATTTACTTTAATTTTTCTGAGTGTTTTCATAAGTCAGTATCGAAATAGGTGTTATTCCAAAGACCGTATCTTCTTATTTTATGTTTAATAAAGTAAAATTTATACGGGAATATATGGCTATAAAACTTTACATGTTATGTTAATTTCATGCCTTAGCCGTTGTTTCCTCGACTTGATACCTCTAATCGTTCCTGAGAAAAGGGGTCGTGACGGGCACATAAGCAAACAGACAGACAAGATCCGAATCAAAAGTAGTTAGTAGTATCGATAAAATAGTTAGAAGTATAAATCAATCATATTCGAATTTTTTCAAGTGCAGAAATAAAGAAAAAAATGTATAAATTGTGATATTTAAGTACGCTTTGCTTGCACCATTGGCTAGCGTCTGGTAAAAAGTAATAGCTGCCATCTATTAAATTTTAGTATAAATTAATTAAATTGACAAACTTAAAAAAATTGCCTTTAGGTTTATATTCGGTAAATTAGCGTAATGAGATCCCGAACCTAGACGTTTTGCTAATTCACATGTATATGTAAAAATTTAACAGTATCATATGTATAATTGTTGAATGGGAGGCTATTTTTTAATTCTATCTTTAATTTTCTGCTTCATGTGCTATCTGTATTAGAACATGCGTAACGTTATGTATGATAATTACAAAAGTAAACTTTTCCAGTAAGTGTACCTCATATTGAAATTTCAAATTAGCTTATTACCTTTTAATAATTTGATTGCGACAAAGCAAACCAATAAACTATCCGAAATCCTACAGAATCTACATCTGATTTTAAATCCTTTGGATGGTTCTTGCGCGACGCACGAAACAATAAACAAGATCATGATAAAAAAATGCCAAAAAAAATATTTATAAATTGCCTTAAAATATTTTTCTCATATTACTAATAAAATTTTACATGGCTTTTTCCTGGCTGGAATTTGTTGTTATGAGTTATATGTTGAAATATTATATATACATGTTTAAGTATGTAATCATGTGTGACAAATTTATCATATTGGGAGTCACCGAATACAAGTGACCGCCGTGGCGTTACGAAAAAAAATAATGCCGGTCACCAGTGATCAGCGTGTCAAAAGAACTCGAACGCCCGATTGAAACTTATTATAAAACATTTAACTCCTTACTTCAATTCCCAATTTTTTTAATTAAATGCGATGTAAAAAATTGCGTAGTGTAATTTTAGTAACATTTATTTCGGAAGTCAAAAAAATTGATTGAGAACATGAAAAAAAAATTATTACAACGAACACTTTTTACATTAGTAAAATATTTATTAGTAAAATATATTTGGGTATATGGACTATTATTGTTTATTCTGTGTAGTTAAATGATAACCTCTTTGAAACAAAAATTAAATGCATGTAATATCACAATTATAGCATAACTGGAATGTTTTTCTCCTGTATGCATATCGAGCATATAAGTTAACAGTTATACACAACAGGAAGTTACAAGGTAGGTTTGAAAATTATTGTATAACTGTTAACTGATATGCTCTGTATGTACACATGAGAAAAACATTATATCTCCCGAATATTTATTGCTTCACTTGAGGATGCAGACAAAATGTACAATTTTCAGAACTAGCCAAGATGCATTCAATAAGGAGACGGCAAAGTCTGGGAAATTTAGTTTGATATCAACATTTGTGTAGTGACCATATAACTAAGTGTCTGATGATAGGTATGTGTGAAAGTATAAAGAGACAATGGTAAGTAAAAATAACATCAACAAAATTTTACAAACGAAATAGATGAGTGGTTCCACGTTTGAATTGTCATTACTTTTTAAAAATTTTGTAAATGCTTGCGCGTTTATAGTTTCAAAACAGTTAACTTCAGTGCAAATCATAATGTGACAAAAATTGGCCTCAAACTGAATTCGCCATGGCCTTCCGGCTCAATACACTTAGTATTTCGACAAATGTAAGAAGGTAATAAAAAGACTTAGAAAAATCGGTTACCGTCAATATGGTGTCATTTACACTAATCTCTCCTCATTTGTACACATGTCTTTTTTACTCATCTCTATTTGCTGGTTGATTAAGTTGGCTGATAACAGGTACATGAGAAATAATTGAAGTATACTTACGTTAATTTTTTTTGTATTTATTAGTGTTATTTATTTATATTTTAAATTTTCTTTATGTTTGATGAAAATTCTTAGAAATTGTATTTTTCCTTATATTTTGATAATACACTGTTCATGGGTTTTACATTGCCGTCTTCATTTTTTAATATTTTTAATTAAAGTACAAACGATAATAGTGGAAGCAGTCGCAGGCGATGACATGGCAGTGTCAGAGGCCCGGAGGGAACCCAAGTCCGGCTCAGGTTGACTCGGCGGTAGGAAGATGGCGTCATTTGGCTGCCCGTTATCACGGGGTCCGCAGGCCACTCCCAAATTCTAAAGCCCTCCCCCGCCATTTAAAGAGAGCTGTCAGCTGTGGAATTTATGGAGCTCGAAGACGAAGATACTACCCCACCAACGATTAAACGTAATTTTGGACAAACTTCATCCTTGCAATACAGTGCCCATTTAGTAATTTAGGACCTCCGGTCAATGAGCGTACCAACTTCTAGAAGTCTCTGACAGTTCACAGATTATAATAAATATGTTTCTAACAGCGCTTGCATGGAGATGAAATTATTTATATATTATTTCGATATACTATACGAATGGAAAGTGTTACGGTTCTATATATTTAAAAGTAACTTTAAGTGATTTGTAACTGAATACATTTGAAAATTATTCACAGATGTAACCTTGTACAGAAAAATAGGTTTGAAAATGTTTCGCATATATTCACATCTTATATTGCTACAGAGACGCTTTTATTGTTTATAAAAAGTTGAGTCAAGAGACTAAAAAAGGCGTTAAATATGGAAAAATACTGAAGATAAGAAATGAATTTTATATCGTAAATTACTTTTTTTAATACTATGTGAATCCTTATATTAATTATAGTAGTTTGGTATTTTTACAACAAAAATATAATCAATACCAAATTTGTAATTTCGCTTGGGAACAGAAATTGTGAAACATTTTAGTCAAAAATTTAGTCATTCTCTCTTCTTGTACTTATTATTTGATAACGCTTCATCTAATTACTTTTTAATAACGAATAGATGAAAAAAGCAAAATTTATAAGAATGATAGGAGTTAATATAAAAAGTAAGTACTAAACGTATTAAGGAAATTGTCGACTAATTAAAAACATTCATATAAAAAATAGAACAAGAGAATAGCTTGTGAGATTTCAAAAAAGGGTACCTTTAAAAAGTACATTAATTAATTTAAATTTTACTATATCTGACAATCAAATTCTACTCTGGTGTATACATATGTTCGTTTATTTAAAATATTTATTTCCATTAATTCTTCATGTTTTAATAAATTGAACTTGGAATAACCATGCTTATATTAGCCAATTAGAGTCATTATAAGTTGAGAAGATGCAGACTTGGGATATTTTGCCTTACTTGATATGAATTGTTAAGAAAAATTTAAAATAGAAAGTATATAAAATTACTAATTCATTATCAGGTTTAATTCAATAAGCTACAGATTCCTTAATTAAATTTATTCGTCACGAAGGGACGCCTTAATATAAAGTGGATAAGCCCAAGATTTGAGTAAAGGGCGACAAAATGATTCACTGTGCTTATCCGCAAGTGTCAACAAAACGCGACTGACCTTTAATAAACGTCAACACGTCGCGCTCGTGCTTATCCGAAACTACATTAGTTTTGCAACGTAATCTCACCACAGATTTTAATCAAAATATATCTTAGCGAAAGATTTGTGAATACAAGTTAATTAAATTCGGTGGGCGAGATACTTCATTAGATGTGTATCTAGTGTTGGTTCTTGAAATTAGTTTCGTATAAACCTTCATAATAATAATTATTAAGATGATAATAATTAAGTAAATAAATGAGTTTGGACTGCAAATATATACGTTGAGATTAAAGTAGCACCTAACAGGCATGCCTTAGGAAAACATAATTGAATTCAAAAAGGATTTCGGATGTGAAAACCTTTGGTTACTTCACTATTTATATCTCTGTTCGAAGACAAAACGTAAGGAAAAATTATTTCTCATTTATTAATTTAATCAGAATTGATGAAAGGTAATCAATTGGAAACTAACCTAAATAATAGAAGAACTAAATTAGAAGGGTCGTAAATTTAAAAAAAATTTAAGTACGAAGCGAACTCTCGCTACAAGGGTTTCAAACAAATTTTATCTCGTATATACATTAAAGCATAACTCTGAATTTCATACTTCTATAATTTGTTCATTATTTTATTATAGTATTGCTGTCCAACTACCTACAATTATTAATATTATTTTTCAAGATAAAACATTTTGCCCAATATATATTTTTCAAACAAACATGATGTGAATTTTTCAGAAAGTACGAGATTTAGTGCCATATTAAAATTTCCGGTAAATTTAAGATAAATTTAAATTACAAATAATAATAACATTATATTTTCACAGTTTTGGTATCCTTTTGTGGAAATTTTTAGTTCATATTCATAATACAAAAAGTTCTAAAAAAACAAATAATTTTTTTAAAATTCTTTTTACTTTCAAATTACATTCCAGACTATACTTGAAATGGAAAATAAAAGTTCATACGCTTTATTTGGCCCTTGAAAAATTGCCACGTAAGTATTTTTGTTGTTAACATTTGAAATATGAGGGGTTATGCGCTTTGCTCTAATGACACATTTAAGAAATTTCTGAGATAAATGGCTGATTCAGTGATTTTCTCAAAAATCTCAAAAATCGTCGATTTTGAGAAAGGAATCATTATACTAACAAATTAGATTGATCACCATATCTAATAGAAATTAAAAAAAAGATTCCAGAAAAAAATAAAGGAAATTTACTGCTTCAAGGGAAATCTCTTAGGGTTAAATATATTCTTAAGTAAAAAACTCAACTATGTGGCAATCTGTAATTCGGATACGGCAAACAATAAATATGAATGCATATATATATATATGTGTGTGTGTGTGTGTGTGTGTATGTGTGTGTGCGCGCGCGCGCGCGTGTTGTTGCGTATACATATATATATATATATATATATATATATATATATATATATATATATCTCTAATGAAGAGAAAAGTTGCTCAATAGAGATTAGATTTAATGCGCGTGTGTGCGTGCATGCGTGCGTGCGAGCATGCGTGTGTGTGTACGAACGTGACTGATTGACAGAAAAGACAGAAATTTGCAGTTATATTAAAAACTGGCAAATTAATTTCAATAACGGTCAACAATGATCGTTGATGGTTAATGGTAATTGTGTATATTTTGAAACAGATTTCTTCGCTGTATGTGAAAAGCGTGAGTTTTATGCATTATGCACGTACGGTTTTAATAAGCCACTAGTTGCACCGAAGACTTCATTCGCCTGTATACTCACAGGAAGTATTGTTAAATTAACTTTAAGGTTAATATCCATAGCGCCATCTATTGGCGTTGAAGTTAGCTATAAAAATATACTAAAATAATTACAAAGGTAAACTTTTTTCAAGTACGCTTTGTGTTCAAACGCCAATTGGTGATATCTTCTTTTTTGTTGATTGGTTGCTATAAAATATGCCAATTTTTACATAAAGATATATATATACATGATAAAAGACGTACGTGCCATTATATTTTACTCCAAACCCAGCAAAATTTACTAATGGAAACATTATCGAAATACTTTTGGTTATTCTTGTGTGATACACAAGAAAGTTACAGAAAAACGGATAAACATGTGAAAAACAATATTATTTTGTTATGTTGATTTGATTGTTTCAGTGAATTACTTTTTGGAAATTACCTTCATTGTACAGATGCACCAATTGTACAGTTTTTGTACATTACTTCCGATTAGGTCAAAATGTTGATAAATTAAAAAAATGTGATTTCATTACTTTAGCAGGTTTAGAGTTAAGAGATACTCATCTGGTTTGTTACGTATTTTATTGTCTATTCATATAATAAAACTTGAAAGATGACCTATTCATTCATTGAAAGTATTTATGAGATAAATGAATGATTTAATAAACTGAAAAAATACGCTTTTATTAAATACTGCACCAAAAAGTAAAAACTAATTATCAAACCTATTTTCTCTGTTTACTCAGTAAGGACTTCAGCGTGAACCATATCTGATACTGATTATAATATTTGAGTGTAAAAGCGTAGGGCGTTTTGTTTTGATATCTAACAATAATATTAAGCATTTTCATTCCTTTAATATTAATTTGAGAAGCAAAATGATGTATTTTTGAGAAAAAGCGCCGAGGGCTTTTATAATCAAATATTATACACAATATCAAACAAAGCTTACAGTAAATGTGTCTCTGAGTAGATACAGAAAACGGGTTAAGAAAATTATTTTTAATTTTTAGTTAGTAAAAAGGTAACTAATAGTTTAAAAACTTAAAACAAATACACTTTTGCAAAATACTGCAAAAGTTACCTTTTTTAAATATTTGCTTTTGTGTTCCGATAGGATTTATTTCATTTCATTAAATTATTGTATTTTAATCGGTTCTTGATACGTGTGCATAATTTTAAATATTTTCGAAATCTAAAAGTGGATGAAAAGGATTTTTTTAGTCTTTGATGTTTTAAACTAAAATTCTTTTTATTTATGTTATTAAATTATTATATTGTCTTCGCTTCTTGATGAGTTTGTAAAATTTTTAATAATTTCGACGCTAGGAAGTGGGTGAAATTATTAAAAAAAAAAATTGTGCCTTAAGATATACAAACAATTCCAAGTTTCACGACGATACAACAATTATATATTTTTCGGTAAACATTGCATGAAAACACAATAAAAAATATCGGCTGAAGTCATTAAAATTTTATGAACGACTTTAAATACCCGATATTAAAAAAATAATAAATTATGTAACTGAATAATTTTTATGTGGAATAATTAATGTAATAATGGTTTACTTTTATAGACGCCATTTAAATGTTTAAACATAATAACAATTAGTGGAAACATGTTTCGACTGTTGGAAACATGGTGTAAAATGCTTGTTTCAAAGACGACAATTCCCTACATATTTATCTTTATTATAGCAAATTCCACTTCTCGGGAAATTTTCTACAACATTATTCAAAAATAAATTATTTCATACCTTTTTTCTGGGATTGTCTTGTTTTGTTCTGGATAATAATTTAGGAGTTCGCAAGCACAAACTAATCAATTATCATCTGTGGCTAACTGGATTAAACCAAGGTTTTCCGATGTTATTTTTATAAACCATTTTTTGTGGAAAAATATTGAACCATGCTGTTATACAAAACCGTAAAAAGTTAAAAGGAAATGGAGTTGGCATATTATATATTTTTGGACCATTTTGTTAGGCTTTTGAAATCGAGAAGAAGTCTATTCTTTAAAAATATAAATTTAATTAATTTGCGGTTTTCATAACGTGGGGTGTCATGAAATGGCACAACATTTCATCTATGGTAGTGAGTTGAGAAAAAATAGAAGTAAAAAATTCAGAAAAAAATATTTCCTAACAGAAGAAACCCTTCAGAAACAGAGAAAATAATATCCTTTTATATTGAAAACATCGCTGGCCGTTGACAAATTATACGTAGGTACATATAGATTAGTATTTATCTATTTAATGAAAGACGACAATTCCCTGAGACAGAACCTCCTTCTCCTGTAACCAGATCCCAGTTCGCCAGTTTCGAGGATATGACGTTTTCGAATTCTTATGCGTATAACGACAGTGTAAGCGGTCATTGCGAAAAGTAAACATTTACCATTATGGTAATACATTAGTTCTAGATGTAATTTGTAGATAAGTTATTTTTATACATTATTAGTTAAGAACTTTCTACATATAAGTTTTTAACTAATATATATAAGTGATTTTACATATTTTCAGTATCGCGGTACACCAATCTTATTATTTATTTTAAATCATATTTTATTACTTCCTTCTGTATTACTGTATTTAACATTTTATTAAAATTTTCGAAACTTAAACAGTATATTTTCTATTTTCTAAACATTATTTTTCAAATATTTTAATTTTTTTATCTAGATAATACCTCTTTTTGTACTATATTCGAAAAAAATCATTATCTGGGCCATGAACCAAGAACATTTGAGTAGATTTTCTATCTTACATAATTTCAAGCAATCACTTCGATGGAAGTGGACTATTGTGCGGTAAGGTGAAATATTTTTCTAGCATTTATAGTAATGTCTATGCACATATCAGATTACCGGATACTTCAGTACAATGAATATATTTTCCAAATAAAAGACTTCAAGTTTAATGGTGAAAAAAATTTTTTTTAAATTTCGTCATGTGCATCGGTCTATCCATGTGCACACTTTTAGACCTATATGAATTAAAATATAAATATGTGTTTCGTACTAAGGTTAGATATAGGAAAATATTTCACTTGCTGATGTTTTTTTTATTTTTAGTGTGCTTTACATCACTTAAAATATTTTTCTCCAGGAATAATGTTTTGCCTATCCCTTTGAGTAGAATTTGATAAAAATCGAAAATTAAAATTACACTTTCAAACTTAAAAACTCCATTTACGAAATACTAGAATTCAAAATAACTGCAATGTGACCCCTCACTTACTAATGATGCAAAAGTTGCTACAAAAAACGTGAAGAAATCTGAATATTAGTTTTTGATTTAAATTATCTAATAAAACTATTTCGTTTGACTCAACAACAAATTTTTCAATTTTAAGATAACAAATACGTATTCCTTCTGTCTGCTTGTTCCAACACATAGTTAAACGGTTTTCTATTCCTAAATGTATGTTTTTAAAACATATATTTTACGACTTCATAAACAATCGTAAATATACGTTAATGTATACGTTTTAAATATACAATTTAATTTATATAAATTTTAAAATATGCTTACAACTATCATAAACCCTGATTCTGATTTGTTCCATTACTGCATATAGAAAAACCAATATTTTGTTTATCTTAATAGTAAATTGTATTGAAAAGAACTAATGCAATATGAAAAATACGTATCGTGCATTTGCATTTAAAATAACTTATATTGTTAGACTAGATTTAACGAGCAGTATGTTCGTGTTTCATTTTTTTTTCTACTTAAATATCACAAAATTAAATAGATCGTAACAGAAGATACAAATCACATTTTTTATATAAATTCATCCCAATTGTTAATATGATTTTGGTCTGGTTGAATATGTTAGAAGACTAAACCAGCATCCCGAAATAATTTAAGAAACAACACTAAATATTGAAATTAACGATAAACCCTAAAATTAATTAATTGCTTTTATGTATCTTGCGCCTAACTTGATTGACGTCTTATTAAAATTTACTTTGCAAATCGCTTAACTTATAATAAATTTCAATAAACATACGGAAAACTTGGCGCGTTGACGTTTATAAACGGTCAACAGAGATCGTTGGTACTTGCGTCAAGTTATCATGATTGGCCACACGCCTAAAGCGTTTCCTCGCACCCATTGCGATACTTGTTTGTAATAATCCTATTTCTCTGTGTTTATATTAGAGCTTTGTGGTCTTATAAAGTTAACAGTATTGTAGCAAAACTTAACCTTAATTTAATATGCGATTAGCTTTAATGTTTTAACTTTGTTGTGTTATTGATGTTTCTCATGTTTACAGTAATCAGCTTGATAAACATTTGCATATATATTAATTATAAGTTAAATAGAAAATGTGTCTAATTATTTATTTATATTTTTGGAAAAAAGGTTTCAATAATAGTTTCCCTCATATTTTTTACTAGAAGAACAATAACACTTTAAAAACTCTGGACTGTGAGCATTAGATACAGATTTAACGACAATTATCGGAATTGAAAAATTACTGCCCGATTAATTTTTGTAAACTATTTAGTTGGTTATTTCTTCATAACTGTTGCTTGTTACCGAAAAAAAATCGTTAACTTCTTATTAACTTTCCTCACAATCACGCATAACAGTGAAACTATTTACTGCTAATATCAACATGAGAGTGAAGTCGAAAAAAAGAAGCGACTCCGATAAAACTTGGTTTACTCCAAGTCAAATGTTTTTAAGGAACAATTGTTTTTCCTTACATATTTTTCAACATATTTAATTTAGTTCAATCAAAACGCTCTTCATTTTGTTCGGTGCATACGCGATGTGGTAGTGCGAAAGGCAGCTTATAGCACGACATGTGTACTCCTTTTAAACCAGAAGGTGCAGTTTATTATTATTAATATTTAATGAGAGCTGATGGTACGAAACACTAATTGTGCAAGGATATCTTGTGCTTGGTTCATTTTTTATACTGCTCTTATTACGTGAACATATATTGTCACTTAGTCTAAATTTCAGATTTTCGGTACTCATTTTGATGAAATATATCCACATATAACTTTATTTAAATTTCACAGTTTTAATGAGAGAGAAAGCACGTAATTTTGTTTTAAGTTATAAGTGTATGCTAAACCATAAACCAAAAAAAATTACTAAATTCCGAACGAAAATCGTTACAATTTCAGCAAATAGGAACGCTTCTTTCGCGTTCTAGTCTTCCACGATGCCTGACCTACCTGTGTGTCACTGTGTGTAGAAGTTGATGAAAAATTAGTATGGTAATAAAAAATTAAAAAAACATTAATTGTAATAACCATTTTTAATAAAAACGATGCAGATTTAGTAAAAATATGAATTATTAATGAGACAGAATGTAAAGATTATTATGAGGATAATCCTGGTATCATATTTACGACCGTGCAATTAATTTTATTAACTTATTGTTTTTAGTTATAAGTGTTAATTAAATATTATTTTATTGAATACTTAAATTTTATTAAAGATCAGTTAAATATTAATATCACATTTCAATTATAGGTGCATCCAAATTTTATCATGCAAAAATCTTTGTTTAAAACTATCCTCGTAAATAATTATGAAATTTGTTTTTAGACTAATCCTATTTGCCTATCAAATGGTTTATAAATCAAAAGGTTTTCATTTCCGAGAACATTCGAAGTCAGTTCATGGCCTCTGTTCTACAATCACAGGGAAAATTATTTGCTAGCCTAAACACGGGCCAATTTCGCTGGAGATAAGTTAGAACTTAAAAACATTTAAAAAGTTAACGTTAAAATTTAAAAAAAATTATTTAAATTCAAAACTTAAATGGCATGGATCAAGTGCGTATTAAATTAATTTCAATTGAATTAGCATTAAATGCTAACTTACGGAAATTTAGAATGTTCTGAATATGGAATATTTCGACAAATACCACGCAAAAACTCGGCATGTTAACATTTATTAACGTTTAACAATTCGTATCTTGTTGACTTTCCAGGTGAATTGACTTACTCTATTGTAATCCGGACACTTACAATCATCCACGTTACTTCACACTTGAAAATAAATTACTTTAATTAAGGACTTTGCGGCTCCGTGAGGTAAATCAAATTTTGACGAAATCATTTCGACCTGTGGTAACCGTTTTTTTTCGATTTTTAATATTTGTTTGTACTAAATTCTTTCACCGTGTACATAATTGTGACAAAAGTTAAAATGAAGTTCAAGTGTTCACAACTTATATTTAAAATATTCAATAAATATTTGAAATGTTTCATATGTTATTGAAAATTTTCAACAATTACAAAATGAACAGTGAAAGGAAAGAATAAATGCGATTAGCAGTTGTGGAAGTTAAATTTGGCTTTAAAATAAATAAATTGAAAACAACCTTAATATGGTATCTGTACAGCAATATATTATGTACCTTTTAACCAATAGACATTTTCGATACTCCTGGAAAAGCTGTGTTTTCTTTTTGTTCCGCTTTACTGTGGCAACATTTATACACCCTTGTCTCAAACGGTATCACTTTCTTTTTACATCTGACTGAATACCATTTATTAATTATTTATGCATTTTTGACAACAACAAATATTTTAGCTAGGTATAAAAACTGATTTGCACTTAATGATAAATGTTGAAAAAAATATTTTCATAAATAATATACTTAAATGGAATTATAAATAAAAAAGGGCGTGAAATTGTTTGCTATTTAAATGGCGTTATGATGGATAACCATTCTCCTAAATGTTTAATCATCTCAAAGCTTGTAAAGCAAAAATGTTAATTTTGATTCAAAATACCTCCGAATATTATATCTGAAAAATATTTGGATATTTATCTAAATAATATAAAATCTTAACAGCACCATGTCTCGCTTCACAAACTGTCGACCGATGTCTTATTATTTTAAATAGACTTTAATGGCTCCCAGAGTTATTTCCAAAATATTAATTATAGTAACTAAAATACATACACATGGTTTTTGGCTCTTGATCATAAAGCGTCCTTAAAATAATGAAATGAAAGAAGGATTCACTGATAACTGATATTTTTTCCCAAAACTATGAAAACTAGGAATGCGATACAAATAGTTTTTAAATATTATGGTTCTTACATAGTTGATTATGGTCTCATATAGTTATTACGGTGATTACTAACCAGGGGGTTCCGCAATAAACATTATAGGTTATAAATAAAATATTAATATTTTTTTTATATTAACTTTTGATTTTAAGTAATAAAAAAATTGGTATATTTATCTGTAGTTTAGGTATAAACGAATTATTAATGAGGACCAATAATCTTAGGTTCCAAGGAAATTATTTTATTAAATACATAAATAAACACTGCACTTTTTACATATGATGTGGCAACGTGAAGTATATGACGGATGGTGACATTTATATGCATACTTGCTGTCTACAAATCGCAATAAGTGACCCACATTGTTAGGGCTTATTTCTGATTGGGGGCGTGGTACAACCGTACGGTGTTTTTTTGTAGGAAGTTCATTTGCACACTCTCGTCCGTCATCTGTAAGATTTAAGTTGGATCTCGTTGAGGGGTTGGGACTGTGACGATATTTTGAACCAATGTGCAATCAATCGGAATCAACCCTCCAGACAACATACTTCATCATCGGTTTTGCCAGATTCAGTCTGCATTGGAGTAAGTGCAGTTTATCCTAGCGCTAGACGTCTTCTCCTACATAATAGCGTGTGTACGTTACCCAGAAATGGACGACAACCAAGTCCAGAAAATGACAGAAGTTTCTCACATGTCATTTTTGCGCCACTTTTCACTTCGAGCGTAAACAATTAGTATATCGCATAAATTTATGCCACCCATAAAGGTGATATAATTTTTCACTACATTTTACTGGGTTAAGTAAATTCTTAGTTTTTTTCTTTTCTGCACTAACGTTCGCAGGTATCTCTAGGAGTACTCCTTGAACAAGTGGATAGCATCGTCAAGGTTTTTATGTACATCCATTTAATGACACCTTATTATCGTTTCTAACCTGCTCATTCCACTCTCCCATTTTTAATTGTTTGTGCCACTGGTCGAATCCTATTTGCCAGTATAGTACCGGACAGAAAAATTACGCTTTTTTTCATTCAAATTACTAGCCAAATTTACACTCGTAAAAAATCTATATGTGAATAAAACAAAGCTGCCGCCAATTGTACGATAAAGCTTTTCACCAATTGTCTCTCCTAATTCAAAATTTTTCATAACATCTTGTGGCAATGTATCTTTGTCGACATAGGTTTTGAAATCTAATACTAGCCTATCTTCGGCACCTAATACAAAGTTTTTCAGTCCAAGTGGATTAAGCTTGGCTGGCATATATTGGCAGTACTTGTGACGTCCTGAAAAGGAATGATTTTGTTCATTAATTGGCATATGTTTGGAGGGTGGCAAGCTATGGAATTTTTTCAAAATAGGGTCCAACCATTATTCAAAGTTTGACACCGCTATTTGGATGATTGCAAAATGTAGGTAATTTCACGGTTAATTTTATCTCTGACAACTGGTACACAAAGATCTTAATTCCAATAAAATTTTAGGGTAATCTTCATCAATTGTGCGCCATTAAAATGTATTATATTAGTACAATTAAATTTATTTATTTCAGCCCACATTTTTTACCGAATATATGTTGCTTTGTTCTGCTACTAGTTTCGAGAAATCTGTCACCAGATATTAAAAAAGAGAGTACAAAATATTAATGTCAGAACTATCCTGTGAAATTTGTAGATCATGTATAATATCTAGTCCACAGTTAGCTTTTCTTTGGTGCGCCAAAATACACGTGGTGAGTTTACAACTTCTTCCTCAGTAATCACTTTTGTTTGCCTTTCTTCTTCATCTTCCTCCCATTCCTCAGACGGCTGAAGAGTTCGGATGACTCCTGGGGGCAAGTATTTCTCATCATATTCATCTCCAGGGAAATCAGGATACGATAAATCAGAATGGATGACCAACAGGTCATCCATGTTCAAGCTATTAGAAAACAAGTAGTATTTTGTCGTAAAAAAATACAAAAAATTAAAAACTTCCTTTTTTTTACTTTACACGTCCGCTCAATTAATAACCTCCAGAAAACTACAAAATGTTTGGATGTGACTAAATAAATAAATTGTTTATCGATTTTCTATAATTCTGGGTGAGGGTTTCTCGAAAAAAATTCAAACTGTCAAATTCAAATGGAAAAATAATGGTTAAAAATTATACGGCAATGCCATCTGTTGACATTATTCGAAGCTTAGTAGCCTATAGCAAGTACCAGCAGTGGCCCCAAGATGTCGTTACTTGTTACAATTTGAAATAATTTAACATGCACATATGTATACAACGGTTTCAAAAGGGTATATATAGGCATAAATATATTTATTCATATTTATAGCAATTGGCAAAAAGATGGATCACTTTCCGCAAGAGAATTTTTTAGTGCTATCTTTTTATTTAAGATATAAAATAAATTATAAAATGTATCTTCGTTCCATCTATCTCAAGTAATCGGAAAAGATGAACTAAAGGAAACATCAGTATTTAAAAGGTTTTAAAATTAAATTCGAATAATATTTATTGATATTAATCGTAAATGTCAAAAGAAATCAGTAAAACTTAGAGCAATAATAAATATAAAACTTTCCCATTCCTGAAACTGTGTCATTCGCATATGTTTGGGAAAGTACTACATTCTTCGTGAAACCAACGTGCGTATATGACGCATTGTATCCATTTTCTATCGAGTCGAGATTTGCCACATAATTCGCTCCATTCGTTCTCATCCCAAATTATATCCAAATCGCTGTCGTCATGAATACTATAATCACTGTTAGAAGCATCAGACTTATCTATTACTTTAGTATTTCTCTTATGAGTTTTTCTCTGCCTTTTATCTATAGTCTCCACAATTTTTTTTTGCGTACAGCATATTTTTTTCATACCAACAGCCCAACATTGAATCTGGACCGAGATTTTCCCAACTATTTGCATATCCTTAGAAAGAAATTTTAAATTATTACAACAATTATCTAATAATTTTTTACTTAGACTTGTTAGATATTTGAACGCTGGGTATTTCACTTCAAGGTATTTTAAAACAAACACAGCGTTATTATTTTGAAAAATATTCATTAGGATGGAAGATATTTTTTTCTATATTTTAGTTTGGTTAATGAAAGTATTGCTAATTAATTAAATACAATGTATGTGCTTTTTTCTCGTATAGTGTAGATAGGTACGTCATCAAAACTAAATATATTAAAAATGTGCTACAACAAAATTAATAACTAATTAACATTTTACTGGGAGACGGAACTGTTTTAGTCACATACTTTATTAAATCACCGAAAACAAAAGGCAACGAGGAGTGTTGAAAACAGCGGGTAAGTCATTCATAACAATGAAAAACAGAAGTGGATCAAAATAATAGCTTTGAGTGACTGCAGATTGAATAATTTTAGGCTGAGATTTAAGATTGCTAAACCGAAATTGTTGTGTGCTCGCAATTAATCGCCGAAGAATTTTATTGGAGGGGGAGACATTCCTTCTTTCAACAATTTTACAAGTAGAATATCATTGTTAATACGGCTAGATGCACTCTTAAAATAAAAATAGGCGACATCTTCTTGCGAATCGTAATCCGATTTCCTAGCAACATGATTTAAAACGGTAGTTAAATTAGTAAGAGTGGAATACTTTGAACAGAAAGCGTGCTAGGAGTTCATCAGTTGGGAGTGGATTTACTAATAGATACGGTAATGCAAAATAGTTTCAAATACTTCAGCTAATAAAAATAAAACTGCTGTGAATTTATCAAATCTTAAACTAAACTTGAATCACCTGAGAAATCTCCGAACATATGGATGAATTTCAGAACTTAGAGAAATGTTAATCATTAAAGTAAGTAGATTAACGAAGATATCGGAATACACCTTAATTATATATGGAGGTAAGCCATCAGTATTACTATTGTTTTTAAATTCAGCATATCAACATTTAATGAAAGGCTTTATGTTCAGAATACCATTTCATAATCAAAATTTGTTGACCGGTGTAATTTATCAATAAAAGTTTTGATACAGATTTTTACGGTAAAGATTAAATATTTTAATTTTATTTAAGAAAAAACGGAGTTTCTGGTGAAAGTACATTCCGAGCCTTTTTACTGGATTTAGTCTCCATATAACAAATATGGTACTTTAAATTAATATGGTACAGTAAGAGAAAAGTATCTCATTTCTTTTTCAACAAATCAACGTCAAGTGCGCGTCGGTTCTACGTTTTATAGACTATTTTTCTTCCTGATTAGAGTATATTTAATCAAGCATTATACATCAATCCAGGCGACTATGGACGTACGTAGATGACAATATGTTGACTTCAAATGATTGTACCAATATTTTTACCGTTTTATATTTGAGACAATGTTCTTTGATATACCCTGTTATATTTTGAGGTCGCAATGCGTATAAAAGGCGTGTGTTTCATTAACGAATATGTGTTCAAGGGTACACGCTATTTCAATTTGAATTTTTTAATTCTTTGCATAGACTATACTAATATAGACTCTGTATTAATCCAGATTATCATTTATTCTTTTTTCAATTTTGACAGAACCATTTTGCGTTCAGTAGTAACATCGTGATCGAGTTATAAAAGGGTGAAAATTAGGTATGCTATCCCAAGGAAACAAGTTAGAATTAGATCATTCGGGCTACGCGATCTGAATAATTACTTTCCATGATCAAGCTCACTGTGATTTTATTACAGACATATCTATGTGATTAAATAGAAACCTAACAAACATTACAAAATATGAACGCTGTCCCTCAAGAAACACTTCATATTTTATCGATATAGTGATCGTGGCATATAGATCTCTTTAGAAATTACACAATTGTAGAGCAACATACATCTATTCATACAGACCGTCGTCTTTTTATCCATTTAACCGTCGTTGTTAAGATGATGTTATTTCAGATAAAGCAATACTGCAAAATTGTTAATTTTCAGTATACTGAACTGGAAAGATTTAAAAAATCATAATAAAATTAATTACGCAAAATTTAGAAACTTACGCTGTTTTAAAAGTTACTCGCGAGATTAAAATTTACGTTTAAATCCTAATTTATTCCACTTTTTTACTAAACTTACAATGAATTGATAGTGAAGCTTTCTATGTAGGCAGTAGTTCTTGGCGCACAAATTATATTTTCTCTAAGCATTTACTCATCTTTTAAACCTCTCGTTTATTAAATAAAGCTTAATCACTAGACCTCACGGGGAACAATGTTGCCAAATTAGAAGTTGGGATTAAAGAGCATTATCCTCGTTTCTCATTTAATGAGGGGTATTATCGTATTACATGCCTGCCGTTAAATATTATATAAACATGAATGCAGAATTGAATATTTTGCATCCATGACTGGAGTAATATTCAAATAGGTTACTTTTTAGCATAAATGGTATAATTTGCAATTCATTTTATTTGATACTGATGGTTTTAATTTCTTTTAGATTTAAGCAATTTAAGTGGTAACGATCATAAGGGTAATCTCAAAACTAAGCAACATTTAAAAAAAAATGAGAGTACCCCAATCAATTTTGTGCCGCTTTTCGCATATGTTACGATTTACAATTTATTGAACTATTGTTTGAAATGAACTTTAAGATTTTTATGGTTATGGATTTAAACATAAAAAAAAACGATGAAAGGTGGAACAAGATCACTGAAATATCTGCCGGATTATATAATCGATTTTTACAGCGAATACAACCGATTTTTATGCGAAAGTGTTTAACAGAGAAACGTGAAACTTAGTATCCTTCTGAAATATATTTACCCGCGAGTATGTTACTTGGATATTTTATAAAGAAATTATAAACGGCAAACTAGGTAAAATATATTGATGGACATCAAGCGTATACGTTGTTCAAATTAGTTTCCATAAGAATTTACAATATATATATATATATATATGTATATATATATATATATATATATATATACACATATATATGTGTGTATATAAATTGAGGTTAATTTCATTATATTTTACACATTGTTTATTTTCCTTCCCTTTCTTTTTTCTACACAAATAAATCCTATTTTGCAGCCGAATTGAGTAGACATTATAATGTTGAACCTAATTTATAATATATGACCGAATCTTAATTCATTACATTACTGAAGTTACAAACATAAGTCTTTCATGGAATTTCTAATAAAAAGCTTAAACTGTTTATTAAATGCCGAAAGATCGACCACATGTAATACGAAATTAGTAGGAAATGGATAAGAAAAGTAAATATATATTGTGAGATAAATATATTAAAATATTCGTTTCATTTTTATATTATTTCATAGTCAAGCGAGAGGACTACATTCATTTCGCGTGTATTCCACAAATGTACCATGTATTAAAAGTTAACAAACCTCTTAAATTTAATGTTAGGAAGTTCTGTGGTGCAAACACACACACACACAGATATATATATATATATATATATATATATATATATATATATGTATATATGTATATATATATATATATATATATATATATATATATATATATAACCGCTTTTTCTTCCTTTTGCACCTTCATAAAAATATATGTGAAATTTGTCATCTAATAAAAAAAGTTAACGTTACAACTAGATGTATTTATATACTGCAACATAAGATTTTAACTTTTGATAGGTGTTCTCCACCTTAATTTATCAATTTATTCCTAAGTTTACTCAGCACGAATAAAAATGACTTAATTTTTATTATTTGTAATTTTATTTTTTTCAAATTAAATCTTTGTTTTAGAAAAGTGTTTGAAAAATGTTTCAAAAAAGTTCGAATAACACTCGAATAATACTTCGAATTATAGAATTTTCCAACAGTACTTTTAAAAAACTTCCCATTTTATTAAAAATGTTATTTTTTTTGTATCAAGTATCCAACCTGGAAAGATCAAAGAAACGTATACGGCTAAAAATACCCACTAATTTTATAAACAACATTTACGACTGCCCTAAGAAAATAAGCCTGTTTAAAAAATGTTGTTACTTACACATGTATTTTTTTAAGTTGTCCTAACATTACGCTTTTATCTTTTTTTATGAATATATTTTCTGGATACGACTTCTTGCTTATTTAAATCGGTTTAGCCGGTGCGGCAGCTCAGTCTTTTCTTTTCGTACAGTTATTATTAATTAATATTTTTTTTATCAATTGTAATAATGTTAAATATTTTATTATTATAAATAAACCTGTCATGAAGGAACAACTTAATTAAAACACTGATAATAGTAAAAACGATATCTTTTTAATATTAAAAGTCAGTTAAACAGTCATAGGGTAGCATCGTATTGATTTGATGAAGCCGTGCGCTATCCGCCCTGATATTTTAATAATAGTTAATAAACGGTGGTATCAATTAGATAGAAGTATTTTGTTTGCAAAACCAAATCGATTTTTCTCTCTATAAATGAGCAAATGGCCTCATTTTTCATACAAGTTTTATTGTTTGTAATATGCATGTGCAATTAAATAGATATGATTTTCACCCTGACTGTTTATAGATTCTACGTACATGAATCAAATATTTTATCATCCTTTTTTAATATATTTCACAAATATTTACCAAAATGTTTTGCCAAAATATTTAATTATTTGACGTGAATATAAAATTAATGAAAAATTCAAAGTTAAACCACTACTATGTATGAACTACGGGAATACTAGCAACGTGTCGTACTTAGATTCAATGCGGATTCTTCATAGAAATCTTCTTTATATTTAAGGGAGTATTTATAAGAACACATACTTTTCCGTCTATCATTTCGTTTTTTTTAAATTGTTTAACATACAAATTTCAATTTGGCATACAAATGAAAGATATTTACCTGCACATAACTCAATAGGTAATAATAATAATTTTTCAATTAGTATTGAAACGAGGCTAGAAACACTATCTTTTTTCATTTCCTCGAACGGAGTTTAACATTTTTTACACAATTGTACATAAGATAATTCCAGAAATATTCTTTAAAATATTTACCAAGGATATGGTTTCTTCTCTTCTCCTTCAATCTCTGAAATTTCTTAACCAAAATCATGATAAAACCATACTTATTAGAGGTTTACTCACAATTTACGAGAGTTCAGTATGAAGTCTACTCGTAACTAGAGATTTATGTTTTGGTGATATAAGCTGATTTATTTAACATGTGTTAAAATTTACATAAATGTGTGCGGATTCATAATCAAAAAGTGGGTGAAAAAGAAATACAAATATATCTTAAATATTTTACATATAGTAAAAATATCAAAACTTTCTCTGCTCTTAAGAAATAAATTGAAAAAAAAAACATTAATTCATACTGAAGCAAAAATTTAAAACAATGTTTGAAAATGAAGCGAAATAAAGAGTAATATTTTATATCTGCTGGTCACCATATTTATTTAGTTCCAATTTTAAATAAAGTTTTCCATTGAAATGGCAAATCAATAACTTACTGATTAATTTACTTATTTGCTAAACGATTATAAAACAGTTTAATTGCATTTGTTTGATGTTAACATTCGATGTATTTTGCAATAAACTCAATTCTATATTACTCTGTTCATTTCTTTATAAAAAATTTCTGTAGTGCCATATTATCATTTTCAATATTCTTTATAAATTTTTGCTTTTTGTTTTCTTGGAATAATTTCACAATATTTCGTCCTTTGGTAAATAGACCTAATTTTATTATAAGGGTATATTATTATAATATTTAACTAAAACCGTGAATCAGCTATAAGGACTTTGGTGCTATTATCTCTTGTATGTGGAATTATTTCTCCTAGTTAATACTCACTCTATATTACCATGTCACGTCAAGAAAGAAACACGAAATTTATTTTTGTTGTGTCGCTCATAGTTAAAAAAAGCTAGATGTTAATTTATTAAAGAAACTAAAAAAATTCTTGAATTTATTAAGATCGCAAAATAAATTATGTTCATATCGATAAGCATTTCTTACAACCTAAAACTGTGTCAATATTTCAATCCTTTTGATACACTAAATTATAATCTTTTTTTTTACCTCAAAACTTTGTGTGTACAGAATTATGTTAGGAAAAAATTTATTGAAAATATGTTTGAAGAAAAAGTATATTAAAATACCTAAAATAACAACATTTCACAATATTAAAGCAATTCAATGATTTCATGACATTTACTTAAATATTTAACTGAATTGTGAAATTAAATGGTACATAAAAACACATACTGACTGCACTCATACCGAAGAGTTTTTTTCTTCAGAATACTATGAAATGTACTGAGAAAACGGTAAAATTTGTATGTTGTCTCATTTCTAAATTAGGAATTATGTAGAAAGAAGAAGAGAAAAGTTTCAGGAGTCAGTGAGAGTAAAAGTCAATTGACATCAGCCTTGTTCTATATTAGTATCCTTACTTGTCCTTTCGTCAGCATTCGATTATTACCACTACGTTTACGCGAGTACTTAAAATATTTGCCTTAGCAAAATAAGACAAAAACACATTATATGAAAAAGGATCAGACTTTCAAAACTTACCAGAAACTTACCAAGACTAAATTTCGATACGAAAACGAATGTTTTTAAAAAATGTGGAATTTCTGAGTGACGTAGAAATTACTTCTATATTTGTAAAAACATTTAAATTATTTAGGTTATACGTAATTTTTTAAAATATCCTATAAATAGTTAAATTACACTTTAAATTATACATATTTTAGGAAATTACATGCATCACTCATGAGATAATTTATTGAAAAATGGACTTTAAAAGAAGTTTACCAGACAAATATCAAAGTTTTTGCGAAGAAAATTCATGAAATTATATTTGAAATTTCACAGCGCAATTTGTTTGACACTTTTTTGATACGGTAGTAAAATGGTTTCTTAAAAAAAATTTTTTGTGAAATAAAATTGTGAGCGGGGTTTACAACTACTAAAGATCCTGCATATTGCCACTTTTTACGTTTAAAAAAGAAAAAACATAATTCACTTTCGCTGATCTGCACCTATACATAATTTTTAATGACTTGTATTGAAATGTTTTTTATAGCATTGAATGATGTTTTAAGAGTACAATTATCATAGGAATTTCTCGCAGCTTTGAATTACTTTCTGATACGGTTACAAACACTTGACATAAGCGCCTTGTTGTCACGTTTTCACAAAAAGACGCGGTACAAATATTCCTATGTTTCCATTTTCGCTCATTATGTGCAAAGTTGAAGGATACTGTGTTTTTTCCGCTTTTAGTCTGAAAAAAGATATGTGACTTTAAAAATATTTAAAACATTGACATAATGAGTGCTATTATCGTAAAAGTCAAGGACAGTAGAACGGATAACGTCATAGGAATTAAGGGTGTGCTTTGTCGTAAAATTCAAACATTTTTTCCGCAAATATTTTCGAATCGTTCGCTTCCACAATTAAGTTATATGTAGTACTTTTGAAAAAAATAAAAATGAAATTTGTACGTATTCTTAATTTTAGCATTTAAAGTACGGCCATATATATTTTTATTATTCGAGCACAACATGTCTACAGTGAAGCGAGTGAATGTACCATAAATCGATGTCAGTGTAAGGGAAAAAAATAATACTGCATATGTAATATTTCCATCTTTAAAAACTATTCAATCTTATGTTTTATTAGCCTTTTCAAAATTATATATAAATAAGAACTAAATATTCATATATTTAAGGGTCTGATGAATTTCAGATCAGATCATAAACAAACTTTTCGGTGTATGTTTTGTTGAACGAATGTCTGGTAATAAATGTGGGTGCAATGTAATTGTTTCTGCTCATTCAGGAAAATTTTTAAATTACTTAAAAAACTAGAAAGTAAAATTTGGCTAAAAGATTTAAGAATTTTACTTTACGCAAAATGTATAAAAAGTAAACGTATGCTGGGTACATCGATGTTTGCTTCAACGAGATATTTGAACTTAAATAAACAAATCGAAACAATAGATCTCAAATCATAAAAACGGAAACCAAAGCTTTTAAAAATTCCAATGATATACGATTATTCTGACAAACTGGCTTCAAGTATATATATATATATATAATGAACTATCACCTAACAATTATTTGACCATACTTTCATGTAATAATGTACATAACTACACACTTTGTGTTTCGCTCGTCTGGTATTATTTACCGACACCAGGTAAATAAAACATAATTTAATAACAAAATTTTCGTTAAATCCGGTTCATATATTTAGTTACAATGTGTTACTTATTCACACGTTCGTACGTTAAACATTTTGATTGTGAATTGTGTATATATTTCAAAAAGCAGTGGATATAGTAATACATTTAGTTTTCTTGATATACCGTGAGTTTCTTATGTGTATGGAACATCGAACTGATGGCGGGTGAGAATAATCCAACAGCTCACAAAATTGCAAGGGTATATTTTAACAGTAATCTTTTTTCTTTATAAAATGCATTAAGTGTATGGACTAATTTAAACTATATCAAATTGGTTGGTGACTGGAAGTATCTCATTCGACAGTTAAGGAATTTAGGAAAAAATACGGTTTTATGAATTTCTTAAAATTCATAAAACTTTTTAAACTTTTCGTAAAATTAATCATTGCTAGTTTTCATAATTATATTAGGAAAGAACCGTTAGCCTAAGATTATGAAATATTTCAAAATAAAAGTATTAATTATTAACCGGTAATAAGACTTCTTCTCATTTTCGCAAGCGAGCTTCAGACAGAAAGGCGGAAGCGGTCCCAGATCTGGATCAGTAAATTTAATCGTTTTCCTCTGCAAGAACTACGGTGTGTATATTAGAACTTGTGTTTATTTCCACAAAAGTTGTATATATATATATATATATATGTATGTATATATATATATATATATATATATATATATATATATATATATATATATACATACACACACATACACACACGTATCCATATATATTTCACATTACTAATGTGGCCTTTGCAAATGACAATGTTGCCTATCCCTCTGGCAACCACACATTTCACATGTTCCTTATTATACGCTTTATCAACTCGTCGCCTTACAGAGGATGAGTGCAACAACTTCAAAGATATTTGAAACGGGGACAGTGGACGTTTTCTTATATTTTTTTAGAAATTATTTGACCCCCGATCGTCCTCGCTTTGTGATTTTTTGGTTTTTACTAATTTACAGTTTATTTGTATAGAAACGTTTGGTTATTATGTTTGGTAACATACGGAACTGCTTAGTATGAATATTTAAACAGCTTCTACTTTTTGAACTTGGTGTTTATTTTGCTCTTTTAAAAGTAATTTTCTGATATAATAAAATTTTCTAATATTACAACTACAAAAGTAGAATGAAACAAAAAAAATGCTTTCATTGTGAATAGCGGCGACATACCACGCAACGTTATAAAAAAAATGTTAAATTTCAACAGTACAGAACACTGATAATCTTTAGCTCTTTATTAGCTTACATTTTTTTTAAATAGCTTTTAAATTTGTTGTAAAGAAATAGTTTTAATAACAGAAAGAATTACTTTAGATATTTTCCCACGTCATAACTTTGATTCCTGGTACCTAATATTTATAAAATGAGTGAATATTATATATTTCACATCCGTGGATTCGTCAAACTTTCCAAATTTATAAACTTTCACAAGTTTCGCATACGTTTGTTTAAAAAAAAGCAGAGTGGGGCAAAAATTGTAATTAAAAATTATAAACTTGCCAACTAGGCCACAACCTTAATTTCTTTCATTAAATAGCAGTGACTTCTAGATAAAGCTTACTTTATTATACAAAAGCTCGTAACAGGCAAACTTTATCTTCTTTCAACGTCTACTCATGGTATAAATTTCTCTTTTTATTGAATAAATTTAAGTCGCTAACCTTACACGAAAGAAAGTGGCCAATTTATATGTTTGGATCAATAAGGTTAATCCAAATTTCCCGTGTAATATATATATATATATATATATATATATATATTACACGGGAAATTTGGATTAACCTTGTTTCACTATTTTTTGAGTTTCTTCTCTGTATAAAACATATTCCACTATTCCTCTAATAGTTATTACGCGATTAGGGTACAAATATAAAAAGAAAGGTTAATTATATAATATCTCTTACAAGTCTAAGCTCTGAAATTTTTGAAAATTTTATCAGCGTTGATAAAACAATCCTTATTGTGACGCACCTACAAACAAACACACAGAAGGTAAAATTCTTAGAAACTATGGCTTTTTTCTCCATTATACATTTAGACAATCCTGAATTAATATTTAAATTAATGTATCTCAAAATAAATAACGGATCGCTTATATGATCATTCTTTATGTCAGTTTATTCGTAGGTCATAGGTTTTTTTGTCAAAATTTGCTTAAGGTTGAATATTTTGTGTGGTAATAAAGGACATTAACGCGTACATATCTCAGTATATAATGTTTTAAAATATTTGCACGGAAATTTTAGAGGAGGGGAGAGAAGATAAATAAAATGTTCGAAAGAAAAATTAATTCCATATAAAATATGAGGTATGGTTTGAAATAGCTTATTTTCTCGAGTAACAAAAACATTTTTTTTTGTAATTCACTATAGTATATCTTTTTGTCATACTGAAAAATATGCGCATACCATACTTTTACATAATCATTTTAACACCTTTGTTATATAGCTCTTCATTTTTTACTGTTTTATTCCATAAATATAAATTTATGATCCAAATATTTCTACGACAAATTAAATTCATTATGTTGACTCATTTGAATACGGTATTGAAATATAATGAAACCAAGAACATTAATGACCAATTTAGTAAAAAAATAAATTAGTCAAATCAAAAAAAAAGAAATAAACTGGATGCAGTTAATTTATACCGAATTTAATTTATTTTTAGGCTATTATTATTATTAGTGAAACTTTGATAATCTACATGCTTGGATAATCTAAGTTTATTTATCATAAACCAATTAATTTTAAACATGATACTTTTTCTTTTACTTCTTATAATAAGAATAAATAATCTCCGATCGTTTGTCTAATAATGTGTGAAGTTAGTTACTTTTAAGTAAACGAAGCGAACAATTTATTTCGGTTTATTTTGAGACAGAATAATATTTTAGCATCGACATAATTCTACGCCGAAAATTGTGACGTGTATGCTATTATGCTCTTTAAATTTTTAATAATCAATATATTATCTAAAGCAATGGTTTGCATATAACGCCTATCGCCATCTACTAACTACTTATTCTAATCTATGAGCTCTTCAATTCACTATCAGTGTTTTCATACCACTCAAGCATGGTCCCCAGAGGAAATAACCATTCTGATAGTAGTATGCTAATCTGGACACACAAATGGACATGAGATTTGTGGATTATGTATTGTGGACGTTTGTGGATATTTCTTTAACCATTATGGTATAATACTGGCGATAATCGGTAGCCCAATTGATAATTTAAATAGAGTAAATAGTGCAAACAATAAAGGGAATATTTATATGAATTTGTAATTGAGATTATTTTTCAATAATACTAAATATAATAATTGTTACTAATTAGTTCATAAAACACATTATTACGTATTTTTATATTACATAAAATTCTGTTGATTGCGTTGGAAGACGAATTTACTCAAAAAATCAGTAAATATTCATAATTAATATTACTATTTATTTGGAGTAATATAGAAATATTTTGCTATAACAAAATTTTTCCAAAAATAATATTGCACTATTTAACACAGCCGGCGCAATAAAAAAAATATTGTGGAAGCACCTTGAATAGTATCCTTGAAATAACATCAAATATATTTATAATTCATATATTTACAACGAGAGGCAAAATTTTTTAGAAGACAAAATTTTGACGACTATTGTTAGAAATAATTGAAAATTGAAAGATCATTTAAATAAATAATGAAAAAACAAAATACAAAGTTTTCCTAGAAACATGCTTTGCAAAAATGTCTTTAAATTTACATCACAAAAAGCGCCGTTAATAAAACATATCGTAATTAAATGTATCATGATTGATTTATTAATCTTGTATAATTTTATTTAAAAACCATTGTCTAAAAAGTAAATTGTAATACAAGAAAATGATTTAAACCTTATTATCTTCCACAAATTTACATCATTTTGATTTGGAAAGCAAGCCTGCTGCCCATTATATTTACATAGAGGGCCAGACACGAGCACATCAAGTACAACCGTAGAAGCGAAAAAGCACACGACTTCTGAGCGCATAAAACTCATAACGAGATTTAATTTTCAACCCGTCGTCTTTCCGAACCAACAACGTTCATCCTACCGCAATAGGCATATCGTAAAGATTTTAATAAACAAAAAGAAATAGTATCACTTTGTGATACTTTGTCTACAAGACAAGAAACATTTTCCCACATTAACGAAAATCTCTGCTGTTGGAGACGTGTGTAAAACATATAAACGAGTGGTACTGTAAATTTACAAACAAAAACATTATTTTTGTATAGTTAGTTAATTCAAAACTCTAACATTGATTGTATTTTCTAAATTTATTTGTGGTAGGCGATAATACTGTACTGTAAAAACTCCAACTAATCACTCGTATTTTTATTTTTTTTAGATAGTGTGCTTTGTACTTAATTTTGCGTTTTTTTTTATATGCGTATACGTACTTATTTTTCTATGTTAGCATTTATACCTGCATAAACTTTTCTATTTAAGTTAAAAATTTACTTTGTCACTATTACTAACATCACGGAAAGTCAAACGAATTTTAACTAGATCACATTTATTTCTCACCAATGCAAAGTTCTTGTCACTAACTTCGGACTCCATCATTGAACCTTGATTTTGCTAAAGAGCAAACTCATATCAACCTTAGTTGTATGAATACATGACAGAGTTTATTATTAGATTATCATCATACTCATGTTATATAAACTTGACAAAAACAATTGTATTCTTTATAGTGGGGAATTATATGGTGTACATTGAAATTAGTAGACCAAATTCTAACAAAATTTTTATGGGACCATACTGAGGATATATTTTTCCGAATAAAGACGGAATCATACTAATAGTTTGATAAATATTGGAGATATTAGGTAATATACTCAAAAAATTAGGACGAATTGAGTATCTGACCCTTAATTAAAATTTATTAAAAATAATTCTAACGCAATCTAATTCTAATTTTTCACTGAAAAGAAACGTGCGTAAGTTGTTTGCATGGAGGTAAAATTGCAGCCTAAATCTATCCAACATAAATTGTGTTACAAAAAGTAATACAAGTAGAATAATAAAATTAAATATGATCTCTAATCGTTTGAAAATCCGCATAATTGCTTGCTGACCCGGACAATTAGGAAGCTATTATCTAATTACAATTTGCGACAAATAATTTTCAGACGATAAATTTGAAGGCCAAACGTCAAAGCTATTCTTGGAAAATAAATCGTTTTTGGGATATAAGATGTAATTGAATGTTAAGGCTCTTGTTTAATTTTCCTTTCCGAATCTACTTTGTCAGATTTCCTCTAATTAAATTGAACTAAGATATCAAAGATGACATTTACAAATTAGATCGTTTCAAATATTTGAGTTTTTAATGAGGTTATTTTCAGTTTCATTCAATATTTCATGGCATGATTAACTTAGTTTAGATTTTTCATAAAATATTAAATACAAGGTTTGGTTTAAGCATCTGATCCTAGCCTGCTAAGTAGTGACAGAACTTAATTCGGCCTACTATCTGTGATATAAAGGGTATCCCATGTTAAAGGTAATCACTATAGCAGTGAGATAATCGTTGATTTGAATTTGTTGCATTATGTCAATTTGTGGGCAACCAATAAGGAAATATGTATCATTATTGAATACCAGATAAAAAGCGAAATATTTAAAAATTTGTTTTGCATATCCAGGTTTCTATATAGTGTTCCTACCTCTAATTAAAAAAAAATTAGCAAAATTAAAAACAATCTGTTTGTTTGTGGGTCGGCCTAAATTCGGTGAAATTGAATGTCTTGAAAAGGAAATTGTGCAAAATTTAAACAGCAAAAATTATTATTTAAGGGACAGGTGTAAAAAAGTTGATGCGATGCATATATATTAATTTGGGTTAATTTTTTCCGGTTATCATTTTGTTTCACTAAAAGTATAAAAAAATTATGCCGTTTTAGATCATATCATGGAAAATTTATTGCCTGGATGATTGTATAGTATTTGTCATTAATTAAAACAAAATAAAAAGCTACCCCTAATCGGATAATTCAATATACTAACAATTAAGAAAATTGATCATTTCAGAAATTACATGTATATATTTATTAAAACTTTAAACTAGGCCTGTCCGTACTCTAATTGTATTAACGGAATAATTATTTAGGGAATAGTAACGAAAGTAATAGAAAACAATTATAAAACTATAGGACCTTTTTCGTCGTTGGTATGTACATGTGTCACGTAAAAACTACTAACCCAATTCGCAAGAAATTTTTAGATCAATATAGAGGTTATCTTGAAATAATACATAGTTCAATTCAACAGAATTTATTTAATAATTAAGTAGATAAGCAAGTTTACATTTTCGAAAATTCATTAATTTTGCATTGGTACAACAACCGCAATAACAAATTGTTCAGCTATTCAACGTGTAGTTAATATGCGAATGTACATAATACTAATGTATATCAATAGAAAGCGCTGCGTGTATTTTGAATTAACTATACTTTGTCTAGTGGGTCTAGACAAAGTATAGTTAATTACAGGTCGATATCCATTTTATCGGAAAATTTTATAGAGGTTTGTTCATGGATGACTCATGTATGAAGGATGACTCATGATGTAAATTAACTCGTAGCCTTCTCGTATTTCATGTCAATAACACAAGAATAATCGTCGTTATCAGAATGCTTCTGAGCCTTTGAGCAACTTGTACAATAAACAAATGTTTTTTCACGACACCCTTTCAGGGTCATGCCCCTGTTTAGATTAAATGTGAAGAACGAGCTCCGTGACATACGTTTATAGAGGATAAATAAGTGATTTAAATTTTCATTTACTCCAAATCAATTAACAAAAGCTCCTCACACCATAATGGACATTCGCAGTTTTGTTAATTAATACGTTACTTACATGTGTTTTCCGTATGGATTTTATGTCTTCTTCAAACAAAATATTTTTTCGTATAATTGTGATAACAATGTCTCATATACTTATTTGGAATTGTTTTAAATGTGATCATTTTCATATACCTTTTTTCTTTATGACAATCATAGAATACAAACTTACTTCATGTTTTGGAATTCATATCACATTTCAAATGGTATCTGTTTCCTTTTCCTTTATATTGAATAGCCCAAATTTAAAGAAACTTTAAAAAGAGAAGAAACATGATAACCTTTTTTATTAAAAACATCATGGATTAACAGATTGAAAGTAAGTAAAAATAGAGTGGTGTTCATCAATTCATCTTTAATTTTCCATTTAATTTTTTTTTTAAATCGTTGCAAAACAATGTTATTTTAAACTCGGTTATAATATTTGTTTGGTATAAGTACACATATTATTCTTTGTAATAGCATGTAAAATAACGTTTCATATTGACGACAGATTACCTAATTAACGCGGCAGCGCGTTCAAATAGAACGTTAAATAGAAGGTCGATAATGCCAATATATTTAGACTTAACTTTTAATTTGTCGGTCAGACATGTGTTTTCAATATTATTTTTTTTGTATTGTGAAACCGGTTTTCTTTTTTAAAAGTTGTTTTTTATGCTTACAATGCCTTAAGTTACCGAAAAAATATTAAGTAAGGGTACATTAAGTATTCGCCATAGTTGATGCTTTATGTCTTTATATATACTTTCACAAAGTTTAAATCCCTTTGCTGCTTTTTTTCATATTTATATATATATATATATATATATATATATATATATATACACATATACATACACATATACATATGTATAACTTAATATATATTAATCGTCTAGCCATTCTTTGTACCTCAAAAATAAAACCTAGGTTTTGCACTCTAATTTGCAAAAACACATATTGATCATGACATACACATATTGACACGAAATATATGATAAAAAATTATTCTTAGAAATAGTCATTGCATTTCTCAGTATACTCGTACTTAGCAAAATTTAAATCCATAAAAAGAGTTTAGGTCTCTTGATTCCGGTTCCAGAAAAACTCTCGAGTAAAGAATTTCTTAGTCGACATTAAACTTCAATATATATTTTACAAATATCCAATTTCAATAATAGAGTAATACTGCGATTTATAAATTTTACTTTTGAGCAACTAAATCAATACCAAATTTCAAAGTACAAAACTTGCTTTCAAAATTTAATGATTATATTTTATATACCTTTTGTTCAAGTTGATGTTTGACCAAAATTTGCGGTCAAACTTTCTCGCTCGAATTGTGAATGCAATGCTAAATTCGATATATTGAAATTTATTAAGGGTCAGCTAGGGTGTGGTTATTAATATTTATTAGTAATCGGAAATACTCCGATGGAAACGCTAGAAGCGTGCGCTTACAACATTACATCACTTTATAATGTACTACTTTATTTATAAACTTCGTAACTTTATGAAGTAAACCTGACTGGCTAAACTTATTTCAATTTGCGGTTACTACTATCGTTTGAAGTTAGTTCTCATATTAATTTTCATCATGTTAACACGTAAATGATTTAGTGTGTCAATATTTGCGACGAAAGCTGGCATGAAGTTAATGTTTTTATTGAGTTTATTTTTTTGAAGTTTGCCCTTAGCATACAAATCCATCATATGGATTTTTTAACTTAAATAATATTTTTCAGTCAACCATAACAACAGATAAATAAATATTACAAAGCATTAGTTGTGGTGGTTGTGTAAATGGAATATTATAATCAAGCTTATAAAAATAATTTCTAAATTGGTCTAAGTTTTATTACCTATTCTTTTTTTGATATAATATAGATATGATGGAAATGGATTTGTATTGGTTAATAATTATGTCATAAATGTTGTTTTGTAGTTCTCTTACGGCCAAAAACTTCACATTCATAATATATAGCTTATAAATACAAATTGTATTTTAGTTTTATGGAAGACATTTATTTAACTTGAATATTTTTAGCAAAGCCGCTAAACACGGTTTGAAAATTTACTTGCTGATTGATATGAGTATATCCTCTATTTTTCATCTTAAGAATTACACTACCAAACAATCTCCTTCCATCTATGCAATTAGTGACAAAAGGTGTGGCGTTGTCTATGTGTATGCTTTACCGGTATCAGTATCCAATATAGATGTTACTTTTAAACGTTTAGTTGTTTAAAGTCCTGTGTTGAATTTATTAAAAAGTCAGACTGATATTGAGCAGAAATGTGAAATTTAAAAAAAAATTTTAACTTCAAAAAATCTCAAAATTCTGAGATTTTTAGTTCTCAATTTGGTTTTCAGTAATACATTTTATTAGTATCATGTAAACAAAAAATTATATTTTTTATGTTAATACTTTACTATGATGAAATAATATTATACGGCAGATAAAAAATGAGATAGTAAAATTCTGTAATAGAACGAAAACGAATGAATTTTCTGACAAATATTTACAGTGTTGCACTCAGTTTTAAATATTGGTTAATGACTATATTTTATGCAATAATCAATATGACTAGATTTAAATCGTCGACATTTTTTCTGAAAAATATTGCAAAAATCTGACTACGTAAGAGTTTTTCAATAAAATGAGCACAGATCTTATATCCGAGCACATAAATGGATAAAGTAAGGCTGTTCAACTTGCCTTTAAAGTTTTACAGGGGAAATTTCAATCAGGTTCCAAAAGATTCAAAGTTGGAACCTCCTAAAATATATAGACGTCATAAAAATGCTTTTCCCTCCTATTTATCAAAAATAGAAAATTGACCATAAATATTTATGGATCTTCATATGTATTTGACGAAGATAACATTTCATTAACAATCATTTAATTAATGGTTTTTGTTGTTGGCAGCAGAGAATCTAAGATGTTACGAAATATATTAAAGCTTTATTAGAAGAATGTAAATTTCAATAATTTAATTTCACGACAATGTTAGTTCTTGTTTATTATTTTTGTACCTTTTCAATATAAGTGAAATAAGTACTTTGGATTTTATATATTGCTATTTAATTTACATTTGCCAATCAAGTGGAAATTTATATACGTACCAAACCGTATACTTTGGTTTCATAATTGGTAATAAAAGTAAATGAGGTCGGAAAAAATTACGCAAAATACGTGTTTGAAACTTTGACATGCCTAGCACTTTATGTAAGCTCAATAACTAGCTCTATCAGAATTGATTATAACATTAATCTCATCACCCAATACGTTTTTTATGTTTTTTCTGAGCCACGATTTTAAATAAAATTTTAAATAGATATATATTTTAATAAAATTCATATATTTGCCCCCAGACAAGGAATCAAACCATGGTAAAGAAATTAAGAAGTACTCCCGGAAGATATAGAATGCAGTTTATTTGTGTACTATCAATAAAAATGCTGGACTTAGATATATAATTGGCCTTTATAAAAAGTTTAGTATTAGGCTAGAATGTGAATATAACATATTTTTAAATATAATGTGGATAGTTAGTCAAGTTTATCGCTTTACACAACTGGTAAAGGCCAGGCAAGTTGTGTTGTTTTTGTAGCGTTTATAATCTTGGCCACGTTTAACGTTTATTGAAATATAAATAGGATGTTTGTCAAGTTTATTGCTGTGCACAACTGGTAAAGACTCGGCAAGGTGTATTGTTTTTGTAGCGTTTGCAGTCTTGTCAACGTTTAACCTTTATTGAAACATAACCTGGATGTTTGTCAAATTTATCGCATTACACAACTGGTAAATATAGTTTATCGCATTACACAACTCGGCAAGCTGTATGGTTTTTGTAGCACCGTCGCATGTCGGCAAGTTGTGTAGTCTTGTTAAATAATATATTAGGTTCCCGAACACATAAATAAAAGAATGACACTGCGAACTTTAAAAATGTTCACTAAGCTTTCAAAGTTTCGTGGCGAATCGGTTGTGATGTGATTTCATTTTCACCCACTCTCAGTGTGACAGTCTCCATCTGCTTTTTACTGCTAATAAGCACTGTCTCCGTCTTGTGCTCCGCCAGTTCCCAGTTAACTGTGTTCATCCACCTAATGATTTTCTTGAAGGTAATACAAATGCGAGTTCTATCTCCTCGAGGTGCTTCGCGGCGATCACTATGGCAACATCATCCGTGTATGCCACTAGATTGACATCTCTTGGCAGTGCTACTTTTAGACATGATGTTCCAGACAGATTTTTCAGACAAGAGTGGACCCAGTACCGAGCCCTGAGGTAATCCACCAGTGATGTTATGTTGCTTCCAACCTGCCTTCGTATTATACTTCAGCAGTCTACCGGTGAGGTAGCTTGCCACCATCTTCTGAAGGTTTAGGTTCCGTATAATACAGTTCCAATTTGCTGAGTTGAAGGCATTCTTGATGTCCAGTGTGGCCACCAAGCAGTATTTCTTTACGCCTCCCTTCCATCTAGTCCCTGCGATTGCGTTGTTGGCTCTATTGACAACAAAGTTTATCGCATCCAGTGTTGATCGCCCTTTCCGGAAACCATACTGGTTGCTAGACAGCAGTGGATCAACTGCTGCTTCAATCCTTTGTTGAATTATTCGTTCCAATACCTTGCCAGCTGCGTCCAGCATGCAGAGCGGACGATCTTTCCTCGGAGTATCTTTCCTTTGTTGCTTCCATTTACGAGGAAAGATACCTTCTCTGAAACATGTGTTGTACACCTTCAAGAATAGTTCCGGTGCTACCTTAATGGCTTCCTTCAAAGCAATGTTTAGAATTCCGTCTAGGCCCGGAACTTTGTTATTCCTCACTCCGTTACACGCCTCCATCAGTTGGTCGTTTGTGACTGGGGGGATTTCCTCAATCTCAAACTGTTCTGTCAGATAATGTGCTTCGCGTTGTTACGGGAATAGCACAGTGACGATCTTCTCTAGGAGTTTGGGACACGTAGGCATCGGCATCAGCTGGTTTTTAGGTGTGTCATGACAGCCTTATACAGTCTGCCTCACGGGTCCATGTCCACCTCGTCGATAAGATCTTTCTAGCATTGTCTTTTACTATTCTTGATGACTTTGTTCAGTTTCCGACATACCTTCTTGTACTCTGCTCTCAGTTACGCAGAGTCTCCAGCCACGCTGAGATGCTCTTCTTGTTTTGACGCACTCTTTACGTAATGTACCGATGTAATCGTGCCACCAGTGTACCGGTGTTTTGTTTTCGGGGCACACTTGCATCGCAGGCATCAGTTACTCACTACATTAACTCCACTGTTATCTTCACAGCATCTTCCGCGACGATTGGGTCGTCATCCAGAGCCACCGTGAAGGTAATATGGTCAAATGACTTCACCTTCCAACCAATTGTCTTAGTCTTCATATGGGCGTTTCCAGTACTGGGGCCAGTCGAGATTACCCACAGTAATGCACAATGATCACTGGCTGTGTAGACATCCATCACCTCCCAGGAGCAGTTCCCCTTGGTCCCACGCCAACGAGAGTGAGATCCACGATGCAACTTGCATCTCCTTTGATGTATCTAGGTCTATTGCTACTGTTAAGAATGACCACATCAATGTGTGTGTGTGTGTGTGTGTATGTATGTATGATGTTATGTATCTAAAAACAAATATTGTTTTATATTAACAGTGAGTTAAAAAGAACTGCAACTTGAATATGCATATTTGTACAATATTGACTCATGTAGTTTACGAAATGCGAATGAAAAATTGGCATTTAGAAACATACATACTGCTAGACTAAATTTAGTGTTCACAGTTTCTTGTCTTTTTTTTTCTTTTTTCTTGATTGTTACAACTTTTACTCTATAATTTCTAATGGTTAATGTGATTTTACTCATGTTTATTATATTTATCTACTGAAATCTTGACACCCCGAAATATTTGTAGAATCAAACTTAAGTATTTAAATTGAACATTTACTCTTAACTGTAATTAATTTAATTTACGTATCTTTGGTCTACCGTCTAAATAAAATTTACTGGCACATTTTGCCACTTATATTATGGTAAATTTCAACAACCATACGGGAAACTTGGCTTGTTAACCTTTATGAATCATCAATTGAGTTTGTAGGTACTTGCATCAAGTTATTATTTACCGCCATAGGCCTGAAACGAGTAATCACCCCCATTTTAATACTTTCTTATGATACTAACGTCTCTTCGTTTTTGTTAGGGCTTGTAAAGGTAACAATAATATAGAATATTTACCCCTAAGTGAATGAACCGTCACCGTTTTTGGTTTCACTTCTTTCTCATATTGCTGTTCCTTATATGTATAGTAGTTTGTTTAATGAGAACTGTTGTATATACTATTTGTAAGTTATTTTGAAGAAAATCTTAAGTAATTTGTTTCTCGGTCAAAATTGGTTTTAAAGGAATTCACACGTCTTTTAAAAACAAGATACATGTCTTTATAAAATACATGTTTGTATAAACAATATATACACATAAAATTTTTATAATCTTAACCAAATCTGTATAGCAAAAATGTATAGCATATTATAAGGCAAATTCTTTATTAAATATTCTCGTAGACTACTCGAGGACTACACAAATTAACACACGAACTGACAATACTAATTTTTCACAGTTCGGTATAAGCAGTGCAATGAATGTTTTTATAGAGGACAAAAATAATTTCATTGGTAGATATGAGTTTAAGGGTGTGGATAAAAGTTTGGTTATTTGTAAACCTGTTTTGGAGACTGCTTATGAGAATAAGAATATAGGTGAATATAAAATTGTTTTTGATGTATAGAATGATATCACAGAAATTTGTTTATAATATTTTAATGGGGTAATTGCTCGGATATAAATTATCCCATAGTTAACGTTACACATTTTACGTACCCTTTGAAAGGAAAGATTAACGATGTATACGACATCAAGTCACTACCTACTGACTTTCGACATCAAGTCACTATCTACTCAATTTTCTAAATTTTCAGTCCATCTGACTGTAGTCCATTTGCTTCGAATTTCGTGGCTTCACTCATACACTCATCAATTCAACTGTTATCGGTTCATCGGAAAATTTCACTTGCCAACTATTACTTCAGTTTGGTCTTGTTAAACGCTATGTTAACTGCTGCGGTTCTCCTTCGGGCTACCTTATTTCGGATTTGATTATCCATTAAAGACGCCCTAAGAATAGCTATATCAGTCATAGTCTGTGAGACTTTAAATTTATTGTCGAGCCGACCGTGAGTTTCAGAGTCTTAGGACATTGAAATTTAAGCGTTTAAGACTGTTGGTCAAAATCACACTTTTATGTTATTCTCAGTATCATTTGTTTTTGTTATAAATATTTTTAATATGAATATAGCCGAGATCACACCGATCAATTACCCTTAAGTATTTTAACTATTAGTGGTTAAACTACTTAAGGTTAATTGATTTTATTTATTGACACGTAATATGGAAATAACATATATCGTGGTGATATTTATTGGTAGTAATATTGCCAAAGGATCATGTACTATCTTGCGTAAAAAAATCTTAACGTGTTGATTGCACCTTATATTAGAACAATGGTTCGTTACGTTTTTGAAATATCGTGTAAAAATAAAATATGTACAGTTATTAAACAGGTATATTTAAATAACTATACATAACTAGCAATCTTGTAGATGTTCATTATTAGGGCAGTATAACTATAAAAATTATTAAATTTGATACAGTTCAATAATGATAAGTTAAAATGTGACTCCTATCACAGCATATATAAATTATTTTATAACAACCGATGATTTCAATTTTGTTTGTTATAATAATATTAAACTATGACAGAAGATTCACTTCAGCTACGATTTCCCGGTTTACTTAATATTGAATGAATTTTTCTTATCAAATTCTGTTCGTTCGCATGTGTTAAACCCTTATGCGTGCATGCGTGCGTGCGTGTGTGTGTGTTCTTGTGTGTGTGTGTGTGTTTGTATGTGCGTCTGTACCTGTGTGTGTGTATGCGTGCGATCGCGCGCGTGCATGTGTGTGTGTGAGTGGATATGTGGGTGTGCGTGTACAAAATAAATAATGTTCACATAAATAATGTATTCAACATAAATAATGTGTTCAAAATATAGATGTTCTGAAAATCAATTTTTTTTCTATTGAGATGAAATTCTTTTGTGCAAATGCATTAAAGAAGCTTAGATCAAAATCTACCACACTTCTGTAAATAGATTAAATTAGTAAAAAAATTTCAATCAAAAATGAAGCCGTTGAAAATATATCCATGAATATTTCTTTGGGAAGTAATATATCTAGTTCTAAATTTTCGAGCACATATTAACGAAAACCTCGTTTACTAATTAAAAAATATTTACTTTTTGACATACGTCGCAGGCAGATACACCATTAAAACTAGATGCGGTAATAATCTTCTGCAACAAAATGAATCCCTAATTAAGACTTTTGAGAAGATGGCACTGCATTTATGTAACAAAACTAAATTGACATATATTTCATTATTAAAAAAACTAAATAAAATTGCTCAGGTAAATCGTAAATTCATATTCACGATTTTTTTTCTAAATCGGGATGCAAATTCAAATAGATTTATAATTAATTTTTATTTAATTGAAGTACTTGTACCCCTTTCGTTGATTTTTGCCTTCATATTTTCATTAATAGTATAAAGAGCATGAACGTAAATTTTCATTAAAGAACACGGTGTCCCTTAAATAATAATAGTAGATAAATTGTTTATGAATTTATGTGAAAGGGTAACATATTAATACTTCATCAAAAGTAATAAGCTTTTTTTATTTCTACAGATTATGTAAAAATATTAAGTTGGCAACTTACAAGCACAAAATTTTTTTTGACCGATTTCTGGGACGCTTTAGAAGGTTATAGACTATTTCTCGTAGGGTATATAAAGAGTGTCGTATTTGAACTTCTGTTCAGTTTAGAATTGAGTAATCGTCGAGTAAAAAATTAATTAAAAATGGAAGTATTTTGATTTGAACTTAAAGGACTCTTTCTTCATTAATGTCGTTTAAGGAGAAAAACAGCGAAATATCACACAATACACATTTACACAACAATGGGTGAACATACAGCCAAGCACTGGTTCCAAATATTCAAAGAAGGGAATTTTGATCTGTCCGGTAAACCAAATCCAAACGACCTACTACAATTGAATTAGAAAAGTTTAAAAGCATTATTGAAACAGATCTCATATTAAATTTACATTGTTTGACAGAGCTATTTTCATGCTCTTATACTGCAATGGAAAAACAACTTCATGCTTTGAGAAAGAACTGTAAATTTTCCGTTTGGCTACCACATGAGCTAACACCTTATCAACTTCAGAGGAGAGCTAATGTGTGGTTTGGAGCTACTGAGTTCCAGTCATACCAACGAGATCAGGTTACAGCATATGTAAACCGGGTGGCTCATGTTCATTTTTAGCATAAGTCTCAGTGACTTAAAGCTTAAGAAAAAGGTGTATCTAGATCAAAATGTAATATTGGACAAAAGATACTATCGAGTGCATGGTGCAGTATAAATGGAGTTACTCATTGAATTTTTCATTGGGAACTCTTTTAAGCGAACACTATAATTATAGCTAAGATTTATTGTCAACAATTGAGCAAAATCACCGCTAAACTTCCTTTAAATGAAGATAAAATTAATTTTTTTACGTGACAATGCTCGACCCCACGTAGCAAAAGTACCGAATGGAAAACTATTTTCACTTGTATGGCGTATAGTACTTTAGCCACTGTACTAGCCAGATCTTTTGCTATCTAGTTACCATCTATTTTTCTATTTGTCTAATAATTTACTTCAGAAAAAATTTAAAGACGAAAGTCATATCAAAATCGATTTTTACCGGATTTTTCAGTCAAACTCCTAAAGGTTTTTACAAGGACGGAACTTTAGCTATGTTATGTTGGTGGAAAGTGTTACTACCAAGGGTGCTCATATAATTAACAATTGATTTTATTTGTTACATATAAAAAGTTGATAATCTTGTATACAGAGATGGTGGATTTATAAGTTGCCAACCTAATATGTAACCAGCAAATTAAATTGCATTTTAAAAGAATTTATTTGGCATCATTATTTTCAAAAGTAAATCAGCTTATATGGCACAGGTGAGTTGCCTGTCTATTTGCTAAAAATTTACTAACCATTTTCCACAAAATATTTAGATTATAATCTTGAAATATTTTTAGCTTCATATTTTTATTTAAACAAAAATGTCTCACTGCCATACCAGCTATTTTTCCTCACCAAAGATAGCTATGCTAGCGCTGCTTTGGAAGTTATAAACACTATTAGCATGGTGAACAAGGTACCGCGCTTAGGACGGCAGCAGTATGCTTAAGGGCGGCAGCACATTGGCTCGAAACGTGACGGTGCGCAAATAAGCTGCATCCTGCTCCTTCTGGCAGCACTTCTAAATTCCATTAGCATATTTTGTTTCCTTACGTGAGACGAATGATAATAATTTTGTTTTAAAAATGTTTGTTAGGCTTGATTCTATGTCGTCGTTCAGGATAGATAAGAGGGCGTATGGACGCTTTCTTTCCATGGGCAGGATAGTAATATTATTAAGCACGCACCAAGGTTTGTTAATAAACATTTTCATTTGAAAGCTTTTGTTATCATCAAATTTTGAGAGTATTGGGTAGTGAAATAAACGAAAAAAATATTCATTGCTTATTAAATATATATTTTAAATATTTGTAAAAATATCAGGTAACACTTATCGATTACTTATTAATGAAAAACACTGTATTTCTATACAAGGACTAGTGTATTGCTAACAGTTCGTAACAAGATGAAGATTTTGATTAAAATACGCCTAATCAATGCACGGACTTAAACAACATTGTGCAAAATTCAAGCCTGCCGTTGCTAACATTGAAAATGGGCACCGCAGGGCTAAAAATAAGCTGGAACAATAAATTGAAACCTGTAATTGAAAACAATATACTCAAACGGCACGTAAATTTGTGAGAAAGTCTCAATTTTCTGTTTCTAACATATTCGATCATTCTGAGAGCCTATTATATAACGATTCATTCTCTTATTTCTCAGGATCTGCATATTCGCACCTCGAAATTCAATAAGGAACTCCATTCGATATTAATATCTTTGTTATTAAAAATATAAATAAATCGAAGTACTGAAGTAAGGAAGTATGGTTGTGACGAATAAAATGTAACTAATTTATGCGATATCTCGTGTCGTCACGTGTACTGCTCGAAACTTGTATAACTTTTATTTTGGTTAGGTTTGCAATGTACTTAATTTAGACGAAAGGAATTTCCACAAACATTGCTTCAATCTTGTTAAATATAATAAGCCTAAAATATACTTAAAGAAAAAAAAATGGAAACGAAAATCCTTTAAAGTAAAGACATTTAATTACATTAATAATATCACAACAATAATCACATTCCAATCTGAACTTACTTATAAGTTGGTTGCGAAGAACTTCTTACGAAATATTTGTTTATGACAGTTAAACCATGATTCAGAGTTTATAGATAATCCCAGGATAAATTTACATTACGCGGATTGTAATTTATTTCAGAATTTATTCTTATTTTCTACTTTTATTATATAATTATTGAAATAACGAGTTAGAAATTAAATAAAATTTACTTTTGTTACAAATATTATTTTCTTAAGAATACATGCGTTTTTTAAATTTAATTTCACTATTTCACAAAGGCGAAAGAAAGAAAATGAATCTAAGGCGTACATGAATTGCATTTGATTCACTTTTAATTCCGTAACATACTTTTTCTACTGGCTAGAATCACCGGAAATGTATCATAACCGTTTAATTTATGAATATTCCTAATAATCGCAAGGGTTAGATACTCGTATTTATGGGCCGAACATTAAACTTCCGGGACAATCGTAAAGTCAACGTTAAACTTAAACATCGTTAACTCTCCCTTAAAATCCAATTAATTTGTTTTATGTATCTTTACGAGAGAAATTTGCGGTTAAATTTTATCACTCCATTTATGGCAAATGTCACAAAACTTCATATGTCGACGTTAATCAAAAGTTAACTCTGATTGTTATCACTTGTATTATGGCCAGTATATATCACTGGCATTTTCTGGTGTTGAGTATAAGTAAGAACTAGCTATCATTTTCTCATGTTGAGCTCATATAGCTGTTCGGAATATGCGGGGACAAAAAAAAATTACTCTATTGTAATTACTGTTTTTGTTTTAGCTTCATTCTACGTTGTTTTACCTTCGTACACCACACGTATTTGAATATTTGTGGTGAGAATTTATATTAGGCTATCATTTGATTATCGAGATATGTGGTTTTTATTAATTAGGAAAGCGAAACTATTCAATCGACGTAAATGAGTCAAAAATAAAGCATTTTTATTCGCTACTGAAATATTGAAAATAAATGTCAGTCATTATATAATTCGTCTAAAAAAACATTATATTAATGACGTCTGGCATAACTAGCAATTTAAAAGTTTAAATAAAATATTAAGTACATTTGTTTTCCCGTTTTTTCCCTTTTTTAAATATAGTGGTTATATAATCTTTTTAATTTAAAGATTCTTTATATATTAGAACCAGGTTTAAGAAAATTGTTTAGGTTCCGTAACTCAATATGTAAACCAGAATCTTTATATGATGTCCTATTATGGAGCCATAGGTCTCTCGCTGCCGTTTTCCTCAGAGATCTCTTGACGTAGAAACTTGAAATTTAGTAAAAATATTTATTAAACGTGAATTTATTGAACGTAATAAACATATTAATTCGCTTATATCTTAATAATTAAAGGTTATTGAAAAACTATCGCAATGATTCTCCTTGTCATAATTTTTAAAAATTACTGCTCGAGAAAGATTTGGCGGGCCATATATTTACTTTGTGAAACATTTATATTTTTAAATAATTAAGTAATAATATACCGTTAATGTACGGAATCCTCGTAATGTGTATTCTATTGGAATCTGGCGGGTTATTTTTAACAATTAAATGCTTTATATTGAGCGCAATTTTAATTATTTTAAACTACGGTTATCTAATGATTTCATAATAAAAATAAAGAATTTTTGTTCCGCAATCACATAAATAACTTAATAAATTATTACATATTGTTAGGATCATTGCCATTTATATTTTATTTTATGTTTTTACCCGTCTATCTTTCACTTCGAGAGCTCATCTCTTCGTGGCTATGCAGAACGTAGTAGGTTTTGTTTTTTATTGATTTTATGTCTTTAAATATTTTATATTCCTACAATAATATTGGGGAAAATAATAATAATTTTTTTGTTTAAACAAAAGGATAAGGAACTTTTCATAACTCCTCCTCAGTTTCATAATTTTGCTCTGGCTTTATTTACTTTTCCTCTGATACCTTCAGTATTTTTCAAGTAATAATGCTAATCCCTAAATTAACATCTAAAATATTTATAATTATAATAGCCGTTTATTTTTTCCCTATATAATATCGGCAATTTTGATAGTTATTGAACAAATTTAATTGGAAAGAATTTAAATTTTTAAGAAAATTACCTTACCGAGGAACTTCACAATTAAAAATAATGTATTTAAAGTTATTAAACCAATTGTAGCTATTGAATACACACCTAAATTCTTTAACTTTAAAATATATGTAAAACAATATCAGAGAAATATTTAATTTTTTAAAAGTTTTAAAAAATAATCGCCAGTAATCCCATCACTCACATGTAGAATTTAAAATGTTATTTTGTAATGTTAGATTATTAAGTTAATAATAACAACAACAGGTCTCACTGCAGTGCTATTTTATTTGCAATACGCAGTTTAATAGCAGATAATGTGTACAATTTTAATGTTATGGGTTTATACATTTTTCGGCTGTGGAAATTAGGACGGATTGCTTGTCGTCTGTATTAATGTTACAAAATTCAGTTTTGGGAAATCTAAATATTTCCATATTATACAACATTAAAAATATTTAAAAGATGAAATCTTTCAATTTATTAACTTCATTGATTTTAACTAATGGTAAGACATTTGCGCGAGAATATTTAATAAAAAAATCCGTAAATTAATAATCGATCAATGAAAATAGAAAAGTAGATGACAATTTACCTCTATACTGAGGAAAACTTTTACTTTCAAGAACAATCAATCAGTAGATAATTTTAAAAGCCTCATTCTAAACTAGAAATTTGCAGTGGATTACATTATGTGAGCTATATATTTTGCTGAAATAAAGATTGTAACGATGCACTTAACAACTACCATCTTTTGTTAAGTGGAATTATACATCTTAGAATGAAATGCATATTTTTACATAGACGAAAATATATATTATAGGAAAACATGAGAAATAAAATAGTCACTCGAAAGAGTGGAATGCAACTAGTTTGTGTGAAATCGAAATTTGTTCCATGTACCTGGACTCAATTTTTGAAACGCCTCGGTCAAACAAGGAGCTATGCATCACCTTACGTAGTGAAATGAATTTATCATTTTGTTTCTATTTAAGTATCAATAAGAAGTTAACTCATTGGAATTTAAATATGGACCTATTGGTATTTTCATCCATAATAATAAGTTTGTAAACTGACTTACTTAATTAAAAAACTATAATAGAAATAATTGTTCGTCCAAACAGTTTAATGTGTGTAACAGAAAACATGGATGAGATAAATTTCTGTACGCTCTGGAATTATTAGTTATAATATCTACTTAGTACTTTAGTAGTTACAGTACTTGTAAGGAAAGGGTGTGACTCTTGGAGCACAGATTTGCTTCAAACTTGTCACAATTATATGTTAGTCTATCACGAATCAATAAAATGTATTTGTGAAAACTCGGTGAGGACCTCTAAAAATAACACAAAAAATTTTAAACTGATATGCATAATCTAGGTATGTAAGAAACTTTCATCCAACTTTAATTCGATTAGACGATTTTATGTCAATCTTGATAGGCAACATTTATTAATTTCATAGTTAAAATTATTGCTTTCATAATAACTTAATATTTGTTATATTTTGAGATTTGTCCCGTAATTTCTGATTAATTATCTATTTAAAAATAATGCATAAAAATAAATAAAAAAACAGCTAAACGAATTATGTCTTCTGGGAGAAGTAAACTGTGTCATATGCGTTAGAAATGACTAAAAGAATCTTTACGCCAGAGGGGTGGAGGGAAGGGGGGCTTACTCAAAATTTATATTTACAATCAATTGTGGCCATGATATTTCCTACTTCACTTGTTATTAATTTTGGTTTACAATATATTGACACTTGATTAACCCGAGTCCAGCGAGCTTTACCGTGTGACCTTGATTAAAAAATTGATGTGTTTCTAACTTACACTTACATTAAAGGTTAATTAATTGATATCGTTAGTAGCTAAACTTTTCTGTATGCTGGTGTTTATCGTATTTGCAATAATTAATTTTTAGGCCAATATTAAAAAAAAACTTGATAAATAAATTTCATGCCATAACTTTAAAAATTTTCACCGTTTTATTTTATTTTTTTGGCGTTTTTCTTCAGTCTGTGTAACTGATTTCAAGTTGCCAGGGCATTATTTTGTTGATCTTTGTTCAATTATAAGATAAAACTTTTCTAGCCTTAAATTCGTTTTATGATGGATACGTTTTAAAAATAAACTTTTATATGTGCTAACTATAAGTTTGTCTACAAACGTTAAAATTTGTAAATACGTACTGAGTAAAATTATGCTTTAAAAACATTGCATGAAATATGCATGTGCCAATGAAAATATGTAATTAAATGTTTACGGCAGTTTATATCACATTTAAAATAGCATTATAAAAATTAAATAACTGTTTTATTTGTTATAACGCGCCGCTAATGAATCAAGAAATTTTGATACACAAATATAAAAAAAGTCATAAAAATTAGGTTCACAATTTATTTATTTTAAATAATTTATTTTGTAATAAGTATAAAAGATATATAAGGGAAATCAATGTTTTCCTTTGTTCTATTTTCACTAAATTTTATTTGGAATTTTTAATTATAATTTTTAGAAGAAGGTATTAAAAAAATATACGGCAAAAAACATTAAATATAAGAGTAGATCTATTGCAGTGACGTTCAGTTCAAAGGAGCTCTAAAAGTAATTAAAGGACCTTCTTTTTTCTCACTAGGCATCACTTTAAATTCGAGCTCAGAAAACTGCTAGAGCCAAATTAATATTCTTTGCATAAAACGGGAAAGAATATGGTAATGTCAAGTCTCTTTAAGAACCAGGATGTTCGCTGCGTCATTTATGCAGTGTCACGTTTCGTCCTTCAAAGTGATTCAAGTCCTTTTGGCGACAAGACAGTCTGCTTTATTATGTCCATTGATAATATTTACTCGTTAAAGCTCAAGTAATGTCATATTTTAATTAAAACTCAAGCTTCGTTATATTCTTATGTTAAGTAAATATTTCACTGAGTGTTCATGATTGAAATGTGGGTATTTTTAATCCCATTCAAAGTTATTTACTTACAACAGATTGTAAAGGATTATTGTTAAATTGTACTGCATTTTTTGAAGATATGAGCGTAGTTCTTGAAATATTTCTTGATTTCCGTGTTACAGTTTTTATACTATTTACCATACATTTTTAGTATTTTACAAAATGCGTAATACGTAAGAGTTGAAATACGTAATAGCCTTTTCATATTGTAATGCCAAAACAACATGGAAAGGCCATTACGTCTTTTAACAGTTATTTAATTTGTACATTGTCAATAGCATAATAAAAACGTCTATATATATATATATATATATATATATATATATATATATATATATATATATATATATACGATATGCATAGGCTACTAAACATTTTAACAGTTAAATATTTGTACGTAATAATTAAGAAACGGTTTTGGGAATTCTAATATTCGAATAAAAATAGTTTTCTCCCATTAGGAAGATGATGCAACTATTTTCCGTAACATATTGTTTATTATATATAATATTTCTTTATATGTTTAAAATATACCTAGTTCCTAGTTAATTATGCAACGCTGTATCATATATTTATTCTTATTTTTCTCAACACAAATTCACACGTTCACGTCTCATATCTTATTAAAAGGTATTCTTTTTTAAAAACAGATTTTGTTTAATTTTATAATACTCAGTTTCTAATTTATTATCATGAATTTTTTAGGTGCAGAATACTGTACTTGATAAAATTATATTTAAGAATCAAACCAGTCTTGAATGAAATGTATATTCGGGGTTCTTTTTGGCAAATGCCATTTCTGTAGAAAAAAAGGCTTATATTCATGTGCTACTCTCATGACAAAAAAGTATCTCATTTCTTCTTCAACAATTCAACGTCAAATGGGCGTCAACTACACGTTTCATAAACTACTTTTCTTTCTGCTTTGAGTCGGTTTAATCAAGCGCCGCGCATCAATCCTGGATGCTGGCAGACGACAATATTTTGACTTTAAATGATTGCCCAAATATGTTTGCCGTCTTTTCTTATATAGAGCGAAATGCTCTTTGATATATCCCTGTCTTCGAGATTACAACGCGTATTAAAGTCGTATGTTTCATTAGCGAATGTACGTTCAAGTTTCTGAGATGTTTCAATGGTAATATTTATATCATATTTAGATTCATTTTCGTCATTTAATTTATTAGTAGTTTGTATTATACCATATAAAGAACCCAAATTAATTTTTTAATATCCGCGTATGTAATTAATGCATTTTCTTCTTCTTTGTTATTTTTTTCCTAGCGTTTCTAATTTTTTTCCTATTTGGTGATGGTTTTACCTATATTAAACAACTTCTTTGAAGCTGATTCGTTTTATCAAAAAACTTTTCAAAAACAAACAGTTTTTGAAACGAAAATTGAATTAAAAATTATCATTTACAAAATATTTCCTTATTTTTCATCATATTTTGATTTACAAAGAAAAAAACAACGTTTCAGCGAGTAAAAGTCGCTATAAAATTTAAATAGACAGGCAGATATTCAACTTATTCTTAAGAAATATTTAAAAAATAAAGGTAATGGAATAACTATTTCGTTATTAAGTTTAAATCAATAACTACAACTTCCTTAATTAAATTAATACGCCAAGAAATGACGCAGTAATATTACGTCTATTAGTTTATGCTTCCGACCTAGGGTGGCAAACTTATTACTATACTTATCTGCAAGTGTCAACAAACCACGACTGTCTACTAAACCACTAAACGTCAACACGTCACGCTCATGCTTATCCGAAACTACATTAGTTTAGCAACATAATCTCATACCAGGTTTTATCCAAAATACAACTTAGGTAAATTTACGTAAATACACGTTAATTAATTTCTGTAGGAGCAAATAATCCTTACGATGTTTATCTAGTGGGCGCTCATGAAATTCGTTTACACATAATTATTTATAGATTTAATATATTGAAAATAAAAAAGCCACGAGTTTGGAGCATAAATACTCGTGTTGATGTTAAAATTATATTTAGCGGGTGCGCCTTAAGAAAACCTAATTAGATTAAATAACCTTTCCTATTTGAAAATCTTTATTTTCTCTATGGTTTATTTATTTCATTAGAATAAATAAACCATACAGAAAATAATCATTAGAAGACAAAGTTAAAGGAAAATTTATCTTCAAGTAATTAATTAATTTTTATTTATTTATTTATCTACTTTAATGTATTTAATTGATACATATGGCGGACTTATTGCTACAAGAGCAATCTCTTACAGCCAACCACAACATCAGTCCAGCCCCGTTCGACGAACGGCCGGGAATCGAACCCGGGTCGCCGCGGTGCGTCGCATCGTCAAAGGCCGTATGCCTTGTGATCAACCCAACACACCACGGCGACGACATAATTAATGACTGGATTAACTATGCTCTGTTGAAACTCAATTAAATATAATAAAAATAATGGGTCATTTGCTAATGTCTTCTAAGTTAAGAAAAGACTAATAAGTGCACGTAGAAAGCGCACTATATTGGTTCCGTTCACATTCAAGCCTGATGTTCACATAATTACTATATGTAAACATTTCACAGTGTATTTTATACCTGCTAAACCAATTGCTGATATTATATTACTTTTCACAATATAAATACATTGATTAATATTTCCGTTCTTCGCCAAACTTTAGGAAAATTTGCAGTAAGACTGTACATTCAAAATATTGAATTTAGTTGTTTCGGAGATGGAGGAATATTTTTTCTGAATATTTTCAGCTACGTTATTAAAAATAACATATAAAACGTACACGTACTGATCAATATTACTTTGTAGTCTATTGGACTGTATGTTAGGTACCCACTGCTTCTCACTGCGAATTTAATAAACTATTTCCTTGGCAAAATATTAAATCGTACTATTTTATGGAATGATTCTAAGTTTAAAGGGAGGAACTTGATTTATGTATTATATATTTTTGGAGAATCTTATATTAATTATATGTATCTGGGACCACGAAAAGTGCTTTCTGATACCGATGTTTTTAATAATTATTATAATGAATTATTAGCACTTAAATGTGTATGAATAATTATTAGCACTTAAATGTGTAATTAAACAAAAAGAAAGTGTTGATACAAATCTATGACCAAAAATCTTTTTTATATTAACTAATGGTGTTTCTATTAACTATGCTTAGTAAAATGCTAATACAAACGTTAAATGAATGGAAATATTACCCACCCATTGTCTCCGTAACTGTTTATAAAAAAAATTTTGATAAATTTTTTTTCGTAGGTATGTAAATTTCATTAAACAATTTATAAATGTCTAATTTTGAATGAAGAACTTAATAGTCAATGATATGATTTTCAATTTTTTTAAAGGAACTAAATCAATAGCCTAAATACTAAAAGTTAACAAGAAACTTCGAAATCCGAAATTCGCCGCAAAAATATAATTATAATATTTTATGTACCCTTAGACCAGGCAGATGTTTGATCAAAATTTGGGGTCAAACTTTATTGCTTGAGTCATAAATTCAGTGCAAAACTCGGTATAACCATGTATATTAGCGGTGAACTGAACTGAACGTTAGAAACGAACGCTCACTACATTAAACCACTTTGTATTGTTTGACTTTAATTAAGAACTTTGTAAGTTTATGAATAAATCTGATTTTGCCAAAGTTATTTCGACGTGTGGTTCCCATTATTGTTTCAAATTAGTTCACATTTTAACTTTTATCTCGTTTGTAGCAATCAGTTTTGGAATGTAAATATTTGCAGCTAAAACTTATGTCAGATCAAAATTTTCATGGCATTTACTTTTACAACATAAGGATTATGCTAAGTGGTTGTGATAAGATTGATTAACTTTATGAAAATTATATCTATTTTGTTCTGATTTTTGTTGTATATTCGTTCTTACGACTCTCGAGCTTGTGAAATTTTATTGTAAAATTTGTAAAATAATTACTCTATCGACGAATTGATGAATTAATTTTCTTGTAATTAATATTTCCATGTGGGGTCGTAAATATTGTTTTGCCATTTTGTTAGATACCACTGAACGCTGGCTTGCCTTTTTTAGCCTTACCTTCACGGAAGGTTCCTTTTACTAACCCCCTACATTATATCAATATTTATAACTAATATGATACAAAATTAGGTGAAAATGTTTTGTACCTCTTCATTGAAAAATCCTATATTAAAATAAAACGAATATTTGACATTTTGTCGCCTAAAAATTAGCAACATAAAATATTATATTATCAACCCGAAACAGTCTACGTCGGACATGCTACCCACTGTCTTTTAAACGTTCAAATTTATATCCTTAAGAAAAGAGAATACAGAGCATCTGAAGGCGTTCAAAATAAATGACTAAGAATTATCCTTTCAAATGGCAGGCAGGAAAATTAAATAGAAATATTTTTGCCATATCGCATAGGATATGACCATACAGCTACCCATGACGATCAAAAAAGAAATATGAAGTAAGCATATATTTATGAATTTGCTTGTACTTTTCTTTCAAATTATCGTGAAAAAAAAATTCATATTGGAAAATTAAATAATGATGTAATATTATTCGTATATTAAAAAAGAAATTAATTTTGCAGATAGATATTTGGCAAAACTGCCAAATAGGGTTGGAATTTTTTGGGTTGGCTGACGATGTGAATACATTCTGTATTTTCATCTTCATATATATATATATATATATATATATATACATATATATATATATATATATATATATATGTATATATATATATATATATATATATATGCATAATGAAAACTAGTTTAGAAGTAACCACCTTGTATTGTAATATTCCAAAAAACAAATTAACCTTAACGACAACAATTAGAAAACTTAAATCTCTAATCACAAACAATTTCAAGAGAACTTAAAATTTATATTTTTGTAGTTTACAATTTAGTTTTCAAATATAAGACGAAAATACGATACAAAAAAACGAAGTTCTGTTTATAGTGGAAACGTTTCACTATGTTGCAAGACTAAATAAGATCTACTGCAGATAAAAGAAAGATTGAGGTAATTAGTTTCTACAAAAATCCAACAGAGATGAAGTGCGCTTCAATTAGATTGGATGTTGGACGCAATTTCACACATTAGCAAATGACCATATTATGTGCTGTCTTCAATATGACTGAGTTCAATTCATCAATAAATTTTAAAAGCACACTACAAATACCTAACAACGCGTGATTTTTTGTGCAAATTGAGTAAAATGTTTATATCTTAGTACTTAATTAAGACAGGTAATATGTTTTAAATGCTAGAAAGTTTTAAAAGAAAACTTTCAATTACATGCCAAAAGATTCAAAATGTGGATCTCTTAAAATACCAAAATGGCGTAAAAGATACTATATTTGTATATCTGTTAATTATAAGTAAACAAACAAAATGTACAAAAACACAAAAATCACATTTTTACAAAGGCTATAATTTTTTATTTATGAAATTGCTGCTGAAACTAAAGTAGAGAAGTATCTGTTGAAGGGAAAAATATCTATTTATTGGTAGTAGAAACTATTAGTGTATTCCGAATTACGTTATGTTTCATAAAAAGCCTTATTTTTGTTTCTTTTTTGTATTGTTTTACATACTTTTCTCTAAATTATATTTCCTACTAAAAGAAGAATCTACATACCTATAAGATCCCATGGTTTGGTTTCAAAATTGACAACATGCTCATAATATATGGATGGACCTCAAAGTCACAACGTAGACGGGCGTCTTTCGTATTGCGACCTAGGTGCTGAGTGGTTAAACATAGAATATATTGGTTTTGGAAGTATGCAAAAATTTTACTGATATCTTTTATTAATTATTTATTCAATGAGAATAAAAATATTAATTCCAAGCTTACATCTAAAGCATATCAACACAACAATAATATAACAAGAGTTCAATATCTGTTTCTTTCAGAATTGATCATAAAAATAACTGTAATACTCAGAAACCATGTCAAAAGAAAACAAGACTAGGGTAATTCAAGTAATGATGCATTCTTTTGTATTTTTCCTAAGCCATTATCTTAAATTAACATTCAAACATAACCTATCATAAAATGTATATCTTTCAAGTTATATTCCATATTCGATTACCAGTATTCGGCTCTTGTGTCTCCAGTCTACGTGCTGTAGTCCTTACCACTAAGCAGCAACTCGTTCATGATGCTGATTAATTCTGTCATAGATGTAATTCGCGCAAGTCGCTATGTTGTTTCCTTTTAATAATTACGAAGAAATTACTTTGGCATATTGCTAAGTAACATAAGAGAATTGTTTGTTTTTAAATCTGTAAATTTAAACTAAAAAGAATAGAAAGGTATTGAAAATAAAATTGGTTTTCGAAAGCCTTTTAAGAAATAATTTATAAGTACAAATTTAAAGTTTTGTTATATATTTACGTCCACAGAATGGTGAAACCCTGCCTTACAAGAGTAACATTCCCGTATATTAATTTTCCAACACTTATTCAGAAGCAAATTATAAGCAACCATAGACTTGTTTAATAAAGATTATCCTTAAAATGCTTTGCATTATTTTCAGAGAATTTACTTTGTCTTTTAATAAAATACGGTCAAACATAAATATTCATCAAAGAGGGAAAAGGTGTGAGTAAATCTCCATACTCGATATTTCAATTTTACTTCATGTGCTTTCCTGCACAGACATAAAATTTGGGAAAAATTTTTTTTTGGACATTTCGTTAGATAAATTAGAAGGAAAAATATTTTTCAGATTAGATTGGGGTTTAATAAACCCTCTATTTTCTTATTTTTAACCCATTTGTGTGAAGAAAGGAACTTTAAAATTAATGCAAAATATCCTACCGATTTCTAATATTTCAATGATTAGTAAGAAAAACTTTATATATTTACAAACTAGTACTTGATTAGGAGCCTCAGAAAAAACTATTTTGCTTAACTTGCATCAATATATTTTAGGAGGTGTGGACCATCAAAGTTTCCTCCGTTCTGCTTGTTCTGATAAATATTTGATCGATTTTTTTTCTTAAATCCATTCTAATTTTAAATTCACCTGTTTTATGACTTATAAGAAAGTAGTTTTAGCAAGATAATATAAATTCCTTTTATTTTGCTATTTAATATATATATATATATATATATATATATATATATATATATATATATATATATATATATATATTAAAGAAAAATTCCTAAACATACCATAAACCCCATAGAAAAATAAGCATTTTGTTTATGTAAATAGTGAATTCTAACGAAATACAACTACTATACAAATTTTAAAAGTCCGACTTATATTGTATACGAAATATAAATGATTTAGATGTATACACACTGTTAGACTAAACTAAGCAATTGCGTTTTCTTTGTCTTTAATAATTGTTTCTTTAAACTTCATTATGACAAAACTAATAGACCATAATACAAAACGTGTTTTTGTCGTTATTTTACTTCATTATGACAAAACTTATTAGAGCATACTGAGAGGTACAAGTTTTTTACTTCATTACGACAAAACTTATTAGAGCATACTGAAAGGTACAAATCATATTTTTCTTGGATCCTTTCTAACTGCTAATATGATTCATATCCGATGAGCTTGAAAGACTGAATCACTATTCCAAAATATTTGAAGAATTAGGACTAAATATTAAGTTATCGCTTAACTCCAAAACATAGTAATTTAATTTATTTGTCTCTAGTCTAACTTATCCCACGTCTCATTAGTTTTACTAGCAAATTACATGGCTTAAATTATAGTATATCTCAATAAACATGTGAAAAGTTAGACGAGCTTACATTTGCAAACGTTCAACTGAAGTCATTTGTATGAGATTATTGTTGTCCACCATATACCTGAATCGTGTACTCGGCTATCATATTGGAATAGGATACTTACTTACAATAAGCTTATGATACATGTACTTATTCAAGTTTATGTTCGTGTTTTGTGACCTTATAAAGTATATGGCAAACTTACATCTAATTTAATGAACAGTTTACGTTATTTATACAATTTTATTCGCATATTGACATTATGCAAAATTTTCAGTTATACACTTGAAAAGAATTGTATACAAATTAATAGCAAGTTATTTTAAAACAAATAATTAATTATAATTTCCTTGACAAAAATTGGTTTCAAATTAACTCACATTCATTTTAAAGAGGTTACGCAGAATGATGACATGCATCTTATTTAATATTCTTTATCTCAAGTGGATTTAAAATTAAAGGATTAAATACACCTGAAGAATACCGTATTTACGGCACTTATATGCAACATATAACCGCATGTTAATCTAAATTATTTGATATAAATAGAAATCAAAATAATTTTATGGAGGTATCCATTTACATGCAAGTAACACGTAAATAGGTATAAAAAATTGCACAATCTGAATCATATTTACATATTATAAAGTACATGATGATAGGAAAATTCTTTATTTAATAGTATTTTAAATTATTTGAGTTTTACTCAAGTTAACTATATACCCGAATTTCATGTATTCTGTAGTACATATGTTGCATGCATGGCACATGAAAGCTGGGAGAATATGATGTATAAAAATAAAATTATGTATGATTAAAAATAAAAATAAAAATATAAAATATCTAAATAAAAATATAATAAACAATCTCTATACCTGTTTTGTATGTATTGAAAATAACACAAAAATATAAAAAAAAAATTAAAAACTTGTTTATTTCAAAAGGTAATAAATACGTATTAAATGAAATTTATTGCTATTTTTACATTGTAAATAAATGTCACTAAGTGTGCAATAATATGCAAATGTGTGTGCAATAATATAATGCAAAATTATTTATAATTACAAAAGAAATTTAATTTTCAAGAATTCACAGCCATTTTCGGTGTTCGGTTCTTTAGTTATATTGAAAGATATGTTTTGTATTTGAAATATAAATGGCACTGACGATAATAAAATTATTCCTCAGTGACATTCACGTTTTAGGTAGAATTTATTTTTTCGATATTACTGACAAACAACATTTTTGATAATTATTCACGGTTAGTATTTAATTAAAATGATTGTTTTAGATCGAGTCGTTACTTAGCTAAATTCTGACAGGAAATTAAAACCATACTTTATATCGTCGCGTTAATGTAATGGTTAATTACTCGTATATTGTTGATATTTTTCGGTAACCAGTCTCGCTTCACCGTAAGCAGGAAGTGTGCACTCGCCACATTGTTTTAGTACTTATAAGTGTATTACCTTAATTAAGGGCTTTTATCAAAGTTACTTCGACTTGCGGTTACTTGTGTTGTTTTAATTATATTCTGATGTTTGATTGCTATGTCTGTAGTAATTACTTTCACTGTATATATTTGTGACGAGAGTTAATATGAAATTACTGTTCATTATAATTATACTTAAGATATTAACGACTTATTCAAAACTTTTTATGTATTTGTTAGAATTATAAACATTTACTAATAATTCTAAGAATAATGAGAGAGAATGCATTTACCATTTCTAAAAATTAAATTTGTGTGTAGAATTTTATGTAATAGAACTAAAATTATGACATATTATTTAATATTAACAAGGCGTTTGCGTTATTATGTATGCTCTTGCAAAAGTTTCTTTGTCATGGTAAATGGTACATGACTAGCCCTTGTTAAAAACAGAATCGCTTTTTTTCTCCATTTGACTACTTACAACTAATTAACTGTGAAATTAAAAAAACTTAAATATTTAAATCACATAGAGATTAATTTACATTAACTTTCTTCCTCCATTTTCACGAATAACATACTAAAACGTAATTACAAAAAAATAAAGGAAAGTAGACGTAGCTAAAACTAAAGAAGGCCCTGAATTGTTATATTATTTTAAAAATGCCTATTGATATGAATTTATGATGAACCATCCTTTTCCTTCTGAATGTGTAATTCGATAATTCGTGTATAAATTCACCACACTGACGGACACCAAACTCATGGGAAATTCAAAAATAATTATCACCATAATTATATGAACTTTTGCAAGACCAAAATTTAAATATTAATTAAAAAAATATTCAAAAATTATTTCTTATTCTGAAAGAATGAAAGCGAGATATTTTCAAAATATCTCGTTTGTATTCTACAAAAAAGGGCGTATAATGAGAAGATGATACATAATTTTTCTAGACCTTCACCTTTTGACCTTCCTTCAATATAGAATATTGTGTTGAAAAAGTAAATATTAAAACGACAAAACATATTTTTCATACATATTTTCCTACAGTTTCATTTTCACGGCAATCATCAAAAACAAAATTTTACATTCATGACAGCTTATACTACTATAAACACAATTTATAAATTTACGTAACACTTTACAAAACAATATATATATATATATATATATATATACTCACACACACACACGCACACATATTCACACACACATACACATACACACACACTTTGTCTATAAAAATACAATGACGATGATTTGATAGAATCTAAAATGTTATGTTTACCTGTAACGAATGTCGATTAAGTTTATGGATGAACACTTTAACTTCAATTGAATTCTCATCATTAATATGTCTCCACTAAAAATAAATACACCAAACACGATAAACATCAGTATACGAAAAAAGTTGAAAGGATATCGATAATTCAATCAGGGTGAAAGAACTTGGATAAAATCTTGTTAGAATCATGAAGCCACAAAGCGCTTAATTAAGTTAATAAATTCTTAAGTGTCGGAGGACCGTGATTAGAGTATTTTTCTGACTAGAGATAAAACTAGATAAATCACTTAAAATATCAATAATACAGTAATTAATGCGCCGAGTTTTGCTGAAATGTTAACCAAAATATTTCGTAAAAGAATGGTAAAATTTTATTCCGTAATTGTTTCTGACGTATTCCGGAATAAGGAATAAAGAAATTATTAATAATCATATCATAAGCTTACACTATGTGGCAGCTATTGACCAGATTATGTAGATTTACGTAACTTAGTAATATCTATGTCTCACAAAGACAATTTACCTTAATTGTCTAGATCACAATAAAAATTTTATAATTTTAGGCTATGTGTATACCAAAACTTATGATTTTTGCAATTAGAACAACATAGAGAAATTAATATAATGCAGCCTCTTTAATTTCTTAGCTCATTATTTGTTTTTAATTTTTGCAACCATGCTTGATAATAAAGCTTTTCATCAAAATTACCATTACAAATATAAGTTTTAATCTGATTAAATTTACTGGGCAAATTTTAAGTTTTAGTGTGAATATTAGAAAGAAATGTGAATATTGTGAGAAAGTAAAGTAATGGATATATATATATATATATATATATATATATATATACATATATATATATATATATATATATATATATATATATATAGGAAAAGTTAAAAAAAATTATATTTTTCTTTCATTATATGATTTATCTACTGATTCTTAATCACGTCTTGAAATTTGGTAACTCTTGACAATGTAACCTAGTATTTAGGTTATAACAATTAAATTTGTGAACGTCCGGAAGTAACTTTTTTAATTTCATCGGTATGAATTTTGTGCAAAAATAGCTTAGCTTAATAATTAATTAATATTTATTACGTTGTTTTCGTATGGCACTGGTAGTACTTCATCGAAACTGAATAGGTCAATAACGATCTAAAACATTATTTACTAGTAACTTGCTACGAGAAGATGATATTCATTATTTGTGTAGTAGAATTGAACTTAATTTTCTTCCAAATGGTGATTAAGATTCTATTAGAAAGTCAAACGAATGGTGCTGTATTAGTTCGCATTTATAGAATTTAATATCAGAAATTTTTTAATAAATTGAAGTGCCAATTCAAAGATGGGTTTTTAGGTAATTTGAATTGGATTGTAGTGTATATTTCCTTTAACAATATAAAATTTGCTGGCGATAAAAAAACTACTAAGTCCTTCTGTCTGGATAACAATCGTAATTAGCGTTATTTTACGACGTGCTTTAAAAAATTCCATTCCGACAAAATGATGGCGAAGGAATGTGCAAGTACTGTACTGTACAAGTATACTGTACAAGTTGCAGATAAAAGCTTACCAAGAATCAAGATTTGACAATTTTATAATGTCTGCATTAGTCAGCTTATTTTTACTGTATAGAAAATCTAACCATTATGATTCAGTTGGACTATTGCATAATAACGTAATAATTGTAGTTATTAACAGTGACTAGCGAAGTAAAGAGAATAAACAATTTATGTGTATTAAATATATTTGTTTATAAATAACTTTATTTTTATTTATTTACACCAAATTGAAAAAGGGCAATATATTAAAGATCTGTTATAATGATCATTTATTGTCTTTGTAATTACATAAAATTATTTATTTAGTAAATTAATGAATGAATGATCCTTAGCTGGAACCCGGTTAAGGGCGATCTCGTAGTTAGTATACTACCATAGGTACCGCTGGCTAAAAAGCTCTTTCTGCTACTTTAATCCATTACGTCCGGTCAGAAGCCGCGACTCTAGCTTCATATCAATTGACATTTTATATTCTAAGGTCCATTCAGACTTGTTTCAAACCTGTTTTTCGTGGTGCATCTCGCTAGATTATCTGTTCATCAGGCCGAATTTCCCATAAAAATGTATAACCATGCCGGATCTCGCCCATGTGGCACACGTGTCCAAACCATTTTAAACGATGCTGCCGAATTTTTGAAAAACATTTCATTCTAATAATGATATAAGACCTAAGTTAGCAAAAGGTGAGTAATGCTAAAAAAAATCATTGTCTAATTAATTTATTTAGTATTACCTTTAAAAAGTCAATTAAACTATTAATTATACCACCTATTAGTGCACTTGCTGAAAATATCTTAAGCTTTCCACACAACGTTTACGATATAAACCCGAACTACTTTTTGTGTTTATGTGGCGTGTAGCTTTCACCCAGATTTTCTGTTTTTCATTATCTTTCGGAAAATTATGAACTACTATGTCGGAGTGTTATGGAACACTGTGGTTTATTTTGGAATTTTGGAATACTTACCCAAAAATTTCTCTATTCCATTCATACAATTCTTAGTTCATTTCAGGTTACATTTAAAGTCTTGGCTCAGGAGATTTGATACAGCCTATCGCCATTTAACGAATATTTATATTTAAAAGTTAATGTTATTACTAAAGTTTACAGTGGCTGGTGTGAATTTAAGTATATTTATTGTTGATTAAATGTATAAACATGTTTCTAAATATCCAATTACAATTATCTTACTACTAAATGAACTTCAATTTATGGGAATATTAATTTTGTTGCTCCTATTAAACTTAATGCAGTTATTGATTGAAAAGACAATCTAAGAGTATACAATTTTAATGGTTTCATATTCACGATCGAAAAACGAAATTAATCTTCCAGAATAATCGTAGTCAATGTAAATTTAGAAAGCATTCATTATCTCTTATAATTAAATTAATTCGATTCACAAGTTTTTGACCAAGTTGGCAGAAATTCGCGTTTAAACTTTATCATTCCAGTTATGGCAAATTTCAATAAATATGACGCAGAACTTCACATGTCGACATTTATTCAAATCTAACTGTACTATTGCTGGCATTTCTTGATATATGAGTTTAATTAAGGACTGTGTAAGTTTTTTAAGTACGTTGAGTCATAACGAATATACTCCCGTACGGTTACTTTAATTGCTTTTGTTTTGTTCTGATATTCAACACATCGTGAATATCTTTAGGACTTAAATATTTATGAAGAAAATTTAACGGAAGTTAGAGTTTTTTCCATCCATTTATGAAATATATGATTTGTATTATACAGAAATTGAACTATTTATTGGACAGGAAATTGCTCACCCCGTCATCCGTTTAAATAATCCTAATAATTTGTTTGTTCAAATTAAAATTTTAAATATTTTCTAACTATAAAATGTTAAGAATATTTGTCGTCTTGTTTATTTATTTATATTTGTTAAAGGGTTTATTTTAAAATGTGTAAATATTATGAGAGAATTGGTTTATTAATATATTTTAACTTTCACATTACCGTAACACGTCCGAATAATTTAAAATGTAATTTCAGAAAATAAACCTTGAATCATCATCGTCAGGCAAAAAGATATATTTACACATGATAATGTAATTCTAAATACAGTAATATATAAATATTGTAGTAATATTTTTATACACAATTGTAGTATTATTATTTAAATTTGAAATTAATATCTAAATTTTTAAGGTTATGTGTATGAAAGATTTTAGCTTCAAATGTTAGAATGGGTTGTTTGTCACATAAGTGATTGTATTCGTTGGTAATTTTTTTCTGGAAAAGTGCAAGCATTTCCAAATTTTGTGGTAAATCATATAATGTGAAAACGTTTGCACTTACCACCGTAACGCTTGCACTAAGAACGTAAACGCCAACAACTAAAGAGAAGCAAATTTTTAACTTATTGATATACAAGCTTTAAAAACATTATGTTATTGTTTATAACATTTTAAAAACCAAAGCACTAAATCAATTATGGGTAAAAAAAATTAATTGAGTTGTCTTTTACTTATATTTATTCACGGATATTTTATTTTCACGAATTGTTTATAAATACTATCAGAAAAAGGGTTGTTTTTAAATACTATCAGAAACACAATATAATAAGGAACTAAAAAGAGAAGAAGAAGATAACTTATTATTTCCTCTTTAATGTATACGCGTGTTTTAGTTTCATTCATGGAGAAAAAGGAATACAAATATTTGAAGGAGAATCTGAGTTGCATTAGTCTCACTTTCACTTTAATAACATATTTTTATAAAATTATATATTTGGGACTGGCTAGAATTATCGAAAATATATTAAAATTGTTAATTTAAGCTATATTCCTGATAATCGCAAAGGTTAGGTACTTGTATTCACGGGCTGAACATTAATCTTCGAGAACAATCGTAAAGTCAACGTTAAACTTAGTTACTGTTGATTATCCCCTAAAATCCAATTAATTTGTTTTATTACGGGAGAAATTTGCTGTTAAATTTTATCACTCCAGTTATGGCAAATTGTGACAAATATAACGCAAAACTTCATACGTTTACGTTTATTAACCGCTGTGATTGTTGTCACTTGTGTGATGGGCAATGTATCACTGGCATTTTCAGATGTAGGGGTTTAATTAAGAACAATGTGTCATAAATAATGTACTCCAATATGATTAGTGTTATTGTTTCAGCTTTGTTCTGATGCTGGCGTTTCATGTGCGGTGATCATTTTTAGCGTTTGAGTATTTCTATGTGTATATACCAAAAAGATATTTGTACACATTCTTAAGTATTGCATACGTAATAATATATAAGTACTAAATGTGTTATTGCAATAAACTTATGCTGATGCGATATACATATTTAATGGATACAATAATTAGTATTATTCCTTATATATAATCCTATTATATTTTTATAAGAAATTTACTTAAATAATAAGCAGCTAGAACTTAATAAAATTCCATGAAATTAATATTTGTTAAAGACATTATTATTTCCTTTTTAATATATACGCATGTTTTAGTTTCATTTGACCACATTACGGAGAAAAAGAAATAAAAATATTTGGAGGAGAATCTGAGTTGCATTAGTCTCACTTTGATTTCGGCAACATATTTTTATAAAATTATACATTTTGTGCTGGCTAGAGTCCTAAAAAATATATTAAAATCGTTCATTTTAGTTATATTCCTGATAATCGCAAAGGTTAGGTACTCGTATTTATGGGCCGAACATCAATCTTCGGGAACAATCGTAAAGTCAACGTTGAACTTAATTACTGTTGACTGTCCCCTAAAATCCAATTAATTTGTTTTATGTATCTTTACGGGAGAAACTTGTGGTTAAATTTTATCACTCCAGTTAAGGCAAATTGCGACAAATATGACGCAAAACTTCATAAGTTTACGTTTATTAACCGCTAACTGTGATTGTTGTCACTTGTGTGATGGCGAATATATCACTGGCATTTCCTGATGTATGAGTTTAATTGAGAACAATATATCATAAATAATGTACTCCAATATGATTAGTGTTATTGTTTTAGATTTGTTCTGATGCTGGCGTTTCATGTGTGGTGATCATTTCTTTTATTAGCGTTTGAGTATTTCTGATTAGAATATATATTAGGAAAATATTTTCATTGTCAAAATATGTAGATTGCATCATTTAGAAGAGTGAAACTGCTCGTTGGACATAATTGTGGCAAAAATAAAGCATTTTTATCCCTTGTAATAATTTTAAAAATAATTTACATCACTCACTGTATCATACATTTAAAAAAACATTATAATAATGATATCCAGCAAAAATAGTAAAAAACGAGAAAACAAAATATATACTAGATATATTTTGTTTTCTCGTTTTTTATTATTTTTTAATGCGGTTATTTATTTTGCGCCTTCTTTATAGAATTTTTTACCCACGACGGAACGGAGAAGGTATATGCGTTAAAGGTGAGAGGTTGTTTGTTTGTGGAATCCAATGTTTCCATTTGTCTCCAAAACGGTTTGACCAATATAGATAAGGTTTTCAATAAAATTTTTGTGATTCATTTGCAATGGTTCTTAGATAGTTTTTACGGTGATTACTCCCCAGAGACAGCAGTAATAAACATTTTGTTGCAAAGGAATGTGTCCATTTATACCCCAAACCGTTTGATTGATTTAGATACGGTTTTCTCCAAAATATTTGAAAGTAATCGGCGGTGGTTCTTAGATAGGTGTTACGGTGTTAACTCATCAGAAGGTGCTGCAATAAACATTTTGTTAAAATCGAATATTCTCATTTATATACAAAACGATTTGACCGATTAAGATAAAGTTTTCTACAAAATGTTTGGGACTAATTGGCGATGGTTATTTGAAAGGTATTATGGTATTAGCTGATCAGAGAGACCAAACGAATTTTCCAATTTATTTACAAAATCGTTTGACCGATTTAAACATAGTTTTCTCCAAAATATTTGGAACTAATCGGCGAAGTTTCTTAGATAGGTGTTCTAGTGTTAACTCGCCAGAAGGCGCTACAACATTTTATTGCAAAAGAGTGTTCTCATTTATCTCCAAAATAGTTTGAACGATTTAAACATGGTTATCTTCATAAAGGTTTAAATCGGTAAAATTTTAAAAAAACTTACGACGAAGGTAGTAATTCTAATTGAGAAATTATTAAATTTTTTTTTTGAAACTCCCGACGTAAAGAAAGTAAAAACCTCTTGATATAATTACAAACTAAAGCAAATCCATTCGGGCTGCCATGCCCTACCCATGCCTAAAATTTAGCAGTTTTACTAGTTCGCCGCTAATTGAAATTCTCATAGGTACGCAAGTAGCTTTTCTATGATGCTATAATGTAATTGATATTGGGAAAGTAAATGGCAATGTTATCCCCGAAAACATAATTGAGAAATAAAATAAAGCCACTTAGAGAGCGAAATGGAACTCGTTGATATAAAATTCGATTCTTTTCTATGTATCATGAATTGCATTTCTGAAGCACCTCTGTCAAGCGACGAGCTGCCCATCATAACATTAGGTGAGATCACTTTAATGGGATATAAATAAAGTAGTTCGTACCTCCTTTTTTGTTGTGAAACATCTAATGGCGCGTTGGGATGGGAGTTAAAATGTTCTATCAGCTTCGCGTCTTGTCTATTTCTTTTTAAATTGGGCGGCTTCGCGTCTTCTCGGCTCTTTCAGACTTTTTCTCTCTATCACATCACATGCACGTTAAGTTACGTGTGTGTTAGTGCATCAGCATTGTTTCTCATTTACTGACGCTTACAACTTTATTCATTTTTGTCGATGTATTATATTAAACTCTCCTTAAACGTTAAAAGCGTTTATTAAGTTAAAATGTCAGTTACACTGAGAGTAAAAACATACTAAAAATCTAAAAGTTTCGTATCATATCTCAGCTAACATTAGCTATTTGTCACTTTCATTTATTCAAAACGAGCATCAAAAGATACCATCACAGAAATAATAGGAGAAGATATATTTCGTAAAGCAAATTAACAAAAACATAAAATTGAAAAATATATTTTCAATACTAGCGTGAGCCGTGCGAAGTCTTCGCATTATTTATTCCATTATGAAGCTCAGATGACAGATCAAACAAATATTTTACTAAAATTGACATATAGAGGCGCAAGTATCAAAAGCATTGAGCTAAAGCGCCACTTTATTTATACGTGAGTGGATTTGAAATTAAACAAAAATTTTACCGACCGTCAATCATATTGACGTTGAGCCGTTAGATGGCAGCATTGCTGTTTTGTGTATATAATTTTAATAATTAATTAATTTGCAAAAACAGTAGCAATAATAAATTGTTTAGTTGTGGATGCCGGTAGAGCAAGCAATTATCTATAAAATGATATATAATTTATGTGGATTAGTTGTGAGGTTTTTTGTAAAAAGGGAGTGTAACATCTTAACCTTAGCGTATTAATATATATGATGATGATATGATGATGATGATGATGATGATGATGATGATATTGTTACGAAATATTTCTGTGATAAATTATTCCTTAAAAATAAGAAAATAAAACCAAAAGAATATTTTATTACTACCAACTATCTAAATATTTGTTTTGTCGTTTTTAATTCATTCAAATAAATATATTATATTAAAAAAATATAAAAAAATTGAAGTGCTTACTTCTGCCAGGCATTCCATGACGGCTTTTTTTTGGTTATGTAATGTTTCGTTAATATTCAAGTACCGATAAGAAGTTAACATTTATAACGAAATCGGAATAAAAATATAACCTTATTAATATTTTCACCCATAATGAACTAACTTATTTAATAAACGTTTACAATCGAAGTAATTGTTTATCAAAACGTATTAGTGAATGTAAAAGGAAACATGAAATTCTCGGAAACATGAAACGAGAAACTCTCGAATCGATAGTTATAATATCTCAGTTTTTTAATATTTCGATTTATAATACTTATAAGAAAAAATCGACCGATCAAAATCGATGTTCCCAGGGTATTCTCCTGGGAACATCAATTCGCTTCACACTTGCTATAATTATAAATTAATTTGTAACGAATAAAAAAACGTATTCACGATATTTTGGTGAGTACTTCTGAAAAAATAATAGAAAACTTTTGAAATTTACGTATGTGATTTAGGGACGATTTCATTCCGAGTGGTGTAAATGTTTTAGTAGTTGACTTAAAGACCAATAACCGAATTTATGCTCTTATGGATTGGCTATATTTATTATTTTTATGGTGAAAATTATTGGCTCCACAGAAAATATTAAATAATCTGTCTTATAATTTGAATTTAACTTCATTACTTTCGATTTATAATAAAAAAAACCAAACATTTTTCACGCCATGGGAAGATTTAATGAGCGCAGTGATTTTTTATGAATACCGAAATTTTATTTAACTTAAAACTTTGTCTGTTACCTAATTTTGAGGTAAAACTTGTGTAATAAAACAAATATTTGTAATAAAATATTTGTTATTACTTGATGTATATGTATATATATGGACATTCTTTATTTATTAGCACATTATATTCAAGTAATAATTTATCGTAATATTTTCGCAATCTGATTTTCATTTTTCTGTTTTTTTTTTCTTAGCGCAAGTAATTGACTTCAAGTTGCCATAACATTAGTTATATTGATTTATGTTTAATTATAGGATTTAATTTTTGTAGCACTAATTTCGTCTTTTGAAAAAAAATTTTATAAATAAATTTTAGGTATACTAATTTTCCCTCCATTCCACCCGGTTTGTTTCAGGGCTCCTCTTGGAACCTGCTACACCCCCTCATACGAAACATCCAAAACTAAGAACGTTCAAAGGTCCTATAATAGTGCCCTGTATTTAATTTTGAGTACTTCCAACCAGTTCGATTATATATGTAAACTATAAATTTGTCTGCAAATGTTTGAGTCCATAAATACATAATGACTAAAATTATGCACGAATTATGTAACTGCTAAAGTAAATATGTAATTAAGCATTTACAGGAGCTTGAATTAGAGCAGTATTAATAAAATTAAATAACTAGTTTATCTAAAGCACCGCTAATACAACAGTGAGTTCTGATATTAAATTGGAAAAAAAATATTGAAAATGAGGTTAATAAATGTTATTTCATAATGTGAGGAGAAAAAAAGATATGTAAAGGATGTCAATATTTTCCTCTATTCCATGTTACGAAATTACATTTCGGACTTTAAGTTATATATTTTATTAAAAAGGAGGTGTGAACAAAATATAAGTAAAATATTACATATGTTTTTTTGCGTCTTAAATATACAAGTATAGATCTACTGCGGTGACTCTAAGTTCAAAAGTGCTCTAGAAACAACTGAAGTACGTTCTTATCCGCCTTAAAACATCACTTTAAATTCAAGCTTGGACCACTGCTTGTATCAAATTAATATTATTTGCACAAAATAGGAAAAATATGGTGATTCCCCTTAAGAACCAGGATGTGCACTCATTTATGCCACATCGCGTCCCGTCCTCCAAAGTAGCTAAATTCATTTTGACGAGTGGATATTCTGCTTTACTTTATTCGTTAATAATATTTGTTTATACTAAATTGCAGATTATGGCCTGTTCATATGGTAAATAAATATTCCGTTCATTATTCGTGATCAAAATATGGACATTATTTAATCCCATTCAATGATTTTTATTTAAAAATATTTAAAATAAGTATTGTCTCTTAAATTTTATTGAATTTGTGAAAGATACGTGGGAGATTTTCGATATATTTCTTGATGAAAACCCCTAACAAATCACCAACACAACACTTGATATCACTTAGTAGAAAAACTAATTAGTTTCTAAACCGTCAATCGCATAGTCAGAATATCTATATATGAACATAAACTATTAGGATTACATAAGTAGGGGCGACATTGCCATATGCATAGGCAATAATATATTTTCACAATTACTAATTTGTATACCACCAATTGTATAATAAAAATGTCTGGATTGAAATAAGTTCTATATAAATACAAAGAACCATAATAATTTTATTAGAAGTATAGATAACGCTACGTATATAATTAAAAAAATAATAAATATAATATTTTACATAGGTTCATAATAACTAAGAAAGCGTCGTGGGACTTTTGACATTCGAATAAAAATATTTTCCTTCCATTAGGAATATGAGGTAACTATCATTCTTTGTAATATATTGTTTATTATATATAATATCCCTTTTGTGTGAGTGTGTATGTGTATGTTTGTATGTGTATATATTTATGTATACATACGTAAATTTATGCAAATATATATAAGTTCGCATACACGTACATATTTTGTTAGAATATGGATATATTATAAAAATATATACAATAATTACTTTAATGAAAGATGACTGTACGTAATTACATTAGTTCAAATAATACGGACATTTCGAAAGAATCCTTACGGCTAGTTGGTTGGCAATATCCAGATAAATCCCTATTTACCTGTAAGCAGCACAGTTACTTAATCCCCCTAAAGCCTTCATTAATTAATAATTTGGATTTCAAGTACATAAATATATATATAAATAAATAGATATGTTTAAAATACACCTAATTAATCATGGAACGCTATGTTAACATTTGTATATGCTTGCGTGACTAAACATATAATATATTTATTCTTTTTTCTTCTCAACACAAATTTACACGTTTACATCCGATATTTTATTAAAGCGTATTTATTTTTAAAAATAATTTCTTTTTTAAATTTTTACCAAACCAAGATTATTAAACCAAGATTAGGTTTACAAGCATGAACTTTTAACGCACAAAATATTATACTTTGATAAGTTTATATTTAACAATCAAATCAGTCAAAGAAATATATATTCAGAGTTCTTTTTAGCAAATACCACTTCTGCAGAAAAATATGACTTAAATTCGTATGCTTTTCTCATGACCAAAAAGTATCTTTATTTTCTTTAACAATTCAACCTCAAGCGGACGTGGTCTACATGTTTCATAAACTACTTTTCTTCCTGTTTCGAGTCGGTTTAATTAAGCACCGCGCATCAATCCTGGACGCTCGCAGACGACAATATGTTGACTTTAAATGATTGCCCAAATATTTTTACCGTTTTTTCTTATGTTTGGCGAAATATTCTTTGATATATTCCTGTTATATTTCGAGGTTAAAATACATATCAAAGTCGTTTGTTTTGTAAGCAAATATAGTGTTGAAGTGGTAATATTAGTATAATAAAAATGCCAGGTTGATTTTTTTGCTACTCTCGTCTCTAATTAATGCCTTTTCTTATTTTCTATCATTTGTTATTTTTTAGGGTTTGTGATTATTTCTTATTTTGTATTTCTTTTAACTGTGTTAAAAAACTATCCTAGTAGCTGATTCACGTTTATAAAACACTTTTCTTATTATATATTTTATTTTCCATGTACTAAAATCGTAACGTGAAAGCAAAGAATTTCACGCGAGTTTAGAGATGGAAAAACTAGTTTGAAAATAAACATGTACATTGTACTTGTAAGAAATACTGTGTGTGTGCGTGCGTGTGAGTATGAGTGTGCATGTGTGTGCTCATGTGTGCGTGCGTGCGTTTGTGTGTGTTTGTGTGTATTTTTTTGGGTGTGTATGTGCGCGTGAGTGTATGCGTACGTGCGTACGTATGTGCATGCGAGCAAGCGCGCGCGTATCCGCGTGCTCGTGTTCGTGCATGTACGCTTTAAAAAAACGCACACACACACACAATTTTAGAAATAATAATATGTCACGTACTTTCATTTAATTGTGAATAATGAATTTCTACAAAATTAACACCAAATATATTCAATAATTATCAAGCAATTAATAATTATCAAATAATTTAATATATTTGGCATACATTTTTGGGGAAATTCATTATTCCTAAATTTTTCACAACTAAATGGAACTACGTGATATAATATTAATTACACTTTATTTAAATTCTTTAACAAGGTTTAGGTTTCATTGTATGACATCAGCTTCAGGTGGGCAATTTGTAAAGAAATTAAAAAGTGGAAATAATAATGAAAGAAAATTTGTTAACATAAATTTTGATCATTACTCCATTTTCATTATTATACATACAAGAAGTAAAGACGTTCTTTTTGCTTTTACTCCTAAATAGTTTGATAGAATAATTTAAATAAAAATGTTGATTAAACTAATAGGAAATTAAAAAAATTAATGAAAGGGGTAATATTGATATGAAAAGGGACAAATTACCCTAAATACAAAAAGTCCTATATTAGTTCTTCATATTACATTAAGACTATTGAACGAGCAATTAATTTAATTTTTAAATTTAAAAGGTTTTTTCAGAAGAAATAAATTAAATTTATTAATAAGATGTGTCCTAGTAAAGTTTCTGGGTCTAAAGAGTTTTTAAAAATCAAAGTTTAGCTTATTTTTAAGTTTAGCTTATATTATTATATTTTTAAGTTCAGCTTACATAATTATTATATTATACATAATAATGAAAATAGCTAATATAAAAAAAATCGAAAATGAGAAGGTGTTATAGTTCGAAACTTCTTGCAAATGGCACAAGAATTAAATTAATAAATGAAAATCGACCAAGGAAACCCTTTAAAATGATTAATTAAAAACTGAAAAAAATTTAAGCCAACATTTTTGAATGTGGGGTTTTATTCTTATCGAGCATTATTCTTTTAAAACTGATCCAGCACGAACCTAACTTAAGCACATCAATATTTACCAAAATATACGAGAGAGGAATATGCGCTCTTGACTATTTTATTACATTTCGATTTAAAATTATCGATTTATAATATTTATAATCGAACATATTTTCAAATCCCACATCCTGTCCCCGTATTTGCAATGCGGGGACAGAATATGGGTACTTATAATTGAAGCTTGTTATCTAATTAATGCATTTAACATACACATTAGTGTCTCTTTTGAGTGTCATTTCAGTGGTAGGTGATTTGTACAATTCTTATATAAATAGTTTGCTTCTGCTGATAATGAAAAATAACAAGATGAAAGCTTTTACAAGCTTTCGTTTTAAATGACAATTTTAAAAATTTAATATCTACCCATAATTAAAATAAGTCAACGTCACTTCCTAATTAGTAAGGTAGTGATCGTTTATACGCGCTGGTGTTAAGGAAAATGGATAATTTAGAAAGTTGTATCATGTAAGTTTCAGGTAAAAAATGAGAGGTTAATAATTTACAAAAACTACGTAATAACTGATGTCTCAAATAGGTGTGCCGGTGAATAGCTCGTAGTTTATTTAGTATAACTTAAATCTATCACAGAATTTAAAATACTATATCGTCACTCAGTTTCTAGGGCGTGACATAACAATATGAGACTAAAATATTTTGACTTGAAAAATAAATAAAATAAACTAATGTAAAATAGTATATTTATACGAAAACGTATTAACATTTAGGAATTAGAGGTGAAAAGCCTAATATTATGTTAAATTTAAATTAATTCTTTTATCGTTTATATATAAATATAAGAACTATATATTCTTATAAATACAATACGGGCGAAATATTCATAACACCAATATCGTCGAAGTAATAATGAAATTCAATAATGAAAGGAAAAATCTAGCAAATTTTTGAAGAAAATTTTTATGATTACATAAAACTTACGTAAGTTTTAAATAATATCACAAAAATATGTGACGGAAGTAACGCCATGAAGTGAGGATGAAGCATTACGTTCCATTTGAGCATTAGTGTGTTTGCGTGTGTGTCTGTGTGTCGATTAAAATCATTTATTTATAATAACTATAATTAAACATATTTTTAAATAACATGTCCCACCAGCGCATTGCAACTTATTAATTTATTTTGCGATTATACACATATACACAAATACATACACACATTCACATGTACACACTGAGTGTGTACATGTGAATGTGTGTGTGTATTTGTGTGTATGTGTATAATCGCAAAATAAATTGTTTTGTGCTTCAAAAAATTATTAATTGTAATTTTGCGATTTGTCATAGGGAAACCAAGATATTTACAAAGACGGTTAAAATCACACATGGGTATTTATTTGCAGCAGAGTAAAACGGTTTTGTCAAAAAAGAATAAACAGGAAATATTTTCTGTCAGATATGAAAATAAGTAATCATCAAGTCAAAGTTAATCATCAAGACCATTATATAGTTGCTCCGTTTTAAATAATCAAAGAGATGATAAACTTATTTAAAATAATTTGGTTAAACATATACTTCGGTTAATTTTTTGGAATGGAAATTGAATTTAAAATAACTATATACAGAATATTTTCTTACTTTTTAAAATACGTTGATTTAAAAACAAAAGAAATAAAATTTTCTACAAATTGAAGTTACTATAAGATTCAGAGGCACAAGTAAAAGTCGCCTTAGAATGCTTCTGAGCACATTTAAGCGTAAGACGTAATGAAATACTAGGAATTGACGAGATAAAAACAACTAAAATTTTAATTGGAAATTGCAAAAATCTACTCAAGTCCGTCAAGAAGATCTCCCGGCAAAATTATAATTTAAAACTTCCGCATTACAAAGAGTTCGCTCTCTATTCTAAAGATAAAAAGTTCCCAAACAAGAACACACGTTTTTAATTGAACAAAGACCCTCTCGTAGTATGACAGGCAGAATCGATGTTATGAAAAAGAAGAAGCTGCAAAAGGGTTTTAAAAGGAAACAGAATTGTCAAGTGACAATATTTTAGTGGTTAGTACTTCTTTGACGTCGTCACCGTCAACGTGGAAAGGGCAGTAGTACGGATAAATGTATAAACACCATAAACGAAGGCGTTTCCGAGAAGAAAATTAAAAGGGTTAGCGTCGATTTACCTACGTTATCGAAGAGATGTGACAGTTATGGACTACAAGAAACAGCAGTAGCAGTGATTGCGTCATCTGTTTTATTCGATACAGGGTCTGATGTCGAAGTCCTTGGCAAACAAAAATTTCAAGCAAACTGACATACATTTTTTTTAAATATTGTTATGAGAATTTGATTTATTTTTGATTAAAGTGCATTTTCAATTATCTAAATAATATTTTGTCTGTAATATACTACATTTTAACTATTATATTGTGCTCATTATATTAGCCCCAACTTCAAACTTTTTTCCCATTAAATTTAAATTTTTGGTGTCAATGTGAAGGCAGAAGATATTCACCATGATTTGGTGAATATCTTAAAAAAATACATGTATTTATACTTTTATATAAGGTACAAACCCACCCTATTAAATCAATTTTTAGTAGGTATATAAACATTAATAAACAAGTTATAACTATTTAATTTTAATAAAACATTTAGTAATCATCAACACGATTTTCAATCTTTATTTAGGGAACTAAATCAACACCCTAAATACTAGAAAAGCTAACACCAAGTTATAATTAAAAATTTGCCGCTAAAATTTCATTATTATATTTTATGTATCTTTAGCTCAAGTAGATATTTGATCAAAATTTTGCGATCAAACTTTATGGCTCGAGTCATAAATTTAATGCCAAACTTGGCATAACAACGTTTATTAACGGTCAATTGAGGTGGAGTTATTGACAGTTGTAAGTGATCTGACTTACTTCGACAGAAACACTAAAAGCGTACGCTTACCACATTAAGCCACTTCGTAATGTTTGAACTTAATTAAGAAGTTTGTAGCTTTATGAATAAATCTGATTTTGCCAAAGTTATTTCTATGTGCGTTTGCCATTATTGTTTCAACTTAGTTATGATATTAATTTTCACCAGATTTGCAGAAATAAGTTTTGGTGTTTAAAATATTTACGACTAAAATATTTATGAGGTTAATGTCTAACTAAATTCATTTTTAAAATATAAGGATTATGCTAGTGGTTAAATTGAAAACTAGTCATGAAGAGGGTAAAATATGTAAAATAATTATTTGATGTTAACGAATTTGTCAATGACCTTTTTCGTAATTTACACTTTTATTTGTAATCATAAATGTTACTTTGCCATTTTGTTAGCTACTACTGAAAGCTGGGTTGCTTTTTTGTATTTGACCTTTCTTATATTGACAAATTTATTTACCAACCCGCCAAAATATGGAAATATAAATAATTAATAAGACACCAACTTATACAAAAGTAAATAGTATGCTTACCTCTTTATTGAAAAATAGTATCTTATATGAAAATTCTTTTCAGAAACGCATATTTGACATTGATGTAAGCTTAAAATATAACAATTTACATTACCTTATTATCAACCCGACGACTTCTATGTCCAGCTTTATATACTGGCAGTATTTTAAACGTTGACATTTTAGTTCTTAGCAAAAAGAAAAAAGATTATCTGAAGACGTTCAAGAAAAAAGATTATCTAATGAACTTCCCAGAAAATGAATGACATACGAGAAACTTGTTCTTTTAAGGCAGGCAGAAGAATTTATCCCAAATACTTAGACTGATTATGTCGCGGAAAAGATTTTTTTTTGCAATACGGCATAGGATTTGATGATATAGCCACTCGTGACGATTGCAAAAAATTAGAAGTCAAGGTTTATTTCTGAATTTCTGATACACTTATTTCAAATTACGGAGAAGCATATTTTCATAACGAAGAACTATTGTGGACGAAATATTTATAGTTTGAAGGATATATTTATTTTGCCAGTGGATATCAAGCAAAGCTGCCAAATACAGTTTGAAGATTTACATGCTGCTCGATGTGAATACATTATGGAGTTTTCATCTTTTAATGTACACTGGTAAACCACTTCTTGGTACCTATTTAGTTAGTAATTAAACCTGTGATTATGACAATAGATCGGTTTAACATACATCAACATTAAGTCGCCTCCCTCTTAACAATATGTGTAGAAATGATGATATTATACTTAAATTACCCAGGAATCAGATTACCCTTAACCACGACAGTTGGAAATATTAAATCACTAATCCCCGATAACTTCAAGAGAACCTAAAATTGATATATTTGTAGTTCCCAATTTGGATTTATACGTTATATTAATACAATTTATATAAAAAAAACTAAGTTGTATTAGTGATGTCCATGTTTCATCGTGTTGTAAAAATTCATTAGTCTACCGCATACAAAAGGAAGAATGAAATGATACCTTTCCACATTAGATTCAACAGACATAAATTTTCTGCAATTGGGTTCTGTTTCACGTAAACTTCCACATTGGCCAATGACCATAATATGTGAAGTATTAAATATGGCGGAGTTCAATTCGTAAATAACTTTTCAAATGGGTACTACAAACAACCTCTGCGAATTTTGGTGCAAATGGAGCATAGATTTTATATCCTAGCACTTTACTAAAATAAGTAATATTGTTCAGGTGCTAGAAAGTTTTACAAGATAATTTTCATTCATATTTCATAAGATTCTAAATATAGTTCTCCCAAAATATCTGAACCTTATAAAAGCTACTATATGAGTCTACCTGCCAAAGATAAGAAGACACAGAAAAAGTGTGGGGTGAGCGCAAATATAACAAATGTATGGAGCATATAATTTTTTATTTACGAAATTTTTGCTAAAACAAGACTGCAAAAATACCTGATAAAGGCTGATTATTTGGTTAATTTTAGTGATTTTTAGGAACATGGCGATGTATCAAAAAGTATTAAATGAAATATTTTATAAAAGTATTTAAGTAATGAAAAGTGGTTCTTTTGTTTTTATTATTGTACATAGTGTGTGTACACAATGTATATAAATATATATATATATATATATATATATATATATATATATATATATATAAATTTGTTCCAGACCGTCTATTTATTGTTTGTTTAATCCATTATTGAAAAATTATGTGTAGAGCATACCGACACGACAATATTTATAAGTAAGGTATTTACCTTACTTCTGGTTCTTCCAGAATTAATCCTAACAATAATCGCAATAACCAGAAAACATATCAAAAGAAAACAAGACCGTACTCTTCCCGAACCATTATTATCCATTAAGCTTCAAATATATCCTCCCATATAATTAAAAACTTTTACGTTAGGTAAAGAAATTAATTATTCTACCAAATTAAGAAATACAGCTAAAAGTTCAAAGATGTGACTCTTTGTGATACATTGTGTGTGACTCTTTGTGAAAGGACTGCAGCGCGTGGACCGGAGATATCTCCGGCCCACGCGCTGCAGTCCTTTCGCACACAATTAAGTGGTAACTAGTTCATTATAGGAATTAATTCAGCCATTGATGTAGTTTCCGAATGTCGCTTTATTATTTCCTTTTAATGATTACTAATAAATTACTTTAGAATATAGTGAAGTAATATAAGATATGTTCGTTTAAAACTCATTAAATTTAAATTTAAAAGGAAACAATGATATTAAAAGTAAAATCAATTTTCTGAAGACTTTTAAGAATTAATTTAAAGGTGCACAGTTTCAGTAATAACATCTCCGGAAAAACGAAATGCTTACCATGTAAGATATCATTATTTTAACTTTCTAACGTTTCATCACTACGCGAACTCTAAGCAACCATGAAGTTATTTAATGAAGATAAGCTTTGGAATTCATTACCATATAGCCAAAAGATTCGTTTTGTCTCCAGATGTAATATGTTTTATAATTAATAAAAAAATACACTAAAACATATATATTATGCAAGATTGAAAATATATGAGTAAATCTTGGTACTCAATATAACCATTTTATTTGATATGCTTCCCTGCAGAGACACGTATAGTTGAGGTAAACATTCTATTTTCCTATATCCCAATGATGGTGGTGTAATTGAAAAAGCTCTTAAAATTAACTTAAGGTTCCATTTACCCACTTCTTCTTTCCACCACTTTTTCTATCAATTTTTAAGCCCTATTTGTGAAGTACTAGACACTGCTGTGTCCCACTTATTTCAACCAGAAGTAGAAGACACTGCAATGTGTCCCACATATTTCTACTATTTAAATGATTAGTTGAAATATATGATAATATTCAAATAATAGTGTTTGATTAAGACTCCCGTTATTAGGATCATTTTGCTTAACTTACGTAATAACATTTTAGGAGGTATAGGCCGCCACAGATTCCTCTGTTCTGCCTGTTCAAATTTAAATACAAGTTTTAAATACACCTATTTTACGACTTAAAAGAATATAGCAATAGTACAATAACATAAATGGTTTTTACTTTACGATAAAATCTATACAAATTTTAAAAAAAAATTTAAACATATGGCAAACCATATCAAAAATAAGCATTTTATTTATATTAATAATGATTGTAATGAAATTTAATTGGATTAAACAAACTTGTACAAAACCGACATGTACAACACACGAAATTCGAATGAGTCAGACATACACGTGTGTTAAGACTAAATCTAGTAACAGTGGTTTCTTTGTCTTCAATTACCTTTTCTTACTCCATTACGACAAAGCTTAGTAAAGCATAATAAAGGGCATAAAGTATTTGAAGTATTTGAAGAAATAACACTAAATATTGAAATTAACGCTTATACATAAAATATTATTACTAACGTCTCATTAAAATTAACTAGCTAATTTGATAGCTTAAGCTATGATGGATTTAAGTAAACATAAGAAAAACTACGCACGTTGATAATTATAAATGATCAGCTGAAGTTATTTGTGCGAGGTTATTGTGATGCGCCATAAACTTGAAGCATGCACTCGCCCCCATTACCATACCTGCTTTTATAAACTTATGATACATGTTCTTTATGCTTATATTCGTATTTTGTGACCTAATAAAGGGAACAACATTATGGGTGACTTACACCAAATTCAAAGAGCGGTTATGGTTCTTACACCAAATTTCTTCTGATATTGATATTACTCATATTTGCAGCAATTGGTTTGAAAGTAATTTGTGTATAAATTAGTTTTATAACGTTTAATAAGTTATTTTGAAGTAAATATCGAAATATAATTTTCTTTTTCGAAATATCCCTTTGAAAATACCGTCTTTGCGACATTTTTGGACCATGGTACATAAATTATTGAATACAAACAAACATTCTAATGTTTTTACGTATGTATTTACGTGTATGTAATACGTAAATGGATATATAAAATATGTACAATCTGAATAATATTTAGAAAGTAATGAGTACTTTATTAAATATTATTGTAAAGAACTCGAGTTTTATTCGAGTTAATTTGACACTTGAATTCCAGGTATTATGTATAAGAAATGAAGCAGGCACAACGCGTGAAAAAGGACAGAGCATAAAGTTTAAAAATTAATTTGTACATAATTTGATGTTAATGTATATAGTTAAAAATATAATATACAATGAAGAAAAATTGTACATGCAAACACAAAGAGCAATTATTCATTAATGTTTTTTGAAGTGCCATATTACTCGTAGGAAGATTGGTTTTTCTAATAAGTAAGAATACTATATGCGTTGAATATATATTGAAAGATAATCACAAATAAAAATAAAACCGTATCCTCTCCAAAACATAGTAAATACGGATTTAATGAAATCTGATATTACTTTCATAAATATGTTTTCTTTTAACTGGTAAATCTACAAATAAAATAGAAGTTTTTTTTTTCAAGAAGCCACACTGCCAGTTTTGGCGTAAGATTCTTCAGTAATATTAAAAACAGAAGATAATATAAATATTTTCTCAATGGCATTCACGTTTTAAGTAGAAAACATTTTTTTCAATATCACCGGAGATCAAAATTTTAAAATAAATATTTGCAGTTAATATTTAATAAAAAATTTTATTTATCTTTTAAGTTTAGTTGATGTTTTATTAAATCTTGGCAGAAAATTGAAATCGCACTTAATTTTCTGGTTCCAAAAATATTCCTCATTTTGTTAAAAACTACGCGGGTACGTTAACGTTTATTAACGGTTTATTACTCACATATTATGATATTTTTGAATGATCAGTCTTGCTGTAAGTAGAAAGAGTGTGCTGGGCCCTTTATTCTAAAAACAGACATATATTCTTAATAATTTCTTATCCTCTTAGAATGAAAGTGAGATATTTTCCAATCATTTTTGGTACGAAGGCGTATTATTAGAAGGCGATAAATAACGGTTCACTGCTTTATCTTGAACTGTCCTTCAGATATTTAAAGAATATTTTGCATTTTTTGGAGATTTCTTATTAAAAAGTTTATGTTAAAGCTGAGAATACATATTAAAGTTAAAATCACAAAAAGTATAAAATTTTACGGTAATTACAACTTATGTCATTAAAAAATTGTGCGACACAGCGAAAAAATTAAAAATTTAACACGAACTTCACGCGCTATTATTAATATAAGGAGCCTTATCACCATATATAAAATTCATGAATATCGTAAATTTTCATCACAAATCTATTATTTTAGTGCACATATATATATATATATATATATATATATATATATATATGTATATATATAAATATATATATATATATATATATATATATATATATATATATATATATATATATATATATATATATATATATATATATATATATATATATATATTGTTAGACAATACAATAACGATAATGTCAATAATCAAAAATATTATGTTTACCTGTAATGAATTTGAGTTACATTTGTAAATGGAAACATTAATTTCAGATATACTTCCCTAATGACTATTTGTAAAATAAATACAATTGCTTCACACATGACATACATCAGCATAAGAATTTTAATTTATTAATTTATCAGCATTAAAATTTATTTATTTATCTCTTCCAGTCAACCATAATAACTGGTATAGAGATTTTAATTGGTAGACTGTAGGAGATTTTACAATGAAAATTATTTATATTATATTATGAAAAAAAATTAAGAAAAATATAAAAGTATAAGTAAAACAAACTATTGACATGATTTGGGATGGGAAGGACAGGAAAGGACAAGGGCACAAAGGAAAAAGTTTCTGATGTCAGGATTCAGGAGATTCCAAACTTTTAATTCTTAGACAGTGTAGGATTCTTCGTAAGTGGGAAAGGTATGTTTAGGAATAAGTAGGATGCGTGAACTTTCAGATCGTAGCCTAAGGCCATGAGCAGACACATCTTTAAATTTGCCACTAAGATAATTTGGGCTATTAGGATTTTTCAACATATTACAAAGAAGTGTAAGTATATGAAGTTGGAGTCAATCACGAATCTTAAGCCATTTGAGGAGTGACCTGTATTCAGAAATATGATGATATTTTCTTAGGCCGACGATATACCGGATGCATACATTTTGAAGACGTTAATATTCTTCATTAAAGACGTTAATATTCTTCATAAAAATATTCTTCATTAAGATCAGGATACACATCACACATCAACGATACATCTCAATAATCAATTAATGGTAATAAGAATATTTTGACAAAGGGAGATTTTCGTTTTAGTCGGTAGAAAATTTTGAAGACGTTTCAAAGAGTATATCCTATTGAAAACACGTCAACCAACATCATGTTACAACAAGAGTATATCCTGTTGAAAACACGTCAATCAACTTGAGGGCGTCAACTAATATTTTGATCGATCAGTAGACCAAAGGTTTTTAACAGTTGACGTATATTATGGCACTATTTAGCAATAAT